>JAXDDW010000044.1:2399415-3128830 GCA_034670385.1 Hoplostethus mediterraneus
CAGCAGAACCAATTATCCATTACGAGTCTGCAGGAAGTTTGCATTGGGGCTGTTGCAGAACTGAAGGGAGGGCGAGATGGAAAGCTAGACGGACAGAGACAGACAAGCATACATTATAGACGCTGATGAAGAAAGAGAATAGAGAGAAGTGGGAGGACAAGGTCGAGAGCGATTGCTTCCTCTGCCGGGGTTGTCGAGGGATGAACACAGCTTCGGGGCAAACCTGACCAAATGTTGGTTTTGTCCAATGATCTCCCGTCTCTGTCCTGAAATGAAAAATGAAATGGAAATTTAGAGTGAGGGAGAAACAAAGTGATGATATTGGTCAGTGTTTAAAAACCCCCCCAATTACACGTCCAGGAAATAGACTGACCAGGTGATTCCTTATGACAGTGGTTCTCAATCCAGTCCAATCCAAACCTCCCCTGTCCTGGAGGTTTTAGCTCCAGCCTTACTCAGGCACACCTGAACCAAATTAGAGGCTTCAGGTTTTCATGATACATTACAGTTTTTCTCAGTCGCTTTAGTACATTTCTCAAATCATCCTTAAGATTTGCAAAACAGTAAGCGCATTTCTCGAAACAATTGGTACAAACAGCACCACACAATGGATTACCTGCAAAAGCCCGTAACTTGCTCAAAATCCTTAGTTCATCTCTCAAAAGTAAATCTTTATGTCAATGAACATGTCAGTCCATCAGAATGACAAGTCCTTGTGTCATTGAGTACAAACAAGAGAGTCAAAATGCTTAGCCATGTTGTCAATATAACAGGTACTCTGATGGAAACTATGGCGAAGGGTTTGATGACAATGATTGAAAATGTACAAGGCTGCACTTTTTCTGTATGGCAATTTCAAAAGATATATACAACCAATAAATGTTAGTCATAATTGTCATTTGTCTAAATGTGCTAAAACATTTGCAAATGGTAACAAAGAGAAATGCTCTTTCCATTGTGCACAGGTAACAAAATGTTGTGGAGAATTTCACGTATTGATTTGACGACTTCAACTGTCATGGGAGAATTGAGCCAAAGCAACTGAGAAAAACTGGAGATAATGTAGGAAACAGCAGACAGTTGGACATAACCATTTGCATGAATGTGCTAAAGCATTTGCAATTTGTTCAAATGAATGAGAAGCTGCTTTTATGATGTGCACAAGTGACTAGATGATGTGGAGGTTGAACAAGTAGTTTTGAGAATTTCAATTCTGATCTGAGAAAGCGACCAAAGCGACTGAGAAAAACTGTAAGGCTGGAGCTAAAACCTCCAGGACAGGGGGTCCTTGAGGACTGGATTGAGAACCACTGCCCTATGAATTAGTTAATGGCGTGATATTAAAGTCATTTTCTGATGATTGTATTCTAAGAAAAGTGGATCTCCGATGGGCTTCTAATCTGCATGTTAATGGACCACAATGCAGTTCAAGTGAGGGAATAAAAGGCTCCAGATAGCCAACAGCCTCAGTAATATTCATGACCGTGGTTTATTTTCATGGACCAGCAATTATTTTATCAAAGTATTTTTCATATTTGTACATTTGAAAGAGTGCGTGAGATAAGAGAGGAGACTGATAACGGAGAGCTGGGACAGTTTATTTACAACAAATACAGACGGATGCTGATCTCTGCTTTTTCTCTCTGTTAATCTTTCTCTCTGTTAATCTTTCTTTCTTTTTTCTTTCTTTCATCCTGACCTTTCCTTTCCTTTCCTCCCCTTTCCTCCCCTCCCCTCCCCTCCCCTCCTCTCCGTTCCTTTCCTTTCCTTTCCTTTCCCATCCTTGCCTTGCCCTTCCTGTCACCTGTATCTCTATTAGCAGGACAGTCACAGTTCATATTCAATCCCAGGTCGTATTACTATGTGGTTGCTCAGAGGCACAAGAGGCAGTGATGCAGCTTAATGCGTGAACGTGAAGTCAACAACTGGTTTACTACTTTAGATTTCGCCTCAGCAGACATGAGGGATGATCCTTCGCATTCACAAAATGAACATTTGCCCACTTATTTGAGGCATTTGAGAAAAAAACATATTTGGTGTATTCAATCCAAATAAATGCAGTTTCAAGAAAATATTAAAGAAAAAATAAAATACAACCAACACAAATTTGTTTGGTTTAACATCAACTAGAGAGAAACAGATAAAAATCAATTTAATCTATCTCACAATTTCCGACTGTCTGATCCATGTTGCCAAATTATTTCAAATTTGTCACAAGAAAAAATAATAATAAGAAATAATAATAATAATAATAATAATAATAATAAACTGCATACATTTAAATGACTTTATTCAAGTTGTTTTGGTCAATATAAATGAAAAAAAAAAATCTGTATCAATCACAAAGTGTGGCTACGACAGAAAAGCGTCCCACACCTCCTAATTGAGTGGCCAAAATTAAAGGTGTTCAGGTGTTGGACAGGATATGGACACTGTTGGACCATGTTTTCCACACAGGAAGTGGCAAATTCAAATTTCACAGTAAAATCAATAAAGTGTCTCCTAGTGAGTGAACACTGCGTCCACAGAAAGCTGGACTCACTCACGTTAGATCTTTTGCCTCTCTGGTCCCTTTGGTATAAAGCATCCCAGACATGACACACATGGCTCGGTAAACAGACTGAATGAATTCTGGGTATTGAAGTCCCCATAATTCCAACACTTAACTCTCACTGTGTCCAAACCAGCCTGAGTCAGCCTGAGAGTTTGTCTCTGTCTTTTAGAGTGGTTTGACGACACTCTAAAGCACATGCTGGGACTTAATCATCAAGGTGCTATTTGTGCAGATCCTGGCAAAACAATTTGATGGGTGTGCGTTTGCTTAATGAGCGATGGTGTTCTTTTAACACCAGCGACACTGTGTGCGCTGGTGAAGTGAGTGATGTGATGTGAAGTGAGTTCGTGCATTACCGCGTTCCTTTTTCTCTCCAAAGAGAGTCTGGGCAGCTGATTAGTACAACAGTTTATGTTCCACCCTTCACTGATGACACTAATCCTTCCAAGACGATCAAGGCTGTGCAAACGCAGTAGAGGCGAGAGGAGTTTACAGTTGTTGTTTTTTAACTGAAGTGTATTGTGTGGCATAAAGCTATTCTAGCACGCTGCGCTCACAATCTAATCGCATCAAAAAATAAAAAAACGTGACATGGATTCTAATGCATTGTGATTACGGTGTGACATTATTATGCGACTGGTACTAATTATACAGCCGCCGCAGAAAATAGTCAACCCCTGGAGCTTGTGCACATTGTGGGTATTATTCTCTTATGCTCTAATTATGATTCCAATCTACTAATGATGTGCTTTACGATGCCTTGTAATCCCTTATGAGCAGCAGTTTTCACTTGACTGTCCAAGGTCAGATAAGGCCCAAATGTGATGGCAAAACTCAACACAAGACACGTGGTATTTGTGCTAGACCAAGGCCTTCTGGTTGTCCCGAGATCCAGATTAAAAGGGGGGCAGAGCTTATTCAGTTGTAGTTCCCACTGCCTGGGACCATCTTCCCTTAGTTATTAAAATGCAGAGTCAGATAGTTTTAAGAAGCTTTTAAAATATGCACCTGTTCGGTAAGCACTTTGTTTTCTAATGTGTGTTTGCTTTCTGTGCATTTTCTAATGTTTTCATTGTACAGCGCCTTGTAACTCTTTCTGAAAGGCGCTTTATCAATAAAGTTTACTTACTTACTTACTAGACACAGTCAGGGCATTGCTGTGTTTCATGCTTTTGCCTTATTGCATTTGTTCCAAGGTGGGAATGGAATTAGTTGCATGTATCACTGAAGAAGACTATGACATTATGTTGGGGTTATTTTTACTCTGAATTGTCTAATAAAACAGAAATGGCATGAAGATAATCTTTAAAAAGGCACTTCCCCAGAAATGCTAGAGGGGATTGAGGGCAGCACATGAAGACTACTTTCTGGTAATGGATGGACTTGAACCCGGGACATCGCGGTTACATAGCATGCACCACCACGGATCCACCAGGATACCCCATATTTGCATTTGTGACTTCACACCGAGATTAATACATAATCCAATTTTAAAATGACAGGTACACAATGAAATGCAATATGAAACTGAAAAACTTCCAATCAACAGGACCCTAGCAAATATTTGTTTAGTAAGATAGTTTCCATTTCCATTTCCCAGCAACTAAGAAAAACATTTTTTTCCATACAAATTGAGCAGAAACTCTATTAGAAGTTGTGGAGTATATAACTCTTCCACTAACTCATAGCAGTTTGGCATGTCTCACATGTCTCACTCCCTCTGTCGAGGGAGCAATGCATTTTATCTGCACACTTTGGATAAGAAAGTTGGAGTTGGAGGCAAGTGTCTTATGATTTTATGAGTGGATGAAAGCATTCGTGTGACATTAAATGCTCACTGCTGACCGATGCCAAGCTCTTGAAGAGACGTAAGGCATGTATCAGGATTGAAGAGCCTACATATAGTGGAAATACTGCAGTATAATTGTCCTTCAGGCAGGTTATGTGCCCCCTTTTAGCTTAAAGCTCCACAGATGATCAGCCTTATCAATGCACATTTAGAAACCTCGGTGTTTCAATCTGAAAAGGGCAAAAGGACACTTTCTCTGTCCAGGTCCTCAAACTATCCCTCTACATTAATGACCTGCAGGGCCGCGATGCAAACTGTTATGGTAACAACTATGCCAACAGTGAGGCACTTGGTCGGCCTGCCGGTCTCAGACTGCACTTTGAAACTGAGGGTTCTTGACTGATCCAGCAACAGTTGAAAATAGGAAAGAAAATAAATCCATATCTGTTTCCATAGTCCAAACATGACATGATCTCTAATGGCTTAAAGTGACCTCCTAACAAAATAAAAGTCCCTATGAATGGACAATAGATGTCATCGATGGCATCGTAGTCATCAAATGCATCTGCTGAGCAGAGTTCACACAGACTGAACTGACTGACCAACACACCACCTCTGCTTAGAGCAAATCAAACCATCCATATGTGTGTGTATGTTTGTGTGCGTGTGAGTGCACCACTTCGAATCAGGAGCTCAACTGAATACAATGCAAGGTTAGGGGCCAAATCAATATTAGTGATCGTATACTTATATGCCAAGCCATGCCTTGACATATGACACAAAATGACATGTTGTGACACGACATGACCTTACGTAACATGACATGAAGTGATTTGATATGGTATGGTACATTGGCGCCGGAATAGGGGGGACACCGAGACCTTTTTTCCCCCCACTTTCAGGTATTGGGGGGAAAAAATACGTTTTTTTTGCCCCCCACACAGCTCTGTTACTACCAGGTATTACGGGAATAGAATGTTGGCGATCGTCTCTAGTCTAGATTCTAGCGGCTAGAGTAGCGACAGTACCGAATGCCGCGGATCCCACTGGCCGCGGGCAGATGGCTCACGGACGTGGAACTGATTTTTCCGCTCAGGGCGGAAAAAAAACTGCCTGCCCGCATGTGTCTCATAGAAATACATTGTCTATGCACAATATCTGCATCATATCACCACATATAAATGTTTTTCAACCTACTAATAGTTTTACTAGTGTTATTAATTATTTTAATACATATTTTATTTTAATATAGGCCATAATGAAAAAGGGAACAGAGACAATCACCATTATGGGATGAATGAAGTTAAATCAAGTCATACTTTTTGCATAAAACCAGTAATTCCGTTTTTTATAATGCTTTTCTTTATTATAGTATACATATATATATATATTTGTTCAATTAATTAAGACTAGGTAGGTTGGTAGGTTCAGTTCCGCGCAAAAGTGCGCGCGCAATTACGCGTCTGTGCGCGTGCATGTCGGGTGTGTACGGGGCGTAACCACTACATGTCCCCCCACTACGTGGTACATAAGCGCCATTGACCCACAACCCTGAGAGTGTGAATCTAATGCTCTACCAACTGAGCTGTCTGGACCAGACATACTTCAAATGGTTTACTTGGGGTGACAAATTAGAAAGGCAGATCTATAAATTGAATTACTGGAACTTAAGTTAGAGGTGGGTGCATGGTCACAGGTGAAATGTGTTGTTGGAACAATATAAAATACTAACTGTTGCTTTTGTATTTGTAGGAAATAAAGAAGACCGTAACCACTACGTGTCCCCCCACTACGTGGTACAATCCGGCGCTGTTGGTATGGTATAATCTCAGTGGCTCAGTGGTTAGCTCTCTGACCTCACAGCAATAAGTTCCTGGGTTCAGAAATGAGCATGAACCCATGAGTATAGGTTTGGCGTAGACTCCAAGAGGTATCCAGCGATAGGGTGAAGCTCCCAGGGGCAGGAAGGAGACAGGAGAACCCCCTGGGCTGAAGATCTAACCCTTCTGGATGTCTGATGGAGCGTGATGCTGGTGGTGGTGGTGGGGGAGGAGGTGGTGCATCAAACTGACTGACAGAAACACAGAAGCAGCTGAGGGGATACAAACAGAAGGAAATTAGTTAGTGATTGGTTTCTGGAGGAGGAAGGGGAGGAGAAAGGAGTGTGGGCTACAGTGATTGGACGGTGCAGAGCTGGGGACGTGCTTGTACCGGCTGACAACATAAGTAGCCTTCCTGATTGAACTTACGCTAAACTTAATTTTTACGTCCAGTTAATTTGCGTACTATTCTACCATTGTTTTCTATTTCTGCTTAACTAATTGTGGATAAGTTCCTTCTTTCCTTGGGGGATTTGGTGTCGGCCCCTCCTACTGGGAATCCTGCTCCCCCTTTGACGACGTATTTTAGGAGAGGAGAGGAGGTGATACCTAAATAGTGAAGCAGAGACAGTTATATCGATACCCTACAGAGGGCAGGAATATGAAATCACTTTTTATCAGTCAATCAATCAAGTTTATTTGTATAGCAGATTTCATACATGAAGGCAATTTAAAGTGCTTTACATGAGATTTAAAAAGAAGAACATCAAATAAAATAAAATACAATAAAAACACAATAAAATCATAGTGCAGGCAGGGCATTTGAAGTGCAGGATTTAGAGCTTAGCAGAATGCAGTGGTGAACAAAAATGTTTTTAATCTAGATTTAAAAGTAGTTATTGTGTGAGCAAGTCTCAGTTCTTCTGGAAGTTTGTTCCAGCTGTTTGTTGCTTAGTAACTAAATGCTGCTTCACCCTGTTTGGTTTTAACTCTAGGAACAGTTAGCAGAACAGATGACCTGAGGGGTCTAGCGGGTTCATGTTGAGAGAGCATGTCGGTGATGTGTTTTGGACCTAGACCATTTAGAGACTTGTAGACTAGCAACAATATTTTAAAGTCGATTCTCTGGCACACTGGAAGCCAATGCAGGGATCTGAGAATTGGCGTTATGTGGTCACACAACTTTTTTGTCTTTTCTGGGTGGCATGGTGTTTGTCCTGGGTTTGATTCCCGCCTGGCGCGCTGTTGACTCTGGGGTGCCCAGGTGGGTTAACTCCTGGACCTTTCTGTGTGGAGTTTGCATGTTCTCCTCGTGCTCACATGGGTCTCCTCCTATAAAGATTCGTAATCACGATTATTAAATCGTGATTACGATTATAAACACGATTATCGCCCACCCCTAGGAGCTGACTCAATTAGAATGTCAATTAGAATGCACTGTTGCTACTGTTTAGCCATGTTTCAGTTAAAAACATCAAATCAAGTGTATGAGTAACAATAAGATCATTGATTAAATATAGTTTGTTCGCTAGAGATCTAATATTTAGGAGGCCCAGTTTCATCGTGTTGGTGACAGGCGGCGAAAGCTTTATTGTTGACAGGAAATTGTTATCAAATTGGATAAGTTTGCAGTGTGGGTGGAATGTACCATATCCCTTCTAGAACTAGTCAAAACAGGAATGGAGAAAGCGTCAGGCTCAGCATCACTTGACTCCAGCTGACTGAGGGAGCTGTTGTTGAGTACTAAGATTACAGCTGGGGTCATGGGGCTCTCAGTAATCTATGCTGGGCTTGATGACATTTTTGGTTGAACACTGTGATACGAACTTGCATGTCCATGAAGCAGCTAGCAATGTACTGCTCCAAGGTCTTCCACTGCACTGGGCAGCTGGGTGATGAGAGGCAAAGTGAAAATTGTCAATCAATAGTTTAACTCTGGGCCTGTTTGGGAGCGCGCCACCGGCTTTATCGTCTATTTTACAGTGTCCATATTGTTCGTTTGCTTATGGATTGTGTGCGTGTTGATACATAGATTTGTACATAGCTTGTTTTTAATGACATTTGTATTGTGTATCGTGACAGGTCTTATTATTGTTTTGCTTGATATATGTTTTATATCATGTACTCTAATGTGTGAGACATTTACCCCTCATGAGAGTGAAGTTTGGTGTAGACTTCTAGACTACTTAACTCCAACGATCAGCTGACACTGGGAGCACTTTTAGCTATTTTGACCCATGTAGGATTGAAACATCCCTATAACTACTAATTATCCACAAGGTCAGGCAACTAAAATTGTATTCACGGCAGAAAACGTAATTGCACGAGTTGGGATTGGGATGAACCCAGGTCCCATCCGCCACGATGCCCTCCACACCCTCCATTCCCTTACATGACTACTGCCCGGTCCAATCACGTGAGCTCCAATATCAAACTTTATTTAACTATAATGACAAAGTTGATATAAGAACAGGCTGGAAAATAACATGCTACAGAACCGATCATTGCTTCAGACCACTCAGGAATCAGGTCCCAGCATGAAACTCGCGCAACAATCCCATTCAGATTTACATATCTGGTTTGTGACTTGAAAAAGTATTATTATAGAGCCATTTCTGCTGGGTTCTGCTGTGAAATAATGGCAATGTCTCCTTCAAAACAATCACATCACCTAACATAGTGATAGAGACCTTCGTAGCTTCATACCTTTGACCTTTGTGTCACAAATCTTCTAGCAGTTGCTGTGTGCAAATAATGTCTAAATTGGTGGTGGTGTGGGTTTATGGCCATTCAGTAATTCATTCATCCATTTTCGATACCCAGTTATTCCTGGTCAAGGTCATGGGGGGGTGCTGGAGCCTATCCCAGCATGCATTGAGCAGAAGCCAGGGATACACCCTGGACAGGTCACCAGTCCATCACAGGGTGAACACATAGATAAAACTAACACAGATAGACTCAATTCACCTGACTTGTATGTCTTTGGGCGGTGATTAAAATCCAGGACCTTCTAGCTGTGAGCTGACAGTGCTAACCACTCAGTAATGTTATCAATAAAAGTGAATAATCTGGTGAGGTAGATTTGTTTCTTAATGTGGGTCACCGTGACACAGTAAACTGTCTTGTCTTTAGTCCAAGTCTCTACTCCAAAACAGGAGTCAGCTCAGTTAACCTCAACAAACTGTTGGCTTTGGCTTCATTAGCTAGCTAACTAGCAAACAAGCAATTTAGCAAATAATGTTAACATGCAACTACTAGCCACTACTAACGCTAGCTTCTACTAGATACAATTAGCGACTCAATTGCCAAATCAAATGTTTTTACAACAAGACATGCAGCAGACATCACTCCCTGCAAAAACTCAGGGAGGTAGCAAGTATGTGGGAGACTCCCGGAGAGGTGGGATGTCTGCATGCAGTGAAGGTTAACTAGCCAGATGGTCGGTCAGCTAGCTAACAACCTGGCATAAACACAAAATCAACATTTATCAGATTTATCAGTAATTAACTACTCGCTATTCAAAAACGACAGAAATGAATTCAGTGCTCTTGAAACAGCAAAGTTCTCAGCTGATATTGTCAGAAGCTGTGGACCTCCAATATGGCTGCCAGGGTGCACGTTACATCACCTGAAAGCCCTAAATATTTAAGTCAACATAAATGTTATTTTTTTTGATTATTGTACTTCTACACCATTATCAAGCCTTACACGTGCACGTACACACACACACACACACACACACACACACACACACACACACGCAGCACAAAGCCTGAATGAGTGGATTCATATGCATTCATATTCAGCGTACAGATGCATGCAGATGCTTGTGGTTACCTTGGCCAGCCGTTCAGCCATCTGTCTGTGTTGTTAGTTGTGAGTAGGAGGAAAGCCTGTGAAAGCCGAACAGCATTAGCATATGTTTCATGTCTGGAGATGATGGGGCTTGCTTTGTTCCTCTGGATACATACACTTTTGCAAGGCTATGTAGGGCCCAGGAGTTTAGCCTTTCTAGCCTAGTCTAGCCTTGTGTGTGTGTGTGTGTGTGTGTGTGTGTGTGTGTGTGTGTGTGTGTGTGTGTGTGTGGAGTGAACAACTGGCTGGCAGCTCAAGCTTAACATGAATTGATGAAGGCAACAACAGAAATGCAGATAAATGCATTGTCGGGATCTAATGGTTTTCTACCATTTCTTATTTTAGCTTGCTCAGTGTGAGAGGACAATGCCTAATTCAGAAGAAAACAAGTCAGGGAATGGGGTAGGATCTAGTTTGTGGATAAATACACTTAAATATTATATTTAAAAGGGGTGTTAATTAACAATCATGATTTATTTTTGGATTGGTAACAGTAATATTACTGAAAATGACACTAATTAGTTTCACTACGTGTTTCTGGGATAATGGTAATATTATTGAAACGAGATGTGAATGTGTGGAGCCTCTCTGCAGTGGAAACAGGCCGTCAGATGTTATAAGGGACAAGATGAATCACTGGAGTGAGAATGTGAATGAGACAATGGCCAGCTCTGAATCAGCAGATCCGCTCTGTGTGGTCCGATGTTTATCCAGCGCCACGTCACTGTTCTGTTCCCTGGCCCTCTCTGCCTCTGTTCCACTGCTAAAGGCCAATTCACATCAAAGTGTTGTGAAAAATGTGATTTTTTTTCGAAGCTGCCGTATTGACTGCAGTTCAAACTTGGGTTTTGACCAGTATGGGTTTCTGATTTAGATTGAAGTGGAAAAGCTTCTGAAACAGCATTTAGAGCGTAGGACACCACAACATTGAAACCCAAGATACTACTAACACGAATACTGATGCTAATAATATAGTCATGCATGCATGGGTGGAATCTGATCACCATGTCACAGTCAATGATTCTTTATACAATAAATATGTCATAAATCAAACTGCAACACATCCATCATATTGAAGTTGGATGATATTCTGATATACTGTCTAACCCTCGGTCAACCTGCACTCAAACTTCAGAACTTCACAAAATTTGGGCCCATTTTGATTATTCTTGGTGACACGAAAAGCCACAACTGCTGCTGCCAATACCTGAAGTCAATATTGTTTTATTGCAGTGCTTGGTTTTGGAAAGCAAAAGCAGGAAATACAGGCGGAGACGGACTGGCTACTCCCTGTTGGAGAAGAAAACGTGACGCCGATAGAAGCGGAATATCGAGCAACAGCAGGACATGACATCTTTCAGAGGTTTATGAGAGTCAGAGTGATGAGGGGGAATGTAATTTCAGGAGTGAATTATGATTGACAGGCTGAGCGGAATGACAGGCATGCCTTATCTTCATTTTTAAGGGAGGCAGGGAGGGAGAAGAGGGAAGCTGGGAAGGAGAAGCGGAAGACTTAGTGATTCATTAAACACGACAAATGAGGCACTGATACATTCGGAGTCGTTTTTAACTCAATCCCCACCATGTGGCGCAGACAAGGCAAGCAGGGCACCAGAGATAATGCCAAATTGCATACATTTTTAATGGACTTGACAGCGAGGGATCAGAGAGTATTAATCCATAGCTTTGTCGCGCCACGGCCTGCTAATGTGGCCCTTTACCAAGCTATTATAGCCTCACTCACAGACACTGACAAATGGAGAATAAATGGGAGGGAGATAGCCACCATATTCACTGTCTAGGAGGCTTTGTGTGTGTGTGTGTGTGTGTGTGTGTGTGTGTGTGTGTGTGTGTGTGTGTGTGTGTGTGTGTGTGTGTGTAAAGTTTAGAGTTTAAGCATCTAAAAAATGATAAAACAGGAAGAGGAGAGAAAGTATAACACACTGTGCAGGTGAGATAGTAAAAACCCCACAGGGCTTATAAAATGATTTCAACTCATCTAACAAGAAAAAAAATAAGATGAGATACAACAATACAGTTGAATTGGGTAACAGAGCGGGAGAGGGAGTAACGAGGGAAATAGAATTACAAACACAAATGCTTAAAATGAAAATAAACAGTAAATGAAAGGCAATAAGATAGACAACAAAAATGTCGCATGAATCGCATGAATCAAAAACAGGTTTTCCTGAGAATAAAACATGGAGAATGAAATATGTAAAAACAAATTGTGTCTGTGATCAAAAAGATGCTGCTGATGTTGCCAGCCTGGATGTCAGAATGGTCTGGCTGCGCTCAATTCATTCATCTGGCTGAAAGATCTATGGACAAACCAGGCCTGGCCCAGCCTCAAAAGTAATCAATAAAATCCTAAAATTAAATTCTAAAAATAACAGGCGAGCAGAAGCTAAAGAAGGGGTAATATGATTCCAGGACATGTGTTCAATGTCAATAAACCTGGAAGAACAGAGCACAACAATGGTCAAGGTGAGTTATAAAGCATATGTAAATGTATTGGGTTTCTCTGTGTGTGGAGGTGCATGATGGTTTGGGTTTGTTGCTTTTAATGCTCCTCAAGCAAAAAACTTAAAAAGGCTTCATTGCATCACTAGTTCAAAACATTTCTCATGTGGAAATCGGAAAAAGCATGAGCTGAATGAGCTTTCCAGTATGATGTTGAAAGGTTTAAACAGTTTCAGGATTAAGCTGAATTCATGCAATACCAAATAAGCTTAGGTGAAGCAACTTTAACACAGAGCACTTGCCAGAATATGCTTTAATGGAGATCTTAACTGTAATTTCCTTCCATCACTTGGCTTGTTACTAATGTGAATATGCATAGTCTTATCTTTCAGGTTCTTTCACATTGGTCAAGTCAAACCAAAGTGAACTAAATAATTTTTTTTGTATTTAGAGTTTTGATAGTATAGCATAACTTCCCTGGTCCATGCTTAACTTGGTTGTCCTTCTACTTACTGCACTATTTTCATTCCACACTGCACGTGGTATCAAAACTGTAGAGAAAACTGATAGAGACTTGCATAGAAATCCTTCTGCAGTTATCTTCCTCTGTGTTGCTACAAGCAACTCAAGATATAAATCTCATATTTGACATCTATATTCCAAAGCGCTCCGTTCCGTTTTCCCAAAGCCAAGGGATAAAAAGAGGAGCGAGTGAACGAGAGACATGAACTTTCATCAATACACGGAACAAAATCTGTGTTGCAGCGCGGAGAGTAATCATAGATTATTAACATTTATATTGAAAGATGAAGCCCCATTAGAAAGCAGCTGGCGAATTGCATTTGGTTAGGCTTACGTGTGTGTGTGTGTGTGTGTTTGAAAAACGGCTGGTTTATTACAAAATGGCGGACCCAGCTCATTTTAACAAGTCAATATCCACACCCGAGGGTAATTTACATGGGCCTATTTATGAAGCTGAATTCACCAGCTCAGTGCAGTTGTTAGGGCCAACTGAGAAAACTGCTGTTGACATGAATCTGACTCAACAAAGACATCTTGCATGTTTGTGTGTGTGCAGTTTATATACAGTTATGTCAATTCAATAGCGGTTTTCAATAGGGGGCCCTATGTGGCTCCCACGTGGGTGCAGTTGTACTGCCTGTGTCTGTAGTGTGTGTGTCATGGGATATGGTGGTTCTCAGGTGATTGGGTAGTTTATTTGATACAGAGATGTTTTGATTGCAATGAACATTCACAGTGGTTTCATGGGACGAAGATGATGGAGCCTCAGCAGAGTTACCGCTTCTATTGCCTACATATCTGTATGGGTTTTTCTTTCTCTAACAGAATACCATGCAAAATAACCCACAGCGTATACAGTAACCCTAGGAGGACACGTTAGAATAATGAAAGTTTATAAGCCCTTAATTAAAAAAAGAAAAATTAATGTTTTTCTGAAAAATTCTGTTTCATTACATACATAATTTCCACTCCTGTGACACATAACCAATTGACATTTGTCTGTCTCTTTCACTCACAGATGTTGAGTTCACATGGCGAGAGATAATGTGATGGCAGTGGCATATTTCACTTAAGGCACTTTACTTTCTCTCTCTCTCTCTCTCTCTCTCTCTCTCTCTCTCTCTCTCTCTCTCTCTCTCTCTCTCTCTCTCTCTCTCTCTCTCTCTCTCTCTCTTTCTCTATGATATCAAGAGCATGGGTCTTTGGGATGCAGACACAGGATAGGGAATTAGACCAGTCTAGCATGTCATTTAGTAAACAGCTGTGTTAGCTATGGGAAGGGATTATGTCAAACAATATGACAAAAACACCCAATACCATTGATGGGAAAGACTGATGCCCTGTTAGGAATTTAAAGTATGGTTAGACCGATATATTGGTTAGCCACTGTATCAATAAAATACCTTATTATTAAAAATTGGCCAGTGAGTGTTGTTCACCTCCAATATGACATGGTGTAGCCCTGATCCAGGACCCTTTGGAGTCTTTCATCACATGGCTGTTTACCTCTCCCATTGACTTTTTCAGCGAGCCCGATAACGAAACCAATACGTAGAATTCCACTTACTTAAACAGATGTCCATACTGTTTCATTTGTCTACTTTCACCGTGGTGACCTGCGCTACATCTCCAAAACTCCAAAAATAGAAACAGTATACCTGTCTTTAACAAAGTATAAACGTTTATTTATGCATAGGAGATGTAGCGCGGGCCACCATGGTGAAAGTAGACAAGTGAAGGATTATGGACATCTGTTTAGGTAAGTGGAATTCTACGTATTGGTTTCGTTATTGGGCTCGCTGACTTTCGTACGGTCCTGTATCAGGGCTAGACATGGTGCAGTTTGTTTCATTACATGTGGAATGAAAAATTGATCAATACTACAATACCACAATGCTACACTAGTTATCTATGGGAAGCCCATAACCTGAACTGATTCAACGTTTTGAACTTGTTGAAAATGAATACAATTTAATGTTAACAGTTATCAGAGGTGATCATCTTAAGGACCGATGCACAAATCCACTATTCATTTTATATTTTTTGTTAGCCCAGTACCGGTAAAACCACAAGAGATCACAATTTCAAATTGATCAAAATAAGCTTGAATTTTATTTTTTTTTAACTTAAGAATCAACTGAAAGAGGACCATGAATATCACACTAAGATGCAGTGAATTTTAAACAAGATTTACTATTATTGTTTTTGTCAGCACCATCAGATATTTTACAAACAAAGCAATAACATCAGGACCACATAAACAGCTCCACTTTCCACTTAATGCATCAAAGTCACACAGGTTCTAGTAAGTTTGCTATTTTTTGATCGTTTAGACCTATTATATTGACATGAGTGCTGTCAAAACACAATATGTCAACACCATCTCTCTATAATAACAAAGATTTCTCAGATTCTGAACTAACTTCATGGATTTAAATCAGGCCTAGAGGCAGCTAGCAACATGATACAAACGTGTGTTGTTTTGTCAACACTGTCAGACATCAACACCGTCAGTTTATCTGTTTGATGGTGTTGACAATTATCTCCTATTATCTTTTACGGTGACTTGACGATCATTTATGATCATAATAAATACTAACATGTCTTGTCATGTCTCATTAACATGTGTACTTAAAGTAATCATAATTTTCTCACAATTTTTTCCCCATACTCATAACTCCTGATATTTCCTTATTATGAGATCTGATTCCATATAGTCAGTATTTACACCACGTAAACACCATGCGTAAGCCTGCAACAAAATTAAGTTTTACTTACACTGCAAAAAAAAAATCCATTTTAACAAGTTTAGCATTGAGCCTTGTAATCTGGTTTTCCTTTAAACAAGTGTGAAATCCCACCAATGGGGTGAGATCATTTAATTTGTTTCCAGTGCAGTTTCACTTGTCATGCTAATCCTTGTCGTTTAAAGGAACACAAGAATTTAATACTAAATACTAGATTAAATGACTTACTGCTGTGTGTATGTTTTTAATGGTTACAGGTGTACACCAAATCTCATAATAAGGAAACGTCAGGTGTATTTGTTATGTATATTTTATTTTGTGAAAAAACGGAATTTGCATCGGGATATCGCTTGATAGCTAAGGACTTGTTCTGTTAACATATTTGATTACATTTCATAAAATGCTAAAGTTGACACAATTAAAACCTGTTCAAGAATCAGTGTTGTTTTTACTATTCTTTTCCAGGGTTTCAATGGAGAGTTTAGTTGGTCTAAATGTTGTTTCAGAGGCTTTTCCACCTTGACAAGAATACAATTTTGAGAGAGACACTGAATACTTGCCCTTTTTTGGCATTCAATTTAAAGACATTGAATATTGGCACAAAATATCAGCAGCTTTAATGCAAAAATATCGGCATTGGTCTTCAAAAGCCCATATCAGTCGAACCCTAGTCTAAAGTATGCCTGCTCAAACCTGAAAGAGGCAAGAGGGAACGAGAGAGTTGAACTTCCATAACTATAGCTTATCAACTGAAGGAAGCAGCGGATCCCTCTCGGCATGCCGGTGAAATCCATTTGCTTAAAAGAAGAAAACCCACCCAGTGAATGTTTCTGTTCGATTTCCCCTGCCTGCGTTTGAAAAACATGTCAACTGTCTATCTCTCAGCAAAAGCGAGGCCCCCCCCCCCCGCCGCGGACCGCATTAACACCGAGCGCGGTGAATCGCTGTCATCTTGACGGCGCGGAAGATAACATTTAATAACGTGGGATGTTTTAAGCTTTAACGCTGCCGTTGCGGGTTTCCCTATAGGGAGCACTGCATGGAGAGAGAGCGCCATAGCTGACAGACTGCATCACCTCGACTGCTAAATTCCCATTAACCCCTCCCCTCTAGCGGAGAGCATGCTAAGCTTTTAACAGAATCCAATACTTATCACCATAGCCTAGCGTGGCGTGTCCCTGGCCCCTGTCTAACTGTCAGTCACTGTAATTACCCCTGTTGTAAAACCCATCAACCCCCAACCCCGTCTGCTCACCAGGGCTCAACTCAACTCAATACCATTCTAATGGGATCTATGAAACGGCATTCGGTTCAACTATACTCACCAGTAAGCATTGACTGGTGGAAAGCTGTAGGCATTTACTGTATGAATGAATGCATGGTTTAGGGTTCACCTGGGAGCGGATATTTTTGGATTGAAACCACCGATTATTAGTATTTAGTATTTTTTCCTTAACAGGACACTTACACAAGACTTTCCATTGCAACCCAGGATATTAATTATAAAAATGATCATATCAGAGCTGGACGACACCAGATGTGATTTGTAATAAAAGACTAAAATCGGCCCCGTATATATATCAGTCTAACCCATTATCAGTTTTAATTATACCACGTATTCCCAAAGGCATTAATGCAGAAGTGTCAGTCATACGTCTAACAGTGGGATTCATTTTGAATCAATTTCAGAATGTTCTCATACCTGAGATGATGTTTGCTGAGTGGCATAGTGATCTATCTTTGTCTGCACGTCTGTGAAGAAACATGCTAACGGCTAAAGCAATTACCAGTGAATAAAGTTTGTGCATTTCCACATTTTAGGAGAAATCCTACCTGATTTTTTTACGGTTTCATTCAAAATCCAACCCTCCGGCCAATGAAACTGACATCTCGTCTTGGGAGAATTATTCTCACACTGGCTTCGTTTACATTTTGATTGAGTGAATTGCAGACGATTTAATTCACTCTCAAACCATTTGCCTGTGCTGTCGCGGTAAAGACCTGTCGGTATGTGATAGCAACACGGGATTCTACACCTTTTACAGGCTCAAGATAAGTGCTGGTTGTACTTGTAAACACTGAGACAAAGCAGATCTGCATATGATAAGGACAGACTGCGGCGTCATTTGCTTTGCTGAGAAGGTGATTGGCTGCAATCTGCCATCTCTCCAGGACCTGTACACCTCTCGGACTTGAGGCGTGCAGGTAGGATTGTAGCTAACCCCTCCCACCCCGGACACAAACTCTTTGAGTCACTCCCCTCTGGCAGGAGGCTGCGATCCATCAGGACCAAAACCTCACGCCACAAGAACAGCTTCTTTCCTTCCACTACCGGCCTAATCAACAAGGCCCGGGCCCTCTGCTAACCTGGACTCTCACTATGTCTATTGTTTATTGTTATTGTTTATTGTCAGGAAACACTACCCTGACCCTTCCTCTTAGCCTTGCCTATTTGTCGTCAATTATGTGTCTGAGCTCTTGTTTATTGGCTCTTGTTATTGGATACACTTATTTGTCTTAGCTCTTGTTTATTTGATTTTGTCTCATTTGTTTAAGAAAAGTAGGTATCTAACTTATTGCACTTTTACCTTAGCACTGGTTCTGCTCTTAGTTGCTTGTTTAGGAAGGAAATGCACTTATGATTTCTGGTGACTAGTAGTTCTCTTGCCTACCTATGTTGAATACACTTATTGTAAGTCGCTTTGGATAAAAGCATCTGCTAAATGACTGTAATGTAATGTAGTGTAATTGTCATGCACCAAACACCAAGACAAATTCCTTGTATGTGAAAACATATTTGGCAATAAACCTGTTTCTGATTCTGATATTGACTACGGTGAGTCGTTAAAACAAAGTCTAATTCATTTAAAACCTATGCAAATAGAGCTGAAATGTTAACAGCCAAAATGCCGTACACTGTTTGCCCAAATTATTATTAATATTGTCAGGTATGGTCACTCTTTAGTTCATGTTCAACTTACAGGATTTTTGGGTAGTGAAGTCCTCCTTAAGCATTTACTTCCTTGCTGCCAGCATGCAAAATTGGTTAATGCAGCTTTAAATTAGAGCTGAGAAAATCTGAATAATGTGGAGCGAGCGAAAGAGAGAGAGATGTCTCAAGCAGTTCTAAGACTTTCGGAAATACAGCTGCACACATCGTTGAATAAAAAATAACCCCCGTCTCGTACCCCTTGTCGCCTGTGTGTGTGTGTTTGGTGTGTGTTTCGGTGAATCTGAATTCAATAACGTGAAAGCTAATTTCCCTGCAGAGCCGGGCAGTGCTCTGGGCTCGAGTCGGGAATGAAGCTATTGTTCTCTCCTCTGTCATCAGCATCGCCTCCCAGCCACCAAATTAGGGCTTTCTCTTGATCTTTCAGCCCTGTATTCTCTCCTCCCCACTCCTCTATGCAGCCCTCCAGCACTCTCATCCGGGTCGTCGCCTCTACCCATTTCTTATATGGCCCTCGTACATTTTATAATATTGATGGAGAGCAAAGATCAAGCAGAAATCACCAGAAATGTATTTATTGAGCCACATCCCATGTAACGAGTGCAGACCCATCTTTGCTCTAATGCATCCTACAGCATAGATGCATAATTTGTTGTTTGCATGTGATGCATGTGTTTTATACCATTACACTCCGCCAGGAAAGGTTTTTTGAGTGAAGCACTGAGTTATGCATGCTTAGGTAGTTATAAATGGTGTGCATCAGGGGGCTTTATCTGTACCCCCCAAAATTACTTTGTGTTTATATACATGTGTCCCTGTATATACTGTTTAGTTTATGGAGAGTTTTACACCAATGTGCCAGGAACTTCATTGAATGGCACCACTTACCTATTGTTGACTAGCAATATTAGCATCCTGTCTGTACACATTACATTACATACATTTGTGGCTAGCTAGATATATGTTAAATCACCCCCTCCCTGTTTTAGCTAGTGATATGGAATCAAACAGCGTCTTTAAATACAGCTGTCCAGGCTGCAAAAAACAAACCAAATGATGAAGAAAAAATAATAATGGTTTACTGACTGACTAACCTAATCATGTATCACACTGACCAAATAATATCTTCATCACATCTTCACAATATCGTCATCAGTCATTTCTCCACTGTGTCCTCAGGAACTTCACCGATTTATATAAACAGGTTTGGGAGTTTTGATGGCAAATGATATTAGACGCAGGGACTTTGCCATAGGGTGTAGTGAATTGAGGCCCCGACTCTCATTTCCTTTAAGCCCGCTCCTCTCCTCATCTCCTCCCTCATCCCTCCTCGTCCTCCCAGACTTTCATCCTCTCCCCCTCTCCTCCTTTCCTCTCCTGACTCCTCCACTTGTCTCCACAGCAACATGAAACACAAATACCAAAAATGTACCTCAAAGTGGTTTATCCATGTCATCTGTGTGTGTGTGTGTGATGGGAGAGAGAGAGAGAGAGAGAGAGAGAGAGAGAAAGTGAGGTAGAAATAGAAAGAGAGAAAGAAATTCAGCTGTCAATCAAGCTCAGACTGTCAATCACACTGGCCGCTTGCAAATATCTGAGTGTGTCTGGCTGTAAATGAGGAGAGATCTCAGCCTCTTTCTCTGAGTGTGTGTGTGTGTGTGTGTGTGTGCGGGCTTCAGCAGTGAGAAGTGGTAGAGTAAATCTCATATGACAAGCATATCATCATATCCTGCCTGTCAGAATACAGATGCACATATGGGGATAGTGACTGACTGGCCATATACCACACACACACACACACACACACACACACACACACACACACACACACACACACAATGTAATATAGGAACACGTGTAATGACACAGGAAAAAAAAACATACACACACATGCACAGGAATACAGATATATTGCACATACCCCCCCCCTACACACATACACACACCTGATTGATCTGAAAATGTGGGGCCAGCCAGCCGCCCTGTCTGAAGTGTGTGTGTGTGTGTGTGTGTGTGTGTGTGTATATAAGTGTGTGTGTGTGTTTCAGAGGATATGGATGCATCTTCCTCCTCTGCATCCTTTTCATGCATACATTGCCGGGCTCTGATGGTGGCGAGGCAGAGTGTGCGTAGGTGTGTGTGTGTATGTGTGTGTTCCTAATCTTTGTGTTTTCTTGTGTGGCCTGCATGTAAAGGAGGGCAAAAAGGAAATGTCATTGAAGTAGATTGCATGTTTTTTTTATGGATATGTTGCTTGGGTTGGAGGCTGGCTTTCGACTGATTTTGTGCCACAGTACCTGCAATAGAGTCAAGTCCCAATCTGCATACATGAATGTTAACAGCTCCATTTCGTTGAAGTATTCTGCGGCCCCCGAGAGCAAGAGAGATGTGATAAATATAAATATATTCCTAAGATTGAAAGGAATTTACATTTTGAATAAAAAAAGTGAAAAAGACGGTTTTATTATTATTTGAAGTCACATGCGACATACGTTAGCTTTACTCATCAGGTCAGACAGAAGGAGCCTCAGAGACATCTGGATCGATTCTGGGTTGAATCGAGTGCTGCCACGGAAAGTCACTACCAAAAAAAAAGTGACATGAAATCACAATATATGTGGGAAGTAGTGAGTGAGAGAGAAAAAATAAGAAGGGGGAGATAGAGACGCAAAGCAGCAACAGAACATCACACACACATCTGTAATTAATAAGTAAAATAAAACTCTATTGCCCTCCGTCTTCTTTACAGTAACTCCATTGTATGAAACATTTCCTCAAGGGGATTAAAAAAAGGGGAATCTGGCAGCACTACAGTCGGTTTTTACTTTTAAGTCAACATGTTCGTCAAAAAACTTTCCAGCTGAATTCAGAGGCTGGGAAAAGATCGACAAACCACGCTCCATCCCTGCATGAAGCCTCTCCTTGGAGATGATCTTAATACATCCTTGGTGATAACTGACATTTTCTAAAGATGTTTCCTTGACATTTGGCTTGTAGTATAAAACCCAGTTAAATTCATGCAGTATGGACCTCATAGTTTTCACAACCACCAAGGGCAAATGAGATCTTAATACATCAGGGGAAGTCCCTCATTCCCCTCAATCCTTGTGAACTTCTTAACAGACCTCACATCAGCTTGAACAAAAATCTGCCGCGCTGTTTGTGATACCTGTCTTGGCCTAGTACAAGTCCAGCACGTGGTGGCTGATCCCTCTTCATGCTCTCATTGCTAATGCTTGAGGGAAAAGACATCTGTTGCGACGTCAAGAGGTTGCGCTCCTGCCAAGAACGGCTCTCTTGTCCTTGACCTTGAAAGTGACGTCTCAGCATGGCGTCGTAAAAGCTTACCTTATTTCACCTATTTCATCAGGGTAGCAAAGGCTCAAGCTCACAGCCGGACATTGACAGCACAGTAAGTCCTCTCACTATGCTGCAAGATGCCGAGCACGATAGTGGCCTAACTGGCTGCTCTACCGGCGCTAAAGCAGGATCGGCCAATGGGGGCCTACTTCCTTAATAGTAGAAATTGCCTGCTTTTTTTCCTTGGCTTTGCCAGTGTCGTCAGTCGGTTCTGGGAGAACTCACCATGTATTTGAATGAAGATGAAGGATGGATTCGAAGATTTTTGGAAAAACACAAATGCAGCTGCTAATGCCCTCAACGTGGAGAGCCCAGCACTGCCAAGGCCAAGAAAAATCCCACATAGATTGGAGGATGGAGGTGCACTATCACACAGTTTCCAGTTTCCAGAGGCAATGTACAGATAGAAATTTTACCAGGTAATGGACACTGCAACAACATCTTTGGATTGCAGGTTCAGTCAGTCTGCATTCAAGCACATGTGCAATATCGAGGATTTTGTGACGAGAAAGGGCGACTGTGAGAGCATCGCAAGTTGTATTCCATTGAATACAACTTGCAGACAAGCTAGGATTGACAATTTTGCTGAGCTCATAATATGTGCTCAATCATAATATGTCCCCTTTAAAGGGAACATATGATTGTTGGGTGTGGAAGAAGTAAGAAAACTAAAGCTGGAGTCAGGACTCATCTTAAAGTTATTTGTTGGGACCAGTGTCTGTTGAATAAGTTTGTCGAACGTGTCAGGCTCGGTAAACTTTAGCCACCATTAGTACAATTGTGTTTGGTTGTTTGGCTGCGCTGTTTGGATGCAAATAGATTGCATCCAATAATATATTGGTTAACTAGCTCAACAAAATTGTCAATCCTAGCTTGTCTGCAAGTTGTATTCAATAAGCTTATGGACATGAGCCATAAACAGACCGGCTACAGCAGAGAGTGTCGCTCACACATCCACATACACAAACACAAGGCAGGAAAGTACACACAATATTACACAGAATTGTTATCAGTGAGAAACTAAGTGGAACCGCCTCAGCTGCCTCTTCCCATTCTGGGTCAGACTCTGGCTCAAACATGTCCGGTTTAGATTTAGATTGATAAGACAGTGAGACAGCATGTCCTCAGACTTTCCTTTGAGGCCCTTGTGCCTTGGTGTTACTGGTGAATATACACCAGTTCAACCTAAATCATGCCACATCATTTATGAACACACAGGATCTCTCCACTTTGCCCTCCCCATCTACTGCATGCCATCAACCTAGCATTAACCTAGCCTTGACTCAACATCAGTATAACAATGCATGACATTTGACTCTAATTAGATAATATATATGTGTATGGGGGTGGAATCACAGGTTCTATTAGACATAAATAAAATCTAAGTCAGTCGGTGAAAGTGAACGAAAGGAAAAATGAAATGTACCATTTTTGTTCTCTTTCATTCTCTTTCTCTTTCTCCGGCTTTCTCTTTGCTTTGTCTTCTTGACACGATTGGCCAGTACCTTAGCCTTCAGATTCCCGGAGAGTCTGGGCCTTCAGATGGTTGTCTACGCCCTATGATTGTCTCTGAGGGGGGGGGGGGGGGGGGGAGAGAGTGTCTAAACCCCTAGGAAGTGGGTCAATAGAGGATTTGAAGTCTTGAGAAGGTAAAAATGCCCCACCGAGAAAGCACTGTGTCGACAGTCCTATTGTCCATGGTTCAGTGTTAAGCTGGGATGGCAGGGCACTAGGTGGAGAGGAAGATGGCGTTTGTTTGTCGTTGTGAGGTCTTGTGGGTGCCCGGAGGCGTCAGTGTGGAACTGATAAGGCTGATGGCGGTTCTGTCCAGCTCGGCACATCTTTAAGCAATTCCTCTGGTGTGATAGTATCCGATGAAAGCCCATCTTGCATCATCTGGATAGCTTTGGTGTGGAAAGCATTCTGTGTTAGGCACCCTTAGCCATTGGTAGGGTAAGATACTGCTCTACCTGAAGTGAACGTTGATCGTGATTGTGATTGTGCGTGCCTTCTACCAAACTCTTTTGTCATTTTCCCTTAGACTTCTTGAGATTCCTGGAGAGTCTGGATGACCGGCCTTCAGATGGTTGTCTTTGCCCCCATGACAGGCTCTGAGGAGGTTAACGGGGGAGTGGAGAGAGGGTCAATGCATAGCTCTAGCAATGCTGCATGTATCAGATGAACTGTCCCCTCATTCCTCCACAGCTCTGATCTTGGTTAGACGGATTGTTGTTTACCCCCTGGAACATCTCCATTGCCATGAATTTACATGAGTATGAGCAAGAGAGAAAGAGGATAGAGCGACAGAACAAAGGAAGTAGTAGGGAGAGAGGAGATGAGAAAGTAACTGGTGGGCAATTTGGAGCAGCCAAAGCCAATTGAAATGCCCGGTTCTAGTGTGAAGGCTGTTGTACTCCCGCCAGTGAAGTGTGACTGGGTTTAAAGCTTGAGCTTGAAAAAGAGACTGACTCATTCACTGTATTCCTTAGCGACAGTACCCCAATAACCATTAAAACATGCTTTGATACCAAATAGGGTCTAAATGTTTCAGAGTTTGAGTCGGTTTCCTTGAAGAAGCAATCTCGCTTTTTTAATTAAAAGTTGTCGAGTGAGTGAATGCACAGTCACGCACCCGCACTCTCACATACAAAAGCGCGCACCCACACACACACACATCGATTCCTCGGCTGCTGCTCCTTGAGAGAGGCCATTCGCTAAATCCTAATGGGATTCATTAATTTCCTCATTTGTGCCCCGTGGAGGCTGGGCAACATGAGGATGCACTGTTAATCACTTCTCAGGCTTGACCCACAGTCAGCCTCTGGACTGGAGAAAACACTGTCCCAATGAGTATTTTTCATTTTTAGCAGACCCTATTTTGCAGATTTACAATACATGACAACTATCAAGCTGAATGAGATTTACCAGTTGGAACAGATAATGAAGCAGCTCTCACAAAGTGATAACTAGCTTAAAAGTAAAATCCATTATGGAATGTTATTTTCATAATTGCATTATTAGGTATCTTGAAGACATTTCTTCTAATTGTAATTGTTGAGGTAGTGATCAGTGAAGATCTGGTGGGTGGGGAGTTGGAATGAAACACTCACTCAAGTGACCTAACTCAAGATGTCATAAGCAAAGCACCACAGTCTCAACAATTACATGAATGTTGGTGTCAGTCACGTTACCTGTACTGTACAAATAAGGCAGTTTATGTGTGTGTCTATTTGCCCACACTCTCCATCTCTAGCAGTTTGAGCAGACAGAGACAGCCAGGCTAGATTATCTCTTTCTTTATTACGCTAACTGGATAAGAGAGAGGACCAGACTTCCCAGTTAGACTGGAGGTCTCCTTTATTTCTCCATGGGATAAGAGGGCAGGAGTTATAGCAGACCTCCCTATAGATAATAATAATACACTTTATTGTATAGCACTCTTCAAAACAAAGCTTTGTACATTAATACAATGAGAATAAAAAAGGCAAACAACTCACAGATCACAATGAAAATAAATCTCCAACCTTATTAAGGCATCTTTGGTTGTTTTATTCATGCATGATGTGTTTTTAAAGTCTTCAGTAAAGCATTTCATTCAAAACTCTTAGGCCAATTTCGTGATTTGCCCTCAAACGTAGCATTGACACCATACACATGAAAGTTTGTCAGTTATGTAGCGATTTATTTTTCATGGTTTAGGTCAAAGCAAAGCAATATTTTTTCCAGATGTAATAGCGCATTGGCACATAAACATAGACATTTGGATCTGTTTTCAAGAGTATGAATGTTATGCATGACCTGAATGTGCATAACACTTAAATATAAAGTCAGAAGGTGAAAGGTGAAAAAAGTTATCATATCAAAACTTAATACTGACTGGACCTTTTGTCCATTTGATATACACAGATGCTTGAAAAGAAACTTACAAGGTCCTGAACGCATCGCTACACATACCGAGTCGTCTCTCGGACCCTTTAATCTGCGCATCAAGCCGATATCTAAGAATTTAGGAGTTTTTACCATCTTAGGAACACTGCAAAGAATAGATTGAGAGGCTTATGCACACCTTGACGACTGTAATGCCCTAAAGTCTTGTAAGACTTCTGCTCTCAGGTTAGTCTAACTAACCTGAGAGCAGGTAGTTGGATCATATTGCAACTATTTTAACTTCTGTACTTTGGCTGCCTGTTAGTCTTTGTATAAGCTTTACTGATTTTGCTTTTATGGCAGCTGTATCTCCCTGATAAGCTGGAGTGCAGCCGAACATCTTCAGGCCTTTCTGAAGTCTACGCTGGAGATTAAAGGTGAACAGATCTTTGCTTTGTAGGCTGGGAAAATCAGCCAATCCTTTAAATATAAAATAATTATTCAAGAATGATTGTACCAAAGAACACTGTGCAGTGTGCCAAAAGTCAACCAAATCTTGGAAAGAATGTCATCACCTTGGGTGCTATCCTGTATTAAGGTCCACCATATTCCACTCTATAGGTTATACAGCACTGTGGTTAACATCTATATTGCTTGCCGCTATCACTCCTTAGGTCTAAGCATCCATAGCCTACTTCTGCAGGTTACATTATGTATATGGACGAAACTCTAACTGGTCTAGTAATGTGTTGCTTTACAAATATTGTGTCAATCCTCTCACTAGCGATTCTCAACATTGCTTGCCTTCATGCTCACAATTGTCCGGCAAGCACTCCACCACCCCAGCCTAAAAATAAAATGTCTCTGTGAGCATCAAAGCTGAAAGCAGCGCAGACGGCCCCAAATAAAACATAATGCAAGGCCTATCGGCGGAGTCGCCGTGTTGCCAAGCCCATTACTGTAATATCAAGATCTGAGGTGTTCTTTGCCACGCCACCCCGCTCGCTAGCCCTTTTTGAAGAGTTGTAGTCTAATTGGACAGGCTTTGCCTTGATGTCAAGTGCGATTTCATGCCTCCACATTTTGTTCTACTATCACAAATAGATAGGACCGCAGATAGGTGTGCATTTAAAGCAGCGGGGTAGGTAGTCTAGATTACCCTGTCTGAGTAGGTAACATCAAAACATACAGGTAGGTGTGTGTGTGTGTGTGTGTGTGTGTGTGTGTGTGTGTGTGTATTTAAGGTAGAGAAAGTCTGAGGGAAACAAGTATGGGTATATCTGAAAACAATGCAGTGAAAATATATTTTCTTTGTGACTATTTGATGATACCAGAGTGGATGTCATTCTCTGCTATTAGCAATTATGAAGGTACGTGCAAAATGAGCACTGAACACTATAAATGCACAGACAGTGGTGTACTGATGTACTGTTGGTTCAGTACATTTGTTTTGCCACAAATGTTAAAATCGATTTTGACAAGGTTCAATCTCTCAGGGTCGAAAAGATATGGGAAGAGAAGCTTCTAGTTCTTGCCCGCAGATTTATATTGGCGCATAAATTAAACACGATGCAAATCACTGTCCCCCCTTTCAGTGTTGAGTCCACAGTCTCTACATAAATATTACCCTTGCAGGGAAAGGTCTGTGGCTAAATAAGTGGTTCCTTGCTTCAGTCCACAGGCACCTGCACCTACTCAGACACACAAATAGGCAAGGGTGGAAGTATCCAATTACAATTATTGTTGTTACTGCGATTGTAGTTGGACTTTGAGTATTTTTGCTGTACTTAACTTCACGCTGCAACGGTTTTTGCACACTTCCCACCTTCTTAATCAAAATGCCCCGAGCTCTCCGATTGATTATTCCGTCTGGGAGAGAGAAGTTAGTTGCGGCCACCTACACAATGGGCCTTTTTAACACCCTCAAAGGTCCATTGGCACTGATTGTCACATACCAACAACTTACGGACATGACAAATTGGTACAAACACTCTGGAGAAGGCCATTTTCTCGTTGGAAACCAGTGTTGAATAGAAGCGAGCGTTGGCTAACCAATCGATAAGTTAGTCGACCCCGGGCATCGGATAGGCATTGAACAGTGCTGTCGGGCTTGATCACAGGCATAATGGGGCTCCACCAGTTACTGCGGGACTTCTGACTTCAGTGTTCAGGCAAACGCTAGGGCTGGCTATGAATCACTACCCCTACAGAAGCTTCAAAATGGTCTGAGGGGATTACCTTTGCTACTTGCTCAAACGCTTACAGCAAGGTGTTGTTGACCTCTCAAGAGGGGAATCCTCCACGGGGGAGGATGGGAAGGGTTGCGGGAGCCTCTGTTGTGAGCGGTGATGCCTCCCTTTTGATAGAAGAAGCTGTCTCGACGAAGACTGCACCACCACTGAGTGCCGAGCAGAATATATACCATCCTGCCTGTCATGAACACTCCCCTGAGCAGTCCTTAATTAATTCTCTAAACCCAATGTCTAATATTGGGGGATGTGAAAGGTGGGAGCTCACCGCAGCCTTGGAATCTAGCCCTATGCTTTGGAATCTAATTGTATCTATTAAAACTAATTGGAATCTAATTTCCACTGGTGCTACAGGACACTCGCGAATATCTCCATGTACACACTGTATACACCCACGTTCCCTCCACCAATTCCAAAATCATTAGTCTGAGAACAGCCTGAACCCAGTAGAGTCTGGTTTCCAACCCCTTGGTATACGGGGGAAAGGAGAGAGGACAAGGATACAGGTGGTTGGACCGTTGGTTGAAGGGAGAGATCGTTCTCTGCTAGGATCATCTCAAAGTGGAGGGATGGCAGCATTGTACCCGGTCCACTGTCACCTTCTGCAGAAGTTCATCCTTCAATATGTTATCAGTAAAGTTTTAGCATTTCGTCAAACAAGGACTTTTTGGATTCCATCATTGTCACTTTTTTCATTCTGGACTGCAGCTCCTCATTTATAAAAATGCCTCCCTCGATTCGCAATTCGAAACAAGATGACCAAGAATTGAATCTGCGATGGAATGTTGATGTACAGTTGAAGGCCGGTCCACCAACAACGAATGGGAAACAAATTCTGTGGATGGACGACCTGTCTGATCTGTCTGAACTTCTAAATGCACGTTTTCAGATTAGCGTGACAACGCTTTGAGTTATGAAGAACAAAATGGACTCCTTCTGAGTTACTGTCACCGCCACCTTTCCCTCTCTGCCAAGCCGCTCGTCTCTATGATCTCAAGGACTCGCACTTTTCTCCATCAATTTTTTTAATGGCCAGACAGAGGCGAATATTCACTTCAACAGGTCGAGCCATCCGAGGGAAAGGAAACCTTGTCTTAGAGAGTCGAAGCAGATTGGGAAGTACATTTTTTGTTTTTTTGTTGTTGCTAGTAATATGGCGTGGAGAGAAAGCCAAGGGAGAGTGTTTCCAAGTGTCTTCAGATGGATTGTTCATGATGTCCTTGTTCTGGCTGCAGCCTGAATGCATATTCTCAACGGACCCCCGTCAGCTCTTACACACGGATCAATGTGGAAAACAGTTAAGAGAGTTTTGGATAATTAGCACAGCAGGCCCTGTGAAGAGAGTCAGCTCCTTACCTTTCTCTCTCCCGTTCCTCTTTCATGTATCACTTGGCCCGAGGGGTCTGGGTAGCATTTCAGAGAATCATTAGCCGGCGTCAGGTCCCTCGAGACGACTCTGTGAAATGTTCGAGGAGAGATTACATTTTTCGTCACTTGAGCTGATGAGAGGGGAGGAGAGAATGGGAGAGGCAAAAAAAAAAAAAAAAAAAAGTAGGGGGGGTTGATAATGGCAGGAAGAGAGCATGAAAAGAATGAGAAAATGAAGGAGAAAGAAATGAATGGGGCAGGCAGAGAGGGTTGCAGTCTCTTTCAAGAGATCTGTGGAAACGAATGGAAGACGGCGCAGAGTGCAGCAGACCTCTTAGGGAATTCATGGCCTCTGTGCATGGTGTTGACAGATGATATTGAAAATAAACCAATAGCTCTAAATGGTAAATGGAGAAATCACTGATACTTAACCAAGTTCAATATACACAGTAAACTACTATTTAGCACTCTCTCTCTCGAGTTTTTTTTTTTAGCATACACCCATTTCTCTTTCTTTCTCTTTCTCTTCGCATTTCCTACCTCTCTTTCCATCCTGCTCTCATCCAACCTTTCGTTAATGCAGGAAATCTTTTAACTGCTTTTTTATTTTTTATTTTATCTTTCTCTTCTTTCCTCTCCATCTTCCCCATATTCCCAACCTCTCTTTGATCCGAGACGTCTCCTCGCTGTTTTTTGGGTTTTTTTCCGCAGAGCGCTGCAGAAGCTTTTGTCTGCGATTCTCATCCCGGGCTGGCAAGCGTTCAACGGCCGAGGCCTGCGTCTTATCTCCCGTAATTACTGGGCGCCGTCGTCTCCCTGTCTCCCCATTGTACAAGGAGGGAGGACGCGACGGAAAGAAGGAGAAGGAAAATACATTTCTGAGAGGAAGGCTGAAACAAAAGGTTTTTGCAACGGCGGTTCTGAGATGCTTTGTGAAGTCTCTGAAAGGAGGTTAATGTGGGGGGAGCAATAGACAATCGATCAGGAAACCAGCCAGTAAGAATGTATCTGATGTTCATAATAAAGCTAGACAACTTCACATGACTCGAAATGGTAGGGAGGTAACAGTAGTTGTTTAGGTTGTAGGGGAGGCCAGGGCACTGTGGGACAGACCTAGAAAAAAAGACAGGCGGGGCATGTGCAGATAGGAGAGGCCCAGGTGGCCAGTACGTAATGGTGAACGGGAAAGTCCCTAAAACTCCAGATTTGACGGTTACATAATAGTGTAAAACGGGAAAACGGGACCGCCTACATGCCCACAAAGACCCGCCTATAAGACCAAATTTGGCGTTAAGACACCATTATTTTCTTGCTGACAAAACTGAAATTGATAAAACTGGGCGTAGAATCAGTATTCACCACCCAGTTTTTAGGAGAATTCTCTGTTGAAGAATAAAACTCTATGCATTGAACTCTGATCATCTCCAGTGACTTCTTTGAACCTGTTTGAGACTCTAGTAACTACTGAATCTACAGAATCGTGAAGAAGATAAAGTGTTGGCGGGGAGGTCCGGTCTTCAACACTGGCCTGATACCTGGGCCTTTTCCTCCTTCATCACTACCTTAGATTTCATGGCATCACACAGCATGTTTCACCAATGGAAACTTTCTATATTTAGTCTGTCCCACAGCGCCCCGGTCTCCCCTAACCTCCACATAGTGCGCTCATGTTTACCAACCTGGCTGGTCTGGCATGGTTTATAAAGGGCACCAAAGAGGCAAAAGCTCTAACGTTGGTGAGTCCAGCTTTCTCTGCCTCTGGCAATTTGTCCCCTATTGTGGGCAGATAAGTGCACAGACCCGATGCCAGAATTTGATTTGGATCTACAGGGTCCCAGTAAATGGGGATAGGACGCTATTCTATTTTTCACTTTGTGATTTAGGCTGATAAAATGGGTGTATTTTGGGTGAATTGTCAGGTTTCCCCCCCCCAAACTCCAGCTCAATCAATAGCACCACCGGACGCAGATACACTTCTACTGAGCAATGCAGTCTCAAGAAACCGAGCGTAGTGAGAGACAGAGAGAGATGGAGATGAAACAAGAAAACACAAACACACGTGCAGGAAAAAGCAGAGACAGTGTAAAGATCGGTGCCGCCTTAAGAGAATTACCTGTCCATCTCTTGGCGAGCGTCTACCCGTCTTCCTTTACGTCTTCTTTTTCACGTTTATTGGAAAGGAGGAATGGGAGAGGGGGAAACAGGCAGGGAGGGAGCAGACAAAATGGCAGACAGACAAAGGGAAATTATCTTATTTACCCAGGGAAATAAAGCCTTCTCTACTGTTTGTCTGCGTGCAGCATCACTGTATATAATACATATTTCTTTGTCCATCTGGTTGTATGGATGGCACAATATGCTGCTTCACTGCTTTCCTGTCCTCTTGGTTATATTAATTATATACACCATTATATCACATAATAGCACATGGAAGATAACAATCCTGCAGAACTAGGCATCACGATGCTGTTACGTCCCATTGGGAGGACGTGGGCTACATCCTTGAATACTATATATGAAGATATATATGTTTGGTTGACCCCTTGTAAACATTTGGGAATAGAGCGCAACAGTGACCGCCCACTTTTTTTACGGCTCTGGTTCCGGAAGTAAATTTCCCATTCATTTACTCCATTGACATTTCAGAAAATCCTCATATAAAGAGTTTTAAGGCTGGAACCAAGCCAACCAGCTAGACGATGAATCGAAACATTTGATTCTGGCCAAAAAAAAGATCGGAAAACGGAAGAAAAGGCAAAGGTACAAGACTGTGTACATCATTATTTTATGAAGTGAAGGAACTACTCATCCCATAAACCATTGCGAATGATACTTTTCCAACAACCTCCAAACTAATGATAGTTTAGCGCGCTTCTTCTTGAATTTAACATTTGTCAATAGTATAGTGTTGATATTGTTGTTGTTTTGTGTGCGTATATATAGTGTTTCATATAGTATAGTGTAAAGTGTTGTCATCAACATGGTACAGTGATTCGTTCCAGCTGCATAGGATAAGCAGCTAGCTAGGTTACGTTAGTAGCTAACGTTAACGTTCGCTGACAAGACGTTCGCGAGTGCGGTAAACATTTCCATGGTAACAGCGAGCTCCACCAATCAGACGTCGCTGTTACACTTTACGATTGTGGGTAGTGTAGTACTTCTCCATGACATTGCGAATAAAACTTGTTTTTCTCAAAACAAGGTTGATATCATACGGACTTGTGGCTTCTACAGGAGCATACACTATCGTTTCACAACCTACTAGCTTGTGGTGAGTCTACATTGGATGGTTACGACATTATGGTTAATAATCAAAATCCTATGCAGAATATGAATGGGATTTTCACTTCTGGATCCACACTGTTGAGCTCTATAGACGTTGGAGTATGAGGCAGATTGAGGCAGGCTTTTTACATATCATGGCTCATTAAGATAAAAAAAAAAATGACACTCTCAAATCATACAATTATGACGTTGGTTTTATAGGTAACGGCTCATCATTTTAAGTAGATTGGGGAATTGACTCTCCATAAGTATTTTTTATGGTAGATTTACAGCGTTTTGGCCAGTCAATGTCATCCACCTCTGATACGATGGAGGTTCCTCCCAGCCCACTGCTAGTCAATATGTTTCCATTATTATTATTATTATTATTATTGACCAAAGAAATGTATGGTGTGGTATTTTTCCTCAGCAGCTTCAGGGGTGTCAGTCTGTAAAACCTGCATTAAAATGTGCCTCACCTTGCCTTAAGGAGCTGCTGACCCAGCTAAATCTTAGTGTCCCACATGGTCTAAATGCTGTTTCAGATACTTTTCCACTCTGACAGGAATAAAACCCCGGGGGAAAACTTTTTATTTTTGGCATGAAAATGGTCAAATTTAAAGATATTAAATATCACAAACAAATATCACCTGAATCAAAATCAATGAATGAATCTTCGGCCAGAAGCATGTACTGTATGCATGCATCTCCAGAGGTAAGGAATACTAAACACCACAGCAGAATGAATCAATGATCCCTTCCACTATATCTCCCTCTAGAAAATAGATGCATATCTAGCTAGCTAGTGAATGGAGCGAGTTAATGGAGAGATGCTACAGGGCAGGACACAAGAGACCCTGTATTATTATGTTAGGAGAACCCTCTTGCTGGACACACACACACACACAGTAGGCTTCATCTCCATGTTTTAACATGCCAGCCAATGCCTCCTTATTGATCAGCATGTGGCTCAGAGATCTGAGAGGATTGAGTCAATTACTCAACATGAGAGACCCTTTCATGTCCTCTCATCCGCGAGGAGGACGAGCCATCAACCGTCACTAACAACTGAGAGAGAGAGAGAGAGAGATGGGGTGGGGGAGAAAGAAAGTGAGCGTCAGGTAGGAAGAATAATTTCAATCTGTGCCTGAGAAGATTAAAAAATAGAGGTGTTTGCAAGGCGCCCAGTCAAGTGTCGGGGCCCTCAGGCTCCTGTGGCTCTCTTGTGGTGTGTGTGTGTGTGTGTGTGTGTGTTGGAGCATTTGGCAGAGTAGTCTGTTAATTACGTCAGACAACAAAACAGCAATGAAGATGAGACTGCAACGAGGCCCACAGATTCCCCCGACGCACACACACACACACGCTGCTGCAGAAAGAGGGGTGACAATTATCTCATTGCTCCGAGCGCTGCGCCGACTCATCACCCAGTCGAAGGAGATAAGTTGTGACAGCGCGAAGGGGAAAAAGAAAAGAAAACAGAATTCAGAATCGTCTCCGACTTCACAAGGGCTGAATACATTCAGGCTGCCTGCCACAAACACACACACAAACAGCCGGGGTGCATCGATGAAAATGGATCTGTCAAACTGAAGCCGGATAAAGTTCCATGAGCAAAACTATTAGGGGAGGAAGGAGGAACACGTGTAACGAAAGGTGGGAAAGGTGGCGGCTGAGGATTCTCCTACTGGATACTTGAAGGTTTCATGAAGTCAAATTTAAGACTTTTCAATGAAGCCTACCAAAATAAAGCAACAAAAATGTGTCTGATTGAACATAGCTAGTCCTAAATGCCCAGCAGACATGAAGTCATGTGTTTATCACAGCACATGCATTGAAACATGTATTGACCCTGTTCCTTATGACATGCACGTGAATCAAACTTGCAAGTGAAAGTAATGCAACATAAGAGTTCATTACTAGCCAGTCTTTATCTAAACCCATTGCATTAGTGCAGCACAAAATCGATCAGATGCATCGGTGCAGAAATTAGCAGTTCTCAGCACCGGAATTAACCGCCGGCCCTCGATGCCAAGAGCCGAGGGCCTTTAATGTGGCTGTGAAAGGAGCATTACGTCATCTGGAAGCCCTCTGTAAAGTTGCGTTGGCCGGCGATGCTTTCGGTCCGTGAACCCTGACATGGTGCGCGTGATTTGCCAACCGTATCTGTCACATCTTTCGCACCCGTCCGAGTACCCGCAGTTGTCTGGGGCGATAAGTTAGTGTGTTGTGTGAGATTGCGTCACGTTACTAAATCCAAAGCCCTCTCGAGGTCAGGACCGTTTCAGATTCTCCCTCTCTGATAAGAATTGTCCATGCAGAGATATTTGTCTTGGACCAGCACATGAAAACAGCAGCATAGAAACATCACGCGCCTTTCGTCGTATAAAAACAGATTGTACAAGGTACACGGTCCCGCGATGGTGGGATCTTGCAGTGACATCAGAAATACATGATTGGTCGGTTCGGTTCTCAAACTTTAAATCACACTCTTATAAAACAAATTGTTTTTTCCTCATCCGTTTTACTAAATGAAAGCATGCATAAAGTACCAAGGATTAATGATGATAGATGTTTAACGATGATAAACGATAGTCTCAGAGCCGACTGCATAGCCGCTGCTGCTGTGCGCCTGTGCCCTCCAGTGTGCACGAATTGAAAAGATTTCACCGGGAAGCCGTCCTGGTAAGACCAGACTTTTTGCTAGAGTTATTGCAATTAATTTGACAATGATTTACAGCTATCTAATAACCACACCTGCAAAACTAGGATGCATTTTTACCCTGCTTATTTGCTCTGCCGCTGTTGTCCTGCAAACGACAGCAGGCCGCGGTATATTTTGTTTCCCCAAGGACATTTGGTATCCCAGTTGTGAGTTTCGTGGAGTGGAAGTGGAAAAAGATAGAAGAAGAAGAAAACCATTAAGACCAATAGGTAAGACCATCTTAGGCCGAATCCCAATTCACCCCTTAGCCCTTCCCCTCCGTTTTGCGCGTTCACGTGAAGGGGTAGGGGTGTCCCAATTCTCTTGGTATCGAGGGGTAGGGCCAAGTGTGAGGGCTACATGGCCCTCCAAACGGAGATTTTTCAGGGGCACACTACAAACCGAAGGCTAGGAGAAATCTCCCAGAATGACCTGCGAATCAACTGGAAGATCATGGGGAACGCACCACTACCATCAAAGTGAACCACAAATGTAGTATTTTCTTCGTTAATAAAGATTTTAAAAATATTCGAACCGTGGTATTATCTTAGTTTAATGTCGTTTCAATGTATTATAGACCGTTTCTTTATAATAAGCATAACAAAAAATCGCTAATATGCCAATGTCTCTACTTCGCTAGTTAGTTACGTTACAACATTGTTTTTAGGCTGATTTGTGCATGACAGTCCTGCATTTTGACATATTTAGCCTACATGTTGCATTTTCCCCCTTTGACGGCATATGACGCCCGAAATATAACTAAAGTCCAGCAGCGAAGTTGCTGCACTTGTAACAGCTCCTCTAATATCAGTGCAGACTGGCAGGGTAACGTTAGGAGCGGCTTGCTAGACTACAGAGCACTGCTAACACTATTCTGTCATGAAGTGGACTGGTAATAAAGCAGTGGTCTTTTTTATTTGATGACTTGTTTGATCGATTGGTAGCGTGAAACGTATGAATTGTGAACGAATCGCGAGCGTCCATGCTTTTCTATCTTTATCAGATGAACGGCAAATGTCACTGTGATAATACCATTGTTGCCATAGTAATCTCCGATAACAAACTCATCCCGTCTGCTTATGTAAACGTCATCGATGACGTATCAGGGTCTTGAAGGGTTGTCCCAATTCTTAGGGAGAGATTTCTACTACCACCCCTTGTGACTCTGTTCCGAGGGCCAAGCCGAAGGGCCAAGCCGAAGCCGTAGGGGTGAAAATGAGAATTGATTCGGCCTTACTCTTCCCAGGAAGCACTTGACAGGTGGCAGCGAGCAGACCCAACCCAAACGAGCATGAAACGAAGACTTCAGATGTGTTCTCAATTTTCATTATAGTTACACGTAAAACAATGTTTGCTTGGTTATTGTTGCATCAATTAAATGCCGTATCTGAGACAACTCCCCTAGAGCGTGTGGATTCCTGAAAAAAATTACCTCATTATACAATAAACTTCCACTCATGTCCCATCAATTTCTCCCAGCTGTCATTCCTCTACAATTTCCCTTTCCGTCTCATCCCAAATTTGAACAACATCTCGTTTCACTGCTGAGACTGCTATTTGCAGCCAGTATTGAGCCAGAAGAAACAAAGCATAAACCAGCCAGAGTGTTAAACTGTGAAGCAGAGCCTGTAGTAAGCTCATAAATACCCTCCAAAGTTGACAGCAAACATCCAGTAAAACATGTCTGATTATACTCACATTGCACTCTTGACGAGCATAAACATTTGCACAATGGGTTTTTGGAGGCGATACGGATATATTTGGATATCGAAGCCTCCGATAGCTGATATTTTGTGCCGATATAAATTTTTCATGAGAAACAAATACAAGTATTCAGTGTCCCCCAGAATTGTATTCTCAGCATCTCTCCATTAACTCCCTCCATTCACTAGCTATCTTTCTGTCCATTTTCTAGAGGGAGGAATGCTGGTAGGGATAATTTGTGGAGCTTTGATTCATCATTCATCCTTCATACCTCTGGAGCTGCATACATACAATACATGCTCCTGGCCTGACATTAATTTATTTGCCCTTACTCTGAAAGAGGGTTCTGTGGCCCAAGACCGATATTTTGTATGATATTCAATATCTTTAAATTTGGTATACAGGTATTCAATTTGTGGAAAAGCATCTGAAACATCATTTAGGGCATCATGTGACATTAAAACTCCATTGAAAGCCAAATTAAAGAAATTGGCTGGATGATATAACACTTTACACTATACTATATGAAACACTATATATACGCACACAAAACAACAACAATATCAACACTATACTATTGACAAATGTTAAATTCAAGAAGAAGTGCGCTAAACTATCATTAGTTTGGAGGTTGTTGGAAAAGTATCAAAGCCAATATCGGCCCCGTATATCAGTCTAACCCTGATTCATACACACATGGGTGAGTCGACGCATGAAAATGTGTGCGACACGGGCCATTTAAATGCACCATGGCTGAAGAAGCCCCGCCACTTATATAATTACACGCATGCAGTACTCTTTTCTGCCTCGTTTTGCAGGGCAGGGACACATGGGATTTGAACAAAGAACTTTTTCACACAATCATTAAGGAGCTTGACCTAAATTAACGAGGACAACCGGTTAATACGCAGAGGGTTATTTTAGAGCTATTATTCCGCAGCCCTAACCCTTTTTCCCACACTTCTTCACTTCTACTGTCCCCTCTTCATCTTTCATCCCCACCTTTTGGCTTTCAACTTCCTTGTCCCTCTCTCCTTCACCCTCTCTCCTTCTTCCTCTCTTATTGCCCCTCTCTCTCTCTTCTCTCTTCCTCTTGCGTCTCCTTTCTTCTTCACAAGAGGTTGCAGTTGAAGTCAGCCTTCCACATGCCTTTGAGCCTCTGCGCCTCTCTGTGGCTTCAAGCCAGCAAAGTATTACCAAGATGAGTGAGAAATCCTAATGACTTGCCGGCTGCCCTCAGCCCCCCAAAGCAACTGTTCCCTGTTTAGCGTCATTGTGTGGATACTCTTCTCCCTCAGCACACATTCATAATTTATGGATTTTTTATGCAAGGCGCTGAGCTCACAGCCTTGTATTTGAGACAAGTCTTTTAACTTGTTTTTGTTGTTGTTTTTTTTGTCTCTTGCTCTTTCTTCCCCATAGTGTTGTGTTTACCCACTCGGAGTGGTTAGTCAAACTTTATCCAGAAGCTGGCTGGATTTTGACCAAGCCAAAGATTTTATGGGTTGAGTAAATTCAGTGAGCACATACTGGTTGAATTCTACCCAAGAGATATCAATATATGATCCAAGCTGAGGGCTTGAGGATTCAGCCATTCAACCATTCACTTTACAACTACTGGTATCCCACATGTCCTGCAGCCCATGGAGGAACAGAGCAGGAGAGTGTTGGAAGTGAAGAAGCTTTCAAAGCTCTGTGCTAGTGAATTTAATGAGCCCATAAATCTATAGGGTATGTATACAGGACTTAGAAGAAAATATATCTGTTAATGATGATGTTGCAGAGAAGCAGGTATGATAATATGGACTGACACTGGTCGTGCAATGATACTTTTGCAGGATTAAGATGAAATGAGAGCTGAAATAGAGGATAAATTAGTACAGTATGAGAAATGTCCATCCATGAAGTCAAATATGCCGATCCGGCCATCTTCAGACGTCGATATTATCCTGGTTCAGTGCCAATTAACACATTGTGTGATCAATACTTACAGTAGAATGCTGATTGGCTTTCCATACCTTCTTTACGACACACAAGTTTTTGTTTTAGTGTGCAACAAAAGCATTTTAGAGCTGTAGGTTTGATATAAATGGACTTAGAATAGGTTAGAGTGGTAGAGATTGTTTACTTTGGCATCTCGCTGTTAGATTATGGGTTAAGCATTTCGATAAAAAGAAAAAACCTATTAACCATACACCAGAATGGCCCGACCAGGGACACCTAGGGCCAAATGTATAAAACTCTGTGTAGATTTAGGTGTAGAAACCTGTGTACGCACAAAACAGGAAAAATGCATATGCTCAGATGTATAAAACCCCACGTACGTCTGTTCCCACGTGTTTTTTCTTCATACATCTCAATCATCCTTAAATTGCGTGCACGTGCACGAGCCTTCTGACCATGCCCACAATTTACTATAAATGGCTTCCAACACACCCCCAACTGTCTGGTTTGCATATAAAGGGCCAGCATTTAGTTTAGTACTGAGGACAAACGGCGGAAGCATTTAAGAAGAATTAGAAGAAAAGAAGCGCAATTTTACGACTGTGAACTTGAAATAATGGTTGATTAAAATGACAGAAGAAAACGCGGATTATTTAGAAGCCTAAGCTCTGGTATTACCAACCAAATGAAACAAGTTGAATGGCAGAAAGTAACCAAAACCATCTCCCTTTTAAAAGCCCAATGCAACGCTCTACCACAGAGCACACGGCTGTGCACCACATTACAGCGCGTCTGTTGTGGCTCATTATACAAAACAATATTATATACATATATTACATTTGGGAAACCGGACATCGCTGCAAATTGCATTTTGATGTTGGCCTGTTCAGCTGCTGTGTAAGGGAACCTGATGTATTTATTACTCAAAGAAATGATGCCACCCCACGCCAGGGGCATGATATCCCTCATCTGTCCGCAAGCTTCAGCTGAAACGTCCCCGTCGCTGAAAACCCGTTTGTTGTCAATACCTGTAGATGGACGGGGATGACAGGGTTCTCCAAGCATGCCCGACACAGGGTCCAGTTCAGCACACAATTAGAAGAGAACAGCTCTTGGAAATCCACTGGCGCATTAGTCAGTCAACATCATGGACCAGAAAATCAGTACGGTCTCTGAAGACTCGTTCTCGCCTAAATTGCGCAATAGCAATATCTTCCAGCAACAGTATCATTTGGCACAACCATTACGCACGGCTACAGTCTTTATATAGTGACGTTTTAACGACCGGTTAACTGGTCACACCTGAAGGTGTATCCCCAATAATATGCTACAAAATAATCATCTTTATTTATATACAGATCATGTATTTATTTGTTTATTTATATAAAGATCATTATCATAAAGCATAGTGACAAACATATTTACTCAAGATAGAACAAAATGAAGGCTTGTCAAAAAAATGTTATTAACCACTCATGCATCATAGTGGATGTTTTTTTTAAACTATAGATTACATCCTAACACGATGTAGTGAAAGAAAAAAGCTCCAAATAAAATGTCATCCAAATTCACACTTTTCTGATCCTTTTTTGGATACAAACTCGAAAAATGCATATGGTACGCATGGTGTTCAGAATGCGTACCGGTAAGCACTTTTTCGCCGCCCGTGGATTTTTATACATTTGGAAACTTGCGTGGAAAGTGGCGGTGTGAAATGTGCGCACCTTTCCCACCGCCACTTTCCACGCAAGTTTCCAAATGTATAAAAATCCACGGGCGGTGAAAAAGTGCTTACCGGTACGCACTTTCTCGCCGCCCGTGGATTTTTATACATTTGGATTCCTGCGTGGAAAGTGACGTACGTACACTTTTCGTGTGTACGCATGGTTTATACTTTTGGCCCCTAGTCTTACTTTATCTTGCCTCCATCTTTGTTGCTAAGCGGTCATTGCTGTGGTCTTTTTATAATTTTGTCTCCATTTTAGGCATAAACATAGGTCTCCTCAAAATAGAGGAGAAGGATGAACTGCCCCAAACTTAAATACTGCTTTTGTACTCACTCGGCACAGTGGAGTTTTACCAAAGTACATTTTGTGGTTGGCTTTGGTTGCAAACACAATCACCCTCTCCTTTTAAAAAATAGAACCCTTCTTCCTAGTTTTTCCAGCTCACTTTAATGGCTTTAAAGGCTTTTCAACAACAAACTAGACTGCCATGTTTCATATTTTGGTTAATGTGTGTACTTCACATCAGGATTCAGTTTACCAATGTCTTCAATGTCTTCTCTATTTCACATCCAGTAAAAAATGTCTGCTTATACCAAGAGCCATCATAAACATTTGCACACTGTTGGATTTTCTGTTGGTGAAGTTTGAGTTTGTGTAGGTGGCGCTCTCTTCTTTGTCTGTTCAGTCACGGTGGCTATGGCTGCTCATGCTAACTACCCAGTTCTTCTTGTATTTATTCCAACAAACAGACATTTATGTGAAAATTGGATTATTACTTGGAAAATAAATTCCAGGAAGCCTTCAGAAACTATAATACCATAGGGGAATTGTAAATGTCATAAAAGGTTATGCAGAATTTTTGTTTAATATGTAATTTTGGATCAGCACAGACAGTTTTCGCATCTGACAGACGGTCTTAACACAAGTGGGTAGAGTTTACTGTAAAGAAAAAATATTTTCTGGTAGGGAGGCTCAGTGCACCAGAATGAAGGTTAAATGCTCTATGCCAATGCTCTATGTTATCGTGAGGTGGGGGTGATAATGTAATTAAATTCTGTGAAAATCAGCTTCTCCATGCCACTCTCTGCTTCTGTTTCTGTCACCCTTCCTTTTGATTTGATTTCTATTACCCCTCCATAAAGTTCTTCTTTGTGCTTTGTGACCGTATAGTGTGTGTGTGTGTGTGTGTGTGTGTGTGTGTGTGTGTGTGTGTGTGTGTGTGTGTGTGTGTGTGTGTGTGTGTGTTCTACAATTACAGGGAGCCGAACAAGACAGGCTGACTGGCAGTCTCACTACGGGGCAGTAAGTATTGAGTAGTAGTAATCCACCACCCACTACTGGGATTTCACACTGTGACTTCCATGCCCATACGCTGACATATTGGCTGCCAAGGGGATTTCACGCACACACACCAGTGGTCCCACTGCACATAATGTGTGTGTGTGTGTGTGTGTGTGTGTGGGTGCGTATATACTGAGAGAGCAATTAGACGATTGATGGTGATTGATGTGGGTGGTTGGGGAAGAAAGACACACACACGCACAAACACACACACACTTACCTACTCTCTACGCCACCCACACCAATCACAATCAATCGGCTAATTGCTTTACACTTCAGCTCACCCAGTTTGAAGATTGAATTGCTATTCAATTAGAAAATGGAGCTGTTCCACATTGTCCCATGAGTGTCTCTCTCATACACACACACACACACACACACACTCTCTCTCTCTCTCTCTCTCTCGCTTTAGTCTCTCTATCCCCTTGGTAGCCATTTTGTAATGAACAGGTACACGAAGAGCAGTGTGATCAGAGCAGGGCTTGCAGAATGAAACTGTCACAGTGAGAGTATACCTCCTCTCTGTGTTGGGGAGAGTCCTCCTCCTCCAGGGAAATTCTTTACACCTCCCAGTTTAGAGTCTCTCCACATTATCTGCCCATATGTGCCACAGATACGATTTATTTTTTTCCCGTTGCCGTTATGTCAGGAACTTTGAGAATCGCATTTGCATGCAGGGCGGTGTGTGCCCATTGCCCACCGCCAAAAAAAAGAAATTGGAAAATGTCTAAAATGTCAATTTTGCTTAATCCAAAGAGCAACAATTTAAATTAAAATTTCAATATTGCACTCAATTTCCATTTTTTAATTTTTGGATTAGAATAATAAATTGATAGGATACACAGATCCACATGACTCAAATCTCATATGGATCTGACATTTCGCACATTTAGTGGTTAGATCCAATTCCAATTCTTCTTCTTCATCTTCTTCAATTCCTTCAACTTTAACAATGAAAACCAATAACTGAAAAATATTTCACCATCGCCAAGCAACCCTTTGTGTTATCGCCTCTGCAGACAGCTCAAGCGTAACAAAGCTACTAGAACTGCAGAGAAAAGACTTTCTCTGTGTGAAAATATTCCCACTTATTTGATTTTATGTTGCGAAAGAATGACAAGAACATTGCTGTCAGTTGTAAATGTTGCCCAGGTAGAACAAAAATCCTTCCACTGCAAGTAATAGGATGTCAAATCTCCTTTAAAAGCATCCCAACAGAAAACTCATTATGAAAGACACCAAAATAAGCAGAAAGCAGCCACTGGTTGTTGGTTGGTTGGTTGGCTGATGGTTGGGTTCCCTGATAATTCACAAACAGTGCTTTCAGAAAGTATTCAACCTCCTTGACCTTTTCTGCATTTTGTGGCGTTACAGCCTAAAATCAAAATGGATTCAATTGGATTGAAATGTCAATAATCTGCAAACAATAAAACCTTAATGCCAGAGTGGATTACAGATTTTGTACGAATTGCATTTTACTATTGTTTTGGGTCAATAACTATTCAACCCCTTTGCAGTGACAGTCCACCACAAAGCCTAATAAACTGTGTGTAGAAATTCATAGATAAATAAATTCAGAGGCAGAATTGTTAGGAGGTCTGGAGAAAGGTAAAAAAAAAAACATTTCTGGAGTGTTGGGAGTTCAGAAGAGCACAACAGGCTCCATTATTAAGAAATGGAAAATATATGGAGCTACCCAGGCTCCTCCTAGAGTTGGTCAACCACCCAAACCATGCAGCCAGATGAGAAAGACCTTGGTCAGGGAGGAGACTACAGAGTTATTGTGCTACGATAGGAAATCCTGGAAATCTGGGCTGTATGGCCAGAAGGCATGAGAGGCAAAAGATTCAAAGGTCTGATCAAACCAAAAATGTAACTGTTGAGCTGCAATGACAGAAACCAATCACAGGTTATCATCCATCTAGCATGGATGATAGTGGAGAGGGCTTCCTAGCGGCAATTAGAGATAGAGATAGAGAGAACAGACTCACAGTGCCAAAGACATTCGATTGGGGCAGCTTATGTTCCAATGGGACCCTAAGCATACAGCAAAGACGAAAGAAAATAGCAAGTATTTAACCAAACTTTGCCTCAAGGCTGGAAATAGTCCAGATTCTTGGCTAAAAGTTACAGTAGGCCTCTGCAATAATGGCGATTAGCCTGTATTAACAGACAAATTAATGAAGACGAAGAGGAGTCTTTTTAGCCGACCCCAAGGCCTATCCAACTTTACCCCAGTAAGTCCATTCCACAATCAAAAACAGTCTTAGAATACAATTAGTGGAGATGTTTTCAAAAGGAACAGAGCTAAGTGTAGGAAATTCTGGATCCACTTTGTGTTGACAGTGGATATGCTGGAAGAGAAGGACCTTCCTCTCCGATTGATGTGAAAAAACCATCAGCAGCTGGGTCAGTAGAGCCCTCATCACTTCCTGATGATCGTTATAGTGAAGCAACTTTATTTCATTTATTGTTTTAATGTTTATTTGAGCAGGCATGACTCAATGCATGATTTTCTCAGGGTTCGCAATTCCATCTCAGAGACGGGGAAGGTTGGAACGTGGCACTGGAGGAAGGCAATAGGGTCATCAACTTCTTAACCCTCTGGTAGGCCAACAATCCACAGGTTGAACCCACGATTGTGGTCCTCCATCTCTGCAAGACATTCATGGACTTTCTGAATCTAGCTGGAGTTGTCACTAATCTTTGCGCAGATGGGAAAGCGCTGACTACAGTGCTTTGATAATGTTTATTTTGGATCACATGCTTCCCCTTTTTGCGAACCAGAATAGATTGTTCTGCATTTGTGATGCATTTAAAGGAGAGGTAATGAGCTACTCCATATGCATCAGTTGCTGCATGAGAGAGGGAATATTAAGAGATCCCTCGGAGGTAACGGAAGCGTCAGAGTTTACATGTACATTCATATTTTGTTTATCTTTGGCATATTCAAATATTTTTATGAGTTGGCACATGGAAACACCATATCCCGTTTACAATAACTGGAATAAGGCCATATCCTGAATAAGAAAAACCCAAATTTGCTAGCAGGGATATTTTAACCAGTATATTCTGCCATGTAAACACCATATCCCATTTATTGTTGGGTTTGGGAGAAGACCTAGTCGTGATAAGGCTCCAATTAGGAATATTAATGTAGGAGAAGATCATATTTGATCACTTAGTGAAGTGTTGGCAACACTTTACTTGAAGTGTTTATAAGGCATAAGTGCATAACAAGCACATTATGTGTGCAGCAATTCTTGTAATCAGAGCATGATATAATAAACACAATGTGCAAACAAGGAGGTTTAATACCTTATGGGGCAACTGCATAGTTAATGACAGTAACTGTAAATTTCTGTTTGATTACATTATAAGAAGATCTATATCTTCTACCAGGCTCATCATCTGCTGGTAAAATGTTACTGAAATGTCTTATTCTTATCTTTCTCACGTAGACACACTTGACAGCTACAGTAACTCCTTCACTGTGCCCCTCCAAATTGCTAAAATTATTGAAACAGACATGATTGTCACACCATTTACAAACTTTGTATATATATGCATGCATTCATGCATTCATGGTTCAGGCCCCTTATTTCAAGTCAAGGGAAATCTTAATACTACAGCGTACAATGACTCTCTAGACAATTCTGTGTTTCCAACTTTGTGGCAACAGTTTGGGGAAGGCCCTTTCCTGTTTCAGCATGGCAACGCCCCTGTGCACAAAGCGAGGTTCATACAGAAAGGGTTTGTCGAGATCGGTGTGGAAGAACTTGACTAGCCTGCAGAGAACCCTGACCTCAACCCCATCCAACACCTTTGGGATGAACTGGAACGCTGAATGCGAGCCAGGCCTCATTGCCCAACATCAGTACCCAACCTCACTAATGCTCTTGTGGCTGAATGGAAGCAAATCCCCACAGCAATGTTCCAACATCGAGTGGAAATCCTTCCTGGAGGAGTTGAGGCTGTTATAGCAGCAAAGGGGGACCAACTCCATATTAATGCCCATGATTTTAGGATGAGATGTTCGACAAGCAGGTGTCCACATACTATTGACCATGTAGTGCATATAAAGATAAGTGGCATGCACACGCACACAGGATGATTGGCAGGTGTAGGTCTCCATAGCTTTTCAGATAAGGTCTTCTCCATGGAGTCGATTATTCTAGATACTGAAGAGTGTTCAGAGTGAATCTCATCAAAGCCAAGTATCGAGCACGAACATCAATAGGATTTGCCTCGTTCGCCTCTCTTCACTTCCCGCGCTCCCCTTCCTGGTTTTTTGGAAGTAAACAACAACTCAATGCGAAGATATCAGCTTGTTGCACAAGGGGATGGAGGGGCCTGGTTGAGAATAGGAAGGTTGTGTGAAGTTAAAGTGAGCGTGTTAAGTAAGAGTGAAGTGTTGTGTGAGTTCCTATTTCCACAGTTGCTTAGGCTTTCCCTTTAGCCCCAAGGCTCTGATTGGGTACCGCAGGCTGGCCCGATGCTCTCGCTCATCAATACCAACCTAGATTGCAGGATCACTGGTTACATCTCATGACCATTTTACCTCCTGGTAGAGGGATCCTTCTCTGAGTAGCCCCTCCCAAGGTTCCTTCCTTTTTTCCTTGTCTGTTGGGGTCCAAGGTTGGGGGGTGTCATGTGCCATCATTATATTGTTTTCATAATGTGGCCAATGTGAACCCTTTCAGACTGTAACTGTGATTAAGGCCTAGATAAATACACTTTACTTGGTCATTTGCTTTTTTTCGCGTGATAACAAGGTTTTTTAGCTCATAGCACCACCTGCCAGTAGACAGACAGCCCAGTATATAACGTATTAGACCTTTGCTCATCCTTTTTGAGTGCAGCCTTATAGCTTCACAAACAGCTGACAGCCTGTGGAAGGCTGTCCAGCATTGCTGCACGCCGCAGCTACTGACAAGCCATTTCCAAAATGAAAAGCCATTCAATTAGAACATGACTCCAGATAACAGTAATGTGTGTGTCGCTGCTAGCACTAAACTGCTTATGGCTGCAATGCCCGCCTCCGTCAGAGACAGGAATCATCGGAGACACACACACATACACACAGTAGTTAGGGATTATCACCCCTCTCACTGCACACAATCTCTGAATTATTAATTACCTTTGTTAATAGGGAAAATGTGAAATGAATCTATAATTTAAGGAAGATTTAAAAGGTTTGGTGGAGGGTGGATTTTCTTTTTTTTTTTGCCTCTTTGATATGTTTTCCCTTTTTTGTTTTCATAGAAACAACCATGAATTAAATTTCGGGATTAGGACCATGATGCATGAAATGGTTTTTCATTTAAAAGATGACATGCCTTTGTGGGCACGCACGCACGCACGCACGCACGCACGCACACACATACACACTTAGTTTTCCCCTCCCTGGAGGACGTGGTATTTATATATAATCTATTTAGCAGTACATGGAGATGTTGTAAATATGTGGGGCCAATAGTGACCTTTTATTAAATATCAGTCATCCACCTCTGAAATGATGGTGATTCCTCTCTGACCACAGTTACATAAAAAGTCTGTAAAACCTGCAATGACATTTTATCTTCTTTGTACATTCTATGTTTTCATACAATGTTTTTTTTGGAAATTCATTCATTTAAAAAAGATAATAATAATAATGACTTTTTGGGCATGAAAATTGTCAAATTTGCATATCGGCACAAAATATCACCAAAATATGAATTATACATTAGCGGATTTTATCGTAAATTCATTCTTTTGAAGGTAATAATATAATCCCGCAATTTTAACCTACCATGCCATCCTCGCTACAGAAACAGCCCGAGGCACGGTGAAAAGGATACAAAGATAGTATAGGGTAGAGAGGGTTGAGTTGTTGCAGGAAGAGGACGGTTGATACGTGAGTCGGAGAGACGAGTTTTGAGTTTACGTAGAGGAACTGCTAGAACTTGCAGCAGCTGGTTCACCCTCTCGCTTTCATAAACTATCTTTGTATCCTTTTCACCGTCCTCGTTTTCCGAGCTGTTTCTGTAGCGACCCTTTCCATAATGTTGTCAGACATTTGGATAATAACACGAATAACAATCTGAGCCCGTCCGTGACAAAAACAAGCACTTTTAGTGGACGTACTTTGACCGGCCGTTGCCTTTACGGATTACGTCGCCGCGCGACTGCCGGTTGAGCCGATGACCGGAGCAACTCCGAAACTTTTGGGATCTACTTAAAGGTATGAAAAGCGATTTTGTGGACATAGAGGCCAGGTTGAAAAATCCCGGAATTACCCTTTAAGGAGCTGCTAACCCTCCTAAATTTCATTAGTCTGGCTTTCAAGAGAGTTTTAGTCCCATGATGCTCTAAATACTGTTAAATACTGTTTCAGAGACTTTTCCACCCAACTATTATATCAGCCAAAAAAACATTATCTGCATCTGCCTTCACAACCCAGTTGAATCCTAACAAATACGTGCGTCCTCTTCATCCAGTAGACATTTATAGGTTTTAGATTTTTTTTTTTTTAAATGTGGTGGCCCTTACTACCCTTTTAGCTCACTGGAAAAATCCTACATCTCCTGCCAGATGGCTGACGAATGCAGTGCTGTGCAAAATCAAATTAATTTTAGGGCATAATAAATACTGAGTTCAGGAAAGCGTGGACACCATTTATATCATATTTCATCCAACTTACAAGAAAAATAAACAGGGGGGGGGGGGGGGGGGGGGGTTGAGGAGGGGATGCTGGAGGGTCATTCCTGTTTATTATTCTTGTAAAAAAATTTTTTTTTTAATTCTCATTTATTATCTACTCACCCTGTTGCTCTCATATTCAGCTACATGTGATTCAACACGTGGCAATGTGCTGTTTATGTGTCGTAAATGTCAGAGTGATTTTTCACTGTGGCGTTCGCTTGCATATTCTAGCAGTATGACTGTTTGATAGAAACATAGAGATTATTTATGTATAGTGTAGTATCCTAGTCTTCGATAAGGACTTCTGCTTGATTAGAATCCAATCATTTCAGGGCATACAGGTTGATTCAATCCCAGGAGAATGGTGATGTTTCTGGACATTTTGTGCAGATATTCATTATCTTTCAAATTTGACCATTTTCGTACGCAAAGAATTCCCAAAAAATAACGAGTTGCTGTATTTTTCAGGGTGGGAAAAGCCTCTGAAACTGCATTTAGACCATCATGGTACACTAAAACTGACACCATGCTGGAGTCAGTCAGCTGATATAAAAATAATAAATATAGCCGCAAGTGGTGATTCGCGGGTTCAAACCCTTTTGTTACTGCAAACTGCAGAGTGACAGAAGAAGATACGTTCTACAAACAAATATATGCACTTAACTTTATGTTTAAGTAAGCAAAATCACTTTTTTGGGCCTGAATTACAGCGCCACCATCTGGCAGATTGGGCACATGTTTCTTTGGAAGCATTCATGGTTTTACCTCATTCCAGCTCACGGCAATTTGCGACGTGGCACAAAGACAACAAATAATAGGTGGAAAACAATAGGGTTCTACACCTTCAGGGTTTGAACCCCAATAAAAACATCATCCTGCATACATGATGATGCGTTAGAATTAAGGTTAGATCAATATATCGTTGCTCAGGGAAAAACCTCCATCATATGGCCAATATCACATTTTTACACTTAAGGCAGTATACCACCCACATACGGTTGGCACCAGAAAGAAACAACAACCATGTCATTAGAGTTTGGATGTGTATTAAGAGGCGAGGATATACAGAGTCAGATGGCCTCTCATCCATGCCAAACTGAAACTGATGCTCCAAATGGAAAACACTCAGTATGACCTTTTTTTTCCTACAAATTTAGTCTTCGATTTTGTTCAACACCAGTTGTCGATGCACAAATTGAGACCAGATCGCCTCCTCATTTTAACTTTGAAATCTGAGGCCATGTTTTACAGCCCTCCTAAACTGCTAATTAGCCTTTAACGAGGGTGTTGATGCCGCTTGAAGAGATTGACAGCTGGGGGAAGACCTCCCACTCAGAACCCTATGGAGTCAGTGGCCTGTCAGAATAATGAATTATGGTATCATCATTTTGGCAGAGTCAATGTCTGCTTCTCCTGAAGATGAATCTGATATGAGCCAGTTACTTAAATGAAGAGCCAGAATCAATTTAACACGTTATAAATCAAATTTTTCAGACTATGAATCACAAATTCACACTCTGAATCACCTTGCGCGCATCAACTTGACGGTCCGACAGTTGCTTTGGCTAGATTCATAGAAATGTCAGCACCTGTCCGATAAATCCCCTTGAACCAATTATATAAGGCGATCAATTATGCAATTCACTCCGATGTCTCATAACGATGAGGAAGGCGTTTCAGACACTTTGAAGAACTTCTGTGGGGTAAAAAGGATGCGGTATTGACGCATCCCGACCTTGTCTCATGTTCAAAGCTGGACCTGAAGTTTTACCTGGATGTTTTACAGGCCCAAAAGTTTCCAGCCTTGCAGAATGTGCAAAAATCCACTGACTTTCTTATTTAAATGGATCAGTTCACTGGGGTTTGACCATTATGGGTTTTTGAAGGCCAGCGCCAATGCTGATATTATATGGGGAGATCAAATTTTTACCATTTTAATACCCAAAAAGTATTCAGTATTGTATTCTTGTTAGGAAAAGCCCTTGATCGAAAGAAAATCATTATTATTATTATTACTATTATCATAATCATTATTATTATTATTATTGTTATCTTTAATGTTATTATTTATTTAACATATTCATGCATGGTACCGAATCAGAATGTCACATTGGAATCAGTTCAGGTTAAGGGCTTCCCATAGACAACCAGTGTAGCATTGATCAATTCTACAATAAATATGGAATCACACTGTATCATATCCATGATAATAGAGGTGGAAGAAATTGTCTGGCTGATATTCAGTTTTTAAAAAAAGGCCAGTGTCCTATCAGTCTAAGAACATCTGAAACCTCAGTCGCTTTGTTTCTCGTCTCAGTATTTGGGTTTAGATAAACCCCTGGGTTTATCTAAGCGGCTGGTCCTGGAAACCGACTCGTCCTTGGACATTCTGGGGACAACACAACCCACAGTTTTTTTTTTTATGTGACAAGCAAACAAGTCGATCATCCCGTGGAGAGAAGCCAGCTAATTGGTAGAGAATACAGCTTATTAGACGGGGAGGGAACGAGGGCCAAGGGGACGCTTGTTGTGCATGCAGGGCCAGCGGCGTCTGATATGTGCTCCCTCCATTTAAATGCACTGTTTTCCATTGCGCTTGCTGATCGCAGTCCCACATCGCTGATTAATTACAGTGAACACGGGCCTGCACCCTAACTGATGTGTGAGTGTGTGTGTGTGTGTACGTGCGTGCACTTAAAGAATTCCGACGCCGCTTATGTGCAACTTTGCAACATCTCTGAGCTAATTAGCGGTTGCGTTTCTCCATTAGAAATGCTGACTGCAGCGAGCATGCTCTTTGTTTATGAGGCCAACTTCTGGAAACGCTGAGCAACATGATCCTTATCCCCAAACAGCAGCAAGCTGTGCAGCTTTGATGCAGATTACAAGGTGCGCCGGCTTCAATGTTGTACCGATTAAAAAAAAAAAAAGAATGAAATCGATGAAATGTAGTTTCCAGGAGCCACAGCAACCGATCTGATGTGTTTTGCCAATAACTAAGGGTTCAATCAGCACTCCAACCGCCTGTATCCAAATGGTATTGAAGTCCGTCACAGGCAACGATCCAGGTTTAAAAGATTGAATGTATTGGGGAGCAATAATGGTTGCAATTGCTACTACAGTAATACCCTCTTGTGCATGCATGCACGCACGCACGCACACACGCACGCACACACGCACACACACACTAATGCTTCATTATGTGAAGTGAGGACAAAAGAAAGCATTCTGGTCTGAAAGTCATGTTTTATCTCTTAAGTGTCTGGACAGGACTTGCTTGTGCACCTGATCATGGGACCAATAAAAAAAAAAAACATGGTTTATGGGGGTGTGTACAAAGCCAGAACGGTAAAACTGAAAAATAGAGAGAGAGAGCAATAACACCTCCTCTCTGCCTTCTCTCTCTCTCTATACTTGGAAGAGCTATCCCAACAGGAAATAAAAAGAAGTGTGAATGGAAACAAGCGCCGATCTCTCTCTCCCTTCGCTCCGACACGCTGGGAAGCTCAATGGTAGATAATCAGTTCTATGACTCAGCCTTTTACTACCGCTGACACCCATTGTTGGGAATATATAGTGTGCCAGAAGGCTGTAAACTGCTGCATTGGGGGTTGTGTGTTTGTGTGTGTTTGTGTGTGTAGCCTCTCTGTGTCTCTCTTAACCTCTTTCTGGGTAGTATGTTCTCCTGACCCTGCGGACAATTTTTGAACTCAGAAGACACTCAAAAACTCGGCGCCCACTTGACATTTTTATGATACTTTTTGACATCACAGAAAGGTTTGGGACTAATGTTTTTTGTTTTTATTGTGATTTATTGACTTTTTATGTGTATATTGTTGAAGGTTAGAGATGCAGTCACCAAGATGGCCTATAGGAAAGTACCACCACTCATATCCTCTAGGTTTAACCCTGGCTTTTCAGTGGCTCACTTTATAGCGGTGTAGATCACCATGGTTACGCTGCATGGAGCAGGTTATGTTCAGGATATCGGATCAAAACTATAGTATCTTACTATCAGTTCATTTGGGACACAGAACACCTTTGCTTTCCATAAGGATTTAATATATTAGAGATACACCGATCAGCCACAACATTAAATCCACTGACAGGTGAAGTGAATAACATTGATGATCTCGTTACAATGGCACCTGTCAAGGGGTGGGCTTTATTGGGAAGCAAGTGAACAGTCAGCTCTTGAAGTTGGAGTACGGTATGATCAATTGTGTCGAAGGCTGCACTCAGATCAAGTAGCAATAGTGCTGAGGTTGAGTTGGAGTCAATAGCTAACAGAAGATCATTGACCACTCTTGTGAGTGCAGTTGCGGTCGAGTGAAAGGATCTAAAACCAGATTGAAATAGGGATGAAATAGTTTGTTTTTTGACAAAAAAAATCCATATATTGACTGGCTACTGAGGGAGATGGTACCAGGATGCACTATGGGAAGAAGGCAAGCCGGCGGAGGCAGTGTGATGCTCTGGGCAATGTTCTGCTGGGAAACCTTGGGTCCTGGCATTCATGTGGATGTTACTTTGACACGTGCCACCTACCTAAACATTGTTGCAGACCAAGTACACCCCTTCATGGCAACGGTATTCCCTGATGGTGGTGGCCTCTTTCAGCAGGATAATGCGCCCTGCCACACTGCAGAAATTGTTCAGGAATGGTTTGAGGAACATGACAAAGAGTTCAAGGTGTTGACTTGGCCTCCAGTCTCCAGATCTCAATCCAATCGAGCATCTGTGGGGATGTGCTGGAAAAACAAGTCCGATCCGTGGAGGCCCCACCTCACAACTTACAGAACTTAAAGGATCTGCTGCTAATGTCTTGAGCCAGATACCACAGGACACCTTCAGAGGTCTTGTGGAGTCCATGCCTCGACGGGTCAGAGCTGTTTTGACGGCACTAGGGGGACCTACACAATATTATGGCTGATTGGTGTATAATAAATGTTTAAGGTTTCCAGGACATTTTCCCACTCGGGCTATAAAAGATTGCATCTATTAAATAGCAGGTAGCTTACAATAGTTGGTTATAGTTATCAATAATTAATGAAATTTACTGTTGCATATTAAGTGTTTGTGCTGTTCCCAGTCCTCACTGAACAGTGTGCTTAAACAGCCAGCTAAACACCTTTCCTTGACCCAAGACTCTGGAGACGTGGTGGTATGCAACAGGTTTACTGGTCTCAAAAAAGGGTAAAACTACAAAAGAAACAACATATACAGTCTCATTAGCACTTGCATGGTAATACAATGATAGCTAGCATGACTGGTTCAGCTATAGCCTACCAGTACAGTGATAGAAATAGCTAACACATTTTCTAACTGCTAAATTAAACAAACCTATCTAGGTCCGTCAATAATCACAAACATCAAATGCAGACAAGTCTACAAACACAACATATGTTTCTACTTACAGACGAGGCACTTGAAATACCAAGATGTTGCAGATTAAACAGGTGCTTCTCAAACATGAGTACATGCTTGAATATTGCTAAGGACTTCCTGAAAGGTCACTTCCTGTTTCACCCAGGATACTGCACGAAACAAAGGCATTTTTCAAAATAAGGGTCCGTACTAAAACATCAGTTGAAACAATCAGAAAACAAACAAACTACATAATAGCTGTAACAGAACAGTTACTTTTCACTGCAAAATGTTTTATTGCTCATATTTATTCATTATAATAGTTTGTTGTTCTTGAGGGAAAAACATAAATATTAATAATCCATGTCTTTCCCATACTTCCCACTTTACAGTCTACTTAACGAGCTGAAATTGTCAGTAGCATTATGTTTATATAACTCCACAACTGTTCATAGTTTTTATTTCATTATTAAAATGCTGCTATTTAAATTGCTTATTTTTCTATAGGTGTGCTTATATGTGATTGGCTATTTGTTACAAAACCCGTCCCTTTTATGCAAACCAGATTGGAAAATCCTGGATTGACAGAGCGAGTTTATAACCAGCCGGTTATCCAGGATTGCCATTGTTGGGTTTTGTGTAGCCAGAAATCATAAATATCCTCTGACTGAATGTTGCTTCATAAGACTGATGAAGCCTACAGTGTGAGGCAAAACATTGTCTTTCTGTTTGATGTGGGAATAAAGCACGGACGTTTGCATTATATTGGGTGTGGACAATCCTTCTCTTCTCTTCACCAACTGTAAGAAGTACTTTGGATGTGCATCCACACATTATTGTCATAAAAAGAAAAAACGATCACGCTCATCATCAAAACAAACCCTGATCCCATACAGCCAGGCTGGATGTGTGTCTATGTCTTTAGGGGACATCACCTTGCTCCTGATTGGAGGAACTTGAGGCGTTACAACCTGTTACATCCAACTTTGGTTTCCCCAATAACTTTCAGTTTTCATTTTCAGCCATAGTGAACTACTGCAAATGCCAAATTTTGGGGCTACAAAAGAAAAGAAGGGAGTTGCATTTCTCTCATCTTATTTATTTATTTATGTATCTTGATTCAAACTTCACTCATCTCTTCCTGTGATGAACCCAGATAGGGTTATTTGGTTTACATCCAGGCTCTAGTTTTTCGCGGGTGGACACACACACACACACACGCATTCTTGATCTAAGTGATTACCTGACAGGCCCAATGGTTGCCTTATCACCATGTCACTCAGTGATGACATCACCACTCCCAGGACAAGTCCTGTCCATTCCTCCTCCAAAAGAAGCTTCCACCCCTACCCTCTCTCTAACTGTCTATCTGTCTCTCTCCCTCCTGTGGTTGTCCTTCATTTATTTTAGGACAGCTCCAACTTATAAATGTCACCATTGAAACCTGCAGCAGCGGAATGATCTTCCAAAGGCATTTAGAATGATTATGAGCATTTTATAATTAAAGGTTTTATTGTATTTCTCACAACATTTGTTTTGGTCCTGCAAAGAAAACACAGACTCCCTATTTGAAACACAAAAATATGTAGTTGCCTTTTAGAATTTGCAGTAGCTGCCTTTTGAAAACAATAAAATAATGAATTGGACTTGGTGTAATGGGGTTATCCTTCACACCAGGCCTGTACTTGGAAACCATTTAATCAATACAGGTGGGGAATGAGCAAACAGGAAGTAAATGATCGGCCCAAACGACTTCTCATGACTCACGCAGACAGCCCAGCAGCGACTGGAAGACACCGCGATGAGAAGAAACGTGGTAATGCTTCAACTTTACGTTTCATTAAAGGAACTCCACCACCACCAACTACACCATCATTCATGTGGATGTTATATGAAAGGAATGTGTTGCCTTGATGGATAGAAGCAAAAAGCATACAAATACACCCAACATTGAGAGAGAACATGCAATTTCTCTGTTTATAGAGCTTCTCCAACAGATCCTACAATACCCAGTATGCATTGCGATTGCTGCGTTTTGAGGACCAACCCCCTACACCATGGCGCTGCCCTTCAGCCACAGAGCAGGTAAGTTAGCAACATAGCTAGCTACAAGCTACAGCTACAGTGATTTCTGCTATTAGTGGCATAATCTGCTCACTTCTCTCGAGGCGGAGAAGAGAGCCTGGGAAGAGAAAGCTTTCTAGTTTGAAATTTTGGGCTGATTTTTGGAGCTTAAAGACACAGGATGAGTAAAAAAAAAAATGGTGCAGTGTCCCTTTAAGCAATTTGCCACCAGGCTGGTGACAGACTGCAGACTGGTCAGATGGGCAGACTAGGATCCTGAGGGAGAACAGAGTGTTTAGTTTTGTATGTACATACAGTATGCGCGTGTGTGAGTGTGTGTGAGTGTGTGTGTACTACTGTACTCCCCAATGTAAGGTCATTCACCATGCTGGGTATGCTCCTCCTGCAGCCTCTATGTCCTATAACCCCCCCCCCCCCCCCCCCCATGCCAGTACACTTCCATGCCACTCTCCTCCCTCTCCTCCTCTTGTTCTCTCTGGCTCCTGGGAGCTGGTGGGGGAGTGTCGATACCATATACTGTGTCTCTGCACTTATTTAAAGGTGGCGGTAAACTTCCGACAGTTTTGTGTTATTCATTTATTTGCATGAAGATTAAAGAGGTAATCCAGGGAAACCGGAAATAGTGGTGACAAAAACTCCAAGCAAGCCGAGTCTCCAGATGACTCATTTGAAGAGTGGTTAGTTAGTTGTTAGTACAGAGATGGAAACAAGGGCAATGAACCGGAAAAGGAAATGGAGGCGCTTTTTCCACAAGGTGATTATTTTAGATCAGGGATGTGTCACAGTATGTGTCATGAAGTGCCAAGAGTCTGTGCAGGGCTTCATTCCAACCGATCGCTGGACCAGGTTATTCCACTGATTAACACATATTCAGCCAGACAGGAGGAACTCATTAGTGAAATCATCTGGTATAGTCTTGCCCCCTCCTGTTTTAGGCCAATTACAGTCATGCAGTGTGGGGGGGGGGGGTTGGTGTGTGAAGAATATTACTAGTTCGACCTGTCCGAAGCCAATGAGGCGCGTTGTTTCTCCCCCACACGTGTCTGTTTGTTCGTCTGAACTTCCCGCAGCAAGTGTACCGTGGCCTTTAATACTCTTCACCAAAATGATAAATTGCAATAAGCATGAGTGCACACGTCAGGCTTTGGGAGGAGACGAGACGATGCTGTATTAGAGCTTCTTAGAGGAAAAGGGAGAAGAGCTGTATTTCGTGGAGAGAGAAAGGGGAAAGGGAGTAGGCATTTAGAAAGACACAGGATATGATGTAAGTATAACCCTCTCTCCTGTGGCCCTATACCTCGAGCTCCTGACTAGTCTCTGCGTTGTGTTGTGTGATTGGGGTTTGGGTGGGAGTAATGGGGACAGGAGGCTTCTGGATGCGGTTAAAGCAAACTTTTACTGGATATCTTTTCATCAGAACAGGACAGCCAGCAGCACACATTGCCTCTCGTCGCAGTCTTTCCAAAGGCAAAACTAAATTGTGTTACAAAACATAGTAAAGAAACAAAAGGCACAGCTTTGATATAACAGCAATCAATTGACTTTGCAATCACTGCCAATTGAAATAAAGAAAACAAACAAACCCCCTTGATGAGTATTTTACCAAGAAAATTAAATTGCATTCTGTTCTATTAGCATTCTAAGTATCCCTTAACACAATGTCAAAAATATAATAATTTGCGGGTTCAAACCCTTTTGCAGTTTAACAAATCTGAAACTGTGTGTTAAAGAATCTTTAGCCTCTCTGGGATAATCTAGTCCAGATTTGACCAGTGTAGGTAATATGGTTTTCTATCTGGACCTGGTCTAATGTGGTCTGGATGGAGAAAAATCAGTGAAATCGCCCTTTTTCAGTTTTCACAAATAGAATAAACGTCACCCCCTATTTGTCAATTTTGGAAACATTTTGGGGACAGCTGAATTAAAAATATCCGCTAAGTGGTAGTGGCAAGGGGTGAATTGTGATTTGGCCCTGCTGTAGGTAGACACTTGGAGAGATAAAGGTAGGCGAGAGCAGGTATGTCACTGCATATATATTAAGTCCGATGTATATATATAAAGTCCGATATATATATCAAAGTTCGATAAATATTTCCTGTTTGGCCCCCCATAATATATATATTCATTGTTTCCCCCCCAAATTTTAGTCTTATCACAATTATTATTATCACAATAATAACCATGCATACGTGTAGAATCTGATCAAAATGTCTCATTAGAATCGATTCAGGTTAATGGTTTCCCATGGACAACTGGGGGCCATATGTATAAACCATGTGTACGCACGAAAAGTGTACTTACGTCACTTTCCACGCAGGTTTCCAAATGTATAAAAATCCACGGGCGGCGAGAATGTGCTTACCCATCCTTCACACCATGCGTATACAAAATTGCGTTTCTTCTTCTTCTATTGCTTCTTAAATGCTTCCGCCGTTTGTCCTCCAAACTAAATTAAATGCTGGCCCTTTATATGCAAACCAGGCAGTTGGGGGTGTGTTGGAAGCCATTTATAGTAAATTGTGGGCATGGTCAGAAGGCTCGTGCACATGCACACAATTTCAGGATGATTGAGATGTATGAAGAAAAAACACGTGGGAACAGACGTACGTGGTTTTATACATCTGAGCGTATGCATGTTTCCGGTTTTGTGCGTACACAGATTTCTACACCTAAATCTACACAGTTTTATACATCTGGCCCCTGGTGTATTATTGATCATGTCCATCATCAGACGTAGAAGACGCATTCATTCAAGACTCCAGTCCACCTTGTTTATCTGCCTACCCAGAGGGACAAATAGTGGCTCATTAACTCATCTCAGTCTTTCACTCTCTTTGTCTTTCTCATCTCATTCTCTGACTTTCTCCATCCCTCGCCCTGTCTGAGCTCTCTCCATCCCTTGGTTTCCCTTTTTCTTTGTCTCCCTTTTTTGTCTCTCTTCCTTTTTCTTTCTTTATTTCCTGACACTGGCCCTCTCTGTCTCCCATTGATTAATTCCACAGGGCTGCCGTCTGCTGCTTTTCAAGGCTCGTCCTACCATCGCCTGGGGCGAGGTGGACAACCAGGGGATATTTACTCGACGGATTGAACCTAGAGGAATAAAAGAGAACTTTCTTCACCAAAGATCAAGAGACTTTTTCTTCCCAGCGATGGTGATGGAGAGCGTTGTCTGAAAAACCTCTCTGTGCCTTTGAACTTCAGAGGAGAAGGTATTTTGGCTGTAGGGGATACACTCAGCCGTAATGGTGGGCATAAAACAAGTGATTTTGCTGTAATGAAGCCACAGGCTCCAGCAGCATCAGCCAATCAACAGTATCTCTGGCAATGCTCCTGTAGCAACTTGCTACGGTACTGGGGTTCGTGACAGACAGAGACACAGGCAGGAGGCAGAGTTAACAGGCCAGCAGGACCGTTTTATTTACAACACCTATAAACCCAATCCGGTGTTTGACGGCAGCGTGTAGCACACCTCCCTCTCTCCCGGCAGGCCAGCCGTGGAGCACCAAGGCCGCCAGTACGGTGTCCATAATAGGACATCCTCAGACCTCAGAGTAAACGGCATCATTCCTCAGACTAAACGTTGTCAGTTCTCGTGTCTCACAGTAAACGGCATCGTTCCTCGGACTAAAATCCTTCAGTTGTTGGCCAAACGTTGTCAAGTCTCAGGTCTCCTACCAAACGGCATCCATTTACTTGGCTCTTCTGCAATAGTTTTGTAAGCTAAAGTTAGCCTAGTAGATGTAGCTAACGTTAGTCACCTAGGTAGCAAACTTTGGATATCTTTGGTGGCTAACATTAGCATCTAACTAAGTAAACATTAACACTGGCAAACACTATATCTATATGTTGTGTTCTCCAGTGTAAGATTTTAACCCGTATAACATTTGCAAAGTGAATTAATGACAACAGACATTACTCACCTCTGCACTCCACGCAACTTTGGAAGAGCAGCACCGTCAAAAAAAAAAAGAATTAATGCAAGGCCGTTTGGTCTGATGCCGTTTGGTAGGAGACCTGAGACTGAGACCGAGGAACGATGCCGTTTACTGTGAGACACGAGAATTGACAACGTTTAGTCTGAGGAATGATGCCGTTTACTCTGAGGTCTGAGGATGTCCTATTATGGACACTGTACGCCAGGCTTCCAGGGGCGTCCTGCCCCAACCCCGACTGGGCAGCCCATCCAGGCTGCGCCCAGCAGCATCCTCCGTCACCAGCGGCGACGACTGCTTCCCCACTCCGTCTCATTCTCGCTCACGCCCTCGTGACCTCGTAACTGTCCCAAATCCACAATTTTTCCCCATTCTGCATCCCTGAATACACCCCTCTTTCTCCATTGGCAATAGAAGAAGAAGATTAATTTATTTGCATTTCGGGGTGCCCATGCACCAACACACACAAGGGGAAGTGGCCACTGAACACAACACACACATGCAGGTAGGGTGTCCGTAATGAATGATTCCTCTGCATTTTTCCCATCCCCGCCAACCTTTCTCCAGGGGCAGCGGGCAGCCCTCTTTTGTCTTTCAGCGCCCAGGGACCAATTCCAGGTGTAGGTCCTCGTCAGGGACAGGACAGGATGTTGCATGTTTTTAGATGGGGTTCTTTACAGGAGGAGACCCATGTGAGCATGGGGAGAACATGCAAACTCCACACAGAAAGGCCCAGAAGATAACCCACCTGGGCACCCCAGAGTCAACAGCGCCCCAGGCAAAAAAAACACCTCAACCAGGCTGTCAGAGTTGTTCCAACAAAAAATCTAACTCCACTCATGACACCAATAGAAGATGTCCTAAACCGTTAAATGAACATACTACTCTCTTTAACCGGTAGAATAGCAGTAGTCAATATGACAGTCACTATCTTTTCACTATGCACCCTACAGAGCAGAGCCTGTACCACCAAGTTAAAAAAAAAAGGCTATTTTCCTTGATTTAGATTGTAGGTCTGTCTCTCTATTACACAGCAGAGGTAGACAATGACAGGTCCCACAACAATGACTGTGGGAGATGAGCAGAGGATTGTAAACACAGTGTGCAGCGATCAGGGGACAAACTCCCAACAAACCAAAAAGCAGAATTAAAGAGAGAGTGGAGCAAATGTGGTTTGGACAACTTGCATTCAAAATACCAGATTTCAGCCCCTTCAAATCAGTGACGAACCCAAGGCTGATTCATGTGCAGCCCACCTCTTCACACTTGTGGGCTATCAGGCTTGACTACAGTGCAATTTAAGCCCACACAGTATTACATTTGCAAACACGAGTTAAGTCTTACCAAGCCGTGATTAGCATTTGATAATAACGAGTGAGTGGGATCCAAATGGTCAAACTAGTCAAACTCACAGAGAGCAACGCCTGACAGGAAGCTATGGGTGTATAGTATGGTTAAATTGAAAACAAGAATCCTTCAGCTCCGATGCAAGGTGGTTGAACCATCGCTGAGGGTCACTTTCTTGGAGTACAATATGTTTATGGTTGCATACATAGTCTAGCGGACAGTGTTGCTCTTTGTCCCACATTCATGAAGTGCTGCTGTTGGCTTCAAGCTAACACGGCATGAACTTCATCGTCAAAAGCCACGGTCACCGTGCAATCTGCGCTGACAATTATTTAAAATAGCAACAAACCAAAAGTGAAAGAAAGTGAAAAATAAAGGAAAATTGAATTCAAAATAAATTTCACAGACTGAGAATCCTGATGATTGTTAAAACATAGTCATAGTTCATTACTTAGTTTGCACGTTAGCGACCCCAAGTGGCAGCGAGAGGCCTTCTTCTTAGTGTCTGGTAGGGGTGGAGGTGGTGAGTCCAGCTCTCTCTGGACGGACGCTGCTGTTTAGGAGACACATTTGCTCCTAAGTTTTTCTACGGCAGCTCAATCAATGGGGCTGGGATGCTCTTCTTCTTTGTAGGTTGATAAGACGCATGTCATTTTCCCAAAAACCCACGCCTATTGCCGCTTTAAGCCGTTTACCTCAGAAGGCTGGAAAGATAAAGGCCTGTCCTTTATTCCTCCATCAGTACATAAATGTTTGCTCTAAGAGTTTTCAATCTCCAGGAACTAACACTTTGATCTCAGCATGAAGTTTGTGTGTGTGTGTGTGTGTGTGTGGGTGGGTGAGTGAGTCAGTGGGTGGGTGAACAACTTTCTAGTGATTGACTGCAGCAGTTCAGGGTGCCCCTTGCTGAGCCGCAAAGGGAAATCTATTAGAAACCATCATCAGAACCATTTTCCATTTCAATAAAGAGGAGCTCATCTGAGGGAGCTTTTTTTTCTGCAGGTGTTTTCTTTTCCCCCCATGATAACAGTGGACCCATAACAAATGCTTCATAATCACACACACCCAGATGAATTATGAATATACTTGTTGCTCCTAGCAACGGATCAGAATAGCGTGCATGTATGCGCACGTGCTTTTTGCATGCTTTCGTATGCAAACGTGTGAATATACTCGTGCCCTCCCCTGCCATTTGGAGAATCAGAATTCAAATGACTTGGCCCTTCTTGGATTCATATTTCATTTTGTGAGATAAGGAGAGGGAGGGAGAGAGGAAAAGAGAGAGAGGACAGATTAGACCATTATGAACCGTATGGGAAAGGCTTTCAAACGGAAAAGCATTTTAATGTACCAGCTCAGACAGGATGTCAGCCTCCACTGATCAGGGATCAGTTGTTCACAGTCCTAGGGGTGTCTGCCATCTCTACAGAGATCAGACCAGTGTCATCAGAAGCCCGTTATGAAGTAAGATGTATAGCTCTAGAAGTCCTGTTGCCGGGTGAAAGCGATGTGCGAGTCACAGGAGAGAGACTGTTGCTTCACTGGAATTTCTGTAAATTCCAGTGACTTTACATTTCCCTGTAATTAACAGGGAAATGTACAGATTTACCCCATTTACTCTGGGAAGTGGGTACATTTACAACAATATGCACACATTAAATGTGTTCAATTTGCCACATTTCCCCTGACATATGCACTAGAAAAATAGAAATGTCATGACATAGCTTCAGATCTGCTAATTGAAAGTGCCAAGTCGCAAATAACTTAACAGCTATTCTCTGTTCGACCACTAGTGGGCGCAGTGGTGGATCTCACTCCACATCATGTCGCCATCTTGTGGTGAAATGTAATCACATCGCAGCTTTATTTCTTAATAATGACATACGCTTTCTGTGCTATCTACTATTCCAGTCGCTCACAGTTGATTTGATTCATTTCGTCCCAGCAGCAATTTCATGGAAGAGGACCTCCAAGGGGACACATTGGGGTAAATTAGTTTAGACGAATAAAAGGTGTCAGTTTTGGTTTAATGTAATTGAAGCAAAAGGCAAGTGTTGCTTTAGCACCTCCCCGCATGATATAGTATATTAGAAAGCACAAGTGTGAGCTTTCCTAATGGATGAGATCAGTATCTTTTTATGTGAAGCTGAGATGGACACTTGGCATCTTCCTGAACCGCGCATGAAAAATCCTGAACACGGCCGTTCGGAGAAGGGTAACTCTTGCAGGGTAACTTTGTATTACTTTGAATACAGGGCTTTCAGGTGACATGACTCACCCTCCGGCAGCCACATTGGGCGTCCTCAGTTCCTGGTCAACAGTGGCTGTGAACAGCTGGTTGCATTTATAAATATGCAACTTGGCCGTCATTTCTGTGCTGTTTTTGACTGGGAACTGATTATGTTTCTGGTGATAAATCTGATCATTTTTGTGTTTACCACCAACAAGCTGTCAGCTGAAAGGGGTAAATACACAGTCGTTATAACCTCTATTTTGTTAGAAAGTTTGAAAATCTTGCAAGTCTGGATGTGCAGAAATCAGGTCTAGGAAAGGTCATGGATGGACATTTTGAAAGCTGAGATAATTTAATTCTGAAATTCAAAACAGCTCAATTGAGCGCAGCTAAGCGATAATGTCAGCCTTTTAGGTAGCTAACCATCGTATCGCAGTTAACGTTAACATCGGTTGCGCTTGCTAAATTACCCTGCGGTGTAGTTAGCTGGCTAACAAAGCCAAAAACCAGCTGTTTGATCAGGGCACAGCTTGCATTGGAGTAGAGACTAGGGCTGAAAACAACACAGTTTACTGAGTCACAGTAACCTACATTTCAAAACAAATCTACCTGATCACACTATTCACTTTGAGAACTTTACTGAACGGAGACATCTCCAAACCACGACCATCTCTTTTTTTTTGCCCAGTTGTAGCCATTATTTGCAATTTTCCAGTGGACCTCCATGATTGCGAAACAATTGCAAAGCCTCTATATGGAGAGACTCATTGAGGTAAAGTGGAAGATGTGCGCTTTAATTTGTTTTGGGTTTTTTTACAGCCACATTGAATGGTTAAATCTGCAGTTGCAATTCATATACAATTTGTGATGGAGCAAATGAGAACAGTAGGGTCTGAGGTGTGCAATTTTAAAGCGGCAGGGGGCATAATCTCCTGAAATTGTACATTACCATCTTAAAGCTCTGTAATTGGAGCATCAAGAGTTAAAGCTGGCCTAATAATTCAATAGGCTGTTTATTGTTTTTCACCCTATGTACTCTATTCTGTCTGTAAACTAGCCAAACATAGCCAAAAGCTGAGTCCTTACCTCAGATACAGAAGCTAACAATGAGATATCACCTTCAATTTAATGTCCCATCATAGGGCCAATATTTCGCCCACATTTTGTCCAGCAAAAACACCCAAAACCAGAGGACCAATTCATAAATCCCAGCAACTTTCAGTGTGTTGGCTAAGATACACTGCAGCTAAAAGACTGCCATTTTTTACTTTCTAATCAGTGTGAACAGCAAAACGCTGCATGGAGTCGCATTTCTTTTTTTCAATTTGGAATTTGTCAGTGTTGCCATGACAACTAAATCTAAAACACAGTAAATCTCATTCAGCCGAGACGACCGTCATCACCTTGGCAGCTTAGCTGAGCCAGCGTTAGCGCAGCGACACAACAGTGGAAAGAAAAGCCAAATACCCGACTTTGTTTTTTTGACACGTCAGTTCAGTCGACACCCGAAGGCACGTAGCATCACTGAGACGAGGTTGAACGAAAAATGGGAAAAAATTGATGTGATGGCTTTTGTTTTTGTCTCATTTCATCCTGGTATTGAATATTGGTTACGTCCTTTTTATATACTTTTTTTTATTATTTTTTTTAAATCTACACGATATGAGCAGCGATTCAGAATTGGCCTGCAGTATGAATGTAGCCTATTCTCTTATATGAGCAGAGCGCCATCGCTTGGTGGAAATCTGTAATATTACAGTAGCATTGCAGTGGCCTAAAAGTCAGGTAGCACTATAACTATAACTTCTACTGGCATATACAAGAACAGGATGGGAGAGGGAGAGAGAGCGAGAGAGAGAAAGGTTTCATTGTTCTGATCTAATCAAGTCTGACTTTTCTCTTTCCACTCTCCTCTGGAAGTGCTCTCCTTAAATTGAAGAGAGAGGCAGGGAGGAGGGGCTGGGTGGCAAAGGACATGGGTTCAATGGATTCATCTACAGAAGGCAATAACTGCTAGTCCTACTCACTCCCCCATTAGAGATTGGATTCATCATCTATCTTCGTCATACGCAATCAGGGCAGGCAGGGCGTCAATTCACTACACCCTTACCACCGAAACTGAGAAAGCTGCTTATATCAACTAACGTTCCGATGACAAGATATAATTTTTTAGTCAATGATTAGACGTTGCTGCCCTGATGTGATTTTCTTTTAGATGTGGCTTTCAATTGTATTTCTTGCAATTTATCTTTGTTCTGTGGGGATAATAATAATGTGGGTAACCTGTATAACCCTATGTATGCAATAACCTATACACCGCTGTGCACTTAATAAGTAGTAAGAATATATCAGCCAATAGTAGGATGTTAATAAAGGCCCGAAAGGCCCAAAATGTTGTGTGTAAATATTGAAAATCATGTGTGTGCGGCCTAGTGTGAGTAGAGAGCAGACAGAGAGTTAGAAATGAATACTGTGTGAAAAGAACAGGAGGACGACCTTGGCCTTGGAGGAGGAATGTGTGTCAACAAAGAGATTGCGGTCGGCAGCCACACACACTGAATCGCCAGTTCTGAGAGATGTGTATTATGCTATGAAAACAGTATGAGCCTGTTTGAGTGTTGTACGCAGCAAAGATATGTAACTAGGGAAAAAGGTTATTACGCAAATGTGCTTATGAATTACACATTTAGGGAGGACCTATTAGAGGATCCAGTCACGCGAATGGCTAGGGAAACGATGATGTTTAGAAACTAGGAGGAGTCAGGAAGTCTATAATAATCATGAACAACCAGGAATGGAGGCTTTTTCACGGACCTCTGTCAGGTAGCTAACTGGAAACGCCAGTCTATCGGGTAGAAAGTGAAAGTGCCCTCTTCCATGGAATTGCATTAATTGTATCTGTCTATCAGTCGTCTTAATAAATCATTTTTATTCATTAAGAAGTATAGAACTAAATTATTTGTGGACGCCTCTTCAATTGGTTAAGGCACAGACTGATGTGCCCGCGAAGCAGCCGAGGCCTTCCAATCCTTGGTTGAATTTCACGCAAACCCCACAGTTCCCCATTATATTATGATGAAAACTACAAAATCGAATTTGGACTCACTTAGGCTGCCATACCTAATTGCCATACCCATGAGGGCTGAGGGCTAATTAGAAGGTAGAAGAACGGAACGAGGAGAGCCTTGCCGATCTGAAATGTAGCGATACGTGGCATGTATTCTACCAGACTTGAAGCTAAGGTCATAGGATCAGAAATGGTGCTTTTTGTGGGGGCCCTTACTACCACCAAATACTTTTTAATATGAAGAGTCACAGCGAACTCCCAGCCAACTGACCTGGAGCAATCATGCCATTTCCTGCTTGTCTTCCAAAAGCCATTTCCCCACCAGGAGGTCAGAAGTCAGAACGACTTTTAATTGCGACATTGAACACACATGCAGGGGGAAGTGGCCGCACAACACACACACACGCATTTTTAAGTGTCCATGTCGAATGAAACGGTCTGCTGCCTTATCCCATCCCCATCGATCCTCCTCCAAGCCGGCCAGGGAGCAGAAGTCGCCGACGATAGTCCGCGCCCGGGGACCAACTCCAGGTGTTTGTCGCTGTCTTCGTCAGGGACAGTCGACTGGATATTGCATGTTTTTAGACGGGGTTCTTTCCAGGAGGAAACCCAAGTGAACACGGGGAGAACATGCAAACTCCACACAGAAAGGCCCGGGAGATAACCCACCTGGGCACCCCAGACTCACCAGCGCCCCAGGCGGGAATCGAACCCACGACCTTCTTGCTGTGAGGCAGCAGTGCAAGCACTGCGCCACGTCCACTTCTGGGAGCGATGCCGGTTAACAAAATGACAGAAAGCAGATCGACTGTGTGTGATGAGGGAAAGAGGAGCCTCAGCGACAAACGGTGTTGTACAGTACAGTTTTAATGTAGCTTTTATGTTGCCACTGCCTCAAGTGAGTGCTGTAGGCACACTGCGAGGGAAAAAGACAGATCTGCCTATAGGTAAAGGTTCCAACATGGCAAAAAGTGTGTGTGTGTGTGTGTGTGTGTGTGTGTGTGTGTGCGTGTGTGCGTGCGTGCGTGCGTGCGTGCGTGCGTGCGTGCGTGCGTGCGCGTGTGCGTGTATAAAAAATGAAAGAAAAAAAACGGTATCATTTTATATAATAGGATGTTTAGATTATTATATGGAATTATATATTCTCTGTACAAAAAGCAGGATGATGATAAAAATCATAATAAAAAAATAATAACTACTTGCATAGTACTGTAAAACAGAGTTTACAAAATGCTTTGACAATCAAAAATAATAAAATAGACCAAGTAAAACGCTATTCCACTTTATGTGAACCTAGGCCAGTAAGCAGGACTTGACACTATTTGGCAGCCGTGCTTTTAGCTTGGCTTTCCCTTTGTTCTCTTCAAAAAAAAGAGCAACAGGAATATGCACTCCCTCCATTCTGCATGATTACTAGAAAATATAAGATGCAATTATTTTTGGGAGTGAACCAGTGCTACAGTGGCAATGCAGTAGGCATGGAAAGAGTGGAATTATATGATCAAATCTATCAAAACTATAATTTGCACAAATGGCACCAATGTTTCTTTCTACTGGCTTGACATTGGTAGACAGAACACCTATTTGATGCTGACTCATGTTAATAGAGTTGGGTGGGCTGAAAAGGATTATTTCCGATTTGGTGTGATTATGGTCTAGAACATTCTACAAATTCCGGCACTTTGTATCAGCAAGGCCATTTATAAGAGTGGCTAGACTAGTGTTGAATTTTATAGGCAGGTATTACTGTGTCATCGCCATAAAAGTGAAAATCTATGTTATGCTTGCGGATAATATGTCCAAGTGGAAGCAAGTAAAGTAAATGGGGCCCAAAATTGAACCCTGCAGGACCCCACATGTCTGATGAGGATGGCGATGTGTTGCCTAGGATGACGGAAAGCATTGTTTTGAAGGTAGGAATTGGTTAAAGCACTGGTAGGAAAGCATTGGTTAAAAGGTAGGAATTGAACCAATTGAACCAGTGAAGAGCTTTATTTATTTATTTATTTCTCAAGCGATCTAATAAAATGGTTTGGTCTAATTTTGAGTTTTATGTTGAAGTGTTGGTGGATTTGCTGTCACACCTGTCGCTTGTGTTGACATACTTACGCAATTTGTGACACCAAGTGGGAGATATAGAAGCCTTCAAAACAACTCTCACATGTCTTACTTGTAATTACCACTAACTTTGAACTTTTATTCTCAGTTGGCAGATCATATTTATGGTAAATCCAACATGATGTGAACACAGCATTTGATAGGGGGAATCCATATCCAAATGACAATTCTATGACAAAGATACGTCCTTTTAAATGAGAAGGTTCTCTAACACACTCAAGTTCAAGCTGCACTAGAGAACTTTGCACTTTGGCAGCGAGTGATAACTGCTTGAATTTTTGAAAGTTTTACCCAGAAATCATGTAGAACAATCTTTCATTCAGCTGTCTCTGGGTGGAGTGCTCTTTGCTGTTTAGGAGAAAGTTTTGTATTTTAGAAAAATTGCAATGTAAGTTTCGATTTGCCAAAGTACCACGATTTTCTGCCAGTGTCCGTATGCCACACCTGAAATTAATTTGGGCAACATACAGTGTCTCAATTAAGAGAGCTTGTTCATCAGGGGTATATGGGTGAAAGCACTGGCCGACCACAGTTGGTTAATTGTACCTCTGTTCTTCTGACTTATAGTAATATAAGTATAGTAAGTATAGTAATATTTTAGTAATCCTATTACAGACCAGGTTGTTTTTGCATTTGTTAAACCATTGAATACACCATTAAAACACTAAATAAATAATTAATCATTTGTAATGTTTTTGGTTTCAAAATTGGAGCTAAATTTAGTGGGGATGGGCCATTCCATTTAGGGTTTGTAGTACCCTTGAAAATATATTATTGCTGTTTACTGCTTATACATGGTGTTTGCAACACATTACTATGTCCATTCATTCATTTCATTTATTGTAGTTTTCATTGAGTACTACTGTACTTCATTTATTTGTATTTTTCAGCCTGGGTGTGTGTGGGATCGTCAATTCGTCACTCCTGCTATTTTCGCCATCCACTGGTACTTCCCTGAATGAGTAAACGGATTTGAGTATTTATTGGTACATCCCATCATAGCTCCTCCCGTGTGTATTGGTGGTAGTTTATAGGTTGCAGAACTGCCTATGTACAGTATATTAGGTAATTGAGCATTTGGTGGATGTTGAAGCCCCACTTTGTGATTTAGGCCGATTAGGCTAAGGGTGTATTTTACATAACAATCTCTCCTAGTGCAGATTTAAGTAAACAACTCATAAGATTCATAAAATTAGATGCAGAAACATTGGACAGGCAGCAACCATGGATGTTAAAACCCCCAAGCGTTAGACTTTTATCAGGTTTTGGCCATCAGTTCAAAGAAATCAATAATCATCTAAACGAGGACACACAGTGGTCTCGTCTTTGATTTCAGTGTTTCAAGTTCAGTGACTCGCATGAGGAGAAGTTAACGAATGCAATGGGAGAGCATTTGAAGTTAATTGTGTGGATAACTGCTAGACCAGATGGGCCTGGGTTGGTCAAAGCGTGAGTTTTTTTAGGATTGGCTTCCATCAATAAGGCAGAGTCTCCCTCACCCAGACAGGTTTCAGTACGCATTGAGACGTGTTGTGAATTGGAGGCGATGAATGAAACCTTTGGCTCTATTTTAGTGACTCAATGGAGCGCAGTCAAAGGTGCGCGGCGGCTGATTTTTTTGGTAATTTTGTGGCCAGAGGCGCTCGGAAACCAGGTCGCATTAGGAGGAATACATCATCAGTAGGTGTGGCGGGCCTGGTTTCAGTCATGACCAATCAAATCATCTCTTTTCCTTCACTTTTAAAAAGCAGTTTGGTTCGACTACTGATGATACCGATTGACCTACCTACAATTCTGTCTTGTATTTAGTATGTATTCTTAGTTCAATAATTTCCCTTTACCCCTAATTCTATTATTTAAGTATATAAATCAGCATATATTTTTTTCCTTTCTATTTTTGTAAAGAAATAATGGCTATATTTGTGAGAGGGCTATTGTAACCAACCAGTAGTTGTGTGTGCCGTGTTGTCAGCGTTGCTTCATCCTGTTTGTCTTCCACTAGTCATAAATTCTGTCACAAGGGTAACTGAGAAAAACAATAACTAAACAAGCTGCCAGGCCTTGGTGGCGACAGGCTGCACACACACACACACGCGCGCACACGCGCACACGCACACGCGCGCACACACACACACACACACACAGAGGAGACGGTGGCGGTGCTCTGGCTGCTGCCTGGCAATGCTTGACATTTGTTTTGGCAATGCATTCTGGGTTGCCAGAATTTCATCTCCTTGGGTGAGCAGAGCTGGGGGGGGGGTTGCTGTGTACATGGCATGAACACACATACACACACACACACACACACACACACACACTGCAAACAAACACAATACACATCACTCCCCCTCTTTCAGTCTGTCAGAATGGAGTGTTTTAAACCCATTAAGCCAGTCCTCTCCAGACTGCAGAGTGTTTCTGGACCCTCCCGCCATTACTTCCTGTGTGTGTGTGTGGGCATGTCTGACAAGGAGCAATGGACACCCCCCCCCCACCCCCCGGCAAACCAATCCACTGTGATAGATGAGGCTGTAATGGTCTCTGCTGTTGAAACCACATCATCTATCAAACGGCAGCTATATTCATTTAGCTCTTACCACTGACCACTGACACTGTTGTTTTTACTCAATGCAGCGAGGTACTCGCTCCTCCATCCTCAGCGAAACAAGTGTTGACCAAGTCCTAGATTATGATCGGAGACGAGAAAACAAATTGGTACGAGAGAGTGCTGTGTAGAAAATGTGACCGCTTCAAGAGAGAAGTTGTGCATCATTTCGAAAACGCCCAAGTTTATGTTGCAAGTCACCCAAAGAGCTTGCCGAGTGCGCCCAGGCTAGAAGAGAGTGTAGGGATGATTGCTACCGAGCATATTTGGAGAGATTGGAGCATTTCCTCCTTTTGGTGGCACCAAATAACCGCACCAAGACGCCTGAAAATGCAGGTCTTTGGTCTAATCTGACCTACAAATGACCCACAAAACGCAGGGTATTATGGGTATAAAGGAGACTGATGTTGGCATCCGATAGCCAGCAGTTCCTCTTGGAAAGCCAAAATGAAAACTGAGGGCAAAACCGCTGCTCATCTTCAGATACTGGTATATGTGTTCTTACCTGGTATCGACACCAGAGAAGGTAAATTGCTGCAGAGAGCGCAGACAAGTCCATTGTTGCCCCGCTGCCAACATCTCTAACTCTGTCCAATAACACAAGCTGCTTATGAATCCATGTGACTTTTTGTTTGCAACTTGGGCAGTGTGAACCTAAATGAATCAAATACAAAAAAATGCAACAAAATCAACTTCTCCCATTCGGTTCAGACCAAAGAAAACAAACGGTAGGTGTCATAGTAAGCATCCCTACCAGAGAAAGACAGAATTTATTTAATGTTATACCTGATTGTGAACATAAGAGAAAAGAAGGTCTTATACTGCTTTAGTGATAAATCAACACTTAATGGCACTACATGTGTTCTGTCCTCGTTACAACCCTTTGTGCAATCTGACAGGCAGCTTAACTCCTTCCCTAAATCACCACGCTGGATGGAGATGACCGTTCAACTTCTTTAATGATGATACTAGAGATAGGGTAAAACTGAGACAAAGGATACAATGAGTATTTGTCATTGTTCTAAAACATACAGTAAATGCATAAAATAGGTCTACTGCATTCATTCATGCCTGGACTCCATTAGAAATGCTACAGTAAGCTAATCACCAATGCTACTGTAAACTAGATAGAGTTTTGGGAAATATCTGCATCAAACAAGTAAATAATAATTCCATGAAACTACATTATAAATATTCCATACACGGTGATAGAAGAACATTTTGTTAACTTAATACATACCGATGATGCTCGTATAAAGCGTGAAAGAAGCAAATGAACCTAGATGTAACTACAACTGAAAGCATGTCCTTACTGTGTTTACTTGGAAGCATTCTGATGACCTCATCAAAGGGTGACAATCACAGTTCGCTTAAAGGGTAATTCCAGGATTTTTCTACCTGGCCTCTATGTCCACAAAATTGCTTTTCATACCTTTAAGTAGATCCCAAAAGTTTCTGAGTTTCTCCGGTCCATCGGCTCAGCCAGCAGTCGCGAAACGGGGGCTCAATGGCTGCAACGTAATCGGTACGGGCATAGAGGCGCGGTCAAAGTACGTCCACTAAAAGTGCTTGATTTTGCCACTGACAGGCTCAGATTGTTATTTGTGTGTCTGACAAGTGTCTGACAACATTACCGAAAGGATCGCTACAGAAATAGACCGTTTTTAACCACCGTTTGTAACATCGTAGACCGTTTTTTTAACAACAACTCTGAACTCTGAACCCTCAACTCTGACAAAGCTGTTTTATGAAAGCAAGAGGATTCACTCTTGCAAGATGGGGATCGTGTAAACAACCGTCCTCTATCCGTCAATGAGTGAATCCTCTTGCTTTCATAAAACAGCTTTGTCAGAGTAGTCTGTAGAGTATTCATATCGGTAAAGCATCATTATCCATGTCCACACTGATGGAGACTGAGCTAGCATACTGGTGATCACTTGATGAAGAATGTACCTTTTTTTTCAATTCAAAATGATGAAATATCAATTTCCTCAATATTTTAGGCTAATGGGGCAAGGCATTGAAATGTCATCTGACCCCCATACAAGCTGAAATCATGAAATTGTCCAAATGAGACCATACAAAGTATTTTTTTTCTCCCAACTCAAAAGTGATGTAATTTCCTGATAGCGGTGTCATGGCGGACAGCAGGGGCCCTTTCTTAAAGGAACGTCATCGCAACTGCACAAGGGTGGCCAGCTACTTCAGGGGACGTGCAGAAATACATGTATTTGCAAATAAAGCAATTGTGATAAAAATAAAAAAAAAGACAAATAAAACATATTTTCAACAGGATATGCAGAAGTGAGGGTTGTGATGTTTATTTCTCTCTTCGTATTTCTAATTAAACTTGAATGGACAACACTGGGGACATGATGCAATCCACCCTTCCATCACTGCAAGCAAAGTGTTCAAAGTGCATGAAATGAATTTAAGAGCTCATATAATCTTGTTTATGGTAAATATGGCTGAACCATCCGACAATTGAAGACCAAAGGAGTTGGCGATCTGTCGTTGATGCAATTTGATTGTCATAATGGTGCCATGAATTCCGGTTATTAATACTGAACGGCAATGCTCTTGTCTCAGTGGGTTTAATGGTGTCAGTATTTCAACAGATATTAGTTTTCACATTCATAATACGCAGCTGACATAGATTTATAAAAGAGGGAAAGAGAAAGAGAAAGAGAAACAAATTTTCTATTGAGTTTAGCTTTATTTCTATTGCACTTTTCACAAGCCACTTATTTCAACGTTTCAACTTTAAGAAGAGCGGGGGAATAAGAGGGTACTTCAAAAGGAATAAACGTTGCTGCTGTTGTTTGCCGCTGATTGACTGCCCTCGGGACTTCTACCGTTATTGTTAATCAATACGAAGCACTTTAAATATATTGTATTTGCAGTCAGGATTCTGCTTTGACTGACTTACAGTGCCATTATACATGCTCACATTATGTGCACCGGGGGGCAAAGGGCCAAAGGGAGGGGCATGTTGAGCGGCAGAACGTGGAGGCCCTAGACAGCAAATATACTGAGACCATTACTGGGAACTGCGCATGTTTTTCCAAAGAAATCTCCCAGAAAATCATTGATCTAAAACATCAACATCAGGTTTTGGTGTCAGCCCTTCAGAATAAAAGCACAATGGCTTCTTTCTAGGCCGACGTTCAACAATCACACAGGGAGAAATCCATCATAGGAGTATTCACTAGTTGACTAGCTAGTTATGTTCATAAGCCCATAGGCCCACCTTTCCATTGAAAGCAACACGTTCACACCTCCTCTCTGGGAGGGGGGTCGAAAGGCATTCTGGGAAATGTACAGACAAACACAAAAGTAAATTACAACACTCAATCACAAAATAACTCCTGGAATGCATTAAACATCACAGATCAATGATACATAACAGTGTAAGGATCTCTGAGAGTGGAATTTGTATGTGGGTTTGTACATTTGTTTGCATCTACGTGTGTGTGTGTGTGTGTGTGTGTGTGTGTGTGTGCGCGCGTGCGTGTGTGTGTATGTAGTGGTCTCGTCCTCCAGTGGTCTGTGCCCCCATTCCCCTCTCTTTTATTGGTGCATTACTGTCACTTAGATAAATGTCTGTAATGGAGACACTCCACTGAGCCCAATAAAACTGGGGGGGGGGGGGGGAGGCGTGTAGGAAAAGATGGAAATGGAAAGTGTAGAGATAAGAGAGGAGAGGGAGGACAGAAAAAGATGCCCTGAAATGATGGATACTATCATTTAACATGGTGATGATTGGGATTTCACTGATATGGGTTTTTGTGTTGAAATTGCCAGTAGCTGATGATCAATATCTTTAAATTTGACCATTCAGGGTCAAACAAATTCAGGGTCAAAAAAAAAAGAAAATCAAAGTATTCAGTGTTCACCCGAGAATTGTATTGTTGTCAGGGTGGAAAAGCTGTAAGGACTGTGTAAGGAGAGAAAGATGGAAGATGGATTCTAGTCCTGTTCTTCAGTAAAGACCCAGACCCAGGAAGGAAGGAAGCAACATCCTCTTTGTGACAGGAAGCAATCAGGAAATGTGCTCTCAATTTTGACAAATGCTAGCAACCGTTTCTACCAATCATTTTTCGACTATGGTCTCCATTTGTTCACAGTAATTGAACTGAAGTGTAAGTTTTACTATATGTAACTATTTATTACTGTATGTAACTTTTTATTGTAATACTGTTTGTACTTTGTCTTTTGTAATTGTGAGGTTTGTTTCGTGTTTTTGTGAGTACCTGCCTTGGGACTACGGATGAAATTTAGCAATTGTGCTAATTCCGGCACATTTACATTGATGTGTAATGCTGATATGTTGATTAATGTGCACTGTCCCAATTCAATAAATAAAAAAAATAAAAAAAAATAATAATAAAATAAATAAGTTGAGAAGGCTTACGAAGGTGGTCAGGTGGTCAGGCAGGCTTAGAAAATCCATCTCCGACCCGTCTCGTACCCTCCAACGATTCAGTTCTCCACAGGTAAATGTATCAGTGTTGCTAAATGCAGTGTAGGTCTTGAACTAACTTGAACGCTATCTCAACTCCACAACAGTAATTACTCATATTGTGCAGATCAGAGAGAAAGTGAATGTACAGCTTGAATGAGATGACGTGTGTGTGTGTGTGTGTGTGTGTGTGTGTGTGTGTGTGTGTGTGTGTGTGGTTCTTGGCACGCTGAGCGATTCATTTACAAGCCGTCCTCCCTCCTCACAATGGTTTGGAGAAGGAGGCGGTCGAAGCGATGTGGGCGGAGTAATAAACCCCCCTCCGAAAGCCTGACTGCAATTACACTCTGGAAAGAATGAGACAAACGAGAAGAGGATGGAAACCGTGATCTAATGGGAATGTTTTCATGTCACAAACCCCCAGTTGGACACTTTATCCCAGGTAACCCCATATGAGAATCATACATTCTCTAATTGTAGTCTCCATCTTAGAGGTGGGCGATATGACTAAAAATCAATATCATGATTATTTCAAACTTTTACCTCGATTACGATTAATGAACGATTATTTTATTTGTTTTGTTTTATTTTGAAATTTGTTTCTTACCGAATTGGCCGTTCCTGTGTCTGACTTCCTGTCCGGCTTGCTCACACACACACACACACTGGTTGCTTTGCTAACTGGCGCTTCTAGACGTTCCTCGTTCTTGTAGCCTAAATAACAATCGAAATGAACGATTTTGAAAATTTGCCACGATTACAGAATTAAATCGCAATTACAATTATAAACACGATTATCGCCCACCCCTACTCCAGAGGATTTTTTCCCCTATGAAAGACCTACCAGACACCGGGTGTTTTTAGAGCAGCAAATGTAAACGCTTTCATGAACCGGTTGGAGGTTGAATCACTATCGTGGTATGTACGTGGAAGTGTTGTTGAACATTACCAGAAGGCCTAGTGCTGGTGTGTTACAGGACGCTTTTATTATTGAGCGCACAAAACGCAGCGCCCTAAGAAAACCTGAACCGCTGTTTCTGTGATACCGGTGTCTTCGACTAAATCCTGTGACGACAAAACATCCGGATGCCGGGGCGCAGTGAGAACCGAAAGGCATTCGCTAATGATGGACATGAGAGAGAGAGAGAGATAGCGAGAGAGAGAGAGAGACAGCATCTGCTCGACTCTTGCATACGTTGGCTCATTGTGTGTCTTTGTGCCTCTTCGTTGGCCTGTGATATCTGACTGTGACAGCTCCAGGCCCACATCATTAATTAGTGCCAGACTAATCTATGACTCATACTAAACTTTCAGCCTCTGCAGCTGCTGTCTCTCTCTCACACACACACACACACACACACACACACGTTCCCTCTTCCTCTGTTTCTTATTAATGCTGGCTAATTACTAGTTGTGTCCATATCTCGGAGTGCTAAATACGGGCTTTTCTATTTTTGAGCTGCTGTTGAAAAAACGCAACTTGATTTCAACATGTGGTGGAATATACAGCGCATTAACACCTACAACATTGCTGCTGTGATTTCAGATTTTATAGGCTAGCAAACGTGTGCTGATATGCACGTTGTCACGGTAACGTATATATATAGATGTATGTATACTGGCAATGCACAATTGTGTACGTTTTGATTTTGTTTGTTGTTTGGTTGTTTGGTTTGTTGTTGGATTGACATTTTATAGGGGGAGAAGCTTTTAGTCTCTATTGTCAGCCAAAGGGGAATAGCACCGAATTTAATTGTGATTGCTATTTCCTAGGAAAAGCATGTTCTCTTCTCTAATTTTACTGTGGACGTAAATGAAGAAATTGGACAGGAAAAAAAGGACTGGTTTCGTGATATATCAGGTCAATATTGACCTTTTCACTGGTCATGTTAGTGGTTTAATGCTATTTCAGAGGGTTTTCCATCCTGCCAAGTATACAATTTTGGGAGAAACTCTGAATTCTTGGATATTTTGGACATGAGGTCAGATTTAAAGATGTTGAATATTGGCACAAAATATCAGCGATCGGCAGCTTCAATCCAAAAATACTGGCACTGCCCTTCCAAAACCTGTGTTGGTAAAAACCCATGTTAAAAATAGGTGGACATAGGGGTAATTTCCCTTGGTTTCACACAAAAAGGCTACAGAAATGTGAAGCAGAAAACAAGCTGACACCCTAAAATCCCATTAAGATGTATTGAAGAGCGCCGGTATAGGAGCCCGCATGCTGACGGCTTCACTCTGTTATTTATATCAGACAGGACCGATTCAAACAGGGCCGAATTGAAACAGTGACCCTTAATTATCCCTTATTATGGTTGAGTTAACACGGGCCGATTCATTTGACATTCCTTGCAGATTGCACATTTGATTAACTTGAACTTCGGTGTCCTATTTTTCTCAAACGTGTGAAGAAGAAAAATCATTGTACAACGTCATTTTTCAGCTGTTATCTTCAGCGTGTGATGTCGACGCCTCATTCCTCCCAGATAACAGAAGAAGGCAGGCAGGTATTACCAGTTTGCCAGACTCACTGTGATGAATTAAAATACGTGACTTTTTAATTTCAAACATGTCCAAGCGCTAATAGAAATACAAAAGTTGTATCGTACCATTTTCTTTGAAGTGGTCCAAGGATGAAATTCAGCAGGAAGAAGCAGATGGAGGTTGATTAGGAAGACCCCAGGGCTTTCCTCCCCGGCGGCTGCAGATCAACAACAGTGTTCAGCTTTTAACTTTCTGTTACATTGAAAATGCACACTTGGATATATGCTGAGTGAAAGACAGGAAATACGAGCTTCCCACTTGAGTCAACCTCAGCTTTCAGGTGGTACCTAAATACTACTTGGGAACTCAGGGGGGTTTGGCCATGGACACCGTTTTTTTTTTTTTTTTCAACAATTTTGTCTAACTTTGTGATCAGGAGCAGCTAAAGTCTATCAGGGTGTCTTGACAACGTTTGAATGCATTAAGGGAATTGTAACATGATGTAATAACACTGGTTATTACAGGTTTATTACACTTTAAATGAAAGTTATTACATTATGACACGTTATTACATTATCCAGGTTTTATTAATAATAATATTAATAATAATAATAATAATAATAAATGGTAAATGGTAAATAATAATAATAATAATAATAACAACAACTTTAATTTAAGAGTGCCTTTCAAGGTACCAAGACACTTAACAATAGAAGAGAGAATAACTAGATAAGGTGAAAAACAAAGAGAGAAAAAAAAAAGATTACATTTTAAAATTACATTATGACACGTTATTACATTATCCAGTTTTATGAATGGACTTCTTACATAGTAAAGCACATACTGCAGAGAAGACGATGAAGAGGAAGTGGCCTGCAAATTTTTTCACAGTACTAAGCGGTATCGATTGCTTGTCGGCAAACAACGAGTCAAGTGCACTGGCACCACTGTAATGCGTTAGACACTCGACAAACTCAACACTGTGAGCCTCTCGCCCCATAATTAAACTGTGTGTCTCCACGCAGCTCAACGCCAAGGTTTCGCAGTGATAATTGATCAGATCAGTTTTTTATTGTACGTCCAAAAAACGTTTTGCACGCATATTTCGACACACACCTGAATGCAACGCTCGGGGAGGTCAATACAGACAGTCGATGCCATTTCATTTGTGCAGTTAGACACAATTGTTGGACAGTTGCTGAATACCAAATACAATTGGGGAAAAGTCAAATTTAATCCTTAGCCTGCACAGTTAATGAGCACTGTATAATGGAGCACCAAACCAACTTTCCTCTAACACACACACACACACACACACACACACACACACACTTTCTCCCTCCTCTGTCTAGTTAATGCTGGGCTGTGACCGTTAGATCAATAGCAGCGAGGATGGTGAACTTTGCAGAGCTGGTTAATTGCAACGGCGGCTGTTCTGAATGGAAATCAAGAGGAAACGGACAGAGAGAGAGAGCGAGAGAGAGAGAGAGAGAGAGAGAGAGAGAGAGAAACAGAAGTGTGTCTTGACATCTCCTCTGGATAATGACCCAGTCTCCTCAATCTCCCCGCTTCATTTTCTCTCTGATTCTTTCACTCTTATGCACACATACACTCATGCTCAGACGTGTGCATGCACGCATCAACACCCTGACTAATGTACGGTCACACACACACACGCACACACAGATGAGCACACAAATGGATGAAAAACAGACATGCACCCACCTAATACACTGACACGCATTTGTCTGTATGAATGCAGAGGCAGACAGAGGGACAGACGGGCAGGCGTACATCACACACGTTTCACCGTAGGCGTCCATGCGTCATTCACAGCTTCAAGCCCTGCTGGCTTGATGGACACCAGAAGTCATTCATTCTAATGGAGGGTTGTTTTGACTGACAGGAAGGAATTGGCGCCCCTGGCCAATGGATGATGGATACTGTGGATTTTTTTCCAAGCTCTGAGCTCGAAATAAGTAACAGAAGGATAACTCTGTTTGGTTTATGGGACAGCAGACTGGAAACAAACTTCATGTAAGTCAACAGAAAAACAGATGACATCAACTTTTTTTTTGTGTGTTTGCAATAATGGGAAAAAAAGTGATGAAACATTTTCCCTCCCAAATGAAGGGTACATTTCATAACATAACAATAATTCTAAATAGTCATGGGGGGGGGGGGGGGGGTTCAGTTCATGCAGTCAACGTGAAAGCTAAAATTCCCAAACTCGACCCGGGCGAGAACCGAGCTTCCATGTGTGTTTGAGTTTTGTAACGTCTGTCAGAATGTGGAGAGGAATGAAGAAGTCTTAACTGGCAGCCATATACCTAAATAACGTCTCATCAGGGACCAATTTAGGACCAAGTTAGTCTCTTCATACAAGCGGGTTTGGAAGTTTTGGTGGCAAATAATTCGATTTTCTCTTCTATGGGAAAATCTGTAGAAAAAAAAGTCAATTTATCTTTCACCTAAATAATGATTGATGATTGAAATAATGATACAAGTCAAATTATGTTTGTATGTATAGTATGTCTGTATTGAAACGTGCTGGATCTTGGGTACACACAGTTGATTAAAAACAATCAAACTATATCCCGTCAGACTTCATGCTTAACTCTCAGCCTTGTTTTTACGCTTTTTACGCCCCATGTTAGTTGGAGTTCCAGGAGCATCCGGCTCCAACCCCGACTGGGCAGCTCCACAGTCCAACTCGATCCCCTCTGCCATCAGTCCACTGACTCAACTCTCTCCTGGATCCAGCCTACGCCTACGCCTCACCCCCACCTCCCCCAAGTCTGCCACAAACTGAAAAAAACGTAATTATTTGAGTCATATTAAGTAGAAGATGGGAAGCAACTTCATCTTCTACTTAATAGCTGACTGCTTGGTTTTTTTACATCCCAAAAAAGAGAAAGTAAAAGAACAACATGGTGACAAAGTTGAAAGCAGTTCATGTTCTTGGTCAAGTTCAGTTCATCAAGGTGAAAGCAAATCATGCACTCAATAAAAGGTTTATTCAACATCATTAATTACCAATATTTTCCAATATTAATGATTAGCATTCACAGAAAGAGTGAATGCACGTCAATTCATGAAAGGGACACTGACTACGACTTCATTTCCGCCTGGTATTAAAATGCAATCTGCATCCGTATAATGAACAACCCGATCACGTCCTCCGTTTGCTTCCTCTATTTATATGCCAAACACTCTGCAAAGTGTACCTTACCCCCGCACCCTTTGTCCTGAGGCCAATATCTTTGTTGCGCTCAGGGTTCTGGGTTAACTCTAGGTTCAATAAGGAGCTTGGCTGTAGCTTAATGACTCGGAAACTTCGGAGGAAGTATTTCGCATCCGCCCCTAATGATTCCTGTGGACGACTCAAATTGCTGCAGGTCAAGTAAGTTTATTAAGTAGGTACTGTGGGGCCCCAAAAGTCTCGAGTCCACAACCGAGAACTGTTTGTTTTCAACATTTATCAAAAACCAATACTTTGTATTGAGTCAAGAATACATTATTTAGAACTGATGAACTACAATATCTTATTTTCTCAAATTGTTGTCACACCATATATTTCTTTCAAATATGAACACATGTATGCTGCTAATACAGTGTGAACAACTAATACCATATTGACTACATGTATTGACAAAATGAATATGGTCCTCTATGCATTATTGTTACTACTGCTAGTGCTTTAACTTTGATGTTTTTATCATTAATTAAATTATTTTCTTTAATTATGTAATCTTGTTTGGAGAAATATCTTTAGACTAAAAATGTGTATTTGTTTTTGATCTATTCTTAGTAGTGGACTCAGACGTTTGTCATAATAGTGTCATGTGAGTTTACAACCAAAGGCAAACATTGTGCATTCCTTCCTTTTTAAATATCCATTTTTGTTGCAACTCAATGTTATACTTTTTATTGTAGAATGCTAGTTCACTTCCTTCAACTTATAGTGAGATCTCAGAGAGTAATGAAAAAGAAAGCTCAAGGAACAGGGGAAGAATTAAGACAAATTCAAATACATGAACTTTTTTCAGTATTTAATGAAAACGATCAATTTCTTATGCATGACCACATTCCTCAAGGACAGCAAAACCAGAAGAAAACACTGCCAAGGGAGCGTCAACAAAATATTGACATTGGTTAAAGAGACAGTAACACAGCCAGTAAATGTCTGCAAATGACTGATTACATAACGTGGGTTGCACTGTCCCCCTCTAAACTGCACGAGTCTCTGCAATGCACGCCGACTTTCCTAGAGATAATGTAGCGGTATGTCATTTTCAATCACTTCCTGTTCAGGTTGGTCTGATCTTTCAAGTTCTGGAATGTCAACGTTCTTTGATGCATTTATCGGATCTGTAGCGTTTCCTTCAACAACCAGATCAGGAACTTGAGCTGGAGGTTCAGTGAGGACGTCCTTTGACAATGTCCAGTGGCATGAGTGTTCAGCATAGGGGTGAGCAATTATCGTGTTTACAATCGTAATCGCGATTTCATTTTGTAATCGTGGCAAATTTTCAAAATCGTTCATTTCGATTGTTATTTAGGCTACAAGAACGAGGAACGTCTAGAAGCGCCAGTTAGCAAAGCAACCAGTGTGAGTGTGTGTGTGTGTGTGTGCGTGCGCATCAGACGTAACATCACTTTCCCGTGAATGAATGGGCCAAATACTTTCCCCAATACTGCGTTCATGAACTGTCCCCTTAAAAAATACTATGTGGTATTCAGTCACGTCCCTCCGCCCCGTCCAGTAACGCCGTGTTCAGACAGGTTTGGACCGTTCATTTTTTTGCGAGCTGCGAGCGAATGTGTCAAGCCAGGCAGGAAGTCAGACACAGGAACGGCATGGAGCATCCGGTCAATTTCAAAATAAAACAAAACAAATAAAATAATGGTTCATTAATCGTAATTGAGGTAGAAGTTTGACCCACCCCTAGTTCAGCACTTCTGGAGGCTGTCTAACATCTGGAGTACTTCCTGTTCTTTGCAGAAGGAGGACCCCTTGTGGTGATTTCTGGAACGTGCACTGAGAAGTAGAATTCATCCTCACGCCAGATGTTTCTTCCTCAAGATCATCTGATTCTGTCGGTTGGTCGGCATCTCTCCTTCCTTGGCTGCGATGGACTCAGTCTCTGTGATGGATTTCCCCAACAAGCAGAAACCCACAGGATCTCCTTGAAGTGTCCGATGTCAACCATCGCCCCTTGAATTGTACGGTCCCCTCTTATCTATCTATTTCCCTCTGATGTTGACATTCCTCACCAGGACTCCTGTCTGCTGCAACAAGCTCAGCTGCTCTGACTTTGGCATCAAATCTTACTTTGTTCATCTCTCCCATTTTACGAGAACCGCTGAAGTGTTGCTCTCCCGAAGGCGTTGAGGTACGTTTTGAGATCGATCGGCAGTGTCATTTCTTGTGCAATTATATGCACGGACAAGGGGTTTGACGAAATCCCTCCGATGCTATTTGTTGATGAGTTTTCCCGTCAGGCTCGAGGGGCAGATAATCCATGCACACCAATTCTAAAGGGTAAGTGGTCAATATGTTTTCCATGAGAGCAGCTCTCTGGTTCAGACCCAAGATGGCCGACCTCCATCATTCACACCGTGTACATTTGTCTTTCTCAGGTCTGACAAGCCCTTGAAATCTCTATTCCAGTCAGGTTTGGGTGACCCTTAAGAAACCCTGGAGTGGATAATCATCATGCTTCTCTTCATGTAGAAACTCATCACAGCGGCATTAATCTAGAAGTGAGCCCGGGGCTTTAATGTTTTAATTTGTTTTTTAGGCTGCCAGGCAATCATCTATCTCATTCCCAGCCTTAAAAGCCTCACTCTATTATCAGGCCAATCTCCATGGATGACTTGCATCGTTGGCCACTCTTTTCAAGGCTTCCCTTGTGTGGTGAGAGAGAAAGAGAGAGAGATTATGATCACTTTCTGGTTTGTGATGAGACTGCAAGTGTGTGTGTGTGTGTGTGTGTGTGTGTGTGTGTGTGTGTGTGTGTGTGTTTTTCTAGATACAAACTTTTACAGCTACTGTCTCCCGCCCTCAGGTGTGTGTGTGTGTGTGTGTGTGTGTGTGTGTGTGTGTGTGTGTGTGTGTGTGAGAGAGAGAGATTATGATCATTTGTTGGTTTGTGTCGGACTGAGTCTGAATGCAAGTGCTATTGTCTCCTATTGGCTCTCAAGGGTGTGTGTTTGTGTATGTGTACAGTTACTGTCTCAGTTGTCCTTGGACATATGTGTGTGTGTGTGTGTGTGTGTGTGTGTGTGTGTGTGTGTGTGTGCGTGGAGCTATTGTCTGGTTGGTCCCCTGGGGTGGCCGTTCTGATCAATGAGGATCCAAACCTCTTCCTTTTGCCCTTTTGAATGGCTTTCAACCACAGCAGCAGCAAAGAGAGTCCGCCAGTTTATCTGTTTCATCTATCTTCCACAGCATCTTGTTCAGCCTCCCACAAGACCAAACTCTCTGTGTGTGTGTGTGTGTGCGTACAGCACAGGACAATATTTATTTTTCTCAGCACTCCGAGATAGATAAGTCATAAGTCACTGTGACTTTTTCTTTGTTTTCCAGGGCATGAATGATTCAGCACACTGACAAACTGATGAACTACCGCCGGCTGAAGGGTGTGACGCAAACCAGCGCCAGCGTTGCACGGGTCCACTTCGCTATCTCTTCAATACTTTATGTCCTTCTCTTCCCGACTTCAATTTAAAAGAAACAGCGGGGCTGCAGAGATTGATAAGGGGATGCAGAAAAATTGATTTTCCATCTTTTTCTTTTTTTTGTCTGTTATTTTGGGAGGTTGGCGAGGATGTGCGGATATATTGAGCATTTTAGACACAGTGGATCAATGCATGTACAGTGCATGCTTTATAACTGTTATGTCAAAACCCAAGAAAAGTGTGCCACATGCACACGCACACACACACACCCACCGTGTGATTTTTAATAATCAATGAGTGACATTCAGACATGACCTTTTGAAGGGAGTTGGATACATTTCATTGTTGGCCGCCGTCTCCTGATTCACCCGCTGCCAGAGGGAAACACAGATCACTCCCCTCTCTTTGTTCTCTGCTCAGAGATGTAAGTGTAAGTGTAAGTGTGTGTGTGTGTGTGTGTGTGTGTGTGTGTGTGTGTGTGTGTGTGTGTGTGTGTGTGTGTGTGTGCGCGTGCCCTCCTCAGAGTGTTGACATTCAGAGGCGAGCCCAGCCATGCCATGCTAACACCCTGACATTGTCCTGACATTTCTCTCCTGCTGGCTCCCACTTGCCTGTCTGTTTAGCGTGCGTGTGTGCGCGCGCGTGTATGTGTGTGTGTGTGTGTGTGTGTGTGTGTGTGTGTGTGTGCGCGCGCCCAGGGAAAATGGCTCGGCAGTATACTGGCCATAGATCTGGGCTAGGAAAAGCATAAAGTCACTCACTGCTTCATTTGCCCCGTGTGTGTGTGTGTGTGTGTGTGTATGTGTGTGTGTGTGTGTGTGTGTGTGTGTGTGTTTGTGTGCACGTGACACACACAGCCTTTCGAATCGGCAGGCTGTCTGAACGCCTCACATAGTGATGATCGGGTTTTAAGCGACACATTATCCGTATATATTCCCAAGCGCAGGAGGAGGGAGACGCCCGTGATTATTACCGGAGCTTTTCTCGATTATTTCTCGACCGCCGGCTTGTTCAAGTTTTCACATCAAATCAATCAATTTTTACCGCATTTCTGGTGTAATTGAAATGGAGAGCAAACAAATGGGTGTTTTTTTCAAACAAACAAAAAAAAAATGGCGGGTTTCTGTTTACGCTCTGCAAGGTTGAAAGATGCACAGGGAAGAAAGTGAAAACGAAAAATACGAACATAGATTTGAAGTAGCATCAAAGTCAGTGCAGATGAATGAGATTAGGAATATAAAGGTCGGAAACATTATTGTCTTGAATTATTACAATTAATGCAATCTCATCAACTAACTAGAATACATGCATACTTGACATATTCAGCTTAAGGGAAGGGGAAAAAGATCACCTGGAGTTAGTTAGGGACCGGTGGAACGTGAGATGGTCAGCACCGGCCTAAGCTCCGGCGCTGGTGGTCCAATGCTCCGCTGGACAGTCGCCACGGAAAGACGCAGTAGACGAGGCGTGGGAAAGCGTTGGATACACCGGAACGCACCGGGTGGGATCCGTGGCTACATCCGTCACCACCTGTTTGCTCCGGGGAGTTTGGGGTTCACGGTCACGGTATTACGAACAGCCGGGCCACGAGCATGACAAGTGTTTAAAGGAGAAGTCCACCCACAACGTGAGAATGCAATCATTGTTCCCTCACGTTAACGTCAGTCGAAAATCAGTCGAAGGTCCCACACAAGACAAGAATATCAAGTAATATAAGGCTGGCAAACACTCCTCCTCGTCTTACAATCCAACTTATTTCAGTCACACACACACACACACACACACACACACACACAAACTCAAGTGGAATATTCTACTTGACCCGGCTGGTCTGTGATGCTTTCTTGGGAGAGAAGTTTGACTTTCACTCTGTGAGGCGAATCAGAGGAAACAGGACGCTCTGCTCTGTTGCAGCCCCACTTTGTGATGTGCACTTTTAATTCAAGAGTTAGTTCAACTCTGGTTTTACTACTCGAGATAAAAGTCCCATAGGTGGAAGGGGAATAGAGTGGGTGCCATAATACTGAGTTGAACGGAAGTCTGTTGGTGTCATTTGTTTGGCTGTCAGCGCCCCCCCCCCCCCTGCACCTTAACTCAGACACAATGTTTATATGGTAAATTATGGCTAGCTAGTGTTAATATGAACTCCAATAGAGCTGCATACAAAGTTCACTATGAAGGAGGTGATTGCCAACACATCATGCTTCGTCATAGTCAATAGCGTGTGCTAAACACTGACGCCCTCTACAGGAGAGGTCAGAGCAGGCTGTACTTCCTGAGGAGGCTCAGGTCATTCAACAGGCTGCTCCGTATGTTCTACCAGACTGGTGGCCGGTGCTCTCTTCTTTGCTGTGGTATGTTGGGGAGGTGGCATCAAGGCAAAGGATGCCAACAAGATCAACAAACAAACCCATTAAGTGATGAGAACATGGACACCGAAATCATACATCTGTCCCCGGTAGATCGTTGGTCTCCGATGCGCCACGCTAACACTTTAGCATAGACTATGTTGAGTGATAGTAACATGCTAGTAATCTTAAATTCTATACTTATCTGTCACTGTTGTTGTCATCTATGATTACATTTTGCTTCACCATTTTTTTTGGTTAATGCTACAGCGTTAGCAATACACAATCTACCGGGGACACATGGATGATTTTGGGGTCTATTCTCTCATCACTGAAGTTGACCGAAAAAAATAAAATTCCTTTAACAAAATCAATGTGGAAAATGTCCTGTCCGCTGAGAAGAAGCCAAGAGAATGAAAGCTGGGGGCATGAGTCATGCCACACACCGAGGTTACATCGTCTCCATCTTTTTTTCATCCATCCACCCGTCTATCATCCCATCCCCGCCATCGGTCCCTCCGTCTCGCCGCCATTCTGGAGTCTGTTGGCATCACTGCGGTAGTGCTGTCGGCGCATAGCTAACGATGCTTCTCCCCTCCGTGACCTTTCCCACCAGAGAATGGACCGCCGTGTGATGTATGAACAGCAGTGCTTTGACATATTGTCCTCCGCAGCAGACACACGCACACGCACACGCACACGCACACACACACACACACACACACACACACACACACACACACCCCCCCGGGTTAAGGATGCATTTAACCCTGGGCTAAGACGCTTTTAACCCTGGGCTAAGACGCTTTTAACCCTGGGTTAACAAACCTTTCTACGCAGCAGGGTTAGCACCGCTTTTGTGGTGCTATCCCCGAAACGCTGGTTGTTTATGGGAAGACCTTAACCCGAATTGACACTCAACACATGGATATATTATTATTGCATTCAGTGGAGAGTTGTAGTGTATGTGATTTTTAATGCTGTTTCTGAGACTTTTCCACCCTGACAAGAATAAAAACACTTCAGATGTAAAGAATATCGGTATCGGCCTTCAATTCAAAAGCCAATATCGGTCGAACCCTAGCGCGTCGCGTTGCTGGCAGCTGCCGCTCCACTGTGGTTAGTGTGTCGTCATACCTCCTCACCTTTCCATTTCCCCCCTCCACTGGGCTGAGACATGGGCCTGGAAGGGGACCAGGGGGGATGTCAGGGATGAGAGGAGCTTTGTCCCCAGACATGACCACACACACACTCTATCAAAAAAACTACAGTGGTGATAAAAAGTTTTCACCCCTCTTGACTTTTTTTTTAACATTTTTTTTACACATTTTGCTGTGCTACAAAATTGGTTCAAAATGCATTTATTTGGGATTTTGGTCTAAAATCTATGCAAAGTACTCTCTTCTATTGAAGCGGAAATTCAAGAAATTTATGTGAATCTATAAAATAAAAAAAGTAAGACTTTAATGTCTTCATTTCAGAGTGCGGGAGCGCAGTGTGAAATACCTTTGTCAATAATGGATGGTATTTGAATTCGGTTTCTGCAGTTTCAAACAAAGAAAAATTACACACTCATGCTTGTTCAATTATAGACATTTTGAGTTTTTACCATGCCATCCTTATTTCATCAGAAGTATACCTTCCTTAACTCTAATAAAGAATCCATATTTACCAATTTCAAATGTTTTTAAAGGAAATTGTGCATGTAGTGAAACTGAAACAAAGAAAAAAGAAACTTCATCGAGTTAAATCAAGTAGGGAAGTAGAATCAGGTGGGTATGAAATTAACCTGTTAGTAGTTAGAAGAAAAACACAAGAAAAATATTAAAACTAGTAACAAACAACACAAGAGTAACACGCAGAGATCTACAAGCCTCCATTGCTGCATCTGACATCATTGTGCATCCATTAACAATAAGAAGAACACTGAACAGAAGGGTAACAAGGAAGAAACCTCTACTGTCACCTACTGGGACCTAGTACCTCCTATGGTACTACACGCTCAACAAAATACACTATCCATTGTGTCTCTGACCACAACATCATGTCTTGGCTTAGGTTAGTGCTCACCATTTCCTGTGGGATTATCAACGTTTACCCCAAATCTACAGCCATCTGCAAATCTCTACCCAGCCTTTCCTCCCTTATCGTCCTTCCTGGAGGCTGATGAGTTGATTTCTACCCACTTGCTCTCAATAGCTGCTGCTAGACACCTCAACACTCGGTTATGTCGCCAGGTGTATCGCCCTTGGGACAGATTCATCATTTTATGTAGATATACCTGAACATAAGGGACAGGAAGGGTCCTCTCCTTCCCATCCAATGAGACTTTGGGGCATCTCTAATGAATCGAAGTCTAACAAAGTTTGCCTCCATACCCCACAACTCCCTCCAGCCAAGTTTCTTCCTCTCTACACTTTCCCCACTTCATCCCACTGACCCTGTTTCGCCTGAGAGACAGCCTTGTTGCTTCATTTGGTCCACAGCCATCTTTCTTTCCCTTCTGTCCCTGAGATGCCAAAAGTTATTGATGGAAGGGGTTCACACTTTTTGTTAAATAAAGAATGATATGAAGTAGGAAGTATATCATATTTATCTGCGCAACTTTTTTATTTGGGATATCTTCAATTAAATGTAAGGTTAATATAAGGATTCAATGAGGTTAATTCCTCTATAATGTATGAAAAAATGTCCAACCATTGTAGGGTTCACAAACTTGACTGTAAGCATGACTGTATATAAAAGTTGAATCATTGTGGTGCTAGTGGATCCCAAAAACTGCTGATGTTGGAGGCTGATTGCTCCTCAACTGTTGTTGCTATGAAGCTAGTTACACACTAGCCCATTTATCACCAAATTTGCCCATCATCTGCAGGCTCCCAACCACATCACAGGCCACCAATAGAGCGCAACAGTGACTGCCCACTTTTTTTACGGCTCTGGTTCCAGAAGTAAATTTCCCATTCATTTACTCCATCGACATTTCAGAAAATCCTCATATAGAGTTTTAAGGCTGGAACCAAGACAACCAGCTAGACGATGAATCGTGACCATAAAACATTTGATTCTGAGAAAATAAAAAGATAGGAAAACGGAAGAAAAGGCAAAGGTACAAGACTGTGTACATCATTATTTTATGAAGTGAAGGAACTACTCATCCCATAAACCATTGCGAATGATACTTTTCCAACAACTTCCAAACTAACGATAGTTTAGCACGCTTCTTCTTGAATGTAACATTTGTCAATAGTATAGTGTTGATATTGTTGTTTTGTGTGCGTATATATAGTGTTTCATATAGTATAGTGTAAAGTGTTGTCATCGACATGGTACAGTGATTCGTTCCAGCTGCATAGGATAAGCAGCTAGCTAGGTTACGTTAGTAGCTAACGTTAACGTTAGCTGACAAGACGTTCGCGGGTGCGGTAAACATTTCCATGGTAACAGCGAGCTCCACCAATCAGAGACGTCGCTGTTACACTTTAGGATTCTGGGTAGTGTAGTACTTCTCCATGACATTGTGAATAAAACATGTTTTTCTCAAAACAAGGTTGATATCATACAGACTTGTGGCTTCTACAGGAGCATACACTATCGTTTCACAACCTACTAGCTTGTGGTGAGTCTACATTGGATGGTTACAACATTATGGCTCATAATGAAAATCCCAATGCAGAATATGAATGGGATTTTTACTTCCGGAACCACACTGTTGAGCTCTATAGCCAACGAGGGCACAGTTTACAGAGAGGTGGGACTGTTACCTGATGAAGCCGACTCACCTCAGCCCATGCGCACCGCGTCTCTCCAGCCACGGCTTTCATCAAATGGTGTTTTCATAACGGCATGCGTTCATTGGCCAATCACAATTGAGTATTAAAAAAGTCATATTAATGCACGTTAGATGGTGCGAGTTCCAATGTGCGAGTTGCTATGCATTTTCAAAATCAGGTTAGGATTTCAAAAGTCTTGTCAGTGTATTCCCAACATAAGTGGAAGATCACGATAGAGGTTGTGTTTAGAATCGCTGTTAAATCAGTAATCTACCAGTGAATTGCTGTTAAATCAGTAATCTACCAGTGAATCGCTGTTAAATCAGTAATCTACCAGTGAAAATGCCTCCACTAAATGACTCCACTCCGCGGGGCTCTGAATGGCAGCTAAACTGTAAAGAGGATTATCAAAGATTAGTTGTAATACCTGTTGCAGTGGACTGACAGGCCACTAAAAAGGTTAAGATAGAGGAGAGCTGTGATGCGTTTCAGACTATGCTGCTTCAATAGTTCAGAAGCTCAAAGAAAAAATGAGCACAAAACCCACAGCCCTGTAATGAGAAATTTCTAAAGTTTTTGGATCAATTTGGATTGATTTGTCAGGCTTTTTATGTTTCTTCACGCATTTATTAAAAAGTTAAATCAAACAATCTCAAGTTTGGAGTGTTACCTGGCTGTCTAGCTCACGTGAAAGATTTCCTTCCACTTAATCAACAAAACTGAGGTGGATATTGGCCCTGAACATCAGCAGTTGTCTCTTGGTCCTTAAAATCTGTACGTCAACACTCTGTCTAAGAACTTAGGGATTTGTCTTTGATTCATGTAGAGCAACACGCTAAAAATCTGGTTTAGATATGCTTTTTTTTATATAACAATTTAGGAACACTGTGAAGATTTGTTTTATTTGGGTCTAGTCAGCCCAAACTTGGATAATACAAAGTTGCTGAAATAAAGAAACACAGAAATAAAGTTCACAGGATTTGCTTTTGTTATGATCTGGGATGAAAACAGGCTGGGGAATGTGGAGGATTATTTCACACCGAATTAAACCAGCATTGTCACAGGTGTTTTATAGGTAGTCATGGAAATCAGCAAGAAAGTACTGGTCACTTTGTGGCTGCACGTAGCCTGCGTGTCATTTCACGCAATTTTCAGTTTACTTTTTAATGTTTTCTCTTTTCTATTTCCCTTTTAGTATTTTAATTTTTGCATTTTATTTTGGTATGATCATTCCTAGTGTACATAACAAAAACAAAAAACAATTACAATTACCTTTCTGGGTGAAATAATGCTCCATAAACATGCCCAAATACAACAGGGCTCCAGCATCGCCTTGTTACTCCAACAAAAGAAATCAAAACATAAAAACCAGCATAACACAGCCTACTATACCAAAAAGACAAGCACGTTGACTTTGTTGTGTTTGATCCTTAGATTTCCTTTGTTTTTCATGCAAAGCTGCATACAACTCTGTCCATATCAGCTGGCTTTCCGATACCGTCCAGCTGTAACCTGAAGAACCGTCAAACATTTCCTCAGGCCTCCCCTCAGGCCAGCTGGCGAGTTGGATGACGCTCGCCTGAGGGGAGAACGGTGTAATTACTACTACTAGTGGCGCTGTTACACACAAGATTTAATAAATTGCAAACATAATGTGGTATTTTATTCCAAAGTGGGGCCGTAAATGACATCGCAGAATTGACTAAAAACACTGGACATTGTTCTTACCGGCAAACAAACAGAAAATAAGAGAATATTGATGAAAAGTTGTCAAAACTTTGCTCAACTTGTATGTAAGAACATTTTAAGAACAAATCTGTGCGTACACACGATTCTTGCATGAGGCCCCGAAGAGCATTTCAATCACCCTGGTGTACGATATCGGGGCGCTTCCCAACCCTGCTGGTTGTGCTGACTTCTGCTGCGATGTTATTGATGAAGGCTAACTGCATGGTATTACTACTGCTTTACACTGGCAGGTGCTTTATTAATCCCCAAGGGGAAAGTTCTTAGTCACAGTAGCCAAGTAACATAGAACAACAACAACAACATAGAATAACACAACTAAGATAAGTATGGATAATAAAAGTTAAAGAATAAAAAAATATACATATGGCTGCCTGTTGGTTTCGGAAGTGATTTTACCGATTACTTTTAATCGGTAAAATCACTTTTTTTAATAAGTGTAAGTTTAGTTTAATTGAAATGTCTAGTTGTGGTGTTTGACAGGCCTTGCTAAATTTGTAGTGATGCTTTTATTTTGTCTGTACAGTTGTACATTTGTAAACGTTGATGCTGTAAATGGGATGTCTTTTACACTGTTGGGGGGGTGAAAAGGCAAAAATGTGGATTTTGATGTGATCCTTTCCCCTTGAATATAATGTATACAGTTTTATTTGATCAAGCATTATTTAGACAAAAAATATATTTTTATGGTTTCACAATCTGGCATGGTTTTTGTTTTTAATCTGTTATGGGAAATTTATGGGCAATTGTTTTTACTAGGAGGCAACTTTACGTACCAGCACACCCAGCATATTAATTATGCGAATTATTATGAGAATTATAATTCTCCCCATCTCTCCTTCGCCTCTGTCAGACAGACAGTGGAGTTGATAGCAGCAGGGCCTGGGCGAAGGGACTTAGGGAAAGCCTGTAGCTTGCATTCTAAACAAGACTAGGTCGCACTTCAAATTAAAGTGAGATCCAGCGAGGCGCTATGAAAGACAAAAAAGAGAGGAGATAGAGATGTGAGTTTCCATTGCCACTTGATGCACTTTTGGGATCAATAAATAATTCTGAGTTTCTATCATCGGCAGAGAGATGGTCGAATGAAATGCAAAGTTCTGATGGCGTCTTCATTTGAGATGACCTTTCCTCCCATTGAGCTGTAATTCCCCGAAGTCAACGGATTCACATGCATGCACAATGAACAATAGGATCCAATGCGGATCATATTGAGGATGGCGAATAGAATTGCCAATAAAGAATTCCCCCAAGCACAAGAGTTGGTGCACAGACAATGATCACACCAACAAAAACATGACGCGTGTGGCCTCTAAAATTGGGTTGCTGCTGAAAATCTGCAAACAAAAGCGTGAAATCCTACAGAGACCGGAACAAAAAAAAACAGGACAACCAAAGGACAACAATTTAGATAGGAATCTGAAAGGGAAGAAGCTCGACCACGTAGCAATTCTCAAAACTCCTGCACGAAATACAAGAACTGAAAGATTATGGCCGTGTCGAGGCATCGGTGACATTCACAAATGAAACGGGAATGAAAATCGGCGAGATAAAAAGCCACCAAAACATAGGGGAGTTTGAGATAGGAAAACGCAAGCTGATGAAAGGGGAAAAGCTCTCAGATGTCGAAGTGCCCTCTCCGGGGTTGTCGGCAGAACAAGGGTGTGTCCTCGTCGCAGACTAATCATCTTAATTAGCACCAATTATTCTGTTGAAATGACTTCCTGTCACTTCAGAAGTCTATAATTGAGATTAACAATGAAACAGATCATTACTGTAAAGGTTGCCATTAATGTCATCATCTCCAAGCTCGATCCCCGTCTCGGGCTGAGTCAGCCCCCTATGCAGATAATGAGCTTTTGGAAGCTAATTGAAATAAACAGCCCATTGTGGCAAAACGAAACGAGTCGTTTCCGCGCAATGGATATGCGGGTCAGATTTAACGAGGAGAGGAAAGGTGAGCGACGGCCCGGCGATCAAAACGACTTGATGAAGAGGAAAGGGAATAAAACAGATCTACGATCTAGGGGGGAAATGGGAAGGGGTTCTGTTTGCGTGGAAAATAGGACAGCAAATTAAAAACGTGGTGAAATGAGCAGGTTTTCCCACGTGCTGCAACATAAGAACGAGTCACACACCATGCGCTCCTGAGTGGGTTTCCATGTCGACGGCCTGTCAAAGTGTGCTGTTAATTGACGGCTACCCTTGCGATCGGAGGGTAAATAACGTTTACTTTATTACAGCCTACAAACTATTTCCTTGGGTGACTTTGAAAATCTAACAATACTGGTTTGTACAGGCAGGAGGTCTAGGAAAAGTCAGGGAGACACACTATAGCGCACGTTTTTTTTAACGCCGACATGTTTCAATGATAAAATTCAAAAGATCACTTGGACTGTCGAGCTGTATGTGGTGCTGTAATCCCAAACGGCCCCGGGCTCAGTGGCGGGAAGAGCAGCAGCCTCCCTTGCCAGGTTTCTGCCGATGACGCCCGCCAGCGGTCCTCAGGGAGGTCGGTCCCTTTCCCCCGTAGGAGGGTTGTTGTGGCGGGACACGCTGCCTCCGGTGGAAACACTGGGTTATGGAAGAGAGGCTCTTCCCGGCACTGCCAAGCTCCAGTAACGTCCCAGAAGGCATTTTATCATTTAGAAAGCATTTGTTAGCCACTAGTACTAATAATAATCACTGCTTTACTAGTATCTAGTCGCTAGTTTTTAATTTAACCACACATTTTAGATATGAACGTTTTGTTACTCCCTAGTCACTATTTTAATTGGTACTAGTCTCTAATCCAATTTTACAAGTTATTGGAATTAGTCTACTGGTTGCAATTAGTTACTAATAACTATTTATTAATCGCTAGTTCCTGTTCTATATTTTGCTTGCCACTATTTACTTCAGCCATGCATGAGGGCACTATATACTTTTACTTCAGCTATTAAATCGTGACTAGCAGTACTTTGAGCACTTCTCGTTTTTATTCCAAATGTCAACATTCTTGTTATTGCTAGACTCATTTTAAAAATATTTGTCAAATGATAATGACTTCATACAATTGTAGGTAGTATTAGTGAAACTGGAAATGTGAATAGTATCAAATGCAATAAAAACTACAGGTCGTTACAGGAAAACTCCCTATTGAACTGGAAGATTCACTAACTCCCCCCACCCCAAAAAAACACAACATTTACATTCCTCTTCTTATATTCACTCAGAAGAAAACTCACCTTCAGACACTGTTGCTCCTTCAGCCAACTTCCTACTTCCTCCTCCTCTTGTTGCCGAGAAAGCCAAAGAAAACGCAAACCCCTGAACACATCTCGACGTGAGAGTGAGAGAGATGGTGAGAGTTTATTGCAAACTTCTCTTCAACTTTAATTCAAGGCAATCGTTTTTTAGAGATTCGAGAATCCTACAAAAGGTCAATGTCGTGTATTGATTCGCCCCAAAATGATACAAGGCTATGGGTGGGATCAATTTGCTATTTCACAAATACTCCTGTGCATTCATTGTTGAGAGCCCTGCCCAATTAAGACAACACGATAGAGGGTGAAAAGATGAAAGGTTCAATTTAACAGCCTGAGCAAAATGTCAAACACCCTCGGCAGCGAAGCGCTTTTTGAACAGCGATCCTGTGTGCCGAGTTTTCCTGGGCAAACATTTGAACAGTTCATCTAATTGTCGGCACCACTCCTGCCCCGCCCTGCACATGGCCTCGGTAAACACCATGGGATAGTTAGCGGTTGTTGTTGCGGGAGAGAGACGGATAGATGTAATGACCTCATTTATTATTGAAGCCTCAGTGTTTCTGATGACCGGACGGTAATGGGGGTGGTCAGGGAGAGGGGGGGAGAGAGAGAGAGAGAGAGAGAGAGAGAGAGAGAGAGAGAGAGAGAGAGAGAGAGAGAGAGAGAGAGAGAGAGAGAGAGAGCGAGAGGGAAGGCTCTGGTTACTAATAAATGTTTATCACGAGTTGTCTCAGCCTCATCTTCTCATGCATCTTTCATGCCTGCATAGGTATATAAACCCAAGGAACCGTGATGCACTGCTACGTGCCCCGGCTTATCCTCCAGATGGCATTCCTGAATTCCATAAAACAATCCTATTAGCCCTATTAGCTTTCCAACAATTATTCTGGGCCGGGGGATTATATTTCAGGCTATTGTGGATAATCTAATAAAATGTACCCTGTTTTTTTTTTGTCACTGTTTTTTAGCCTCACTTGGCAACATAACATGCAGAGTGGCTTTGGAAGTGCGTCAGTACAAAGACGACATATACAAAATGTAACATTTATTTTAGGTTATATCCAAATGCTTTTAAGAATTATACATAAATGCTACATTTATTGCTTTGCACATCTCAATGAACACATATCGAAAATACAGACATTTACCTCTTAGATAAAAACCTTTAAATACAGCTTTTAAATGTGAATCATCATCTTCCATAACAGTAGTTCATTATCGTAACATATTCATATCATGTACAGTAAGAGCAGAGTAGAGTAATTAGAAACTCCTCACGGGACCAGCATGAAGGAGATTTCAGACTGTAAATCATTAGACTATCTTTGTGCCATAGTGAAAAAAGTCCAGCATCTGCATGGACTCCAGCCTCAAACAGGCTGAAGACTCTAGTAACCCTTGCCAATGCAAGAGGTGTGGTAAAAGAAGTGTTGAACTTTTCCATTTAACACATGGTTCACTCTAGACGTCTGCACCATGGTGGTGACAGCCAGCCCCAATCATTTTGCCTGGCAAGTTCAAAATGGATGAGAAGTTGATTCCAGCCATCCAAAGTCATTCCCTGGACCTCTACAACTTTTACTTGAAGGACCGCAGGAACAAATGTCTCAAAAACGATGCTTGGAGAACGGTTGCATCCATCGTTGGGGTCGATGGTAGAATGTGATTTACTGTTTATTTTTCATTAACGCTACTTAATTAGTGCTTGCTAACCCTGTAACCAACAAACATAAAGCGCCACAATCCTCATGGTAATGACCTCGTCCACGATGACCTCATCTGCAGGGCACGAATAGTCGATCAGCGTGAAAACAATGGAAACCACAGTCCAATGGGTTGTGGGAGAAACCAAATGTTGGAATTTCTCTTCAGCGGTGAAGAAGTGTGATGCATGTCTCCAGTAGATACTCGCTTCATCTAAACCAAGGTGTGATGAAGCTAAGTTTCTGTTGTTACCTGTAGAAAGGCGACAGGTTTCTATGTTACGGGGTTGCTGATATTTTTCATGTCGGTGAGAACGATACTCCTGTAACTCCGCTCCAGCCCCTCCATGTACTCCAAATAGTTGCTGACCCTGAAGCCCTGGATCGGCTCCTCCTGGGGGAGAAAGGGAAGAAAAACATTATTACTGGAATTGCATTATTACTGGAACTGAAACTACTCATTACTCAGGACGTTACCAAGATTGCAACACGTGGAATTACAGCAGAAATACTACCACGACACAAGCATTCATAAGTCATCACAATGTCCCCGCAGTAAATAATGTGATGAAAGTCAAAGAGCTGATTGCGGAATGCAATTTTAATCAATACACTTTAAAACACGAAGGTACAAATATCGATAGCTACACAGACGGCAGATGGGTACTGACACAGAAGGTGGTTTACTTATCATTCAGTCTGTTAGGAGGTGAAGTGTGAATAATTTGATACAGCGTTTTCATTAAAATAGTTTCCATTCAATCTGTTTCAAAGTCAAAGGGAAATCAAATTAAATCCCTGGGATCGAATGCTGTACCGTGTCAATAAACAACAGGCTGGGCTGGTGTTCAGGTAATGAGCTTTTACATGTCTAAGAAACAAAACAAACAGGGCTGGATAGTCTTAATAAGCACTGCCAACTTAATCACCTCGGGTACACACACACACACACACACACACACAGGAAAATTATACAAATCTATCCTGATGTGCAGTGACATCTTAACTGTCTCAGTTTACTGGAGGCATGAAGTGCCCGAGACAAAAGAGCATTTTATTTGGCTCATTTGTTCAGTCGGCGTTTTAATTTAGGATGCCATAATTACTGCCCGAGCGGTGCATCTTTCGCGACGACGCCCAACCTCATCGGCTACGGAAACGATTCAAAAGACGGCGGCGAAATAACCGATTGTGGTTGGTGTTGTCAAATAGCAGCCTTAGAAACACTGCACCCAAAGGACGGGCCGCGCTCAGAATGACAACGCGCGAGGGCTGAACCCAAAACAAACAAGTTGATTCCACCCGCTGTCATTACACGAGGCCTGGTCCTTTAACCAACTAGCACCATTTAATGACTTCTGCAAATTGTGCGGGTCTTAATTTTCTTTTATCACGTCGTAGGTGGTTTTTTTCGGGGGATTTAATTGCTGCTTTATTTATCCAGGTAAATAACACCGATAAGGACATGGCACAATAAGAACATAGTCAATATTGAAAAAGCAATTTAAAGTTGGAGACGCATCGGAATAGTTTCTTGGCCTCTTTAATAAGATGAGAGCAGAAATGTTTAAATTATGTATAATATTTTGGGACAGAGCAGCTTACAATGAATGGAACAGTAGAATAAGCTTCAATTCCTAGATCACCACAAATTACTATCAACCCAAAATGACTACAAAGTTCATTGAGAATTACCTACACCACGTGGCGAAATGTATGTGGACACCTGCTTGTCGAACATCTCATCCTAAAATCATGGGCATTCATATGGAGTTGGTCCCCCTTTGCTGCTATAACAGCCTCAACTCCTCCAGGAAGGATTTCCACTCGATGTTGGAACATTGCTGTGGGGATTTGCTTCCATTCAGCCACAAGAGCATTAGTGAGGTTGGGTACTGATGTTGGGCGATGAGGCCTGGCTCGCATTCGGCGTTCCAGTTCATCCCAAAGGTGTTGGATGGGGCTGAGGTCAGGGCTCTCTGCAGGCTAGTCAAGTTCTTCCACACCGATCTGGACAAACCCTTTCTGTATGGAACCTCGCTTCGTGCACAGGGGCGTTGCCATGCTGAAACAGGAAAGGGCCTTCCCCAAACTGTTGCCACAAAGTTGGAAACACAGAATTGTCTAGAGAGTCATTGTATGCTGTAGTATTAAGATTTCCTTTCACTGGAACTAAGGGGCCTGAACCATGAAAAACAGCCCCAGACCATTACTGCTCCTCCACCAAACTCTACAGTTGACACTATGCATTCAGGCAGGTAGCGTTCTCCTGGCATCCACCAAACCCAGAACCCAGATCCACTTTGCGGATGAGGTGTTGTTGCTCTTACACGTTTCTAATTCACAATAACAGCACTTCCAGTTGAGTGGGGCAGCTCTACCAGGGCAGAAATATGACCAACTGACTTGTTGGAAAGGTGGCATCCTATGGCGGTGCCACAGAATCTGCTGATGCGAAGGGTTGTCTGCATACTTTTGGCCATGTAGTGTATGTCATGGACTGACAGTAATAAATCCTTGATATCCGATATTTAATAAAAGGCCTTGTGTTTAAGTTGAAACACATTAAAAGTCTTGCCTGTGTCTTTGTCTACAATCTATAAAAACATGTAAAAGTGTTATTTTTTAAAATCTGACTTTGTTCTGATCAGACCATATTTTTAGGAGTCGTTTATGCAGGAATGCCGGAAATTCAGAAGGGTGCACGGTGACAGGCAACTTGTTTTTGAATGCTGGTGACAACAGCACCAAAGCCTCGTTTTGGCTTGTTGTTTCATGTAGCATCTGAGTCCACGGCAGACAGGCGAGCGCTCTCATTCTGTTTGTGTCTCTGCTTTTCTTCTCTTTCCTTGACTGCAGTTAAGCTCTGGCATGACTCAGAACAACGACCCGTAGAGAGACTCAGACTGGATGAGTGTGTGTATGTGTGTGTGTGTGTGTGTGTGTGTGTGTGTGTGTAAAATATAGCAACCATTCCCTAATACCCCATCTGTCGCAATACGTTCCTCACATTGTTCCCACAGAGGAAAGATAAGGCTGTTGGAGCAAAGCTGGCATGTCAAAAATCTTTGACAGTTCAACTCAGGACAAGGATTGTGTAAGTAAGTCTCAGTCTTTCTCTCTCTCTCGCTCTCTCTCTCTCTCTCTCACACTTTGTCTCTACGCCTGTCTCTTGTAGTAGTATCTGATGCTACAGCTCATTAGAACAGCTTCCTCAGATAACGACTGTTTAACTTATCTTTTAGTCACAAAAATTGTCAATGGCTGCTGATGGCAAAGTTAACACCAGTGTTATCAGCTGGAGACAAGGCAGAGGGAGATGGAATGAAATGCTTATTCAGTAGTGACTATGCTTCAGTGCTGGGGGTGTGTGTGTGTGTGTGTGTGTGTGTGTGTGTGTGTGTGTGTGTGTGTGTGTGTGTGTGTGTGTGTGTGTGTGTAGAGGGGGTTAGGGAAGTAATAAGGGAAATAAGTGACATTTATATTTGAACCACTGAATTCATGACATTGAAATATTTTACTTTGAAAACCATGTACCTGAATATATTGGTTTTGAACTCACCTCTTCTAAATTCAGATATGACATTTCAAGTTTTGCAATTTCAAAAACTCATTTTCACATTGTTGTTTCCAATGTTCACAAATTCAGATCCAAAAATTCAAGTTTCAGATATTCAAAACCGATATTCAGGTCGCTCAAATTCGAGTGGTCAAATTCAGATCTAGACGTTAAAAAAAATCAGATAGAACATCCGGGCTACCAAGGACAGGCAATCGGGTCTGACTGCAATCGAACCGACTTCTGGCCTGTCCGTTTACGCTCTCGTCGGTCATGTGACCTGAATGATAGCGACAAATGAATACACACTGCACTTCGCGATATCAGCTTCCAGCACGCAGCGCAGTTGATATGTAGCGATTGGGGTCAAGGTTCAAAATATTTGTGTGTGCTATTACAATAGAGATAGGTAGATAGATTATTTATTGTCCTTCTAAGAGGAAATTTGTTTCCAAAGTCTGTACACACACAGAAAAATACAAACGGACAAAACAAACCCCTCCGCTAGGGTATACCAAGGCTTGGTTATGCCGGTGTCTCACCTTGAGGAAGACCTGCAGCTCCTGGGACTGCGTATGCTGCAGGATGTCTGGCTGCAGATGCCTGAGCACGGCCACGCACATATACACCTGGTAGTCAGGACCCATCACCACACAGGTGGAGACGTAGTGGCAGATTTCTGGCCAATCCAGGTAGTTCCAGAAGCACTGGCCAAGCCACTGGAGGCACATCTGGGGTACACAAGAGCACAAGCCATGTTATGTTGTTGTTGTAGCACTGGGGATGTGGGAGAATTTGTCTTTATTGGCTAGTAAGAGAAATAACAGCGGCTATGTTGAAATGCAGTAACTGGCTGGTTAAGCTGTACGTGAGCCTTTGATACCCTGCGACTGAGTCTGCCTGTTCCCATGAATAAACCAGTTCATTTTCCCCTCCCTTTGATTGAGCAATAATAGCTTACTGCTAATACAGGGGAATTAAGTGATGATCCCAGTAGTAATCTGTGTTATCTTCTTGATGCTCCTGACAATTGATGAATGATGTTACAGGCTTACACTTTTCACTGTAATAATTGCATGCAATAAATGCATGTAAATGTTGCCAATAGCTAGTACAATTATCAGCTTACTAAAGCTAGCAAGACACTAGATGGATTTTAAAATCCTAACGCGTTGTATCATACATACACATGCCGACGGACAGGTTTTTTCCACCTCAAATTGATTGATACGACTGAGATAGCTGTACAGATTCTTGACACGTCGGGACCTCTAGTCTTGCAAGAACCAACATGAATTTTGAAGCCAATTACCACTAAAGATTGTTGTACAAAGTGATTCTTTTTATACATGTAGCAAGGAGAGAAATCAACATAAAGCTCAATCAGCTTCCATGCATCTCTATCTGCCTGCAGGGTCTTTTTACCTTCAAGCCCCAGAGGACCGGGTCATGACTACGTCAGGCAGAAGTCGCTATGGGAGACTCAACACCAGACTGTCCTTGGATCAACTCTCAATGACAGCATTCCTTAGTCTCACTTTATCATCAACATAGACTTATCTCTCCCCATCCAAAGTGTGAGGGCACACCTGCACACCATGTCCCACATCATATTCTTGCAAACTGCAAAAGCACTTATATGGATAAATCATTTCAATGACTCAGATACAGTAATACAAGTATCACGTTTTATTCAAGTTGTACTTCCACATATCAAACATCAGATTTAGTCTGTAATGCCCTCACACTATCAGATAATCCTTGCTGCTAGTCGGTCCAGACAAAGATCTGGATATGGGAGCGAGCCGAGGAAAGAGGGTGAGAAGCAAGGGCAGTGGATATAAGAACAAGAATGTCTGAAAATAGCTTCCTAACACTTCATAACACTTATTTTCAGGGATAGTCATAATGCCTTTAATGGTTTTCAGTTAATTGCAATGGGACTTTTAAGCAGAAACATTTACTCAATAAATTGACACAAACGACAAACAAAAGCTGGCATGAAGACTAAATGAATGGCATGTGGCAAGTTGTTCACATGTTATAAATGTGTTATAAACAGGAGTTCTTGTAAAGCCATACTCTTAGGTACACTTGTACGTGCACAAGCAAGCATAAACAGACCCAAATGCCAGGTGGGGATTATGGATTTGTTATTGAGATATTTTGTGAGTGAGAAATAATAACTCACGCCAGTTTTGAATACTGAAGTGGAATCAGGGCACAAAGAGACGAGGAGGTGCATGTTGATACTTCTTTGTCCAGCTGATGATCGAATTCAGGTTTGTGATTTAAATGCATTGGCCCGATTGTTCTCAGAATACAAAGCACTTTCTACAGCAAAGTGTGTGGTATATCTACCGGTGGTGGTGCAGTCGGTTTGGAAACCCACTTTGGAAACCTCGCTCTCAACAACGCCTCGTCTGATTGCTGTTCTCATATGGCCAAAACCAAACCAAACCATATGAAGGAAACTTGAGCCACGGTTTGAAATAACCACTCGAAAACAACTAGGTGTGAAAGCGGGGTGTCAACGTTTGTTATCCCCAAAGTAGCACCGCTTCACTTTCTGGGAGCCTGTGTGCTTAATTAAACTCTTGATATCGACCTGCTGACTCTTCATTGGCTGAACTCTGCTGTTTCCCAATTCTCGATTGCCTGCAACCAATGCCATTAGGTCCGACTGAACTTTCCGACCAGGAGAGGACACTGCGCCGAACACACAGTTAACTAGCTGTCACACCAGTAATTAGCCATCGTGTTGCCTTACGGACACAGGCCTGCTGAAGCACACAAAACAAGCGCCCCTTATGCTAGCTGCATAAACACATTACGTTCCTCCCTCTCCTCAGCTGCACACATGAAAATAGTGACATCTTAATTTGTGTGTTTGTAATAACAGGGGTCTATTGCGTCCATGCAGCTGTTTTTTTTGTTCTTTTACACACAGGTGCATGCACACACACACACACAAACACACACACAATTTATCCTCTCTTTTTTCTCCTAAAGTGGACTAGATGTGAATATAAATCCCTTCAAGGCTTTCCTTTGTTGTTGTTGGTGCCAAGACTAAGGGCAACGGTCGGCGTGAGTGTACTCTGGCAGAATCCTTCTCTTCGTTTTTTTCCTCCACGATAAATAATAGAGGCAAACATTACTATTACTGATGCGAGCAGGTCAGGTTGCAGGTAGCATGTCACCACAAGATAACACACTTCTGGTTATATGTGGTGTTCCAGTGTAAAGTGTTAAATGTGACGATTTTCATACTGCACACTAGGGGTGGGCGATATGACTAAAAATCAATATCGGGATTGTTTCAAACTTATACCTCGATTACGATTAATGAACGACGATTGTATTTGTTTTAATGTTTTATTTTGAAATTGACCGGATGCTCTATGCCATTCCTGTGTCTGACTTCCTGCCCGGCTTGATACATTCGCTCGCGGCTCGCCAAAACGAACGGTCCAAACCTGTCTGAACACGGCGTTACTGGACGGGGCGGAGGGACGTGACTGAATACCACGTAGTATTTTTTAAGGGGACAGTTCATGAACGCAGTATTAGGGAAAGTATTTGGCCCATTCATTCACGGGAAGGTGATGTTACGTCTGGCGCGCGCGCACACACACACACACACACACACACACACACACACACACACACACACACACACACACACACACACACACACACACACACACACACACACACACACACACACACACACACACACACACACACACACACACACGGGTTGCTTTGCTAACTGGCGCTGCTAGACGTTCCTCGTTCTTGTAGCCTAAATTACATTACATAATTAAATCACGATTACGATTCTAAACACGATAATCGCCCACCCCTACTGCACGCGGAATAATACCTTTTGAGCTGTGAGCGCATTAAGATACCGCGTTCAAAAGGGACACCTCGTACATTCAAATGTGAGTCTGCTATTTTTCTTCATTAGGCTCTTGTCACAATGCGGGGTGCCCAGGCATGCCCAACATGCCTCTGTACCTCTAGTGTGGCTGGAGACAGATGGAGAAACATTTTTCTCACGTGACAACCAGTTGGCAAGAGGGAAATAACCCGCTAATATTCAATGTTAAGGTGTCTCTTCAACACTCTCCTTTACTGTATGTTTTCCACCTGCTATTTCCAGCACACTTCATTTTTCCCACTGCTTTTAAAAGGCAGATCATGATTCAGCTTGTTTAGTGTTTACCTGGCCCAGGTCCCTGCTCAGACTATTTCCAAGTGTCAAAAAATCTCTCACCCAGACACACACAGACACTCTCTCTCTCTCTTTGTTTCTCAGGGCACTCTTCCAAAGAGACTTATTCTTCTGAAGACAGAATTTGAATGAGGCACACACACACACACCACATCCTCCTCTGTATGAATGTCAGAAGTGTATAATGCCTCATTTGCCACCTCTGCTTCGTCAGGTTTTCAAACTGCCGAATGGATATTTCCACTTCTGAAGAATAGCTGCCTTACGGCCTTGAAGAGTGGGTGCAAAGAGGTGAGGTGAACGTTAACGTGTTACTCCACCCCGGAGACGACCAGTTCAGATCTTTGATGCAGTCTTGAGACAGTCTTACAGCCCCCCCCCCACCCCCCCGGCATTGCCTCACATTAAGTGAACATTGACAAGACAAGATCAAACACAATTCAAGGTGAAATGCCTTTTTCTACTTCATTGTTAGTGAGAGAAGAAGTCTGTGTACTGAGGAGAAAAGATATTTGCTTATTGGCAGAATTTTTTTTTTATAAAGGATGTTCACCCAATTTCTAGTTTCTTACTCAAGTCATTTGTGAGATGGGTTTTTTTTGTAGGTGAGGATATGTCTATGGGGTATCATTTGAATTCGACCAATGAATTGTAAATCCAATTCTTCTTTTGTCCCTCCATCTATGTCCCCCGTCTCCATAACTAAAATAGCCCCTATTAACCTAAGGGGCTCTGGGTGTAGGAAATGGAAACATTAGAAAACACACAAAAGCAAGAATATTTGATTTCAACTGATTGTCCGTATTCTAGACGTGAACAATGGTCATGAGTCTGACTCTGACGGAAGTGAAATTGCAATTTCTGTGAACCCTTCAGTGACGTTTCACTCTTACTGCAGTTCATTCTGTGCTGAACAGTGCATTGGTTTTCCTTCTAGTGTTAGTGTATAGTGTATTCTTACTTTGTCAGGGACGGGCCTAACTACGGCGCTGGCAGTAATCTTGAAGGGGGGAAACTTATTAAAGCTCTTAAAATGAATACTACTCAGTAGACACAATGGGACTAATGGGAACACTTTATGGCTGTGTGGCTTAGTGAAGTGTAAACAGTGGTTAACTTTGCAATGTAGAGGCTGGAGTGAGGGAAGCAGCTAATGCTACGTGGCTAGTAGCTGCTATTGACTAGTTGCTGTAGAGTGTTTTTTGAGTAGAGACAATACAGTTTACTGAGTCACTGTAAACTACATTTTGAAAAAAATCTACCTGATCAGACTCACCTACACCCAAACCACAACAATCTGTTTCTCTTTTTTTTCTAGCCTGGTTGTTAAATTTAGCGATTGCTTGTGTCCAGCCAATACTCTGGACCTCCATGATGCTGCCAGCCGTGGTTGCTGGGAGATTTGGAGACAAGATTCAGCCATGGTGTCCAGACATGGTGGCTATCGCTGCTCATGCATCTCCTTCCGTTTACTCCAAACAAACCGCAAAACCTATCATTTCCGGTATGCCAGAGAAATGTACCAGACACAAAAAAAGCTTTCATGATATTGATAAGAAAATGTTCCAGATTTCAATTTCAATTTCAATCCCACAGCAGCTAGCTTTAATTGAATAAGTCTACCCACCCCTCCCCTCCCTGCAGATACCTGGGATGGGGTGAAGCCAGACATTCTGAAGGCAGAGTGGACCAGCGGGACCTCAGCTTTCAGCAACATCTCCACATAGTGAGCCGTACACCAGTAGACCGGAGGGATTCCTGATTCGGCTACCTCCACCGGGACATGCACCTGAAGCGACAAACACACGTCCAGTCACTTCCTGTAGAGCTGAGCGAAGAGGGAAACCTGGCCAACGTGCGGATGGTCAAGAAGCTTGTCGGCCGAGGGAGGTTGTGTGGGCATCGGGCTGAATCTGCTGCCGCCACTTAATAACTTTTGTGTTTTTGTGATATACATTAGGTATTCTGAGGTATCCACTCACTGATATGGACACAGTGAGAGCACGTAACATACGGCCAACAGAGATCCAATTGTAACAGGCCTTGATGACAGAGGCCTGTTATCATGAGAGCAAACCTTAATCTCAGAACCTCAGTTTGCAATCATTTCATTGAAGCCAGAGTTCATTTTAGACTTCCTTCCCTCAGTTGAACTCTTTCTTTTACTTTTTACGTTTCTATTCTGATCTTTATTTTTATCACCCAAGCAAATGGAAAAATAATCCATTTACATGTAGGGATCGAATGACATCCACGACGTGAGCATTTCCATGCGTGACATTTTGAGCATGAGATCAGGAGCTTAGTAGAGGTTGTGGCAGTTTGTTTTCATAATAATAATGATGATAGTACTAAAATAACAGTAATATTTGCACAGCACCCTAGACAGAATTTACACAGTACTTTAATATTTAAATACAAATAAACATTGTACTCATAACATAAATTAAAACGAAGTTAAAACAAGAATACTAAAAAGGGTAAAACAATATAATAGTAGAAATAGGATAAAAGTACATAAAAGGAAGTCTATAAAAATACATTTGCAGAAGTGATCTCAAAGATGATAGTGATTCTGCCAGACTGAGCTCCTCATGCAGATCGGATGCTGACCACTGACTCATAGTGATTTAAAAGGATATGTGGCTATGACTTGAGACCAGACCTGACCTGCTACATTTCTTCTATCAATTCAGGACCTAAGAGGTAACCAGTGAAGAGATGCAGGTGCATTGTGTGCCTCTGGCCATGAAATTACCAAAAATCACTCGCCACACCCTGTGCACTTGCGCGTTTGATTGCGATTTGCGCAGCGCACCGTTGATTCACGAAAATAGAAGCCTTAGTCTGAAGTATGCGCAGTATGGTACATGATTTATAGGAAATGAGGTCCTTCAAAACAACATTCAGGCAGCTATCTCTTGCTGCCTAGAGCAGGCCTAGCTGCTGTATTGTTATGTATGTCTGTGTGTGAATGTGTACGCATATACACTCACAGAGGCATGTATCCTTGCTGGCCAGATGAATGCCGAGGTGAGCAGAGAGGAGAGGTTGAGTAACAAACGCAGAGAGCGGTCCATATCTCCGGCCATGATGAGGAAAACCGTCGAGGCCAGCCAGTCATGGCCCGGATAGCCGTCTTGAAGAAAGGCTGGAGGGTTAAGGAGCCGATGGTTTCATACACACAGCAAACACGGCTCACACTGTAATCTTGCATTTTCATGATTCCAATCTGGATTTGTGAGCATAAACTATTCCCAGTGCTACTGTAGAGGTCAAAGAACCAACATGGTAACCTGTGATAAACTAATGATGTGTCATCTGAAGCTGTTCCATTGACAATGAATGGGACACTAAATCATACGATGTTTGTCTGTACCCTTTAACTAGCTGTGTGTATGTTTCCTACAACAGAATATATTGTCACAGGGAAAGTGAAAGTCATGCTTTCTAAGGACTGTTCCAGGTGGTTGCTGACAACACACTCAGCAGCTTTTGGTCAGCGGTATGAAAAGCTGTTGATGGTAAATGTGAGGACATTTAATGACTATGTGAGCATGGTTCATGGTACTGGTGACTGCTGCCAACTTGCCATCGAGGGAGCAGCGGCCAGCCTTTGGATAAGCCATGATAATGCTTCCCGAGGGTGAAGATGACATGAGAAGAATCTGTTATTATTATGCTGTTAACACTTGTATTATTGTGTGTATTTGCATCCATATTCTTTGAAAATGAAGGGTTATACTAAGTGTGGAAGTAATCAACTGCTTCGTTTTAAGTTTTGAGGGATTATATGAAGTTTGAGTATATTATACACTTGGGATTTTTCCTCATTATAGATGCACTGAGGTTTTGCCTAGTGCACATGCAGCCATTAAAATAGTTAGTTTAAGTGTATTTTATGTATATCATTTTATATCCTATATTTTGAATCTTGCGTTTACTCACTGTGAGTCATAAATCTGACATTGACCAGAGCACTACTAGGTGGAGAGAGTCTATAGGATGAACCATGTTAAACATGTTATCCAAGCATAAATTAACCAATCATGAGACACTTCTTTGTTTCCAAAGAAACTATAAAGACTGTAGTGAGCTGATTTACAGGGAGAGAGAGAGAGCGAGCATAGAGAGACTTGGACTTTCTGTGGGACCTGTGACCTGTCTTTCTCTCTCCAATATATCTGTATACAATATATTTTTGTACTTCAACCTGTCAATGTTGTGTTGCGATTTCAAGATGAATGAGTGCTTATAGGCAAATTTCCTTGACGAATGAGAAAAACATGTTTCAAAACAGAAAGTCAGTGGTATTCACCTTGAAGCGTTTGAATTGAACTTTTCAGAGACTAAATCCTGATGAAAGCTAATGCCACTGTTGCCAAGCAACACGGACAACCATGTCAACCATGAAGTGAGCAATGCCTTGAAAATCAATCAACCCTTATATATAGAAGGGACGTTATGTCACGCTTGAAGACCGCCTCTTAGACCGGCCTGGATCCAATTCTCTGGCTACTATCAAATGAAAAGAAACCTACAACACTACCACCCTACTGTTTTAGTAGGCTGCTAGGATGATTATATAGACTCTTTCCTTAAATAATGTCAGTCCATAGAAATGTGGCTCAATTCATATCCTCTTGATTTTTTAAATTCAAAATAAATGACAATGCCCAAGCCTGTTATTTTAGTTGTGTTTACTATGATAATAAAACTCAGTTACCTTGTGTTCTACAGCCTAGTTGCTGACCTGTAAACTAACTCCCACATGCAAGATAGATGACAAACAGTAACAAAAATAAAACAGTTTTACTTTCTTAGCTAAATAATGCTTTTAAATTCACGACTCTTTGGATTAAAGTGCCTTATAGAGGTAATTCATATGAATATTGATGTTAGGTTAATGCTAGGTTGATGGAAGGGCGGTATTGGTGAGATGTTAGGCACACAGACAGTAGCTAGCGGTTGAGTCTGGTGAGCTGGTATAGCGGGAGTTGAACTGTTGAAGCTTCTGGAGGTGTTGTGACCCAACTCAACGAAACATCGCTGAAGGAAGCTTCCCAATGACATGTGTGCCAGTTCAAAACAATAAACTTCTCCTGAGACTTCAGCCTGGCTACCCTTGAATGCCATTTTTATTTGGTGTTCTTATTGTTGATGGATGAGCAATGACATCAGATGCAGCAATGGAGGTTTATTCATCTCTGGATGTTATTCTAGTTCTAATGTTTTTCTATCTGCTGTTGTGTTGAATGTGGAGTCAAACGCTCTCCATGTGTTGTCTCACAGTGGACTGATGGAGCCGATATCTTTTTGATATGACTCTCTAACCTTCCCCCACATAGTCTACAAATTTGTGGAAATTGCTCTCTTGATCGTCATGCCCTCTCACAGCGAGCCCCCGTCTCAAAAACAGTGCCGCTGTTGGTGCAGCACCGCCCGTCTTTTGATCGGCAGCATGGCTTTGAACAAGCTGAACATCGACGGCGTTTGCTTAAGCTATGCCATCCTTTTTTGTACTGCCTCTCTTTGGCTCCGACTCTTATCGTGGCTATCTAGAAGTTATTCACTGCAGTTGTGGCAAAGCCTTCATCAGCACGCTAGGAGAATGTAATACGCTTATGCATGGCAGCAAAGCGGTCGACGTGACAGAACAAGCTTTTAAGGCTTTTGCAAAGAACCAGCCGCTCTGTTCTTGTACTCGGGATTAAAATAACACCCCCTGTTCCTCAAGCTCCTGGCAGTGTCCTTCTGATCTACTTGTATCTAACTGTACATATCATTGTTAGTCATTTTAGTCAGAATGCTCTTCCATGTCACTTTGGCTTACTCCCATAGATCTAGATTGTCGTGGTTGCCCTATTGCTTTAAAGCTCGGAGTTGTTTGAAGCAGTTGTCTTTAACTTGGAGGCTCAGTCATTCTGACAGTCCTGTAGTCTAATGTTAGTTACCGACACTTACCAACACTTTTACAGTAACTTTTACTACTCCAGGATACATCCAATTCATTCAAATCAACTCAATGATTTCAAAACGATGTGGCCGTGAGATGTGATAGCACAACCAACATGATGAATCAATACAGATCAAACAGTCTCAAGAGGAGACACAAAAAACACAATGCACAAATAAATGCATCGTGATTTGTATCTGTAACCCACGATTTGAAAAAATGTAAACACACTTGTAAATATGCAGCAACATTTGTGAATTGATGCCTTTTTTCACTAATATATCATCATTTGTACATAAATACTAACATTTTTACAAATTTATTTTAATATTTTTGTGTGTAGACTTTTCTTGCGCCTGTAAAATCCGGAAGGAATCCACAAATGCGAGATACATTCAGCTGAATAAGACATCCGGTTAGGTGTGCAGCGTTTAAAATAAAAGTGTTTCAAACTCTCAAGCTCAGATTTTTGGTTTAAAATCTATGCAAATTAAATGGTGAAAGGATAACGTTCTAGATACCATAATCCTAAGTATTCTAACTACTGCAAACTAGATTCTTCTCTTATTGGAATTCTGTACCTTTAAATTAAATTCTTGATTTCTACTTTGATGAAAAATAGTAGCAGGGTTGCTATTGGGAAGTCAGGGAATATCAAGGAATTTTACAAAAGGGTCACTTTGCAGGAATATAGCAGAATGCAGTTTCCAACTTCATTCCACACATTCATTGCCATTAGATTGTGGTTTTGACACATCGATGGGTAAATACCTTTTATAACCACTGGGTGTACCTGTCAGTGTGTTCTGGTAAGGATACTGAGCTCTGAGGCGTTGTTAGCTCTCTGCGTAGAGAGGAAGATCTGGCTGTGTTTCAGCAGCAGCGTCAGGTCCTGCACAGCGTCTTCTTTAAGCTGCTTCAGGTAGCCGCCGTACCTGTAGAGAAGACACAACATAGACATATTGTGGATGTCACATCTCCCACCTAGACCAAAATCCTAGCAGGTCATGGACTCATGTTGTCCCACACTGCTCATGCTCTGATTTTTACCACAGCGCTGAAGAGGCAAATTCAGGTCAGTCAGTTCACAATCCTCTACAGCTGTACACTATCACACCTGTACACTATTAAACTACATTACTATAGCTGTACACATTATTCCTCTATCCCTGTACATTATCAAATTTCATCTCAGTGGGGTGAAATTCTTCTTTTCCAAATCACCCCTGGTCTTTATTGACCAGAATCCAATTTAAAAAAGGAACTATAAACTTGAATCCATGGGCAAGTTTTGTCAATAATCTTGGTCAGAACAGTACTTTCATTGTTTATTCAACAAAACAGGTTCATTTAACAAAAACTCAAGACATCCCTGTGTGCAAACAATGTGTGAACGCCTCCGATCAATAATTTGTTGCGCCTCGTTTAGCAGCGATGATGGAGTAAACGTTTCCTATATCTACTGATCGCTCTCCCTTTGGGGATTTTCATTCACTCATTATAGAACCCGGCCAACTCGGTGAGGTCTGAAGTCTGTTCCGCATGAACAGCCGGCGTCAGGTCCTGCCACAGCACCTCAGTTGGATTTAGGTCAGGACTTCGACTTGGCCAATAAAAAACACCAAGGTGGTCAGGATAAGTATAAGACTGTCAAGTGAGTTGTGATGGGAATGTTGCATACAGAGCTTGACACCTGGCATCCCTGTCTCCATGGGGAGGTGCTGACACAGGGTGGACCAGACCTGTGAGGGGCCGGGGTTGGCAGTATGACTGGGAGATCAGGTGGTGTGAAAAATAAGGGTTTTATTAGCCCAAAAATATGTACAGTTGTTTAAGAGGGGTAACAAAACCAGTAACAAAACAAATAACAACAAAACACATAGACTTCAACTTAAAGAACTGCTCTAGAGACAAATGATATCAGTCAAAATAAACAGAACAGAACTAAGTCAAAATGAAGGCATAAGTGCTGTGACTAAACTAACTAACTTCCAGTCACACCAGCAGTGCTATATACAATCAATCAATCTTTATTTCAGACTCGAATCGGTCCATATAAAAACAAGGAACAGACACACACAGCAACAGAAAGAAAAGAAAAAAAAAAAAAAAAACAGGCATAAAATATCCATGTCTAAAAGACATACAAACACTCTCTCCAGTGCCTCCAAAAACAGGAGAAGTACATGGTACTGCTCTTAGACACACTGGGACTAGCCCATAGTTGATTGCAGGGTACGTTATCACTTTCTTGTGATGACTTCCTGCCACAAAGTCCCAAACCACCCCTCTGGCTGTAGCTGGTGTGGTAGGGTCCAATCACCCTGTTGGCCCACAAAAGCTGGTCTGAAGCGGCGGCTCGGTCTTTGTTGGCCAGGCGCCGAGGGCCGATTGCTCCGCAGCAGATACTCGACAAAGGAAAGTATCTTATAGCCAGTCACATTTCCATATGAAAGATTGCGTGTACTGAAGTCATATATTCATGTCACCAAGCTGATAAAGGTTAAAAAAAGCTTCCTATTTTCAGTATTATTTCTCTATGTTAAAAGGTGTCTAGTTGTGTACTAGGTTGATGGTGCGGCTGGTAGTTGCAGCCATCACAAGACCCCATCCATTCCTCCACCCCCCTGACTCACCCGCTCCCCTCACCCTGTAATGACTAGCTTAGCCTAGCCCTGACTACCCCACTCTTCTCCTTACCTTTAACACAAACAACTCATTTTTCATCACACTGCAAAAACTCTCCCTGGGTATTATAACTTTATTGGTTTTAACTTATGATGCATAATTCATAACAGAGGGGAAATGATGGGGATATTTACAGTGGGTTCATTTGTAGTTTATTGCTATTGAGAACTATTCACACGTCATACACAGTTGTGTTGCAGATGCGTTACGTTATATGCATGTTATGAAATGGCAGTGAGGACCCGTAATGGTCTGATGGACCCCAAGAAGAGAACCTAGCCATGCGTTCGCTAGCTCAGAAGTTTATTTGTTTATTGTAAATGTAATCTCAATGATCCAATTCAATCAAAGAAGCTTTCAACCCATGACCTGGAGTCCGAGTCATATTTCCCACCTCACACTCCCCCAGGACATTCAAATAAACCGATCATTAATGAGGTATATACGTCATCGCTACACAATCTGTACATAGACACACAAACATACACACAATACAGTACACAGGACGGTAAAGACAGAACAGTTGCACAGATACCAATCACCAATCACACCATCAATCAGCAGGCAAAAAACAAAAGAAAACAAAGACATTGCTACATGGTTGTCTCCTCTATATTATGACCATCTATTCATAATGTAGCATGTAATCAGAGCATTAACACACACGCATGTGCTTGCACCATAAAACTATAAATACCCCAGTCACAGCCTCGTCTCTGAGCACTGGATTTACATATTGGCCCCAAAGAAAGCACTTTTAATTGAGTTCATGTAGAGTTTAACTACACCATTCTTGATAGTTCCTCATAACAGCAGCTAGTTGTTCAGAATCAGCATTGTGGAGGCTGATTTTCTTGGTATCTAATGCTTGTCAGGAGGCCTCTATCAGAGACGTGGAGACGGAGTTAAGCTAATAAAACGGTCTGTTTCTGTTGCATATTTATTTCAGTGCTAATTTACAATGTGCGCTGGCTGTCGTCGCGCGGATATAATAAGCTAAGAGACGTGTTTTATTCCCATGCATATGCCCAGCAGGAGTCATCAACATTATATTGACTTGCAATGTGGCGGTATAAATATTGCTGAACGACGTGGTAAATCTGAAACTAGTTAAGTCCTGATTCTAAATTCATATGTCCACCGACTTTTTATCCTATAGGACACGGTTCTCTGTGGACAACGCATTGATTAAGTACAAACTATCGACAGCAAAAATGCAAACACTGCAATTGGCGGATACTTTTTATGTGTGCTCGAAAACTTTTCAGTTGGAAAGCTCCCTTTAGGAGAGCTGCAGAAAACGGCGATCTGTCTGCTATGTAATGTAGCAGCAGGGCACCATTAAGGACAGGAACGAGCAGTATGAGAACAGTAACGCAACTCTGAAGGCCTACTAATGGGAGAAATAAAGAATGGACTGAGCGTAATGCATGTTGTGTAATATAACAACGGGGTATCATTAGGGTGAGAACAGCGCAGCAGTAGAACACTAATACACCTCAGACAGGTGTGGAGCTCCCACTGCAGGAGCAGGAGGGGATAGTAGTCCTGTGTAACATACAACTAGTGTGTCATTAAGGCCGGTGGAGGAGGCAGCCTGCAGGTTAGAGAGGCAGGCTTGTGAACTGCAGTGTGCTTTTCCTGTGCCAAATTCAACAACTACAATCAACGTGCCCTTGGACAAGGCAGTTAAAAGGAAAAATCCACCCTCTATACAGCCAGCACCCCGGCAGTTATCTTGTGATGAAGTGTTAGCGGCTCAGTGGGCATGTGTCAAAGACTTAAGAAGAAGAGTGCATTAGCAGAATCGTTTGCACGGGCAAGCTTCTACTTCCCCGGGTTGTTGGTTTACAAGTCGTAGGAAAAACACCAACATACCTGAGACAGGTGTGGATTCCCAGCTGCTGAATAGACGACAGTACAGCGCTCTTCACACTCCCCTCCTCTGCTGTAAAACAAGGAGATTAAAGAGGAGAGGTACACATTATTTACATTATTTCACACATTTTATTTCTGGTTAAATAAAGGTTTGTTTGACATTAGCGGCAAGGCGATACGATCAGACGGAGGATGTAGCAGCAGGTTTTGCACAAAAGTACCCCCCCAGACATCACAGACGGGGTTTATTATGACGGCGGAGGATGACAACACATGATGACTTGCTACTATCAAGGCGCTACAGATGTGATGCTGCGTCGAGGTAATCGGAAAGTCAGCAGTTTTACAACGCGAGCATTTCATTTTGATGTCCGAGCAGCGCAGCGTCAAGGTGACTTAGGTAATTCCACTAAGGCTCAGCCGCGGGTGATGCTACGGCCGTTACCGAGGCATCGAGTTGATGGCGGAGAGCGGTGGCACCGTGACTCATGTTTTCAGCCGTTCGGTTGACAGATTTGAAACGCAGAGTATACAATTTTGATAATTGTGAGACCCAGCCATTGCAGTGTGAGTAATTCCAGGACAACGTCACAATATTGCAGTGGGGGGGGGTCAGAGGCTTTGTAATATGGCACCATTACGACTGTGAAATCATAACAACATATTAGTTTTTGGGAGTTCCAGCTGAAATTGAGTGGGAGGACTGATTTCCTGTGGTAAGGTGTTTCCGTTGCCTCCTGGCTTTGGGGAAAGAGATTATTATTCCATTTGTGCTAATGGATCGCCACTTCAGACGCTTTTGTAAGATGATGCGGAGACTTCAGCAATTAACGCGAGAAACATTATCCAGACATCGACACGGGCGAGCAAAATTTCACATTCAATTTACAAACTAATGTAAAAATAAGTGAGATGACAATATTGGTCGCTCTGAGTGATAATTCAACATCGGCCCCATTGAAAGATCAGAGCCGAGCCATGTGGATTATTCACAGATCCTCAAATTTCTATTAATTGAGGGAAAGGATTTTTTGATGAGGGTGTGAAGCAGCGCCAAGAGGACGGCTGCATCTTCTCTCTCACCCTCTCGCCTCTCATATTAACATCTTTAAAAACCTCTCGCCGATGGCAATTACTGTCTAATGTTGATGAATGCTCTCTTGTTGTATCGCTTCCCTCCCTCCCCATTTCCACTCTCGCTCCAGCACTATACGCCATCGGTGTCTATTTTTCAGTTTGTAATGACTGTAATCATTACTGTCTCTCTTTGGTTCAAAAAGATTATTGTTTAACGTTGCCACATGCAGTGTTTCTCAAATTAACAAAGCAAAGAATCTGATGCTCGACTGGAAACAGAAACCTAGAAATCCTTTTGATTTAGACAAATTACAAATCAAAAGCAGCATTAAGGGGAAATAAGCAAACAGCACATATTCTTTTTTACTTATTTATTATTTCATTTATTTATCTTTTTTATTTACTTATTTATTTTTTTGTATTCTTTTTTATAACAGTATTATTTTGCAAGTGTCCCGTTTACCTTCAGTTCAAAGTTTGTGTCTCAGCCATTTCTGCTCTTGAACTAAAATGTTGAAAGTCCTGATCACCCCAAGCCCTTTAAACAACCAAGTAGCACGCGGTGACAGAATCTACATGTTAACGAAGATATAGTTGAGAAAATTTAGATCCTCATCTGAGCTGTTAATATGGCAGATAAATAACATAACACCCTCTCATTGATTCCAGTCACCCATTCAGGAGCACGGACGGTGAGCTGCCAGAGGTTAAAGCTTGGCAAATGAGTCTACAATGGGAGCAATCAAGTAGGGCAGAGTGGTCGTCAGCGTCACACACACACACACACACACACACACACACACACACACACACACACACACACACACACACACACACACACACACACACACACACAGCTGGCAGATGATGATTTCACATGAGCTACAGCTAGTGATTTGGTGGAAGGAATATCAGAGGGCAGAGAGGGTAGTGTGTGTGTGTGTGTGTGTGTGTGTGTGTGTGTGTACGCGCATATTAAAAAGAGAGAGCATGAGATGAAGAAGGGTATTAGAGCAATAACACTCGAGAGGGCATTCTTTTCTTTGATTACAGATATGAGATGTAGCTTTCAGGGTATTATGCTTTGGTGACAGTTACGGCCTCAAAAGCAAAACAGCTCACATGTTGAGGCAGCAACATATAAAAGGACACCAAACCGAGTTAAACAAGAAAAGTAATTTATTTAACAACACAAAAAAGAAACTCAGGAATAGCTGTATGAAAGCCATGTGTGCTGACTGAAAGGTTTTCCTTAAAGTAGCGTACACACGACGTAATTATTAAAAGAAGAAGTAAACAAGAAAGATAGGCTAACTAGCTCCCTGGTCACCACAAGGCACGGCAGCCAAAAGAACAGAAAGGCTAGACATGATTTATGTGAATTTTGCTCTAATTTCTTCTCCAACAAAGAGTGCCTCTATAGCTGCAAGCAAAGTTCCCATCTTAAATCAACATGTTGTTTACTTGGTCTAAAGCCTTCACTGCACTGGAGTCAGCCAAACATTCCCACGTCAAATCCCAAGCTTTGTGGGAAAAGATGTATTTCTTATGTTTAGACAGTGTGCATCAGTCACTTTCAATTTCTGTTGTGAATACTGCACGGCACTGTTTTATCAATGTAATATCAAAACACATATGATGGCATTTAAACTGTTGATAGGTGATTTTTGTGCTGATATTAATATTGTTACATTTCACCATTTTCATGTGACAAAACTCCCCAAAATGACAGAATTATACAGCGTTTCCCCCAGAATATGATTCTTGTGTGGGTAGAAAAGCCTCTGAACCACTATACCACCATGGGACACAAAACCAGTCAAAATTCAGGTCAAATTCAGTCAATTCAGGTCAAGAGCTTCCCATTGACAACCAGTGTAGTACTGTTTGTATATCATAACCCAGTGTTAAAGAAGTTTGGAGTATTGGACTATGTTACTACACTGCATATGTGGGAGGAATATTCCCCATAAGTGCTGTGATGCAAACTAGTGTATGCTAATGTGAATATGTAAATGAATATGACAAGTTTCTGAATATGAAGTCAGAAGAAAAACAGTGAATGTCGTAAAAAGTGGCATTGAAGCAAGTGAACTTAGATGTATAAATCATCAAAACAAACACTCAGCATTAGCGCTGAGCATCATATGGCCCCAGATGATACGTGGATCTCTGGTGACAGAGTTACAGCACTGGTAAAAATGTTCCAGTTCACTGTGAGAAAATCCTTCAGCCTCCAAGAAGAAAGCTAGCTGACAAGACTTTCTGCTTATTCCATAAATAAATAATGAATACATCATAAATCCATTCATGCATACTGAACTCAAATTCACATAACCAACTTTAGTCCCTATTACTTATTAGAGGGGAGTGGTATTTTTGATGACATTTTCCCAGAAAGACTAGAGTTGTTTATTTACTTGCTGCACATGACTAACTAACTAACAGCAATTATTCACAACCTGCTGATCATATATAATAAAGTACCTTGAAATCACTGAAGTACTATTTCAGTGCTATTGTCCAAATCCTATTGTTGATACATACAAAGGATATCAAAAGTTTGCGTACCATTTCAAATGTTCTAATTAGGGTTAGCCAATAAAACTAAAAGCTCTCTCCACATAGATAGTAGTGTTCAACTAAAAGGCCCATGCCAGAGGGTCTGAGGGAATTGCAGGGCACATACCTTAAGAGCATGCCAGACATGGATTGAGGTGTTAGCCCATTGAGTGATTTAAAATCCAATAAAAGGATTTTAAAATCAATCATAAAACTAACAGGCAACCAGTGTAGGGACTAAAACAGGCGTTATACGTCCTCGCTGTCTGGTCGTTGTGAGCACACGAGCAGCAGCACTTTGGACCAGCTGCCGTTTTCAGACAGGAGAGAGTTACAGTAGTCAAGACTACTGGTGATGAAAAGCATGTGTAAGTCTTTCTGTATCGTCTTTGCAGAGAAACAGCTGAACTTAAGCAATGTTCCTTAAGTGATAAAAAGTTGATATGGGCTGTTACTAGCATGACCAGAACAATTTGTAAGACAATGACAATGCTGTCCTGATACCTGGTGTGTAAAATAAAGTTTTATAGTACCTACATTTTGTTTTGGTATGGTGTTCAATGAAATAAAAACCATTAAGATAACATTGGATACCATTAGGTCTATTTGGCTTTGGAACACGTCAGGAACGTTAGGAGATACTTGGACAAGTTTAAATTTGAAAAAAACATCCACTGTGTTGAAGATGTCATTTTCTATGAAGTAGTCCCATTTGTAAAATGAGTGCACCATGACATGTGGACACCCTGCGGCACTGATGAAAGAACACAGGGAAATTCAAACTTCAAGGAGAACGTTAGATAACAGGAAAGACTTACTGCTTATTAAGAACTTCATAAAGGCGCTTTCTCAACTCTCCTTCATATACTATCTGCATTCATTAATGTGCATATTCAGTTACTGACAGAAGATGCTCTAAAGCCAATTTGTACAACTTCAGCAGCCAAAAAACTCTATGGCATTCTTGCCTGCTGTATCTTTATTGAATGGCATGAATTTTTTAATACTTTCATTTTTTTTAACTTGCTCCACCATTTGGGATTCTATAGCACCTTATACGTTAAAAAACAACTAGCTAACAAATCATCTCTGCCCTGGTAAACCAAGAATATTTGTCTGTTACTAACTGAGCACGATTAATTATAGATAGTCAGACAGGCAATGGGAACAGAGGAGTTCAGATCAATCAGTTTGCCTCTTTACTTTAGAGTGAAGGGAGGTACACTCAGGAACACACAAAAAAAGGGAGGATGAGTATGAACAGTCTTTTGTGTAATAGATGTGACCAACAGGGGCTCTCTGAGAGATTACTTTATTTTTCTAATTGATGCAACACACAAGACAAATTAAAATAAAATGCTTACCGATCTTGAAAACACAGTGTATCACACATACTAACAGATTTCACAGATTTTTGCCCCTGAAGTCATTAAAATACTCACAATAGATAGGGCCAGGGGTCACACACTAAATGAATCTTCCTGTACAGACTCTTGACGCGTCAGGACCTCTAGTCTTGCCCGAGAAAACCAACAGGATTTGATCACGAGGGTTAAGATTTAGTCTGTAATGCACTCACACTACCAGATAATCCTTGCTGATACTCTGTCCCGATGGACAATTAGATCAACGAGTAGGCTCGATTCTCCAAAGGTGGGAAATCTGGCTGAAATCAGACAGATTCCCTTCTAGTGTGTTTCTGCCATTAGCTGGAATCAAAAGCTCTATACTGACATGCTTTTGAAGTCTAGAGTTTCCCCACCCTTGGTTAGAATGAATTTTACAGATACATTATCTGGTCTCACAAAAATAAAAGGTCCCCAAAGGTTCCAACAGTAGGTTGATGCTATGGTATCTTTTTATTGTCCAGGAAAACCTTTTAGCAAGGAGTCTCAGAGAGGGTTCTGGAAGCTGAAAAGGGGTTTCTGAAAAGGTCTGACGAAAGGTGAGCAAACCTTTGTTCATTTTCTGTTTGATAATAAAATGCTGGGCATGCTGTTTGATGAATTGATCACACCAGATCAAAAGCTGCAGTTAGCAAAGCTGCAGTCTTACTAATTCCACCAGTATAGTTGCTCCAGTATGTATAAAACAACTTGTATAAAACAAGATGTCCTGTCTGGCAGACTGGGGGGTGTGGTCAGGCCGCTGGCTGGGGGCGGAGCCGGGCTGGCAGGCGGGTTCGCCCTGCCCCGACACCAGCTGTGGCGGATCAGGACTGAGTGGGCTAATGTGTGGGGTTTTGTCTATATGTTCACAGTGAGCAGGAACGTGAGGAACTGAGGAAAACATACAGGACTGAGGAGACCAGGGCAGGGAAGCCTATTTGACTGTGTGTATGCGTGCCATTTATGTTAAGGGCCGTAATAAACCCTCTGTCTGCCTGATCTCGGTCTGTCGTGACCCGGGGGTTGGCTACAGCATCAAAGTGTAAATCAGGCCTAGGCCTCGCCCTCGGCTGAAACCCATCCAAACAAAACACTTCTGGGCTTCTCCGATATGATAGATATCATTCATTCATAGAGGTATTGATCTTTTTAGTGTTGAAACGTTATTTTTATTTTTCATTTTGAGTCAGTCCACAGACTCAACTCTCTGCTGGATCCAGCCTACACCTCACCCCCACCCTGCCACATGCACATTTGGTGCTTGCTCTTTTTGAGCTTGATAGTTATTTGATACTATTTGTTCAATACTGACAGCACTTGTTATTTTGAAAAACAAAGAAGACAAACAAGTGAATAAAGCATGTTTTACTTCAATGTGTGACTTTGTATGTGGTTATGACCTTAAATAGAATAATTTAAGCTATATATATATATATATATATATATACACACACACTATATTGCCAAAAGTATTGGCTCACCTGCCTTGACTCGCATACTTAAGTGACATCCCATGTCACTTAAGTGACATGGGACTTAAGTGACATCCCATTCTTAATCCATAGGGTTTAATATGACGTCGGTCCACCCTTTGCAGCTATAACAGCTTCAACTCTTCTGGGAAGGCTTTCCACAAGGTTTAGGAGTGTGTTTATGGGAATTTTTGACCATTCTTCCAGAAGCGCATTTGTGAGGTCACACACTGATGTTGGACGAGAAGGCCTGGCTCTCAGTCTCCGCTCTAATTCATCCCAAAGGTGTTCTATCGGGTTGAGGTCAGGACTCTGTGCAGGCCAGTCAAATTCATTCAAGTACCGTTCTCCTGGCAACCGCCAAACCCAGACTCGTCCATCAGATCGCCAGATGGTGAAGCGCGATTCGTCACTCCAGAGAACGCGTCTCCACTGCTCCTGAGTCCAGTGGCGGCGTGCTTTACACCACTGCATCCGACGCTTTGCATTGCACTTGGTGATGTATGGCTTGGATGCAGCTGCTCGGCCATGGAAACCCATTCCATGAAGCTCTCTACACACTGTTCTTGAGCTAATCTGAAGGCCACATGAAGTTTGGAGGTCTGTAGCGATTGACTCTGCAGAAAGTTGGTGACCTCTGCGCACTATGCGCCTCAGCATCCGCTGACCCCGCTCCGTCATTTTACGTGGCCTACCACTTTGTGGCTGAGTTGCTGTCGTTCCCAATCGCTTCCACTTTGTTATAATACCACTGACAGTTGACTGTGGAATATTTAGGAGCGAGGAAATTTCACGACTGGACTTGTTGCACAGGTGGCATCCCATCCTAGGTACCACGCTGGAATTCACTGAGCTCCTGAGAGCGACCCATTCTTTCACAAATGTTTGTAGAAACAGTCTGCATGCCTTGGTGCTTGATTTTATACACCCGTGGCCATGGAAGTGATTGGAACACCTGATTTCAATTATTTGGATGGGTGAGTGAATACTTTTGTGTATATCATCATTCTGCCTAAAAACATATCGTCATATCATTTGAAAGTCACATCACCCAGCCCTATTGCATATAGAAAACATAGTTAATCATAGTTAATCTAATCTGTGAGAGGGTTATATTTAGAGCTATACACTGGGTTCTACCCAGACCCTCTCAAACAGGGTTCTCCTTTGCCCCAATATAGGTTCTCCTATGAACTGTTGCCTCCTAGACAGGGTTGTACAGTGCAAGTGTTTTGTCTGCATATGCTCCTCAATGTAAGACCGTATGACTTTCAAGAGCACACATGCTGATATTAAGCACTGATATTCATGGTGGGCAGCTGGTAAACGACACCCGTGTCTCACTGGCATGACAGTTAAAAGTGAGGGTACAAATGGACACTCAGATTTTTGATATTTAATTTGTCTCCATTCTAAAAAAATGTTTTAGCACTTTTAATTCTGCACCCCAGATAAGATATGTAAGTTTACTTTGAACAATCTATTAATATTGCCTTACCTTTAGGAAAATGTGCATTTGCTAGATTGCTTTGCTATGTTATATTCAAAAGGGACAATGCACTGATCTAATATACTACACACTACTTCAGTGCTTCTTAAAGGGATTTAGGCATTTAGATGTTTACGCTAAGGACTGATCCTCCATGGCAAAGAGCTCAAACTGGAACCCTGCTGGAATAAACTGAGGATACATTGTTGAACCCCCCTTTTATCCAAAGGTTATTTTCATGATTGTTCTATAACCCAGGGATAAGTAGTGAAAAGTAACAGGAAGCAGTTGATACGATAGGTCAGAATTACATCAAAAGTACATAGAATACAGCTTACTGCGCTGATCCGCAGAGCGCCACAGAGTTACTTACCTATGTTTGGAGTGTCAAGAATAAAGCCCACTCACCTTTGTACTGAGCAGGAGAGAAGAAGCGCTCTGTGGCAGAGTTGGATAGATGCAACACCACCTTCTCCAGAAGGTCAGCCAGCACTGAGGGGAAAAACAAAAACACGCAGAGGTTGTACAGGTGAGGCTGTAGCACTTTATGTTGTGTACACGTCTCGCTACAGCCAGATACATATGCTTGTACTCCCTTGAGCCTCTTTTTCTCATTCCTGCCTTGTAGTCCAACTGAGATTCAAGCTCTTGCTATTATGTAATGTCTGCTGTCACTACAGCTCACCTTGCAAGTTAGCTGCTAGCTAGAGTTAATTTGCAAAATGTTAAAGCACAACATCCGATCTTCATCCAGCCCTGATTCCCAGTGACCACTTGACCATCCAATGCGTCCTTGGTTGGCTAGTAGATTTCCAGGATCTTCATCCATCCTTAATCCTCTGTGTTCTTTTGTTTTGGAATCATATAAGGTTGTTTACAGGGCATTTGCTGAGATGCATGCCATGTACCCGTGATGCCCTGGGTTCAAATCCAGCCTGGGACCTTTGTTGCATGTCAACTACCCCGTTCTCCCAATCTTCCCTCTCTCTAAATGCAAGAATTTACAAAAAAACACTTTCTTTCAAGTTTCAAGTTCTTCACAGTAACAGTACATGTTTGAGATGATGTTTAAAATACATCAGCTTTGATTTTCGAAGTAGTGGCCCTTAAAGGCCACAATTGCTTCCTTTAGATGGTAATATTTTATAGCTGAAATCTTGGGTAGCTGTTATTTGAATGTTTGCTATTTTTAGCAATTGTTAAACAGACTGGTAATATCTTGTATGTACTGTATTTTTAATTCATGTGTAATTGGCAGTCACTGGCCATTGACAGCTACTTCCTACTCAGCATTTGCCCTTGGCCTGGCTCCAGTCACAAAATCTTAGCTAACTAGTGCCACGTGAACACAAGCTTATCTGATCCTCCACTTGAAAGGGACCTTTCTCAAGTGGAAAACCAGGCGCATTTCATCATTCAACTTATCAGAAGAAGGAGCTACATCACATAAATATCAATCGTGTTACACAGGCATATGGCTTGTACTGGACATCAAACCTTGTTTTTTTTACTGTGCAACAAGCTTGCAGAAGCTTGCGAAAGACATCCAGATTTCAGTCCTAATATACATAAAGTCCATGTGCTTTGTAACTTTTTCCATGAAAAGCTGCTACGATTAAAAATTCCATTCTGTGAATCTGAACACGCTGTGAATTTCACTGACGCACTGCAGAAGGAGGCTGATTGAACAATCAATAAGCCGTCAGAGTAGCAAGCTAGTGAACATAGAATCAGTTCTGATCATAAGTGTCTTGCTGAAGAGAGTTTATTGAGCCATTAGTGGCTTGAAGCAGAATAAAACCCTGTTGACGACACAAGTGATAATCATGGTATCTTCATATGAAGAGCTAGACACGGGTAAATGTTCAATGAGTTGCAGAGGAAATAGGTTAATTTAGCCGTTTTTGCCATTTTCTTCCAACGGGTGTTTCTTAAAAAATGAAATGGCAGGCTTTGCAAGGTTAATGAAGTGACAAATGAATAGCAACTCTAAAGCAGAGGCAAGCTGTTACACCCAATAAATCCTGATCATGTCTTCTCCAATGAAAAGCCTTTAATGAGTGCCATAGAGTGGAGTGGAGGCTTTTAGAGGGGGAGTTCAGCCGCTAACTGATGAAAGGAAGCAATCATTGTGTACTATATATGCATTAATGACAAGCTTGTCTGCCTTCATTCGTTATTTTAATTTCTTGAATCCTAGCTATTTTCCCCAAAGCAGGGAAAATCGTCAATAGCTGCTATACACGTACTGTACCGGTGATTCGTGTTCTTGTGCTCTTGAAGGTTAACTGACAGATCTATTGTTGTTATCCCGGTGAGTAGGTAACTCAATACGAATCTATGTATACTACTTTCATCCACTGGCACAATGATGCTGTGCTACTTCCAGGGATGGTTCTCAAGCGGCCACACCGGCACTTTAGCTCACTTAGTAGGGCAGCGGGCTTTCACGTTGGGGTCGGCAAATCATTCAAGCAGACTCTGACTCATGACCTTTTTGAAACTGATTTGGTTGTGTTGTTTCTATTCCAAAGATAAAGTTGTACAGCATGTCATTTTATTTCCTTTGTACATAAGGTTATTAGATTGCTGTGGATGCAGACTTCTGTAACGCTGTGCGGTCTATTGGAGTCTGTGCTTGTCTGAAGGGGATTCAAAGTCTGGCCTTTCTACTGTGTGCTAGTGCAACCTGTTTGAAGTTTACCAATGCTATTTTGCCTTGGCCCAATGTTATTAGATACGACCAACAGCTAGTGTACTCTGTCAGTCGGTCCCAAAACAACAACACTGCACATAGAGCTGCAGGATACAGAGATACAATTACTGTACGTTTAGGTATTGCATCTGTTTCTGCTCACAACTTCTTCTTTCAGTTTAATGGCCTGCCACCATCTCCATCTATGTGCTTAGCTAAATAATTAGGATGACCTTCCAGTTCCTGTTTTATAGATAATTCTCTCTTCTCTCATCCTTCCCCATTTCTTAAAATCAATACAGAGAAAGGGCAGAGAAAGTGATACCTGCATGATACAGCTTCTTCCCAGTCGCAATAACTGAATTTTAAGACATTTTTTGAAGGTCCATTTTTATTTCCATGAACTGTATTGTGAGTGTGAGAATCACCGGAAGCCACGTCACGTTTTCTTTTGGAATAAAATCCGTGTGGATCTCCAGTGTCTTGAAAGGGGAATTCTGGTATTTTTAAACCTGGGCTCTATTTGTACAAATTTGTCATTTATACCGCAAAGTAGGTACAAAATGTTTTGGAATTGCTCTGGTAGATCGCCTCAGTCTGCAGTCTAGACCTTCTTTTAACCAGACAGTTTTTGTTTAACCTCTTCATGCAACAACTCACCTAATCTTTCAGATTTTAGAGTGAGACTTCTCCTTGAGCAAGACTTCTGTTTCTGATTTTAAAAAAAGTCTTGCTCTGTAGCGATCCTTTCCGTAATGTTGTCAAACACTTGTCAGACACACGAATAACAATCTGAGCCTGTCAGTGGCAAAAACAAGCACTTTTAGTGGACGTACTTTGATCTGCGCACTTGCCCCAACAGATTACATTGCAGCCATAGCAGCCCGTTTCGCAACTGCCGGAGCAACTTTTTGTACCTATTTTGCGGTAAAAATGACAAATTTCTACAAATAGAGCCCAGGTTTAAAAATACCGTAATTCCCCTTTAATTTAGCATGGTAACCATTAGCCAGTTGCTATGTATATGTGGTTCTAGCAACATGGATGAGTATTTCTGTTCTATTGCTTTTGAGTTTTTGTAACGAAACACTATTATTTTAGTGTTATTGTTGTTCATTATGTCTGATAAACTGCGGATTCACTCCTAGAGTAGAACCTATTGGCCTAAATGTTAACCCATCTATATTACCATTATAGTAGTATAACAAATCCTGGTTACATTGTTATTACATAGCCATCAAACCAGCCAATAACCTACCAGTTCCAGTGAGGATGTTTGGCTTGGTGGTCATAGCTTTGCAGTACTGTCTCCGGCAGATCTCCATCCAGCTCTCATCCTTCTCTGTGTCTTTGGATGATGCCAAAAATGCATTGATCTCAGAATCTATACAGGAAAAAAAACAACACACAAATTCGACTCAGAAAAATCACAAAAGGCTTACACACAGGCTTTTTCAGTCAACGTTCTTCTTACCTTGTTTGCTGTGGTTGGTCTTTAGGGTGTCCGAGATGTAGCACTGAGGTACAGGGTAGCATGAGAACATGGGCGAGGGGTAAGGATTTGCTCCCTGGAAAGGAAAGATGAAGAATTTCAATCTAGTTTATAGGAAAATGAAAAGACAACAAGCCATGATCACTCAATTGGTATATGATGCAGACAGGTACATAACAATCGTTTGTGAAAAGTTTCAATGCAATGAGCAAAAAGATTCTCTCTCCATGGTATGAAATGAATAAAGTGCAGTGTTTCCCTCAGCTCATAAGGGAACAAATGTTCAATGCACGCGAGAAAATCACATTCCACTTGATGTATGATTACGTGATTTGTTGAATATATGGACTCCGGACTAGTAGCTGGGGTAATATCACTTCACGGACGGTACCATCCAAAGTTCCATATTGGAGGAAAAGTTAAAAAGTTAATAATTACCATGTGGAGTTTAATCTATTTTGTGGTAAGACTGTGCCCTTGTCCGTCTAGCAGCTGGTGTCTGCCTCACACAAGCCGGTGAGGGGAAAAAAGGCACCTGCGCGCGGTAACATGACATGATCAGAGATCAAGATCGATTTAGATCAATTTCTATACATTGACCAACTTTTTATTTTTTGGGATGAGCCCATGTATGAGAGGTTTTTATCTTTGAATTAAAAGAAATGTAGCAGGTTCTTTCTTTTAAATGACTTCTACTAGGAGCCGCATCACAAACACCTGACTGAAGAATCACAGCATGAGCCGTGCATTTATTAAAGCTATCATACCCTAAAGAACCGTACCTCTGGAGCCATAACTTGGCATTTGACTTTGCCAAAATAATGCCCTCTAAATGTTAATGGGGTTTAGACAGCAAGCTCCTTTATCTAACTGTCTGTGCCACCCATTTATGATAATTCCTGCTGGTATTTGAGTCTGCCAATCACACGTTGATGTGAAAAGGCTGCATAAAGCCCTACATGTGGTGAGTGATTGATGATGGTCTGTGCTCCCTATACAGCTTTGGGACTCAGTAAGTATGGATTAATTTGCTCGATAGCACAATTTTCCTGCACATTTTCCATTTCCTGCACATTTTCCAGTCACACAGTCATTGTCAAGGGAAAGCAATGTGCAGTGTCATGGTGAGTTTCCAGACTTTTCGCCAAAATTCCTATGTATTTTTTTAAATGTTTTTTTCATATTTTCGAGTATGAGAGTATGACACTTGTTCAAAATATCTTTGAACAAATGGGTCCTTTGGTGTGTATTTGACAAGCTTTATAAAAAAAAACACCCATATGTCTGCGGAGCTGTCCTGGATGTGGAAGGCTTTAAACAGTAAAACTACTGACAAATGAAAGAATTGTAAATTGACGTGAACAAATGGGAACACGGAGCTATACTTGATGAACAAGTAAAAAGGCTTCCTCAGAGTGCAACGCTATTGCAACCAAAACCATTGTTTGGAGTGATTGATTGAACACAATAACTTATTTTACTTGGTGGATACATTTTTCAACTATGGACAATTCTCATCATTTATTAACAGCCTTCTGCTCACAGTATTTTCTACTAGTAATAGGAGAGGTAAGGAATAAAGGAGACACATTCTGGGCCCAAATGTCTCTGGAGAAAAAGAAGCTATTGATTGAAACTGATACAACCATTTTCCAGGATGTTACTGAAACTCATTAAGGACTCCTGCATTGCATTGCCTCTAAACACCAGTGCCTACAGTTTCCTATGTAGTTCAGTGTAAATAGCATCATCACATGATAAACTTGAAATAAGCCATAACACTCATAGGTGGCTGGATGGATCTGTATATGGGTTGAAGCATGCAAGTTAAGAATTAATTGAGTTTGTGTTGATGTAGCATATTTAGTGTTTCATAATGAAGTGGGTTAAAAAATAATGAAAAGAGATACTAAAAAAAGAAACAGTCCAGTCATTCACTGCCTCAATTATTAATTCAGCCATTCATTACTTCAGTAGCTGGGTTTCCATCCAAGTATTATTCTGTGAAATATGATGAATTAGGAATCGAAAATGAGAAAGCTAGATGGAAACGGCAAATTCACCCAAAAGCTTTTTGCACTTGCTTAAGGGGGAAAAGCTTTTTGTTAATATGGAATAAATAGCGATAGAAACACTCGTCGAATCAACGGTGAGGTAAGCTGGGTTCACATTCATAAGTCTCTGTTGTGGTTGCATGGACATTAACCGGAGCAATAAAATGTTTCCAAGTGCACATCTTTGTTTTCATCTTCGGGCAGCATGAAATATGAAAGAAAGAACAAAAACAACTTGTTCAATACAAATACATTTTTGAAATACTTTTTTTCTCCGGAAGTTGATTTATGTACTTAAACCCAGCTGAATGAAACGCACCTAAAATAATATTTTTTTTGTGACATTTCAAAGGGTCACTTAAAATTCACCTGACAGTTGGATGGAAACGTAGCTAGTGTCAGTCCAAAACCAGGTTACAATCAAGAGTAGAGCATAGCTGACCTCCTGCAGAGCTCGAGGGGGAAGCCTCCTCTCGGACGGACCTCCCACCACACTAACACGAACCAGCACGTGGTTCCTCTCCACCGATAGGCTGTCGATGATGAACTCACTGAGAGGGTTTGACAGAAAGCAGAAGGGGTGTACAGAGAGAAGGAAGGGTAAGGAGAGGTGTAAAGGGTGTAAATAAGTAAAACATTTTTTGTTTTATTGGTTAAATCACATTGTGTTTATGTATTTTTATGTCTTTACTGAACATAGTGTTAAAACGTTAACATGTCTTGCATGCTTGCTTCAGGTCATGCCATAACATTTAAAGCGGTCATATTATGGAAAACGGGTTATTCCTGGCCCATATACATTATCGTTGACCTAAGCAGCTGAGGAAATATGAAATCTGGAAGTCAACCCCTTTTTCTGTGTTTTCCTTTTTCCAAAAACGGTGTCAAAATGGGGCAAAAACAGGCCGTTTCAGAAAGTAGCCCGTTTATAAGTCAAAACGGGCGCTTCTTAACATAATCCAACCCCTCTCAGAGCATGCCCACGCCCAGGTGAACAACCACTCCCATTTACGTCGTCTCAAAATTCAGCTCTCGGCAGCGCCGCAATGGTGCATTCCATTGTACTCGGAAATCGATAATGCCGAGTCGGTATTCCTAACTTCCAATCTAAATGTGTTCCAGTGCATCTGCTCGGGAAACATAATCGCCCACAGCAAACTCATGTTTGTATGGTCTCAGAATGTTACAAGCATCTAAACTCAACATCAACTACTACAGCGCCATTAGTGAATGGAATCGGCGCATATCACATTCGGACGCCGTACATACAACCTCCACGCCCTCAAAACAGCCTGTTCTTTACAAAGGAGAAAATGAGAGACTGAAACACACACCACAGAAGCTGGTTGTAAAAAAATGTTTTATATCGACTTCAAAAACATATTGTCAAGACCCCTGGAAACAGTTTTAAATAGCCCCAAATGAGTAAAACACCCCCTTTAAGGGTTTAAGATTAGATCAGTTTCTTGAGATCAGTGGTTTCCTGCTTGGCATCCTTCCATGAACACCACTCTGGTTTAGTTTTACTAAACTTAGTGTGGACTCATGGACACAGATGTTAGAAAGTTCAAGGACATGACATGGAACCTAAAGGTAATAGCTAAGGATCTGCAGGCATCACTTGAAGAGTATGCAGCGTGTTCCTGCTGTGATCTTTGCTGGATTGCCCTCTCCTGTCATGTGGCGAGAAAAGATACCTCAACGGATACAAATACTCATTCATTCCTCTGACAGTGAATCTCCTCAACTCAGGAAAGGGGTAGATTGTGTAAGGGGGTGGCTGAATGTCGCTATGTGCACTGGTTATTATATTTGATGTATGTCCAAAACAAATTTCCCTCAGGACAAATACAGAAATCTTGAATCCTAGGGAGAGTAGCAATGGCACTGGAATTTTCCACATTTGTATAGTTTGTCTGACTAGACTGATGGAGGCCCAAGTCTGGAAATGCTTTTGTAGCCTTTTCCACCCTTATTAGCCTCAACAAGTCTTCACGTCTCCAGAGGTCCTCTGAAGTTTCTTTTGACCGGGGCATATTCCACTTCATTAACATCAACAGCATTGTGTGGTTCGTATATGCCAGGACACCTCTAACCCACACCTGAATGTCATCTCACTGATTGGATCACCTGACTTCAATTACCCCCTTTGAAATAAGTCACTATCCGAGTGGTTCGCATACTTTTTTCCCCAGCTGAGGCTCTCAATGTCTGAAGAATATGTCCAATAAAAACATGTCAAATTACATTGTGTTGTTTTGACTTGAATGAAGATCAGACCATCACAAATGTTTTCTTGCAACTGTAATAGTTATTTGTAGGACAGGCCACTTTGCAACATCAACTCCGCCAAATTATTGTAGTGTATATATATATATGTATATTGTGTATATAAGATCTGCTGATAAGATTAGAGAATGCTCCAGTTATAAAGAGCGCTTTGGCTAGCACAAGGGTGGATTGTGGATTAGTCTTAAAGATGAAGCACTTGTAATGAAGGGGCTATTTGCTTGCACAGTGCTTGTTTGCGCTACAACTTGATGTGTATGCATTTGTTAGTGATTGCCTTTGCAATACAAACTTGCAATACAGTGACATTAAACAACAGGTGATGGAAGGAGAGAAAAGAAAAAGTGTGAGGGAAAAGGAACGGTAAGGAAAAAGTAGGGCAAATCAAAACTTAGATGCCATTGAAAATAAAAGTTAGATGACATTGAGCAGGAGAGAAAAGAGGAGGAAGAGAGAGAAAAAGGAAAGAAGAAATGATGTCAATGATGATAGGAGCATGGGCAGGGGGAGAGGAAGAATGGAGAAGAGATGGGAGGAGAAATTAACCAGTCATTATTCTCCTATATTGAGCCGGCACTCAGACATGCCCCGTGAGTCGACATCTCAGGGCCATTTCCATTCATAGCCCATAGCCACCGCTCTGCCAGCCATTACCAGGAGAGAGAGGCATTCCAACATACACTTTTGGAAATGGCCTTTTCAATTTCTTCCCACTATATTTGATTTCATTTGTGACAAGGCAAACAAACAAACAATTCTTCATCCTGAGCCATGATTAAATCTAAAAGTGGTCTGTCATAACTGGATGATGCACAGAGGAACAAAAAGCTTTTGCAGAAAGAGTATGAGAGAGAATGACTATGGACTAGGTGAGAGTTGAGGGTACGAGATGTGGAAACTATTGAGATGTTTTAGCCAAGCTGAAATAACTTCAATTCCAATTTAGTCCATTTAGACAAAGACTAAGTCTAGAAAAAGTATAAGGGTTATGTAAAAACAGGGGAACAATCATCTAAGAGTAGTGTAAAAGTAAAAGAGTAATTTACTATTAATGCATTCCAGTAAATACTTTAAAACAAAACAAATAAAATAATCGTTCATTAATCGCAATCGAGGTAAAAGTTTGAAATAATCACGATATTGATTTTTAGTCATATCGCCCACCCTTAGTGTGTGGTGACTAAATGTTTGGGTTGCTAATAATAATGGACTATAATTGCAATATCATTGAGGTGGTTTTAAATTGAAAAGTTGATAAGTTTAGATTTTTTACTATAATACACATGCAAGGAAAGAACTGATAAGGGAGCCGTTAAGCAACGGGATGATTAAGAAGGAATCATTTGTTCGTACCCCTCGCCGCTGGCCGGCTCGGTGACATTCTCCCTCTGACCTTGGAGCAGCATGGAGCAGATGTTGTACTGGCTCTCCAACAGCAGAAAGGAGTCCAGATTGCAGCACAGCACACTGAGCAGCCTGCAACAACACAGACACAGATACATGAAGATGCATACACATACACTATGTTTACATGCACAGGGTAACCCGACAGTAGGCCATACTCTAGTTAAGGACTGACTCGAGTGAAGCTTTGATACCTTGTGATCGAGCCCACCTCTTTCCATGAATAAACTAGTTAACAGACAATTCATACCTACAGATTCAATCACTGAGCAGGTTATTTCTAATCCAGGGAAAGAAATAATGATCCCAAAAGTAATAGTAACAATAAGTAGTGTTTGCTGATGTGAAAATGTACTCATAATGCTGTGTGATTCTAAGTTTGACAGGCAGTGAAAACCCAAAGTGGAAGCACTAAAATGTTTTCATGCCACAGTAAAAAAAAAGTAAGTCAGGCATCTTAACTGTGCTGTAACAAATGAGATAAACGTTTTGATGATCTTATCTTATTGACTTGATGATCTGTGTGGGGAAATTGGGTCATTGTAGCAGAAAAACAGGAATAGGAGAATAGAATAAAAGCAAAAATAGAGCAAATGAGAGGAATTAAACATAATGCAACCAGCAGTGTGTATGCAGGGTGTGCAAAATGTATTGATTTTGCGATTAATTCCTTAATTTCTTTGTCACAGCAAAATGCATGTTTTAACAACCATAAGGCCAAAAAAAGCTCCAGGATTCATTTTCAAACCCAAATCATGGATAGAAAATATGCATTAATATATTTTGAATGAAATCTTGCTTTTTTCTTTTTGGCTATATGACATTTTCATTTAGATAATGAAAAATCCAGTGGAAATCCAGTGAAAAAAGAAGGTGAAATCGATAATGATGAGCTCCACTAGTATGGAATTACACATAGGGAACACATAAAGTAATTATTAACACAGGATCGTAAGAGACTAGTAAGAGATTAGTAAGAGACCTCTGTAATCAGACTCCAACATTACAGACATGAGTGTCTACTCCATTTACACCTTGTCACCACACTAAAAATGTACCATGCGTCATTAGTAACTTCCCCATGTGACGTTGACATGCTCGGACAATAACAATATAGCACTGCTCTAAGAGCGAAGTCGCAACTGGACCAGAGTTGAGACATCTCACTTGCTGTTTGTCACAAGAAGCCCACACTTGGGCTACGGCCAGAACAGGACCAACAACAACTGGAAGGGGACTAGTTCTGAGCTTATTTTTACTTTTCAAACAGTGAACAGAACGTCTCAAACTGACTTGGATTTTCTGTCTTTGCTCACCTCACTTGAAACAACGAGAATAATAAACCCTTTAAAAAGTCTCCTCTAATTACAACTCTCTCAATCCTGCATTTGAAAATGTCATTTCAATTTTGAGTGTGTGGGGGAGGAAAAGTAGCATCTTGTGTAGCATCTTAACATAATTATTCAGACAAAGGATACAAGATACAGGATTTCAAGCTCCTCGTGTTAGTTTGTGTGTGTTTGTGTGTGTGGTAGCCGTCGTGAAGGACACCTCTCCTTTTAAGCAGCTGCTTCCTTCGCCTGATGTTGTGGCCAGTCGCCTGGACTCCCGTCTGATTGACAGCTCTACTCACTCATGATGACAGCGGCACAGCAAGAGGCTGAGAGGCCTGTCAGGCTTTGTGACCTCTCTCGGTTTGAAACGCAGACATAAGCCTCTTTCAGACATGCACTTCGGATATTTTCAGGTCTGCACTTTGGAGTTGCCCTTCCACACATACGGCACACCAGCGGAGAATGTCCGTTTGGGATGCGTTCACAACAACAGAAAATACTCCGGTTAGTTTAGGCAAGGGGGGTGGGGAGTAGAGTGTGTGGGAGGCAGGACACGACGCAAAAATGTCAGGTGGCTGGTGAAGTCAAGTCGGACTATGGAGAGAGAGCCGGCGGTACCAGCGGCTGAGAGCGACAGATGGCGGCCGTCAAGATCGGGTGGAGTTATTGCTGTTTGCTTGCTGCAAATCAAACGGCCTGCTGACCTGTTGACTCCGCCCTCCTGCGTTTGGCTCTGTCCGTCTTCTGCTCCAGTCACACTTGGGCTCACTGGGCGATACAACAGATTTTAGCCTAGGGTGCTGGGTGGGTAAAGTCCATTTAATTCCCAGAGCAACTGTTGCGTTCACACATACAACCCCTCCGAGTGATGAGATAAGTCTAGATAAGTTCGGGATTTCACTGCATGTGTGAAAGGGGCTGCAGAGAGGCTGGCCTGCTTCCTTTTTATTGGCTAGATGGGCTTCTTTGAACAAGTGGGGTGAAAAGGTGAAAGAAGAATGAAGAAAGGAGTCAGTATTGGAGATAAAATGCTGCTAATCCAATGTGTTTCGCAGGGTATGAATCTAGAGAGGCCATATCATATTGGAGATCAACAGCTACAATATGGAATAGACATGGTTCATAACTGTGCTACTTTATGACTGTGAGCTGATCATTCCACCGCTGATACATCTGACCAATTTTTGGTTTATATAATGCCAGCTTCACTGTCTTCTGCGCCGCATGTTCTACCAGACTGGTGGCCAGTGCTCTCTTCTTTGCTGTGGTGTGTTGGGGAGGTGGCACCAAGGCAAAGGATGCCAACAAGATCAACAAACTGGTCAAGAAAGCTGGCTCGGTTGTGGGAGAGAGCCCGGACAGTCTGGAGGAGGAGGTCTAAACTCAGATCCATCTTGGAGAACCCATCCCACCCCTCTACGATGAGATGAACGGGCTGAGAAGCTCCTTCAGCTCCGTCTCATCCAACCGAAGAGCACAAGGGATATTTTTTGTATATTATTTGGATTTTTTATACAACCATTATCCTCCAAACTTGTTTATTGTATAGTGATGTGTGCCTCTCTCTTGCTTTGTTCTGCTGCATAACAGCAATTTCCCTTCGGGGACGATAAAGAGCCGTCTATCTATCTATCTATCTATCTATAGAAACAAGTAGTTTGAATGCCTCTTCACAGCTTTCTATATTACTAGGATAAATACATTCATGCCCATATACACAAAACAAACCAAAAATATACCCACACACCCAGACACATATATATGCATGTTTGAGGAAATACTAAGTATGTAGCTACAAGCAGGGTAGCAATGATTCAATTTCACAGTTCACTTCATAGGAGGCTATGCAGCAACGGTGTGTGAGATGAGTGGAGGCTAATTAACGACAAAAAAGGGGTGGGGGGGTCTGACTGAAAAAAGAAGAGGTGTTTTATTCAGATGAAACTCACTTTGTGGCCAGAACACAAAGAGAAACAAAGAGGCTATAGGGCCAAGAGAGTTTTGAAACAACCCTTTGCTTCACATTTGCCTTGTTATACACACCATCCATCCCCATCAATGCAATCCAGCACTACAGCTCATCTGATCTGACGCCGCACGATTACACCCCTGATCATGTAGCCAAGTGCAACAGAAGATGTCTGTATAAACCTTAACAGCTTCTCTCAAATCCACATATTCTGTACTTGCCGGTATGACTGATGGCTGTACTACTGGTTGGTTAGTCATGCATAAGGTTTAAATGGTGAACTCTCTGGGTGTGCCATTTGAGAGGCTGAAATCACATCATATAAAACATCTACAACATTTATGCTGGTGATGAATCAATTATCAACAGTCACGTAAAGAAAATCTCTGTAAAAGTGGCTGCACTCAAACCCAAAAAACCCTTCCACATGTTTGTGAAGATAGCATGTACATGAAGTCGTGAAAACAAGTGGTTTAATTAATGATATTGAGGTAGAAGTGGGAAAAGCCTGCAGGCTGTGTACCTACAAACAAGGCAGATCACTTAGAAGCATCATTTGGGCCCTAAAATTGCATGAAATTTGCAACAATACCACACCAATTTAGTGTACCACTGGGAATCGCAGCCTTCCTTTCCTGAGCCTGTAACAAAACAAGTGAATTCATTTCTTCCACTTTGTCATGCATCCTCGGGTGCTTTCACACCTGACTCGTTTGATGCGGTTGAATCAAACTCTGGAGTGTTTATCCCCTTTAGTTTAACCGAATCTTATCTAGTTGGGTTTTGTTTGGAGAGGTGAGAAGAACTCAGGTGTGAACCAAATGGCTACATTCCATTACAAAGTGCTCCTTTCCTATGCCCTACTCTCTTGCTCAGGACCTGTTCAGTTCCCTGACGTCCAGAGTCCACTTTGAACGGAGAACCAACTGGAATTCCCTGCAAAATAGCTTGTAAAACTGCAGGCACAATTAAACATGCACTGATTATTTGCTTCACCCGTAGTTATTGTGAAGGAGACTTCCTTTGCATCGATAATGCTATCATTATCGCTAACGTTAGCTAGCAAATGTTACACGTGGCTTTAGTCAGCCTTGTGCTATTGATATGATATCGAATCATAGTATTTCTTTAAATATTTAGTATATTTAGGATATTTTGCCACTGCCATCATAATTGAATTTGTTTAAAATGTATCACAGCACTTAAAACCTAAACGTGTATAGAACCATCAATAACAAGTATCCTAACAGTTCAGAGTGAAAATGGGGAATGGGGAATGCTGATTGCCATGGCAACAAAGACTTGGTACAGTATGGGTAGGTCTAATTACAGTAAAATTAAGTTAGTACGAGTAGTTGTAGGGGAGCGAATAATATGACTGCGAGCACGGCGGGGAAGAGACGCAGCCTTGATTAGAACAGAGTTATAATTTTTCACTTCGATAATTCTCCTACCAGAAGGCGTAATATCAGCTAAGTTATTGAAATGAATGAAGTAATGAAGTAAATGTAAGAGGAGAGTGACGAAAAACACATGGCAAGGAAAGGACGCAGTCACAGTGATATACTATCTAACCCAGCAGACTCCACAGCCCCCGGAGATGTATATGCCTCGCAGGCTCTCTAACAGCCTGCAACCCGGCATGCCCTGGGGACATGAGTCACGCCTGGGAACATGGGAAAGTGGTCATGTGAGGTTACCATACCATGTATACTTCAGGAACGCCTAGTCTGCAGGCCCCTAGTTACGAGTCATAGCCTGCTAAGCTGGACTGGAATGCGTGGTTGGTTCTCAAGCGACTTCCACATGAACTCCAAGTGAACTTGAAAGTGAAAATACAATTCAAGCCAATCGCAGGCACGTGTACCAATTACAGTGAGCTATATTGTTTCAGGACAGTGTCTTCGTTTCAATGCCGGCGGCTGTTGAAACTAGACTATAAGGAGCTATAAAAACGAGCGGCAGGGGTCAAACCTGCAGCTACAAAAAAGTGGATGAAATGAGGGAGAATGTGCTCTGATGAACTGACCGATAGGAAAAGATGCCACTCCAAGATTTGCCGATGAAGGCTTGGCAACAACACTGAAAAGTTTGGTTCTCTTTGTACCTACCAACCCTCGGACCAACAACTCTCCAATACATGCGCCTTTAAATATGGATCAGGCCGGGCCATAATGTCAAGAATAATGTTATTCACCACCACCGTACTGAGCACAGCAAAAATCTTGAAACAGGAATTGAATCTCTTCTGAAGCTCTTGCAGTGATTGTCGCACTTTCTATTATTCATCACTGCAGACAAATTCCCTCAATCACACAGGTGACTGTTTGTGTAAGAGATACAGGAGCGTGTTCGTTTGTGTGAAAGTATATTTATGAACTATGAACAAAAACTGCATGCACGCAATCACACAAGCATCTAGTGAGACGGGAAGCCAAACGTACCTCAATGCTACATGTAGCATTTTGTGCTTCTCAAAATGAAAACCACATTTCCCATGAACCCTGTTGCTTCCTGTTATAAAGAGGATGTAATGCTGTGAGGAGGCCGCTAGAGGCTGCTGACCTTCTTCCCGAGGGTCTCATTTGCTTATGGTAATTATATTTTTAAATTAATGTGCTATTCATTTATTGATGTTAAATGTAACAGCGCTTGGACCTAGGGATTCCCTGGAGAGAGAGAGAGAGAGTGAAACTCTATGTAAGTCTGTCAGTCCATGGGTTTGCGTGGTAAATGAATAGAGCGTGTCGATCCTTTCACCGGGTTGTGGATGTGAATAGGAGTGGGCTGACTGACACGGACAGAGGGAGTCAGTACAGCAGCGGGGCTCCAGACAAGTCAAACGAACAGGGATCCTGCAAAGACTTTCAAAAGGCAAAGGGTGTGCACACACACACACACACACACACACACACACACACACACACACACACACACACACACACACACACACACACACACACACACACACACACACACACACACACACACACACACACACACACACACACACACACACAGGTGCGTGAGTGTGTGCACACAGGCAAAGTCAGTCTCTCTCTCTCTCTCCCTTCATTCATTGACTACATTGATTCCTGAAGCCAAACTACCAAGTCGTAACCCTAAACAAACCTTAAAGCCTCCACTGACCTCGCAGACAATCTGAACATTTTCAAACAAGCCTTGCGAGGACGTCGTTAGCTTGCGAGGCAAAGTAAGAGTGACAGCTGATTTCTACCAATCAAAGAAAGACACGGCTGATTGGCCTCGCCCCGAGCCTGGTTTTGACTGGAGGAAGGTGGAAGTAATCAGACGTCACTTTTTTTGAAACGCTTTCCGAGAGGTATCAGAAATTGTCTCCTCGAAACAGGAAGTGTGCTGTTAGCCCCGCCCAACTCGACTTGCTCAAGTTCCCAACCCAACACTTGTCGCTCATCTTGATGCGCTGTCTTCAAACCTAAAATAGCACCTAATTTTGGAGGACTTAGCTCACCTTTGTCCTATCCTTGTTTGGTCTTCATAAATATATTACAACACACACACACACACACACACACACACACACACACACACACACACACACACACACACACACACACACACACACACACACACACACACACACACACACACACACACACACACACCCCCTCTGGCAAACAGGAGACTGACATGACTCTTAATACTTCGATTACCCACCATCCAAAAGCTGATGAAAGGATTCCTCTGGATGTGATAAGAACAAGAGAAATGAGCTGGGCTTACTTACACACTTGTGAGTGTGTGTACATGTGTGCGTTGTATTTATGAGGACCAAATGTCCTCGCAAGGATAAGGAAAAGGCGAGGAAAATGTGTAGTCTCTATGTGCTAATCAGATGGCAAGGCACTCAACACATGCATTTGCAGCCGTTCATTAATGCCCGTCTGTGCTTCCCCGTGGATGTTCATGTGAAAACAAAAATACCAATCTCACCTCAGGCCAAACGTGTGAGACTGCTCATAGTTGAGCAGAGAATGAATCTTCGCATCTGAATTCACAGCAATCAGCCTGTCAATCAAATCCTGTGGAATAAAATGAGAGGCTGTGAAGGGGAACGTAATAGTTATGTTGTATGATGTATACATAATGTGTTTATAATGTGTATGGTGGACAAGGTACGGCGTCCTGCAAGTGTTGAGGGATCAGGTGGAGGTGGCCTTTGGAAACGCTCCAGCCGGTGGTACGTGAAGGGAAAACAAGTGCACACATGCCCTCAAATGGCTGAGAGAGGTACTGCAACCAGATATATATAGTGGAAAACTGTGTGTGTGTGTGTGTGTGTGTGTGTGTGTGTGTGTGTGTGTGTGTGTGTGTGTGTGTGTGTGTATACACTCACAGGTATGGAGGTGGGCATCTCTCGCAGGGTGTATTCACTCTTGTTGGGTAGAGGCTGCTGGCCCAGCAGCTCCCACATCGCCTCAGGAGAGGAGAGCAGGTTGACCAAGGATAGGAAAGACTAGAGAGAGAGAGAGAGTATTTTCTTTTGTACTTTCTGTTAAGAAAAAAAACTTTTTTCCCATTAAAGAAGACATCTGAACATCTGAGCAGCAACCTGGAGAACAATGAACCATAGTAAGATATCTACCTGCTCTCATCATTGGATCAAAGGGAGCAGATAAATACTTGGGAATCAAAGGAAATAAATTAAACAGCATTAAACTACCACCAACTCATCTATCTTCTTTTATTGTAGTGAATAGCTTGAAAAGAACAACAAAGCCTTTCTTAATTGCTGTGATTGTAAAAATAAATTTAAAAAATAGTATGTTTTGTAGTTTCTACGTCCATTCTTTCATCTACTCCTGTCTGTTCTGCGTTTTAGCTCGTCTTGTTCGTCTGTTTCAACTTCAAATTGTTGCCTAAAAATTTAACATGGTGTTTTTTGTATTTTTTTCAGCACCCATAAAGCATGGCACGTTCCCAAAAGCTGGGACTGACATCATCAAAATCACATTCCTGCGTACGAGCGCAAGTGATAACCTGTCCTATCATGTCTGTGCATGCTGTAGGTATGACAACTCACTGAAGCTGCATACTGTGGAAAGATTGGTAGCATTTTCTTCTCAGTGTGTTAATACTTAAGTTTAGTTGGCCATACTGTATGTTCATGAATTAACACACTGCGTAGATTTAGCCGACAGTAAAATCTGGTGTAATCTATGAAGACCGTATCCTTAGTTAATGTTGCATTGTAGAGGTAAAGGCACATAAAGCCACTGTCAATCATGCTGAACTACATATTCCTCTATCTGTTCCCACCACTGGCTCACTGCCATGTGCCCTGGCTGTGATGGACTCAGCTAGTCGTACTGTACCCAGGCAGCTGACCTGCTAATAAACACTGGCTTTAAATTCACCGGTGGCCAGGCACAGTTCACACTTCACCGACTGTCCATATTCACTTGGCTAGTTTCAGTGAGAGGCGGCCAGGCTCCTGTCAGGGGCCCAACACATGATACATACAGAGTAGGGGTGGGCGATATAGCGTTAAAATAATATCACGATATTTCGGGGTAATTTGCGGTTACAATATTCACGACGATATGAAAAAATAATACTGAAAAATCTTTTATTGGTGATTGCAGCAGCATTTATTAGTGCAAATAGTGACAATATAAGTCAAAATATAAACATAAAAGTAGGTATAACAGTGTTTTCCTTGGAATCTTCAGTAAAAGTACAAATAATTGTTTAATATTTTAGTTCAACAATAAGTAAAAGTTAGTTTAGTTATTGTTTGAGTGCTCAGTTTGAGATCAACATGCAAATAATTAGACATTGGTGACTTTGTTAGCATTAAGACATTATCACTAGCAATAATGTAGCCTGTAGTCCACAGATAAAAAATGTGAAAAATGAAGTGCAAACCACTTCATCGTTAATATCATGATACAACACTTTTTTTTCATGTACAAATTTATACCGGTATTATCGTGAACGATATATGGCACAGCCCTAATACAGAGGACACTTTATTAGGTACACCGGTCTAGTTCTGGCTAGGAACAGCCTTTCTATCTATCTTCTATCTCCTCTGACCTCTCTCATCAACGAGGTGTTTTTGGCTCACTGGATGTTTTTTGTTCATCCGCCATGCTCTGTAAACTCTAGAGACTGTAGTGGTGAAACTCCCCGGAGGGTTCAGCTGTTTCTGAGATGCTGGAACCGCCACGTCTGGCACCAACAATCACACCACGGTCAAAGTCTCTTAGATCTGCATCTTGCCCATTTTAATGTTTGGTCGAACAAAAAACTAAAACCACTTCACCATGTCTGAATGCTTTGTATATTGAGTTGCAGCCACTTGATTCGCTGTTTGGAGGAGCAGGCTATTTGCGGTAACGAGCAGGAGTACTTAATAAAGTGGCCGGTGAGGGTACATTATAGCTTGATTTGTCCCTGGAAATTTGAGGCTGTCTTGACCTGAAGCTGGAAAAATTCTGTCCTAATTTAAACCAAACCCAAGGAGTAGTTTTGGTGTGAGTACATACCAAAGTTAAGCTTAAAATTGTTGGGAATTTTCTAAGGATAAATTACTATGACAGTATTTTTCAAGAATACCATTAGTGCCCGTGCCTTATCCGAATCTGGGATCCCATTTTCTCTGAGCAAAAAGGTCCAGTTGTAGCACACACACACACACACACACACACACACATGCAGAGTGTACCTTGAGGCAGCTCCTGTCTATGGGATCCATGGGTGTAGATTTGGGATGGACCACCCTGATGTCCTCTCTGCCACACTCCAGAGCTGACCACAGCTCCACCACCAGCACCTGGACAAAACCTGCAACACAACAACAACAAGCCGATGGCTGAGAGCTGGATTTGTGTGGAGCGACTCATGAAGAAACACACCCACGGAAGCAAGGAATGTTCAAGCAAACTAGTCAAAGCAAAAATGTTCCCCACAAATAGTGTGCTGCATTTAAACATCTGTAGGTTCCATGCCACTATATGTGCGCTACGGTTTAGTTCTGTTTAGTTTACAAAGCTAGAAAATGTGGATTGGAGATGCATTGCATTTAAAATCTGTTGTTAATGTGACCTGATCACCCAGGACATGTTAATGCCAGGAGGAAAGGGGGTCTATAACTCATAAAACTGATAAAACTAATAATTTGGACACAAGTGCTTTTAGCTTGAGATAACAAAATAGACAATGTAAGAAAGCTATTATTTGTGGTTTTTGCTTTCAGAGTTATAGCCATACCGGCTACGTTGGCTTTTTACTTGGTAGGGCAGGGCATGAATCGAGCGCACGGGGTGTGGCGACTGATCTTTCGAAACAGGGATGGATTAGGAGGAACGCATTAGGTGTGGTGAGCCGCGTTGGTGAGCCCCGGCTTCGATCGTGACCAATCAAATCACCTCCTTCCATTTCAAAGCAGTGCACTCTCCACCATGACGCTCTGACGATTTGGTGAAGGAGGAGAACCGTCCCAAGTGGTTTATTCCTCTTCTCCCAAGAGGAAACAAATGTGTGTCGGAGGTGCAGAATACACAGACTAGTTAACCAATCAGTAAGTAAGTATGTTGGATACTAATCATTCACACCACAGCCTATACCACCTATAATATGTTAAATAATCAAGTAATGGCTACACCTACATTCTCCCCCTCTATATATTGTTATATTTTAGTGCTTTTTTTCTATTCCAAAGATAAAGTTTGACAGCATGACATTTTATTTCCTTAACATGTTGGTGTGGCTGCAGATGCTGAGTGGTCTATTAGCGTCTTTGCTTGGCTGATAAAGCTGCTTTTCTACTGTGTGCGCGTGCAAGCCATTAGATGCTCATTTCCCTTGGTCTAACGTAGTATAAGTCACTCTGTCTGTCAGTTGGTCACAAAAATATATTTTTTTAAATACAACATTGTGCATAACCAGCCACAGGATACAGAGATACAATAAGGGAACGTTTCTCAGGCAGCCACAGCTTACTTGGTAGGGCAGTGGACTTTCATATTGGGGTCCTGAGTGCCTGCACCAACCTGGTCGCAGTTTATCACAAATGATGTGGTTGTTTTATAAAAGATTATTATTTGGCATTTACTTGCCGTCATTGGAAAGTTTACAGTGGGAGACAGGAAGGGTTGGGGGGGGGGGGATACATGCTATGCTCATTAGCCGACTGAGCTAAGGAGCATAGATTAGTGGGTTATCAGCCTAACTTTGGTCTTAACCCTGGCTTTTCGGTGTCACAACGCCGACTCATTTTTAAGCAGGGTACATCGCCATGGCAACTTAGGCTGAACACCTAAAGTTATGTTCAGACTATCAGATCCCAACATATAAAAAGCCTGCCTCCTCACCAATCAACAAAAATGACACATCATTCCTAGAGGATCCCATGGACCTTTTGAGTATACCTTTACACAACTTCCATTTAGAGAACCAGATAAGAAGAAAAATGAAAAGAAATTGAACAAATTAACAGATAGTAAGAGGGGCTGTTCACCTGGCCCTGGTCCGTCAGAACCCCTTTTCTTTCCTTAGGATTTAGTAGAGATTATAAATGTTTGTACTGTTTCCAGGCCATTTGCCAACTCTGGCAATAAAAGAGAGCTTCTATGAAATAGTAGGTACATTAGTTGGTTATAGTTATCAATAATGAATGAGATTTAGTGTTGCATATTAAGTGCGCTGAAACCCTTTGGTAGGATTCCCGAGAGTCATCGATGCAATAGATCACACCCATATTCCCATCAGCGCAGCCCCTGGGGGAACATGAGACGGACTTTGAGGCTGTAAGACGGTACCGATGAAAAGTGCTCTTTGTGAGTTCATGGCGCGCTTTGATAAGCCTATTTCCTTATGCATTCGTATCACACCGTTTTTATATTTATATGTTTTTATACATCAGGACACCTCTAGCCCACACCTGAACGTCATCTCTTTGATTGGATCACCTGACATACTCACCATTTTATGTGTGTCATTTGTTAAATCAGATTGTGGTTATTTATCGTTCTGACTTAGATGAAGATCAGACCAGATTGTAGGAGCCATTTAAGCAGGAAATTCAAAAGGGTTCGCTAACTATATGACATTTTCCTCCAGTAATCCACTCTGGCCTTGGCAGCAGCAACTGCGTTTCTTTTCACGGTTATAGTTTTTGTATTGCCCATATTTATTCATTATAATAGTTCTTCTTGAGAGAAAATCATAAACTTCTTCCCCATACTGCCCACTTATACACTCTACTTAACATTGTTAAAATTGTCAGCAGCATTATTATTATATATAATACAATACAACAATTATTTATAGTCCATTTCGTTGCTTTTATTATTTTATTTTTCTGTTTTATATTATACTTGTGTGCTGATGTTCTGCTTCTATTTCATGTATCCAACAATATTCTATTACTTTTGATGCTGCAACGACCAAATTTCCCAACAGGGATCAATAAAGTTTCATCTTATCCTAAATATGCCAGATTGTCCGTGTTGCGTGTGACTGGCTATTTGTTACGAACCCCACCCGTTTTATGTGACGTGCACATAGAGTAAGGCCAAATCCCAATGCTTATTTGTACCCCTACCCCTTCGGCTTGGCCCTACCCCTTGGCCCTCGCTACCGAGGGCCAAGGGGTAGGGCTAGAAAATATCTCCCTAAGTATTGGGATTGCACTTCGACGCTGATACGTCATCGCTAAGCAGACGGGACGAGTTTGTTGTCGGAGATTACTATGGCAACAATGGTATTATCACAGTGACATTTGCCGTTCATCTGATGGAGATAGAAAAGCATGGACGCTCGCGATTCGTTCACAATTTATACGTTTCACGCTGCCAATCGATCAAACAAGTCATCAAATAAAAAAGACCACTGCTTCATTACCAGTCCACTTCATGACAGAATAGCGTTAGCGGTGCTCTGTAGTCTAGCAAGACGCTCCTAACGTTACCCTGCCAGTCTGCACTGATATTAGAGGAGCCGTAACAAGTGCAGCAACTTCGCTGCTGGACTTTAGTTATATTTCATCATATGCCAGCAAAGGGGGAAATGCGACATGTAAATATGTCAAAATGCAGGACTGTCATGCACAAATCAGCCTAAAACAATGTTGTAACGTAACTAACTAACGAAGTAGAGACATCGGCATATTAGCGATTTTTTGTTATGCTTGTTATAAAGAAACGGTCCATGATACATTGAAACGACATTAAACTAAGATAATACCACGGTTGGAATATTTTTTAAATCTTTATTAACGAAGAAAATATTACATTTGTGGTTCACTTCGGATGGTAGTGTAGCGGTCGCCATGATCTTCCTGTTACTTCCAGAGATTCGCAGGGCATTCTGGGTAGCCCTTGGTTTGAAGTGTGCCTCTGAAAAATCTCCATTTCGAGGGGTATGTAGCCCTCGATCTTGGCCCTACCCCTCGATCACTAGAGTATTGGGACAGCCCTACCCCTTCACGTGAACGTGCAAAATGGAGGGGTAGGGCCAAGGGGTGAATTGGGATTCGGCCCAAGACCAGTTAGCCGGGATTGCTATTGTTTGGTTATAATAGTATGAATATAATATGAATAATACAGAGAGGCGAACTACGCGTTTGGCATCAAAGCTTCATCAGGTCCATGGCAACAGGTGCATATATAGAGCCACTTCCTGTTCGAGGATGTGAACTCCACCTATCATAAGAATATAATCCAGTGCCAATCAAGTGACCAATAAATCTGTACACATTTACAAAATGTTCAATACAAGTATAAAAATAAACAATCTAAAAACCTACAATAATGATCAACAACTATATCGGGAACAATTCATTACAGCAATTTATGACTACCAAGAATAGTCCTGACCCTGACTATGTTGTGAAACAGGCAAGAGAGGACAGAGTGACTAGACAACACTCACTACACAACCTTTAAACATCTTGTGTGTGTGTGTGTAGGTACCTGAACTGTGCAGCGCCACCACCCCTGGAGCTGTTGCAGCCACCTGGGTCACCATCACCCCATATCCAAACTTCTCACAACGGCTCACCTGTAGAAAACAGAGTATAAAGACACTATAGATAACTCTAACTCCCAACTTTAAGAGTCTAAACTCATTTCATTTCATTTCTAACCAATTTTAACCAAGATCATTGAAAATTGATTTTGTATAAATGGCTGCCACTAAAAAAAACAAAAGGGAATTCCAGTATTCCAGCTTGTTGACACTAGCATCCTAAATGGCACCGAACACTTAAAAAAAAAAAAGGTTAAAAGAAATGTAATTGCAAATTGATATTTGAGTGTACAGGCCCTTCACTAATTACAAAACAATGTCACAACTAAAAATAGATAAAATATAATTACATTCTGTAATTAAAGTGAAATGCTGAACCAGAAAAGCAATTACCAAGAGTGCAAAAACAATGGCACTCAATTAAACTAGCAGGGGATTAGTCTGGGTTTGTAGTGTCTGTGTGTGTGTGTGTGTGTGTGTGTGTGTGTCTGTGTGTGTGTGTGTGTGTCTGTAGGATACGATGCATGGGCAATGCTAAGGAAGCAGGGCGAAGGTAGAGAGATTTATAAATCAAGGTCAGTGTAGAAGTAGGAGCATGTGATGGCCGGTGGTGAATACTAATACAGTCAGGCCTTGGGGAGCCTTAAGAAGGAGCCAGAGACAAGTTAAAAGATCCTCAGCAGGGTGCATCCTGGGTAAAAGATGTACCCAGTTGGTTGTAGGGTGGTATCACATCCTACAAGTCTCATTATCTCTTATATTCAACTGCAGTCTGGGTTATTTGATATACTGCAGGTTGTTATACTCTTTTAATATAGATGATTGGACTAACTAAACTAACTTCACATATTTACTTTCATGCCTAAAAACCAGCAATTACCAGCTAAGTCAGGCTGAGGGTAATACAACTTCTGACCTAATCATGTTGTGGCTGTAGTGTAAACTTACTGTATATTGAAATGATGAGGCAAAGACTCACATGAATGGTGTAATATTACTTTGGCACAGTGATTCTATTAAAAGCTGTTATTTTATCCAGGACTTACATAGAGCTGATGTCAAGTGCCATGAAATGATATTGGCACAGTGCTAATGCACTTTAGTGCCTTATAAAAGTGCATAACAAGTAAGTAAATAACAAGGTAGTATGACATGCTTTCTCTCAGCTGGCTTTAATGTCAACTTAAAATATTGGCTGGCACTCAAAGTACACAAATACACACTGTCTGACTGGCAAAATCTACACTAACACTGAATAGTTTTTCTGTATCCTCTCCGGTGGGCATCTCAGAAAGCATCCCAACACCACCACAGCGGCTGTAGTGGAGCAAAAATTGGTTGACTGGGTATGAACTGTAGTAGCACCCTCAAAAGCTAGGTTTCCATCCAACTATCAGGCTCATTTAAAAGGAACACCCCACCCTCGGATACTATTACACTGTTATATAATCATTAATCACCCTTGGATACTATTACACTGTTATATAATCATTAATCGCCCTCGGATACTATTACACTGTAATATAATCATTAATCTGTGACGTTCGAAGCTTTCCAGGAGTTATTTTGTGCTGAAGTGTAGTAATTCTTTGTTGTACGCACTTTCCCTCAAGCCGCTTATTCTACTTTTACTTCCTAGTGATTTCCCTGTTGCATCCAGGCGTTGATTTTACATGTAGATGAAAACAGTAAGTTATAGTAGTAGTAAGTGCTTTGCGTAGGATTGCTGATTTTGGAGGCAGTGCGTGTAAAAGTTTTTTTTTTCCTGACCAATAGTAAAAGGCGCGAGACACGGCGGATTGATTGATTTGGTTGTGTTATTTTTATTCCACAGTTTTACAGCATGATGTTTTATTTAGTTTGTACATTATGTTATTAGATTGCTTTGGGTGCAGGCATCCGCTGTAACACTGTGCCGTCTACTGGCAAGCTATTGGCCGCCTTCCTAGTGGTAATCTGACAGCTGTACAAGACGCAGAAGCCTCGTGAACAATTCACAAAACACAGTTAAGGTAGTGATTTGCGACGAACCAGAATGTATGTTTTCAGCCTTTCTGCACGTTCACCTTACAAATCATTGTTAATATGATGTGAATACGATCTACCGGTCCAACAGGTTATCATAGGAAAAATCGGTAAACAGTAGGCTATAGGCATACAGCTCACGGTGCCATGTGAGAGAGGGGGAATGCATAGTGGAGATGTAAAGATGAAAAAATACATTCTTGTCAGGTAATTTAATGAAAGACCTTTCTCATTTTCATTCGGTGCAAATAAATTGTTGCGCACACACGCACACGCGCACACACACACACACACACACACACACACACACACACACACCATTGCAATTTGAATTCTAACAAGCCCTTCCATCTGTGACTTTGTGCATCTGCATCTATATTTTAGGTTTAACCAATTTCGATGCTGCATCTGGCCCCACATAGTGCCCCGCCTCTCAATTTAGTTCTGAACATCACACAACCATCAGCTGGAAATATCTCAGCATGAAGTCACATCATCTACATTTGGCCACTTACTGCATCGAGGGCTTCTTTTCTTTTTATCCGTGTCAGTGTTTTAGGGTGGATTTTTCCTTTAAGCAAATCTTTGAAATGTTCCAAAAAATAAATTGTCAGTTCGATGCGTGGTGGAGGTGAATACGTCCTGAACAGAAAACACAACCACGAAAAAATAGTAGGTATAGAGGCAGGGGGGTTCTGGGATGCCGGAGTCTACCGTTAAGCCTCTGGAGGGGGCGTGGGCCTAATTCAACTACATCATGTCCTGTGTATTGATAAATAGACATTTCATGCTGTCTGAAAAAAACAAAAATGCACTTCGCAATATTGTAATGCATCAGCTAATGGCCATACGACCACAATAGGCAACTACTATATGAGAGTGACTGTGTGTACCACATTTCTGGGAAGGCAGACATGCTGGTAATTATTAAACAAATGCGAAACAGTCACTATTTACTGACTAACGCCTTTATTGCCTCAACCATGGGTCAAAACCTCATCAAAATGAGTCATTTCCACTCAGCTTTTCTAATTCAATACATCCGAATTCCCATGGAAACCCAGCAAATAATCCCCATACATTTTGATACCTGTTGTCTAGCTGTCGTGGTGAAAGGTTACAAGTGACGCACCTTCTCTAGGCTTTTAAGTGGAGATGACAACTCTTACCTTGCAGAGCTCAGCACAGTGTGTGTGCAGGGTGATTACCTGTAGTTTTTTGGTGAAGCGAGAGAACATGTATGAGACACACTCCTTGATGGCTCCCGTCTGCTGAAGCAGCAGCAGGCCTTTAGGTGTGGCGGCAAAGTTCAGCAGGCTGTCCAACAACGTCTCTTCCCACATCAGCCTGTCCCAGAGTTCAAAAAATATATATATATATATATATATTTGACATGACTGGCGATTACCTAAAGCTGAAGAAGGAATATACTGTAGAGCTTATGAAAACGTGAGACAATTTAGACCAAGTGAGTAAAGGGGGTAAATACTTAGGACAGATTTTTCTGTTATTTTGATTTTACACCTTTCACAAGAACTTCTTGAATTTCCACTCCACTTTGTAGCGTCATCACCGTAGCCAGTGATGGCGCTACAGTTTGAGAGCTTCCCTCCTACTGGATCTACGAAGGTCCTACAGAGCACCATCAGAATACACACTACAACACTCAACATCAAGGTTCTCCGTGGTTTGAAACGGAATGAGACAACGCCGGGAAGAATGGTATCGGTAACCACGGTAACTGGGAGGTGGGGCCGGACCGTGGATCAATCCTTTCGATCCTTTCCCATTTGTTCTTGTTGGCCGAGTCATAATCTGATGCATCCTTGCTTGGCAAGTACATTCCTGGGATATTTATCCGTCCTCCATCCTTCCATTCTTTTGTTTTGGAGTTGTGTTTTGGCCGTTCAGGGCCACAGAGAGGGCCCCTGATTAGACAGCTGGTAGGACAGATAACCAGCATTATTTTCAATCCTGAGGTCCAGATTTGAGTAATACATGCACGTTAGTACAAACATCAATTTGTGATGTTGGGATGGTGTCAGGACCCTGAAGAGGACGGAGCAGTGCTTATCCTTAGGTTGTCCATTTGACCTTTATAGGGAACATGCCTCCTCTCCAACTATGAGCCCTGAGATGCCCAAATCATGGTAAATGGTAAATGGACTGCATTTACTTTTATCCAAAGCGCATTACAGTATATGTCTCTCATTCACCCATTCACACACACACACACACACACACACACACACACACACCGATGGCAGTGAGCTACCATGCAAGGTGGTGGCCTAACCATCAGGAGCAATTTGGGGTTCAGTGTCTTGCCCAAGGACACTTCGACATGCAGACTGGAGGAGCCGGGGATCGAACCTACGATCTTCTGACTGGAGGACGACCTGCTCTACCTCCTGAGAACCTGATAGGGTCTCAATATTCTGGTCAGTAGTCTGTGCAGTAGAAGGTCACTAGGCCATGGGCTGGAAACAAGACTTTTTGTATTGCTCTCCATGATGAGCCTATGTAATCCCTACATGCTACGCTTCAGGTAGCATGGACGCAAATAAAGCATTTATAATCGTGTGTGTGTGTGTAGAGCCTCACGCGCTCTGCAGCTCCTGAGAGGCTGTTGCAGCATTGACTCCAGGTACTGGGGTTGGAGCCCTCTCCGACAGGGAGCTGGTCTAGAAACAGAGAAGAAAACGGTATTAGTCAAGGCATCAGTGGTCAGTCAACATAAAAAAAATATATATTGAAGATGAGCATGTGTGGCGCATTTGAAGATTGTGACCAGGCTCGCAGTTACAATCAGATCACCCTCCTAGAAAACTGACCGACTGAAAATATGACAGCTGAACTTCTTGGTGAGTGTAAGGATCTTGCGGCAGACTCTATAAGGAGGTCTCTGTATTTAGTTTAGTCGAGATTAAAATAGGTTTAGCCCATGAGCCTGCAGGCTTGATATTGAATCATTGTCTTCTGGAGCGCTTCTATTAAAACTTTGCTTTCTCCTCTTTTATGTGATTTTGATGGTCATTGGTCTGCAACTTTTATGTTTGTCTTGATGTTGTTTTCTTGGCCTAAATTCTAAATCTCAATGGGATGAACCTGGTAAATTAAAGGTAAGATTTCATTTAAATTAAACATGCATCCCAAAACAAGGGATTTGTACTTGGTCCATCTTTTTTTTTTTTTTAAATATGTTTATTAGTTGTCAATTTATAATGACAATAATCAGTATAAAGGCAGTATTGTAGCACATCAGTATGAGTGCTATGAGTATCTACAAATAAATTCATTGCTAACTAGAAATACTATGTAGATCTGTAGAAGAAAAAAGAACAAAACACAAACAATATGAAATTAAAGGGTCAGCTAAAGGACATTAAAGGACATCTTGCATTAGGCTGACCTATCCCGTCTCTTCCACCTGAGCCAACATATTAACAACATTTTCAACAAATTATAGACGGCCCCTGAACCTTTTTGATAAAGTCCTTCAGCCGCTGACCGATTTGAGGTGTGTGTGCATTTTTCCGATGAAACGTTTTGCTTGCAGTAAGCACATATCAAGAAGAATTTGCTCACTTCTCTGTCCCGGGTACACATCCAAAATTAAAAAAAAGGGGATCTAGGGGTCATTTTAAAAATAAGATCTCAGCAATCACACTGTTAACTGTTAACTTCTCCACCAAAACTCCTCAACAAACTTAAATGATCAAAACCTCTGTGGTACTGCCGCAGATGTATTTTATCTTTATTATAGTCAGGAAAAGTCAATCATTCTTACCTCAACTTAACTAATGATTTATTTTTTCTTTGCTACCTGGCAATTAATTAGTATTTCCATGGTATGCTGATAGGCGTTTATAGCTGGTTGATAGAGGTCAATAACAGGGAGTAGTCTGAATATGAAAAAAAGTTATATGGGAATGGAACTGGGACATCATTGTCAGTGTGTCCAGTACGTGCAAGCAATCAGGCCATCTAAATAATCTTTAACACACACTGGGTGATAAGGAAGAAGGGGATTGAGAGGGGAAATTGTTTGTGACACCACCCTGTACCAGTCGAGTTAATTTTTGACATGGTAAGGTTGGGCTTGCAACATCGATTTACAGTCCAAGTTATTTTCCAATGCAACCAGTCATAGGCTTACAACAAGGGGACGTCCCTCCAACAGAGTTAGTTGCGGGTACCTTTTTCCAGGCGGCAGCTATGGCCTCGTGCAGGCCGTAGGGTCGGAGAACCTGCAAGCCCTCGCAGGTGTTGTACATCTGCCTGCAGACGAAGATGAAGGCCCCGCACAACGCGTGGGACGCCTCCGACTCGCTCAGCGTCAGGAGCTCCCTGTCCAGTAACCTCTGGGTGAATTGCACGATGACGTGGGCAGCAGAGGCACTTGCAGGGGAGAGAGAAAAGACACAGATAGAAATGGTAGCGAATGTGTAAATGGTGCAGAGACTTGCATCGCTGTCGGTTTTCTTTATCAGAGCATCTTTATAGAGGAGGGTGGCGTATGCGCAGGAATGAACGGTGCACTACGTTGGCCGATACATAAAGTTTAATACTCAGAAAGTTGTATCCGTGGTTGTATCGTGGCCTAATTCAACTACATCATGTCCTGTGTATTGATAAATAGACATTTCATGCTGTCTGAAAAAACAAAAAATGCACTTAGCAATACTGGCTTGTATACAGGCTTTTCTTTTTTCTAAGAATGGGCACACTCTTGCAGGTCAGGGTCAGGGATCCCAGCCAAATACAACAGAACACAAAACAAATTTGGACCATCATGTGAATGGGGGCATCCTGACCCTCTTTGACCAAAGGTTATTGAGGTTGTTTTTTGGTTTTTTTAGAGGAAACGCATTCAGTGCTATACAGTGCTATAATGGGACATGTGTTGAGGCTAGAATTGAATGGGTCAAAGATATAACCCCCATGAGTGAGAAACCCATGACGCGCATGTTCTTATCTGCCTGCTGTGCGAATTAAAGCCTAGGTTGGAATAGACAGTCTTCCAGCTGAGGCCGGGAAATGTAATAAATTCATAATCATCAAAAATGACTCGACTCAATCGTCAAGGTGACTCATGAAAATGCATGAGTCACCTTGACATGAACTCTCACTGTGAGCAGGACACACACACACACACACACACACACACACACACACACACACACACACACACACACAAACACAAACACACACACACGCACACGCACACGCACACACACTCCTACTTACCCCTCACCGTGGGCTAGAGCTAGATTCTTCTCGTATAAGAAGAGGGCTAAGCCTCTGTCGGTGTTACCGATGCGAGCAAGAGCGTCGGCGATGAGAGTCAAAGTCGCTCCGGGAGACTTTAATTTGGCCTGTGAACCGAAGAGGAAACACACGCAGGAAATTGAAAACTGCTGCAGGAGCGGCGAGAGGAACGAATGCCCGAAAACGCTTGAGAGGGACGAAAAGGGAAATGATATTCATCAACTTCGACAGCCACGGTGCGCAAGAAAAACGATTATATTTTTAAGTGCTGGTCTGATTGTTTGAAAGAGTTTGCAAAGGGCTGAGCGATGTCCTCGGCCTGCTCGGGTTATGGGGACAAAATGGCCTCACAGGATGGAAAGTGGGGACAGGGGCTAGTATCACAAGTACTAGCCCACAATTATACTCACAAGTAGAATATTACAAATGTGTGTGTGTGTGTGTGTGTGTGTGTGTGTGTGTGTGTGTACTGACCTGTTGTCCATTGAGCAGGGCTATGACAGGAGCCAGCAGTGTCTCTATGACAGGGGTCTGGTAGAGACACTCGGCAGCACACTCTGTCCTCTCACACAGCGTCCACAGCACCTCCATCACCAGAGCGCTGGGCGACAGGGAGTCTGGACAAGCAACACAACACATTACATTACACCTGACATTCAAACGCATCTCTGTTGTGTACATAGAAATGACTCTTTCCCTTTGCCAAAACATCATTTCCTCTTGTAACATGTACGCCCTTGAAAATGTACAATAAACACTACGCATCATCGTGCTTGTTCCCAGTCTACAAGTATCCTGACAATCCAGTCTTGACAAGTGTGTTTCCATCTGAGTGGCCTGCCGCCTGCCCGATGTGTGTTGCACTTCCTTGTTCCGTTTTCATAGTTGTTAATACGGAGCGGACAAACTAGTGCATTTATAATTCAAGTTCAAGGGACTGAATGAGTCTCGGACCAGCTCCAGAGGTAGTCACACTTCAAAATGTGAAACCAACAGGTACCGGGAGAAGATTTCCCACCAGTGTCCACGCCAAAATCTATGGCGTCTCAATTAGGGTCACTCTTCCCAGTTACAGGTGTATTTTTAGACCAAAGTCTTGCCTAGCGCAGCTTTGAATTCACCTTATCCTCCAGCCAAGACTAAGTTGTCGTGAGGAAATAATAGAATGCACACACATGCACGCACACAACCCAGAGTCCATTCTGGGGGTATCATGATGCTGTTGGGAATCCACTCCCACTAGTGATGCATCGGTTTCCTCATCAGGCCACGGGTAAAAGGTTAATATGATTCGGTCTCATGACGTCCTTATAAAAACCAGACAAAGTGATCCTCTGAGACAGCCAAGGTAAGGGACACTATTGATCACTGGCGGTGATATCGCGCCGTCAGATTATTCATGAGAACGAATGGGGCAATAAAGCAAGGCCATTCAAGAGACTACCTGATAGCGATACAATCTGAGGAATGTCGTGACGCCTCAGAGGGAGGGTCAAAAAAAAAAACCTTGGACACAAGCTGAAACTCACCCACATAGATAAAAGTGTGTGTGTGTGTGTGTATACGTAGGCAATGACACTAAGAGATCTACAAAAAAAGTGACAGGAGTGTGTGTGTGTGTGGCCCCACCTGTGTGTGATGTGTCACTGTGCGGGGGTTTGGGGTGTTGGTACATGATGTTTATCAGGGTGACGACCAGGTCCGTCAGGCTGACTGGATCTGAAAAGCAGACAGGAAGAGGACGGATGAGGAAATCAGTGTGATTACTCAGTGTGGGACAATTCCAGAGAGGCTTAGGGAGGGACTCCTGGGGAATCTTGGGAATACTAGTGGGAAGCAACAGTCATGTCCATGTATCTCCATGACTCAAGGAATGGGTAGCTCAAGAGTTTCATAATTAAGTTTTTTTTTGTGTTGTTTTTTTTGGGAGGGCGTGCTTAGTTTACTCCCAACTGTATTTCCACTGTCAGTGTCAGTGCCTGGTGTAATATAGATATAATAATATAGTAATAAGGATTTATTCATATAGCACCTTTCAAAGTCAAATGTTACAAAGTGCTTTACGCAATATAAAACTAAATGCGATACCTAAAATACAGATACAAGAAATTCAAGACTTCGTGGGAAAACAAGGCAAATAAATTGACAGTAAAATACAAGATTGTAAAAGTGTGTTTTTAGCATTGATAAAAACACAAACTGAGGGGGGGGTAGGCAGATGTTGACGGAGATTGTTCCACAATGCCGGGGTCTGAGCTTCTTAACTGAACAGGTACACTGCATTGTAATGGAAACGTCCTTACTTCGTATAAACAAAGAAATACACTTTGATGCTGAAGTATTACCAAAAACTTTCATGACGATGAAGTTTTATAGCAGTAGAGGCGAGGGTGATTTTAATGCTTAGCTTACTCCCAGCTCATATTTTACACTTGCACTATAATTGATTTTGAAGTGCAGATATTGAATTTTCATCATCTGCGTATTCTTCTGGCAGCGGAGGCAATTTTCCCAAGGTTGGGAACCGCTGCTGCTGAAGAAAAGCAAGGAAAGCGCAGCGGAATTGTTCTGAGCCTACGGTCAGTCAAATGGAACAATTAAACTGCATACCCACGTATTGGTATTTTACAACTGCTCAATGATGGGATGCCAGCATGTAGCATCATCCTCCAACAACAAAGTTAACAAAGTTACTATGACAGTATTTTGTATGTGGTGTTGTTGGAAACTCTTCAGGCTCTGCACTGGCTTTGGGTCCTGTGTCTCTGTCCTGTGATTGAAGGTTGTCAAGCACGAGTGCTCGGAGAACAAAGTGACAACAACAAGCAATTTGCGTGTCAGCAAGGTTTGGAGATTATTCACACTTGCACAGGGGTTCTATAGAGTTGAACACACAACTTTCATAACTGATTCTTCAGATCAGGATATTGAGCAATCATGCAGGCGGGGGTGTTAGCCCCGGATTTCTGAGAATCCCTGTACCTGTCTGAGCCTGCTCACCACAGCGTCCTGGGATGGCAGGCTTTCAATAATCTGCACAGCAACATCAAAATATTAATAGAATGCTAGAATGCTTCATTCGAGGGTCAAACGTTCAGAGGATGTGGTTAGAAATGTTTAATATCCAACAGGTGTCATATTCTCCACGCCGAGTATGAGCGCTTAACCTCGGGCAGACGATACAGAGTACCCAGATGTAAACTCCACCGTTTTAAAAACTAATTTGTGACTATCTCAATTAAAATTTTAAATAGTGTTATGAGTGTTATGTAGGGGTAGGATGTAAGGGTTGTTCAACAGCTCCATGGTGTTCTTATCACTGGTTGATATGTGCAATATGTGGAATGTGCAATATGTGGAATGTGCAATATGTGGAATGTGCAATACGTGGAATGTGCAATACGTGGAATGTGCAATACGTGGAATTGGTGTTGTTTTACTACAGTATGTGCTGCTTGTTATATGCTGTTTGTTTTTATTATGGAGGCAGTTATATGTGTGCAATACTTGAGTCCAAGACAATTTTCCCCACGGAGACAATAAAGTATATTGTATTGTATAGATGTATTAGACGTTTGTGCTAGATCTCTGCTCTTATTAGCAGCTTCCTGCATTGTGAAAATGTGACTTCATTATTGTCGATGTTGTTGTTGCAATTCCTGGGTCGCCTATAGAGGTTGACAAAAATGTCACTTAATACCCCTTTAAATTAGAGGCATGAGCTTTATCTTCCTCAGATATGTGCGTATTTGACAGCAGCCCAATCAAAACAACCCCTAAACTGTATTTGAATCCGGTGCTGGCAGATATTAGCACACATGTAGGCAGGGTTGGGTTTCTGCCAGCAGAAACCTATTTCTGCCGCACGGCAGGCAGAAAGTGGCAGAAACTAGCAATTCCGGAAATATTGAAAATGTTGCAGCCACTGGCTCAGCAATTGAAGTAAATTTATAGTAAGATTGTGGGATGCTTCTTAAGGATTGCTAGTTGAGAATTTATTAGGGTTTCAAGAACAGAGAACTGATTTGAAAAACACAATCAAGTTTATTGAGTTGATATTCATACAGCCAGGGTTGGCAGTTTCTGCCGCTTGCCTTTTCCTTGCCAAAAGTTGACATGCTTAAATGGCAGTTGAGTCTATAAATTAATGCAGCAGTATAAACTCAGTTTTGATGTTATGATGCTGTATGAATATCAACGAAATAAACTTGATTGTGTTTTTCAAATCAGTTGTTTCTGCCAATTTCTCTGTTCTTGAAACCCTAATAAATTCTCAACTAGCAATCCTTAAGAAGCATCCCACAATCTTACTATAAATTTAGGTTGCTGGTTCAATTGCTGAGCCAGTGGCTGCACCATTTTCAATATTTCCGGAATTGCTAGTTTCTGCCGACAGAAAGTCTTTTCTGCCACTTTCTGCCTGCCGTGCGGCAGAAATAGGATACAGCATAACATAACATCATAACATCAAAACTGAGTTTATACTGCTGCATTAATTTATAGACTCAACTGCCATTTAAGCATGTCACCTTTTGGCAAGGAAATGAAGGAACCCAGTATAGTCAGTCAATCACTAATCCATTGTGATTAGGTGCACTACAATGTTGAATTCAATAGTCCACGTCTGTATGTCCTCTGAGCATCCTGTAACAGAGAACCAACTTAACTGCCAATTTTGACTGAAATACATGGTCTACAGGACTATTTCTGCCATTTCTGCCAAAATGATGGCTGAAACATATTTCTGCCCTGCCGGCAGAAACCTATTTCTGCCATGGCAGAAACCGGCAAGCGGCAGAAACTGCCAACCCTGCATGTAGGCGAGAAACACATCTGGGGGCGTGGATGCGGACTGCTCATCAGCAGGACAATAACCCAAAAGAATGAGGCTCACGAGCATCATCAGGCGTTTTGAGACTGACTCAGCCTGAGGGGCAGACAGGAAGGCAACTTACATACAATAATATAGTGTTAAGGAAGGACAGGGGTAGATTAGTTGGTTACGACCGTCCGTGATCTTTATCAAAGGAGTCATTAAGCTGGGAACAGGAGGGAGCGGTCACAAGCCTGTTGGCGGAAAGGTTGGAATTTATGAGTACATTCAAACTAAGGGATGGTTTGAATCCACGTGTGTGCTGATCAGACACACTCCTACGTTAAATGCAATTGCTGTAAAGTCTGAAGGTTGTTGCAAAATGTTACTGAGGGAGGGATGAATAGGATTTGACAACAATTAGTAAGCGATCTAATTAGTGTTAGCTAGCTAGCCTTAAGTAACAGGGGATAAAGAGGAAGGAGAGGAGCCCATTCTGAAAGAGGATGTGAGTAGATGCACAGAGGACAGACCGTTTCATTATCTCATCCGAGAGCTTCGACTGGAAAGAACCCGCTTTAAGGGCCATTTTCACATCGACGTAATACAGATAGATACTTTATTGACTTTAAATCGTGTGTGTGTGTGTGTATGAAGTCACTAAAACTGTGTATCCATCAAAGTACAGGTCCTTAAATATATACAGGAATAAGTCCAGCACCGTACCTTTGCGCTTCCTGACTTTGATGGGGAATAGCTTTCTCCCATTGGTGTAGATGAGGAGTTTCCCCAGGACACACAGTGAGTGGACAAAGAAGGCATATTCAAGCTCTCTTCCTGTGTATACACTCCTCTGGACTGAGCCTGCAATATGCACAGAAGCAACACAACAACTTAAAACAACAGCACTATCAACCTCTACCTCCCTTTTCTCCTTATTATAGAATTAAAACAAAATGTCTTTTGCGCCTCCAAAAACAAAAACTTTAACAGAGAGGACATGCAAAAGTCCAGGAAACGTTGACAATTTGCTGTTATCATTTATCCAGTTTTCGTCATGCGTCACGTGTTGTTCCAACTGTCATCAGATGTCAGCAGAGGAAACTGGCTTCCTTGAACATCAGAAAAAAAACCGGCAATGTACAAAGGAAATGAAATGTCACGCTGTAAAACATTATTTTTGGGAGAATCAACATGTTTGACATTTCTGGGTGGAGACATTTTAATTAGAAAATGTGTGAACTGTTCTGAAATGAGACTAAGGGCGAGAAATCTGTCCCAGCCTTACAAGCTCCTACAAGGTGCATGAATCAAAAGCATCCAAAGGAGTAAAAAAATAATTTTAAAAAATAAATCAGCTACTCTTTGAAAAAAACAGCTGAATTGTTTTTATTCCTTTGGTGCAATTTGATTCAACCAGTCATTAGTTTTTAAACAAATGCATCTAAATCTTGCACTTTTTATTTTGCACTTTCATGCAAGTGTACAGAGGAGGATGGAAAGGAAAGAGTGAATGAATGGCCAACGTGAGAGACATATGCAGGCATTCATCTGTCCACAGTCATATCAGAGGCAGTGGGCTGCCCCTGCAATGCTGGTGTAAAGCTGAGCACACTTTTTTTAAAAAGAGTCTTTGCGGTTATATTAGTTCAAACCAACACACGAATTGAAGGGGGAAGTTAGTAAAAATGTAGCTGTGTCGAGGCCACAGAATAGCAGAGGGAGCCTTGTGCTTTTCTGATGAGAGTATCAGCAGCGGGGAGTCGGCGTATCTCTGCTCACCCGAGACAAGGTCAAGACGGTGTTCAGTCTCTAGGAGCCAGCTGGCTTTCCAGGAGATAACGCACCACAGACCTACTACTGACATTCCCCTATCCCTCCTCCTTCTTGACCCTTTTTCCACTCGTCTTTTTTTATTGAATTTTCATAGTTAAGGGGCATGCTATCTGTAGCCTTTAACATCAATACTAACTTTTAGACACAAGTATAATTACTCTAAATGAACTAGACCACCGTTGACAAGACGGGCAGTAATGCGAGTAACTCCACTTTATTCACTTACTCTATCAAGTTTTTCCTCTCTCTTTTGTTATTCATTTTCCTCTCTCTTTTGTTATTCATTTGGTCATTCATTCACCATTTCCATCACTCTTTCCTCTAAATTACACTCTCCTCTATTTTGGATTTTTTTCATTCTCATTTCTTCTATGCTCTTCCTTCTGTTTTTCTCTCTGCTGTGTGAGAGGGAAATATTCACTTCATAAATCTTTTAATGCACTTCATATAAACATATTGTAACTGTGTATGTAACTGACTAACATAGTGTAGGAGCGAGATAAGCGTGCGTAGGTGACCACAGAAGAGTAGGCAAAGAAGCTCGCCTGGGTGAAGGCTGACTGGAAAGTACCAGAAAGCACGAGCTTTAGAAAAACTTTATTCAAATTCAATATCCTGTTGTGACAGATCAGGTCACACAGATGGAAACAGCAATATGCGCCAGCGAATGAAAAAAAAAATGTTTTGATTATCTGCCAGTTACGCTTGTAGGAACCAATAGAAATGAATTACACCCACCAGGTGTAGCATTACTAACCTAGGATCAAGAAAGAGGAACCATCCTCAGAACTGGGGCGGCAATGCATGTTATTGTAACTCGTTGATCGCACTTCTCTGAGAGCTCTCAATGAAAGGAACTTTGTATCTCATCTCGAACCCTGAAAGAGTGGTCATTTCTTTAGGAGGTTTAGCACTCTCATCTGAATCAAGAAGAAATTTCCACCACATTATTCGGCGACGAGGATGGGATGTATAACTCCGTTGTCTGACACTCGCAGCGAGTCTGAAGGTTAACCACCGGTGGGGGTGTTTGCGCTAGGACCCAGGGCAGTTCCTCCTCCCATTGAGGGTACGGAGGACCGACGTGGCTGGTGGACAGTGGATACTCCATCCAGACTAAAACAGGGTAAGAGATGTTGTCATGTAGAGTTTATTACAATTGTAATAAAGGTGTTTTGTGAAAACACATTGAAATAGTTACATAAATCTATTCAAATAATTCTGTAGTAATTATTAAAGAAACCTTTGTGCCAAGGTCTGATTAACTGTTCAGATAAAAGTCTTTGCGCAAGACTATCTATATGAAATATTATTGGCGGCCGCCCCGAATAACATATGATATGAATACATATGAATAAAGTTCTGCATGATATCAGTGTCCGAGGTGCTGGTTTATACTAAATAACATTAGTATCAGTGGTGCTGATTATTATCAACCCCTGGGTTACGTTGCTTGGGACTTAAGTGCCATACAAACTCTATACAGGAACAGGTACTGAATTATTCTCAAGTTCTCTGTCATCAACATGGGCCACAGAGTCAGTAAACCCAAGCTCCCAGATCCGCTGACTGGACCGGCAAAGATGATGGCGGACAAATGGGGCCGAGGGAGTTGTACGCCAAATTACGCTCTGGCACCATATAACGAATGGCATATTTCCATTAACAGGAACACTGAGTATAGAAAACCTACAGGCAACAAGAGCCAAGTTAGAGGAAGCGGAAAGAAAAAACAGGGGAAAGAAAGGTAAACATAAGATAGACTGGCACAACTTTCAAAAATGGGAAAGAGCAGCAGACACTAGACAGGAGAGAAAGATGGCAGACATGGTGCTAGAACAACAGGTTAATGAAGGAACAGATGAGGATGAGGAAAATGAGCAGACAGAAAGTAGAAAGCCAGAAGAAGGATGTCTTCCCCCTCCACCTCCAAATACTCCTCCAACACCGACGCTGCCCCCTCCGTCTCCACATTTATATGCAGCTGCAAGAGAAGAGCTAGAGGGTGCAGCGGGGGGAGGGCCATCTCCTCCTCAAACAGTGACCTACGCTCCTGGTCCTATCCTGGGGGAGGTTCAGGATGAATCTGACCAACAACTTGCAGACGCCCTGGGGAAACAATTACAGTTTGTTCCGCCCACCTCTCCTGGCTCCGTTATGAGACATTGGACAATTGATGAACTCAAAGACATTGTGAACGACCTGCCTGATCCAGCAAAAGAAGGCGGTGACAAATGCTGTCAAGCCACGGCTGAACTCGAGTGCATGTACTCCGCAACAGCCTCTGAGATTGAAATAGTAGGTGACTTAAAGGGTGATTGGAACTTGAATGTGGAAAGAGGGACGGTCAACTTCAGACAGTTCCAGGACCATCTTGGAGGAACAGATGAGGATGAGGAAAATGAGCAGACAGAAAGTAGAAAGCCAGAAGAAGGATGTCTTCCCCCTCCACCTCCAAATACTCCTCCAACACCGACGTTGCCCCCTCCGTCTCCACATTTATATGCAGCTGCAAGAGAAGAGCCAGAGGGTGCAGCGGGGGGAGGGCCATCTCCTCCTCAAACAGTGAGCTACGTTCCTGGTTCTATCCTGGGGGAGGTTCAGGATGAATCTGACCAACAACTTGCAGACGCCCTGGGGAAACAATTACAGTTTGTTCTGCCCACCTCTCCTGGCTCCGTTATGAGACATTGGACAACTGATGAACTCAAAGACATTGTGAACGACCTGTCTGATCCAGCAAAAGAAGGCGGTGACAAATGCTGTCAAGCCATGGCTGAACTTGAGGGCATGTACTCCCCAACAGCCTCTGAGATTGAAATAGTAGGCAACTTAAAGGGTGATTGGAACTCGAATGTGGAAAGAGGGACAGTCAACTTGGTGAATGGTCTGCTGCCCCACATTAAAAATCGTGTCCAGCCCAATAGAGGAAGAGGAAATAGAGGAAGAGGATGTGGTTACCGACCCTGGCGAAGAAGAAGAGGCAGAGGCAACTGGCAGCACCCACGAGCACCACAGCACCAACCTGGTCTACCCTGGAAATGCTACAACTGTGGCCAACCTGGCCACATGGCCCGTAACTGTCCACGTGCCTCACCCGCTCGGTCCCTGGATAAAATGCAAACCAGTAAGGGCAAGCCCGTTGACTTCTATTATTCTTGGGACCTTACTGACGGTGACACTGAGGATACTCTCCGCTCCTATGCACCAACCACCTCACAGACACCATCGATTTTGCACTGCACCGCTAACTTCTCGCCACTGACTAGGGACCTAGATTTTGAACGTTCTTGGCATAAACCTTCCCCTGAGGAAACTATTCTCATTGAGCGTCTTTATGTAGGTCCTCTGTTCTGTGCTGCATCAGTTCGTCTCACCGGAAAACAACTCAAGTTATTTGATGTATCAAGTTCAGTCCCGCACATGTCATTTTCTAAACCGCCTGATTTGCAATGGGCCGACATTGGCCCGTGGATGGCAGATGTAGCACAAACTCAGGACTGGCAGGACACTCCCCAGGGCACGCAGTACTCCCCTTCATTGCACACATTTTCCAGACCACTTGACAAACGTTGTGCTGTAACCAGGAAAATGCACACCGTTTTCCCCACTGACAATGCATCGGTCATAACACCCACCCCGGAACAGTCTATCCTATTGAGTACAGTCCCTGAAACTCTCTGGGCTACTGACGAATATGACATAGGCAGAATGAGAGATGCTAAGCCCGTTAGAGTTCAGCCCAAGAGCTCATACCGCCCATGTAGGAATCAACATCCCCTTAGCGAAGAAGCAGAAGCAGGTTTAGCTAATGTTTTCAGATCATTGCTTGCTAGGGGTGCCATTGTGGAATGTCCTAGATCCCCATGCAACACACCCATTTTGCCTCTCCGGAAAGCCTCCAGCGCTTGGGGATTTGTTCAAAATTTGCGCGTGGTTAATGATGCCGTTATCAAAACCACACATGTGGTTCCGAAGGTAGACACCATCATGTCTCAGGTTCCGCCTGACTCACAATGGTTCACCGTCGTTGATTTGGCAAATGCTTTCTTCAGCATCCCTGTTCACCTCGATTCCAGATTTTGGTTTGCATTTACATTCGGAGGTAAACGATACATGTGGGCTGTCATGCCACAAGGCTTTGTTAACAGCCCTGCCCTTTTCTCTGCGGCGTTGTCTACCAATCTAGAGGGTTTTGTTTCACCTGCTGGTAGCACTCTGATCCAGTATGTTGATGAATTGCTACTTTGCTCCCCTACCAAAGAGGTCTGTGAAACTGATTCAGTAGCGCTACTCACATTTCTTGCTGAAAATGGCCATAAAGTCTCCAAGACTGGACTCCAACTAGTCTCAAATTGTGTGAAGCATTTAGGTCATTTGGTAACACCTAAGGGCAGAAAGTTGGAGCCACAGAGAGTAACAGCTGTTCTGAAACTTCCCAAACCTGTCAACAAACAGCAGATTGTGTCCTTTTTGGGCAAGAGTAGTTACTGCCGCCCTTGGATTAGAGACTATGCTCAAATTGTCCAACCCTTGCTTGACATTACTCGTGGTGGTAGAAAACTAGCCATGACTGACAAACGTGACTGGACTTTGGACGCGGAAACAGCTTTCAACGACCTAAAAACAGCCCTGTCATCATCCCCTTGTCTTGGCCTTCCGGATCACAGCAAACCTTTCCACCTCTTTGTTTCTGAAAAAGAGGGTTTCATGTCAGCAGTTCTGACACAGTCCCACGGTGACAGATTACGTCCGGTGGGCTACTACTCCAAGCATTTGGACACTGTGGAGCGCGGCTTTGAGCCTTGCCTACGAACTGTAGCGGCCGCCACAGAAGCCGTTTTGGCATGTACTAACATAGTGGCTATGTGCCCCTTGACTGTTCATGTACCTCATGCAGTTCACTCCCTTATCTCACAGTCATGCACTGCACATTTCACACCTGCACGTCTCCTACACTATCAGAATGTGCTACTAACCAGGGCCCATGTGAACCTGAAACACTTGGCTGTATTTTAACCCTGCCACTCTTCTTCCCACAGCTGATGCCAGAGATCCTCATGAATGTCCTCAGGTTGTTGATTTCATGTCTAAAGGCAGATCTGATCTCACTGATGAGGACTGGCCGGTAAGGAGTCCAGCGAGTAAAATCCACAGGCAGGTGACTTTGTGAAGAGATGGGCTAGGGTTACATCACCGAACCCTTTGTTGTTCCCTGAGTGGGGGTTCTTTTAGGGGAGATGTGTTGGATGGCAAAAAAAAAGGAAGGGCACAGTGGAAAGAAGAGAGAGGGATTAGAATGAGGAGACAGCAAAGACGCAAAGAGAAAAGGATGAAGATATAGCAATTCCATCAAATAGTTCAGATAACGAGGGTGAGAGAAAAGGCCCACAGCTGTATATGCCCATGAGAGTAGTGATGGGTTAAGGTGTACAGAGACCATGGTCGCCAGCTGTATTAACTCCAATATGCTGGGCCAGAGATTGTCCGTATATTTAGGTCTGAACACTTTTCTAGCATGTTGCAACACATTTCAGAGCCAGATACAGTGTGTTGGTGGAAAGCCTGTGGTTGTGCCGTTTATCAAATAGGGAAGCTGGCCAGACAAAATTTAACATCCGCAGTATCAGACATAGAGCAGTGGCTTACTACACATCATTGCACCGCGTTTTATGATTTCACTTCCACTGATGAGAGTGTTATCATATTTTGCAAACAGCAGACAAGCTGAAAGTTTCTTCCCTGTATTGAGGCCAAGAGGGCTGTTCGTTTAGAATTGATTTAACAACTCAGCAGTAACAGACGTATGCTATGAATACTCCTCCACATATCACAATGGCTGCGTGGAGAGTGAAGAGCCTCAGGTGATAGGAGCAATGATGACTAAATCAATTACAATACCTGGTGAATTTGTGTGCACTCTGTCTAATAATTGTAAAGTTTTCAAACAGGACAAAAGGGTACAGAGTTGAAATTCCCCCCCAGTGTCTTGCCGTGTGTGTTTGAAAACCAATCTCCAGCTCCTCCTCCAGACTATGAACAGCCAATCGATGCTTGATGACGTGCCAGACTCACTCTGGGCTTCACATGCTAAAGCGGTAGGCCAGATACACAGTGTACAGCCAGTACAGATAACTGTAGACTCATCCAAACCACTTCCAAGAAGACCGCGGTATCCTTTGCGGCCGGAAGCTATTGCAAGGATACAACCAGTTATTGAGTCATTGCTAGCTCAAGGTGTGATTGTACCCACTTCTAGCCCATGTAATACCTCAATTTTGCCAATTAAGAAACCAGGTAAAGACACATGGCATTTTGTCCAAGATCTGAAGGCTGTGAATGACCGTGTGATTCCCATGTTTCCTGTAGTACCTAACCCTTCTGTCCTCTATTCCTCCAGACACTACCCACTATTCTGTAGTGGATTTGTGCCTTTTTTGCCATCCCCATTCACCCTGACTCTCAGTATCTTTTTGCTTTTACCTATAGAGGGACAGCAGTACACATGGACGAGATTGGCTCAAGGCTACACAGAAAGCCTGTCCTTATATGGTAGAGCAGTCCAGGCGGATCTGGCTGGCGTACAGTTTCCAGGAGGAAGTGCCTTGATTCAGTATGTGGATGACTTGTTGATTGCCTCCCCCTCCATGAAGTGCCAGAAAGATACTGTGTGCCTTCTCCAAGCACTGGCTGTGAGGGGGCATGAAGCATCAAAGGCCAAACTACAGTGCTGCCGACCTGTGGTTACTTACCTGGGACATGTTTTGTCAGGATCAAAGACTGTTATCCCCTAGCCGTGTGACATCCATACAAGCTATACCAAAACCCACTACTATGAAACAGATGAAGTCTTTCCTGGGAGATGCAGGGCGTTGTAGATCGTGGATCATGGACTTTGCTCTCCTTTCTCTGCCTAACTCCCCAGAGCCACTGAGATGGACTCCTGAAGCCAAGTGCTCATTCCAGCTTCTGAAACAAGCACCAGCATCTGCTCCCGCATTGGGTTTGACTGACTCTAATAAGCCCTTTTCCTCTCTACGTGCATGAAAGACAGGGTTTTTGCCCAAGGAGCGTTCACACAATCCCACGGTGGACGCCAGAGACCTGTGGCGTACTACAGCAAAACAGTTGGATCCTGTTGCCAGAGGATTGCCACCATGTTTAAGGGCGGTCGCTGTAGCTTCAGATGCCGTGCGGCCTTTCTCCTCCATTGTACTGGGTTCTCCTCTAACACTCTTTGTCTGTACACTCTCTCCTTCTCTATTCAGCACAGCATCTCTCCGCCTCCAGACAAAATATATATGAGGTATTACTACTGGCTACACCTAATCTCACCATTAAACGTTGGCAGGGTTCTCCACTGAACCCTGCCACCCCGCTACCCACAGCTGACGATGGTGACCCACATGATTGTAAATTTCAGACAATTTAAGTTTTCAATTGTCAGGAAGCCTGTCCAGAGTTGACTGATGTTGCAATACCTAACGCAGATCAGGGACGATGGGGTTACTGGATGCTGGGTATGCTGTTTGCACTATATTTGATGTGAAGCAGGTAAATTGCCAGAACACTGCTCAGCGCAACAGGCCGAACTCTTTGCTCTGACCCGTGCTTGTATTTTGGGTACCAGTAAACTGACTCAAGATATGCCTTTGACGTTGTACATGATTTTGGCTCTCTATGGAAACAACGTGGTTTCCTAAATAATTTGCTATCAGCCATTCTTCTCCCATCAAAGATTGCTGTAGTCAAATGTGAAGCACTCACACGTGGTACTGATGCAGCAGCTAAACATGCTGCAGTATCTGCTTCTCTTCTGGTCCATCTGTCCCATCCCCACCGGACTCACTTCCCTCTCTGAATGATGTTGCTGCCTTACAAACAGTAGCTGATGATAAGGAGAAACAGGTGTGGTCTCGTCGTGGTTGTCTGTGTGATGGCCAGCTGTGGCGTCAGTCTGATGGCCGTGCAGTAGCTCCCTCATGTTTGTTTTGATGTTTCGTATGACTGGTATGCTCCAGGTTTTGAAGTGGTAGCTGAGAACTATTGTTAAAAGGTGTGCGAGTCAGGGGAGCTCCGCCTAAATGTAATCAACTTGAGTATGTGCTTGTTGTTGTTGATATGTTTTCAATATGGACTGAAGCTTTTCCATGCAGGAAAGCAGATGCTGTTTCAGTAGCAAAAATACTACTGACTCACATCATTCCTAGATGGGGAATTCCCCACAGTGTAAATAGTGACAGGGATCAATAATGCAGAACCTCTCTAAGGCTTTAGGATGTACTCTGCATTTCCACACCCCATATGAAATTTCATATATTGTGTATACTCTGCTTGCCCAAACATGGCATCTATTGCACGCCCAACCGTCCTGGTAGGGGGATCCCTCTCTGAGTAGCCCCTCCCGAGGTTTCTCCCAATTTTCCAATAAGGTTTTTGTGGGAGTTTTTCCTTGTCCTCTGTGAGGGTCTAAGGCTGGGGGATGTCGTGTACTAATCATTTATTATTTTCACATGTTGGGCACTGTGAAGCCCTTAGGGACTGTAACGGTGATTAAGGGCTATACAAATAAATGTGATTTGATTTTGATTTGATTTGATATCATCCACAAAGCGCAGGGGCAGTGGAACAACAGAACGGAGTGCTAAAGAACAAAATGGCAAAATTGTGGGCAAACACAGGACTGAAGTGGCCAGATGCACTTGATGGCTATGAGAAATACTCCAAATTGGAGTAGAGGTCTGTCACCCCATGAGATACTGATGGGGAGACCAATGTCGACACCACTAACAGTCTTGCCTCCTCTCTCGCAGGTGGAAGCTTTGCTGAAAGAAGATGAAATATTAACCTATTGCAAAGCTTTGTGTTCTGCTGTCAAAAAGCTTCATCCACAGGTGAGAGCAGCCCAGACACCTCCGGCTGAGAACCCGTGCCAGCCTGATAGAAGTGGGGGAAATACATGGACAAGGTTAGCTTAGCTAGTAGCAAATCACCATAACCCATAAAAATGCTAGTTGTTATGTATGGTGCTTTGCAGGTGACGGGGTGCCTATGATTGCCTTACCTATAACCCAGTGTGATACTTGTCATGTTTTGCATTCTAATCTTTCAGCAAAGTGTAACTTTCTATGACAGAAAGGTCCCATCCTTCATCATGTAAACCCAATCAGTGGATGTCCTGTTGCAAACAAGGCACAGACCCTCCTCGGCCAACACCTGTTTCAACAGTACCCCAGAGATTTAAAGATGTGCTTTAGGATACATAGTGCCTGCTATGAGAGCAGTGTGTGAGATGCCAGTTCCCCCACCCAAATAGTTGGGTGAGGTCATGTGAGGTCATTCTTAGAACAACAGGCTTGTCACCATATGAGGTATTGACAGGAAGCCAATGCGTATGCTCACCACTCCTTTTCCCCAAAACAGGCTGACATTGACAGGACTCGATGATGACATGGTAAGTTACTGTACTGCACTTGACTGTTCTGAAGTCTGTCTATCCAAAAGTGAAAGCAACTCTCCCGGAGCCAAAGGAGGGATTCCTGCGCAGCCTGCAGTCTGGAGATCGGGTAGTGGTGAAGGGCCTGAGAACGAAACATTGGCATCATCCCGGCTGGTTGGGACCCTACCGGGTATTGCCAACTACACCAACAGCGTTTTGCGTGGCTGAGAGAGACACCTGGGTCCACATCACACTGCAGACAAATCAACCATAATGGCAACGCCCCGCAGATGTCATCTCCTTCTTGTCTAGTGTGTATGAACAAAGCTCTCAGCATGGACGGTGCTGCCTCAGCACTAGCCACACTCCTTGCACCCTCGATATGCGTTATTTAGGCATCCATTTAACAATACGCCACTAATGTAAACTGGACTTGGTAAAGACTTGGTATGAACTGTTTGCATTCTCTTCTGTTAACAGTGCCACGTTTTTTCTTACAACTCATCTGTTATGGATTCAGGCTTACAGTGTAATAACAAAAAGCAATACCGCTGTTTGTGGTACAGAAATGGCATGTATGTGTGTAGCCCTTAGCCCTTGACTTGCTCAAAATAATGTCCTCTAATGCTTTGCAATTCCTATCTGCTTATGATAATAGTTGTGATGTTGACTTATGCATTCCCATCCCTTCTTTTTCTATTTGTATTACTCTGATTTTGACTGTAATGTACTAAGTGAACATTTTCTTTCATGTTGACATATAATGAATAAAGGGAGGATTGTGAGAGGAAAATATTCATTTCATATATCTTTTGATGATAAACATATTGTGATTGTGTATGTAACTGACTAACACTGTATGATGCAGCTAATGCACCAATAGGGATGAATTACACACATAAGGTGTAGCATTACTAACCTAGGAGTATATAATATCAAGAAAGAGGGACCACCCGTCAAAATGGGGTGGTAATGCATGTTAACTCGTTAATGCCACTTCTCCAAGAGCTCTCAATAAAAAGGGACTTTGTATCATCTCAAACCCTGAAAGAAATTTCTTGGGAGGTTTTTCAAGGAGACATTCCCCTCCAATACAGGATGACAGTAGGACCAATATGTGGGCATGATGTAAACAGGTAAATGGTGACAGCAATGTCTAAGTGCAAACACATTTATCGATTAACGTTTTAATGAAGCATTTCTTTGTCATTAGGCCCTCGGAGTAGTCAAGCCTGTGTATATTATTGGATTGGTTTATTTCACAGCACACATTAAATCAACATTACTACAAATGTGCTGGAGATCTGGGCCCCGTGCATATGAAGCCATTCAGAGTGAAAATTCGGTCTCACATTTAAGAAACTTCTGAAAGTGATACAAATTCATTCCTACTTTTAAAAACACTTGACATTTGAGCTGCCTAATGTCCCATCATAATCACCATGCTATATTAAACAGACCATTAATTAAGCTAATGCATTAATTAGCAAATATGTATTTGTCGACATACTTGTCTTCATATAGCACGAGGGATTAAGCAGCTAGTCGTTTTCAAGAAAAACAGCAAGGTGCTCCAAAATCTGATCAGATCATCTACTTTATAGGAAGAAAATGAAGTGTGACGTTTCCATTATTTGTGGTTTAATTTTAAGTCTAGGTTTGACACCAAATTTAAGCAACACTCTAAGAGGTTTTATACACATGGGCCCTGATTTTTAGCACACCGTCAGACTGTTGAACTGAAGATTAATATTAGCTTGTGTTGACCTATAAAAGACGTCATGCATTTTATAGACTGTTGGACTCACAGGTGTCCTGCTGCTCCATTGGCTGCGTCACGTTAGTCGTCTCGTCGGTAAAATGTTCACAGGACTCACTATAGTGAATACACTGCTGAAGGGCTGCAACAATCTGAAACAAAAACAGATACAATTGTAGGAGCAATTATTTCAGAGCTGCTAGGCCAAATCATCTGACCAAAAAGGGTTACTGGAGGATTAAAGCCACCTGACAGAATGTCAATGCAACCTCATCTCATCAAAACCCACAATCAAGAGTTTAAAGGATAACATCAGTCTTTCATCTAAATTTAGAGCACCTTACAGATTTGGACCCATCACAACACAAGTATATTTAGCCCTGCAGCCCTTCGGAGACGTTATTGGCATGGGTGTCTCCACAATAATCTTCTCAGAAGTCAGACGTACATAAAGAGGAGGGGGTTGAGGGTTTGAGTTGAGAAGAAGGTTTAAGATTACAGAATCAATTCCTCATTAATCTCAATATGGCACTCATTTGTGCCCCTCTGTCTCAAAGACACCAATGTTGACCTGAGTCATTTGGCTGTATGAGGCTAGCAAACGTTGAAATTAACCAGCAACTAAATAAAAGAAATCATGAAGTTAGTTGCCCGTCCTGTAAAACCTAATACTCAGAAAACAAGCCCATTCTGGGCCCTTGTGGGGCCACTACGGGCTTAAAATTGGGCCCTTTGTGGGCTTGTTTGCTAAGTACAACCTAAAGTAGCCAGCTTTTTACCATCTAGCCAGTAAGACTTAGGGGTTCAATCAACCACAAAACAATATAGGGAGTCTGAAAAGTCTGGAGTCATGGGGAAACTTAAACCATATATCTTTTCTTGTTGCACTCCCCGCAGGGTAGTTTTTAGGATGGCTGAGTGGTCTAAGGCAGAAAGGAAGAACAAATTGAGCTACTCTTGGAGGTCAACAGATGGATTCTCCATCGTAGGTGAGTGCCTGCGTGGTTTAACGATGGATGATATCCACCAGCCTCCAAGAATAGTTCAATTTGTTCTTCCTTTCTATCCTTTGCTAGTTCATCCATCAGCCTCTAAGAGTAGCTGAATTTATTCTTCCTTTGTAGTTAATGCACCTTGGCTTTAAGGCCAGGTAGCAGCAGTTTTGTTTTTCTTGTAAGTGTAAGACACCATGGTTTCTGGTCTCTGAAGGGAGGCGTGGGCTCTAATCCCATCTCTGACAAGCTTTGGTTTTTGGTTTCGCTGTGATTCCAGACTTTTCAGACCCCTCATAATCCAAGGGGCTACAAATAAGCAGGTAAGAGAGTTATTGATTATTGACTGAATCACTCACCAGAGACTTGTATTTTCTCTCCAGAAGTCTGAAAACCACAGTCCTGCTATAGTAACCATGCTGAGAGAAGGAGAGGTAAAGAGATCAAGAAAAAGATAAGAAAGGACAGAGAGGATATGAGACAATGTGCGAGAGAGTGATAAGAGTATGAACAAGAGACAAAAAATATTCAGCTATACAAAGATCTCAGCATCTCTTTGTATCATTGTTTAGTAGCAGTACACACCATCCACTTTTCAAACCAGGTAGCTTTAATGTCCAGTAAGGCCAGTAGGTGAATGGGTTCCAGGGTTTTCTCAGTCCCTGGTGACGTCAAGCTATGTTCGGGGTGTAAGGACAGCAGGGAGAAGGTACTCTCTATAACCTCCTCCATATACCTAAAGAAGGGTAGGAAGACAGACACCACAATGAATCTGCTAAGCTTCTACTACCTCTCTTTACATTATTGAAGAAAAGTAAAGCAAGGAAACAGTCAACATATCGTCCCCCCGTTGGGCCAACCAGTAACACATTCTTCACAGGGTTCCTGGTGTAAAATTCCATGACTTTTCCATGATTTTCCATAGCTTAGTCAACTTCCATGGTCTGGTTTCCACTTATGTTGGGCTGAATGTAATGCAATGTGTGAAACAAGATACAATATTCCTGTTTGTAAATTTCCATGACTTTCCCTGCCTAGAATACACTCGAAATTCCATGACATTCCAAAGATTCCATGACTAGAGGAAACCCTGCATACAAAAAAAGGTCACGTTATGTTATGCAGCAATGCAAACACATGTTACAGGCCCATTTGCATTGTCTGCCAGTCTTTTCTTTGAGGCATTCATGGTGCCCCATATTGGTTGATTGTACAACGATGCAGTAAGGCAAACATTGATGGTCCTCCAGGCAAATTTATAGATTGGATATACGCACGAACATTCACCTGTTATTGTCACTCCCCCCAACTTTCGTCTCTGATCTGAAATATCGCATGACAGACGGACAACCAGACAAACAAACAAACAACCAGACATCCGGACGGACGGACGGAGGCTGATCTTACCCCGTATCATTGGGGAAAATAACTCACTTCTCTGGGTGGCGGATCCAAAAGGTTGTCACCTCCTTTTGAAAGTCGTTCATCAGTCGCATCTGGAGAAAACACAGAAAGTCTAAAATAAAAAATCTAAAATAAAAGTTGAAATAAAAATATTGTCACAGATTATTCAGATTTGTTTTTAAACATTCTCATATTTTTCTCATCTGTAGTATATATTGCATCTATCATTTTCCTCCTACTAGTTTCAGTTCACTTTGCCTGTTCTCCCACTGTCACTTTGCATACCTTGTATATATGCTGTAAATTCATATATTTTCAATATATTTCCAGTCATATATCTTTATTTAATATGTCTTGGTTGTGTTGTGCTTAGAAGACCAGTGAATTTATTAACTAATGTGAGGAAATAACAGAACAAGGATGTGTCATGTATAGTATAGGAATAGTATAACAATATTATAATACTTCTTCTATTACATCACAGTGTACAGGTATAGGATGCTGTACCTGTTTGAGAAGACGGCTGATGTCAGGTCTGTTCACGTCGATGCCAGTTGAGCCAGTCGGAAAGCTCAGCTTGTGAGACAGGAAATGAGACTCCACACTCTTCGCTACACATCAAAAGGCAAAATATACCTTACAAATAATATACATTATGTGTAACATAATATGCATACTTAGATGCATACTGTATGGACAATTTATTTATAATGCACATGTATGTATTATAAGAAAATGTAAGATCATATATATTATATTATGAAAAGCAAATATTTTGCAGAAATGACCTTTGCTCTGCATCAAAAACAAATTATGATAAGTAAGTATAGAAATGAAAAGGCTTTGACATGTAATTCTTAATAATGGGAAATTCAAAAGTGAAGATACATGTCATTGTAGCTTGTAATGCAATGCAGTCCATTAGAGTGGCCTACCCAAACTGGTGTAGATCTCTCGTGTCACGTTCAATGGAGAGGAGGAGAACGTTTTGGCAAAGAACCGAAGCACCTTATCCTGAGCAAGGCAGCAAAAGCACGAGTTAGTAGAGACACAAAGAGAAGCGCCTTGGTCTTTGTTGTGTAAAGATCTCTTCCTTATACTGAGTTCGTCGTGAGGCTTGTAGACCGTGGCGTGTTGGGTAAACCAATTAGACCACCACCTCCCTAAAGAAGCGGGTGATTGGCGGGGATTGTGTGGGGGATAACAGTGTTTTTTGCATTATAGATAGAGAGATCGTAACCATCCATCTACTGTAGCCAGTGGATGAGGCTGACTCACGCTGAGGTCGGAGTCGGGGTCGGCCAGAGCTGCAGACAGGCTCCTGCGAAGACTGCTCCAGCTCTCACAGCTCAGCACGTCGGATGGAGGGGCACAGCACAGGGCCTGCAGCGCCTCCCAACGCACCTACATACCATAATAACATCACCTGAGCTGCAGCACACCGTCAAGCACATGAATCTACAGTGCATGAACAAAATCTACGCAACAAAATAATAAAACCAGTGAGCGTTTCTACCTCTCTGGGTCTGCTGGAGTCCAGTTTTTCAGCCAGGGCATGCAGCTGCTCTTGTTTGATGAACGCGTAACTCTGGAGAGGAACATTGAGATGCAACAGGTCTAGGAAGTGTTTGGAAACAACTGGGGAAACAACACTGGATAAGATACAATAAACTGAATGGAATATCTTCTGAATGTGAGCCTGCATTGTGTAGCAACGTGCCAATCAAGTCAGTGGGTGGATTTGTGCTTTGCCCTACATACAGTCCACCATAAATCACAAGTGCATGGAAAACAACAGGCAGTGCAAAGACTAACAGGTCATGCCATGTGCTAGTCCAGAGATTGGAGCAGAGATATAACTTGCACACTTTATTTGAGCCGTGATCAATACTTAATACTCTTACACTGTTATACATCAACAATCTGTTGTTAACCATTGGCAGGTAATGGACTCCTTTCAATCTCAAAAATGTATTTCCATCAGTGTGTATCCATCTCTCACCTGGTTGAACGAAGAGTCACTGTCAGAGCAGTTGTCAGCGTAATGGCTGTCGGACTGACCGTGCTGCTTCTCTCGGTGCATCTCCTCCTTCCTCAGTTGGTCCTCCTCAAATTTGTTGATTAAAGACTCCACCACCACGATCATGGTGTTCTTCAGGGTCTGCATCATCTGCTTGTATCTTTCAAAGAGAGAGAAAGTGCATGAGTGGTAGAACTTTATTTCAGATTAGATTCTTTTTTGGGGCATTTTTGAGTGAGTCAGTGTTTGAGTGTAGAATTCAGACAAAATTCAGCGGATACAAGGGCACTATGGTGGTTTCTTTTCCCAAAGTGCACATCCTACTTGAATGAATGATGCAATGCTGGTTTCTATGCAAAGTCCAAACTTCAAAGTCCAAATTCCCAGCTGGTAGGTCATAATTGCAACCTTGGTGCATTCCAGCTCGGAAAAACCAGGGAGGAAACCCAGATGCCCGTGAAATTTTCCTTACCCAGCTTAAAATACTGCTCCCCATGCAACAGTTAACGTTTTGTCAATTACATTTAGCAAAGCTAGCTAGCTAACTGGCATAAAATCAGCAACTGTAAGAGCAAATGTGCATTTCAAATTTGTGTTTAACCATTTACCACACAGATGTTTTGATGGATTTAAGGATTTTCCTACTTGGAATTTCCAACTTCCATTTCAATTTTCCTAGTAGGGAGTCAGAATTTCTGACTTTGCGACACATCCTGGAATGCAGCACAAGGAGCACACATAAGAGGTTTAGGATGATTTAGGGGCATATGCTGCTAAAATGGGAACACTGTGTACCACAAAACGCCAACCTAACTTGATTTGAAAACAAGTACAAGGATATCACTTCTGAGAGGCTAGAGAGGAATTCAGAGCAGCAAGGAAAGAGAGTCGGAGACAGAGACACACTGGTTTTACCTCTTTGCACATTATGGCTAGACATAAGTTTGGGACAATGGCTTTCAGACACACAATAAGGCTGGATTTATAGTGCAGAAAGTTTGTAGTAGTTTGTCTGAGAAAGAAATTACATTTTCCACTTCCTTATAGGCAGTTTAATGTGTTGCTTTTGCACAGCAATGTGTGCAGAACTTTCTCAAACGTACTGAACTTCCTCCACTGAACACAACAATTACCACTGATAACTATTTGAGCATTTTGAATGGACAAATGCATGCTCGCACACTTCATACACCTTGAATAACTGTCTGCAAAGTCAGCCTACAGGGAATGTTGTACGAACATTTGAAGAGAGAGAAGCCAATAGCACTTCAGGTCTGTTCCCTAGCTGCACTCACTCGTCTGATTCCCTGGTCCTCCGGGTGACGGCGTGGATCAGGGTGTCGTGACCTGAGCTGACGGCATGCGGCCCGTCCCCTCTGGCGTAGTTCTCGGTCTCCTCTTCCACCACCGTTCCCAAAGAGCGCTCCACGTACTGACGGAGGTACTTGACAAACTCATAACTGGGTGGGAGGAGAGGCATAGTAAGTGACGTCACGCCAATATATAAGGTCAATATTGCCCTTTTAATGACAATGAGATATGTCCAGTCAGTGGTGTCTGAAATTACTGAGATTTTACCAGCAAATCCTGGTAAAATTCACACTAGGCAGTGACTTTTTGAAATAATAGCTATTATATTGAATTCTATATACGGTCTTTGCCTGTTCTCAGACCTGCTGGCTCAAATATATTGAGACTTGCAAAACACTAACCACCTTCATATTAGTGTAAAAATGCACTAAAGAAGATGGTTTAATGTTAGTGCTATCTGCTATCCTTCTGTGAGTGGTCTGTGTTGTGGCCTGCTGAATTTACTTGTGGAAGTTCTTGTCAGTCTCTTCCAGGTGAAGCAGAATCTCTTCGGCACATTCGATCGACGGAGCACCAGAGATCCTGTCCTTGATGCTTGTCAGTAGCTGCCTGAGCAGGGACTGCAGCTCGGCCTCATCCTCAGCAGAGAACTCAGACATTTCTGCTGGTCCTTGAAATGGGAGAGGAATGGGATAATGATTTTCCTGGGTTAAATTGTCTGCAAATTGTTGGACAAAAGAGGGTGACATCATATTTAGTTATCATTGCCTACTTGGTGTAGCTAACATATAACCAAGCACAATGTCAGTCATGTATACAAGGTACGAGCTAACATAACTTAGCTCTGCAGTGTATGGCAGGCGGAAATGTGCTTGTGTTTGCTAAGTTGGCTAACGCTAGCTAAATGCAGCGTTGTAACATGGATTCAAAATGCCATTTGCAACCACATTGGAAAGTGAAAAATACATGTCTGCAAGAAACGTTAGACAATATATTATATGCAATATCTTGTAAGTTGATACCTTGTTTATCTACTTTACTAAAGCTTTTCACCCATATAGCATTTTGTCGCCTGTGTCAAGACAGAAAAACCTCCAGTAAGGAATTTCAAAATAAAACCCTAATTGGCTAGCATATGCTGCCATGTTTCGTTTTTTGTTTTTTTCAGTAATAAACTACCAAAGTGAAAATAAAGTCTGAGGAGGAATATGTAGTTAAAGAAATTACAATTGTTGTTTTTATAAATGCCATTCTGTACACCCCAATACCTAATATACTTTTTTAAACATGACAAGTTTACGCTTTTGTAGTGAAGCTAAAACATTTCACTTCCGTTCCTATTCTGGCAAAATCTGTCTAACTTGACGCAGTAAAATACAGCACTGCAACGAACACGCAAAACGCCAGTGTTTGTAGTCATATTGAAAAACTAAAAAACACATGTATGTAAAACAACTAAACAGCATATGCAGTACACTATAAATTGATACCTTGTTTTGTACTTAATAAAAGCTTTTCAGCCAGGTAGCATTTTGCCGGACTTGCCACTGTGACAGCTCTGTCTCTATGGAAACCAGCATCCAGCGCTAACTGCGGTGCATTGTGGGATGTTTAAAGAATATCAATGCTGCCTTCCGTTTATCGGAAATATCGCTTTCTGGTCGTTTCAGAACGATCCAACAAAGTGTAACACTTGATTTTCTTATGATTTCTCACCAAAAGCACTTGAATATATAAAAAGTTGCATTTTGTTGATGAGAGGCAGAAGAACATTTCAGTCACAGCGTCTTGGTGGCCTCAAACAACTTCGTGTTCGAACTGTTCTTATGAGTACTTCCAAGTTAACCGTGAAGTCGTTCCGACGGTTTTTCCTATGGGTCACGAAAGCAGCATCACTGGCACCACATTGTCACGTGACTATGTTTTGGCCATTCTCCGAGTTTTACACATGCAGAAAACTGATATTATTTGCCTTTCTGTCGGGAGAAAGCTGCTAGCATAAAATCAAAATGTTTCATTTGTATGTTGCCGGGTAATTTTACCACCGGAAACTCCAAGGCTAACTTGACTGGTTAAGCTTCAGAGCGCAAGCGTACAGTAGCTAATTCTACATCAGCTAAACAACAAATCGGCTACTCATTGTCCACCATGGCGGCTGTTGACAGCTTTCAGTTTTTGTACAGAGAATTTGCTCGGTCGTGCAGCGTTTACTTTGAAACCCTGGCCCTGGTCGGTGCTCTGTACACGGCCAGCAAAGCAGCCATCCTACTGAGAGACTGTTGCGCCTTAGTCAGGGTGCATTTCCTCCCTAGAATGTTACCGGGAAAGAAGCTGGCCCAACGTTTTGGGGAATGGGCTGTCATTTATGGTAAGGACTGTACAAACTGTTTTATGATTTAAAACTAACCTAGACCTTCATAAGATTTCACATGTCATGTTCTTCTGTATGTATTTACTCTGGTGTCACATAGTTTAGTCCAGAAACAGTGCAGTAGATACATAACCAGTGTTGGAATGATGACATAAGCATTCATTTAAGTTTGACACTACGTACAATGAAATATACTATGCATTTAGGCCATAATGATACATTGTGACATAGTTCTATTCATCAGAAGGGAAAGACAACTCCAAAAGGAACCAGCTTTAAATTATTGTACAGTATGTATTTTACAGTAATTTATTATTCCAAATCTAATATAGACTTTGTTAGGGTATAATTTCTTCGTCTTTATTCAGGCATTCATGTCACATGGGAAGAACCGTCCACAATAACCAGGCGGTTAAAAACGACCACTTCAAGGTGTTGGCAAGTCGTCCAAATCTGTCACAACACCATGAGTGGAGCGTTCTGTAGACTGTAGTTGAACAGTTGTGATCATGAAATGACTTGCGTGTTGAAAATGATACATTTTGTTGGTTTTATTTGAAATGATTATATCATTTCCTACAATTGCCTGCAGATTTTTCCTTGTCGGTAATGTCAGACTTAAGGAAGTTGGAGAAATCACGGTCCATTGTCGAACCCAAATTCCCGAATAGTATGTACCAGCTGAAAGGTATTCTCAAGTAGGAAGCTCGTATCGCCCATGTGACCTGAATGCAGCGTGAGACTGACCTAATTACAAACCTAAATCTAGCCATCTGAGGCCACAGTGATGCTCTCAGATAATGCTACCTTATTGCTTCCTGACCTGATCCTCTTTCCTGTCAGGAGCATCAGAGGCTGTAGCCAAAGCCTATGTGGAGGAGCTTGCCAGGCAGGGGATCAGCATCATCTTCGTCAGCCAGGACCACAGCGCTGTTAGAGACACCGCCGCCGCCCTCTCCCAAAGCTGCGGAGTGGAAACTATCATTGTCGTGGCTGACTTCACCCTGGGCCACGTGGCCTGCAAGCCCGTCAAAGATGCCCTGAGGGGCAAAGACGTCGGCCTCTTGGTGAACTGCGCGGACGAGTCCTCCGCTTTGCCTCACAACCTGATCGAAATGTCCGAGCAAGGGCTGTTGGAGCTGGTGAATAGGAATGTTGCGGCCGCTACCCTGATGACCAGGTTGGTGCTGCCGGGGATGGTGGAGCGCGGCAGAGGGGCCGTGGTCAACATATCGTCAGGTGCCTGCTGCCGACCCTTGCCTGGAAGAGTGACGCTCACCGCCTCCACGGTGAGATGGCACACTGACAAAATCAGCCTCCTATGTGCATCCATAGCCCTGATATGCGCCAGAGTCTCGTGTTCGGGGAGAACGTCACACCCAACGCCATTGGGGGGGAAAAATCTCTTGCTTTGCTCATCGGCAAACATATGTAGAACATGACTTAATACCCTTTACGAATCGTTAGAAGTCTTCAGTTTACATCCAATTCACCAAGCAGCACAAGGTCAACTTCTACAATTGGATTGTTACTCCTGCAATCTTCTTTCACCAAAAACAACATTGCAGAGGGCAGTAGGGAGCTGTGCGAACCAATTTGTTGATGTTGGAAGTGTTGCTGGGTGGATCATGCATACGCCCATTTTATACTACTACTACTATACTATACCATTTGATACTACCAATTCGTAAGAGGTCTTGAGTCAACGTTCAAATTGTATTTCTCTCTCTCCCTCATTCTATCTAGCAAACACTTTCACGCACACACTGTTGCATTTGAACCTTTTCTATTTGTCCATACCAATCCTGTCTTGCAGGGCTATCTGGATCATTTCTCCAGAGCTCTTCACCTCGAGTATGGCTGCAAGGGGATCTTCGTCCAAAGTCTGATTCCTCTCCAGGTAGCTTCCTAGTAACACTGTTCACAAGGACAGCAATATAACAACACTGAGACACGTGTACAGATGCACCCAATTTAAAAATTGAAGTTGCACTAGGCAAGATCTTTATGTAAAACATCAGCGTAAATCACAAAGTGGAGCTGCAGCAGAGAAAGTCTGTGTAGATTCTCCCTATTTGCCCAAATTCAATTTGGGTTCAGACATGCAAGAAATGTTCAAGTTGCCCCCGTCTTCGGTGCAAAAGGCATGGCACGTAAATCACCTCAGCTGTGTCAGCGCTTGACAGTATGTGCGTACATGTTTTTGCAGGTAGCCTCCAGGGGACAACCGTCAGCGGGGAGCTGGCTGGCGCCGAAGCCGGAGGTTTACGCCCACCACGCCATCTCCACCCTGGGCGTCTCTCACTGCACCACCGGCTACTGGCCGCACACGCTGCAGGTTGGTACGACAAGCAGCGGCTAAGCAATGAGTACCCGTTAGTATGACATGAAGAACTGTTCGAGTGCCTCGTGTGACTCAGGTCCTGGATGCATGCTTCATCATGTTCCTATATGACTATATGGATTGTGTTTAGATGTTTTGTGAAGAGACAGAGGAAAGTCCTTCACCCATGCTCCTGATCAGAAGCACTCTCACAGAACAGATTGTTCAGACTAGCGATTAAAACGACCTTGTAGATGTTTAGACGTTTCGCTGGCAGAGATCTGTATACCCTACCGTGTGTACCCCTCTCCTGAGCGCTCAGCTTTTTTGTATTAAATATACTTGAGTACATCATGACTTGACTTGAATCTTTAGCTTTAGCTTTATCTTTAGCTACAGGGGGTCCGAAAAGTCTGGAATCAGAGGGAAATCACTCCTTCACAGGCAGACATTGGGACATACTCGTAGGGAGTTTGGCTCTCTGATCCCCTAACTTGAATCTTCTTGATTTTGCTTTAAGTCTACTCTGTGATAATCCAAAACCAGCAGGGAATTGCTGACGCCTGCTGAGACCATCTCTCTCTCTGGATAGGCTGCGAGAGAAAAACGGTATACCGTTTGCAAACTTCTGGAAGTTTTCTGTCGAGCACTTTAGGTGAAGGAGCGAGTGATAACCCCCACGATTCCAGACTTTTCAGACACACCGTATGCTAAAGCTCCAGGGAAATACCACTACGATAAAGGGATACTGGGATCACAGGGATTTCAACACTCCCAAGAATCAAGAAACAAGAAAAGCAAAATTATCTTAAAGGATCTAAATCATGAAATGCATAGTATTCCATTTCTTTGACCACCTCTTTCTCTCTGTGTGTTTTTTTATGTCCTTTCCAGTATGGCCTGATGAGGTGCATTCCAGAGTGGATTTGGGTGCTGGGATCACGTGTGCTGATCAGTTCAAACTAAGAGCTCGCTTCCCCTCCCTACACTGGACTCTTTTAGTGGAGTTTCTTTTGCCAGTAGTTTATAATACGTCTATTTGTCAAACTCGGGTTCTGTTGAAGATTGTATTAGTCAGAAGATGTGAGGTATCCCATTTTCTGGTTATCTGCTCAAAGAAAACATCATTTTGCTCTACATATTATTCCCGTAGATGCCAGAGAACCTGGTCATTTACAATGTTCCTTTTGCTGCACAGCCTGGAGTGGATTCATTGGCAGGAAATCGGGGGGTATTGGCTTCCTGAGCTGACCAGACGGTAGTCAGATACCAAGATGTGCCAGTTGGTTATCACATATCCTGGGAAAAAAACAAAACATATTTGCACCAAGCGATTGGCGGTGACTGGCGAGTGAACACTTAGCTGGAGGTGGATGAGATAACATGCAAGCGGAGTGAAAGTGAATTTGCACTAATGTGTGAGATTGTGATGGAGATGTGTGGGGTTTTTTTATTTATTTTTTTAATGGAAGTTTTGTTGACAAAACTAAGGCACAGCTATATATTCAGAAATTATTTAAAAAATAACGTGTGTGTTGAACTTTGCACTAGATACATTATTGTGCTGACTGTATAGAATGATTGCTGGATGGCATTATAAACACATTCTAAAATATTCTGCACATATTATAAATTGTGACTCAAAGATAATATGTATCATTGTAGCTTAAAGTAGAGCAATAAAACGATTTCCCCCCCTTCCCACAAATATCTGTCCTTTCATTTATTTGGATGAAAATGTAACTGACACTCTGTACATAAATATCTCCTTTATCTGACTGGTCGGCTTTTGGTTTCCTGCAAATAATAGGAGTTGTTGTCGATGCAGGGCGTGCGCGCTTTGTTTTTCTCTTTAAAAAGTCAAAGGTGGTGTAAATCATTTACGTCCAGGAACTGCTGCCACACCGGCTGCGAGAGGTTGTCCCGGGGCCCTTTGGATCAACCGGGTCATCGGCTGTTTGTAAAGCTCCCGAGGACACGTGAGGCACAGTCCGTGATAAAGACGCCTGGTTGCTCGGCAAACCTGACAAAAAAAAGAATTGTAAACGGTCAACGCAATTTTGATTTTGGGGGAATCAAACCCCCATGAAAAGTTATAGACCATGCACACACACTCATTTTTTCTTGGCACAATTGGCAATTTCCACCTTTGGAAAATAATTTGAATCATTTAGTACATCTAAGGAGGATCCAATCTGTAAAACAAATATCATTTTGCCAAAGAAAGGCCTTTTAAATTTGTAATTTTATGTTCTCAATGATGTTGTAAGAGTGTATTACTTTTTTCAAATCGTGGGTATCTTCAACTGAACCTTACAATACAAGTAAATGTAAAATATAAGCCGAGAACTATTTTTTTAATGCCGTTATCTTGTGATCTCGAGATGACAAAGCTCATTTTCTTGTGATAGCGGCTTAATTTATCTTATCTCGAGATAACAAAAAGCCGATTTCTCATGATAACGAGATAAATGAACCCGTTATCACGTTAGCGCGTTTCATATTTGTGTTGTATTGGTGGGGTGGGTTTGGGAGTTTCAAAGCAAACTATATGAACTTTTTATGAACTTATGACATTTGTTGTAAGGATGTTTTCCCTTGTGATTTGATATGAGGGTATTTACATTATGGGGTAGGTTCACATACAGTGGTCAACTTAAAGCAGATATGTTACTGTCCAGTAGGCTACAACCAAAGAGTCTCGTTGGTATAGGGGAACTGGAAAATAAACTACCCACATGGGTGGGTGTTTGAATGGTGTATTGGTGGTGTGTTGATTATTTCGTTAGAAAACAAAGCTTGTTTTCTAGAGATAACGAGATAAATTAAGCCGTTATCACGAGAAAACAAGCTTTGTTATCTTCAGATCACAATAATTAACTTGTGATCTGGAGATAACGGCATTAAAAAAATAATTGCAAGCTTCCATCAATCTCTCTATCAGGTTTCAACCTTTATTTAAAATGCCTTCAAAATGAATAAAATATCCATTTAGCACACGATTATCCCAACATAAAAGCAATAGTGTTCTATTTAAGACATTTTTGCATTTTGCAAAAATATTGGAAAATGCACAGGTGTAGGTGTTTTTGTATTATGAACATTAAACGCTAAATTTGATAGAAAAAAAGGAAATGCAAGTTCCAAGAGAACATGTAGCATCCAAAGAAATGACAAAGGGAGCTTGTAAATCAAATGTGCCAGAGAGCTTTTGAATTTACCAGCCAGTTGCATTCATTGTTGCAATTGGAATTTTGTTGTGGATAGGACGGGTCCTTCAGATAAGATGCAGAGGGAAGGATGATAGGAGCGAAACGTTCATCTTCACTTCGCTCTGTCGTCTTCCTCCTGAAGCATCGTTCTCCTCGTCCACTTTTTATTCTTCGTGGGTTTGTTTATTGGTAAGTTGATCATTTAAAAAAAAAGCATAACCATTTATGATATTTTCTTTGCCAAAAAGGTTAATTAATACTGTATGTGGGCCGAAAATGCAAGATCAGCTGTACAGATTTCAGAGCTGTCACACATTTGTAGATTTGTAGAATATAGTAATGCTGTACAGTGTAATATATAATAGAGATGGAAAGTGTAAGTGTATGTGAGCAGTTAACAGACTAATTGAATGCACTGACAAGTGAATTTACCAATCAAAAGGTACAAAGCCTCAAACACAAATTGCGATTGCATTCATTCAATCGATCGCTAAGATTCAACCATCACTAATAACAAGCAGGTAAACATTTATAATGCAGTTTTTCTCAATTGCTAAAACACTAAACCCTTTTCTCTGAACCAAATGCTCAGTGGCCTAAACCCATTTGTTGAATCAATCACTCTAAACTCATTCTCACTAAAACACATTTTGCACTATGATGCACTTGTGTGCAAAATGGTGAACACGGTCGTCAAAAGTTAAACACAGTTGTCATCGTTTACACACAACAACTCAAAATTGTTCACACTTGTTTCTAATGATGTGATCAAACCAATTGGAGAGAATATAAGCCAGTTCAGAGAGCACAGGTGGCACAGGTACGTTGCTTGGCAAGGGACAACGTTGCATGTGATGTGGACGAAGTCCTCTGGCCGGATCAGCACAAAGACGTGATGCTGAGGCAGAATGAATCTCTCACTGATTTTGATTTTGAATGTACTGTAATGTGCTTTTCATTTAGTTTTCTTTGTTCTTTGGGCTTACTGTATTTTTGTGCTGAATATACAGACATTCAATACTGTATTACTTGCAGTACTTACAGTATACAATATATTCACTGTACTAAGTTGTGATTACTATACTTTTTTTTATTGCAAAATGCCTTTATATTCAATAAACATGTTTTTCTGTAACTAGATGCCCTGGACGCTGTGTTCTCAATTTTCTGACATAGTGTCTAAGGAATGCTCTGTAGTGTTTCTATATTGACTGGCTGTGTGTATGATCTGAAAGCATTGTTTGATTTTGAGCACAGATTCAATGGTTTTGAGGCGATTGTTTGAGTTTGCCAGAAGAGTGAGAGGTTTTGTGAATGTAGTTTGAATATTTGGTTTTGTGTTTGAAGTTTTGAGAAAATGGGTGAAGGTTTCAAGAAATGTGTCTTAGCAATTTAGAAAAACTGTAATCTCTGTGTCTCTTAGTTACAGAGTGACAGCAAAACCAATAAAAGGTAAGGCAGAAGGCAAGAAGCATAAAAAAGGAGGTAAAAAACCTCATGCTTAACAAAACCTCATGCTCTTTGATTTAAGATGGTATTGAGCAAGGTCAAGTCCTTGACTCCCAACAGATTGGCTCAGTATGTTATGGAGACTTGAAATCAGCAGCCGAGCCGGCGTCTCTATCAGTGAACCTGCCTTGGCCTACAGGACATGTTAAGCCGGTCCTTGAGAGAGAGTCTGTGTGGCCTAAACTATTATTTCTAGATCAGGTTTGTTCCATAATTGCAATAAAAGCATCCCTTCAGAAAATGACAGTACTAGACAGCATTGTCTGTGTGTAAGATCACAGAGTATAATATTTAATGTTACCTTTTCTTATTCCTGGCCTCTGCAGCACGCTGTACAACTGGCGACGGAAATGGGTGAATGGGATCTGCTGGGTCGCCTGCTGGATAAAGTGCAAAGCCACTCCACGGTGATTGGCAAGGTCTGGCTCACTGTGCTGTTTGTCTTCCGCATCCTGGTCCTGAGCACCGGTGCTGAGAAGGTCTGGTCACATATTCACTGTCTCACATGCACACATATACTCCATGTTAGCAAAGCATTAAAGGGGCAGCTTAGCCAAGGAATTACAGTACAGGCCAGTTTTGAAAGCCAGAAATGCCTTATCAAAAGCTTGATTCAGCTAAGAAGATCTTTATTTGTTAGTGTCTCATTTGTACCACTCCCACGGTCCATACTTCCCTGACATATATGGTTGAGTATTTTTAATCATCTCTTTTCTCATGTTGTGCCATGTCATCTTATCTAGGTGTGGAGTGATGAGCAATCCGACTTCGTTTGCAACACTCAGCAACCGGGTTGTAAGAACGTCTGCTACGACTACGCCTTCCCCATCTCTCACGTTCGCTTCTGGGTCCTTCAGATCATCTCCGTGGCAACGCCGACGCTAGTTTACCTTGGCCACGTCCTTCATGTGATCCACATTGAGAAGAAGGTGAGTGACTGCGGTAAGATTAGCACCACCTGTGTGCCGCAGGTTTCCCTTGATTTCACTGCAGTTGATTTCACTGATTCTTCGCCCCTCTCTGGTTGAAGGCATGCTTGTGTAGCGATTTCTTTGAGATCACAACCTGCAGTGTGACGTTCTCCAGACTGCTGAATAATGTCGAACTCTGCCTTTTCTTACCAATCCAAGGTGAGGGAGAGGATGAAGAAGCAGGCGGAGTTGGATGACCAGGCCAAGTTGTTCCTCACGTGGGGTTATAAAGTTCCTAAGTACAGCAACAGCAGTGGCAAGATCAGCCTCCGTGGACGCCTTCTTCGCAGCTACGTGCTCCACCTTGTGGCTAAGATTCTTCTGGAAGTAGGGTTCATCATCGGCCAGTACCTTCTGTACGGCTTCACCCTCCAGGCTCGCTATGTCTGCAGTCGCTTCCCCTGCCCTCATGAGGTAGACTGCTTCCTCTCCAGACCGCTGGAGAAATCGGTCTTCATCTGGTTCATGCTGGTGGTGGCGATTGTCTCCTTTGTCCTCAACGTGGTTGAGCTGTTCTATCTGTGCGTGAAAGCTGTGAAGGAGTGTCGGGCAAGGAGGCAGGACTACACTGTGACCCCGGTGACGCCTCCTGTTTCCAAGAGGAAAGCCTTTAAGAAATGGGACCAGATGAACCCAAAACACGTCGGTCTGGAGCTGAAGCTCCAAGAACACAAGCTAGGGGTCAACGGGGCTACGGAAAGTGTTAATGGGGTTGCTAACAGCGCATCATCTGAGAACAACAACATGGGGGAGGTCCATATCTGAAGCACGGCATTGATACTCCTCTAACCCCAGGTGGGGTTAGAGGAGTAGTCAGCTTCTGTAAACAGTAATCATTCACACGCTACATGCTGCTTGCAATCACTGAAAATGATTATTGTGACATGGGAAAAAAAACATGTCATCTATCTATCATGTTAGCTGTAGTTTCATCCTATTTGCCTGAATTAAATTCTGGTGTAGGGTATGGTCACTTTTCCACCATCAGGAAGTGACGAAACAAAACCCGAGTGAAATCCAAACTGTCTGCTGTCTGCTATAGCAGCAAGTGCTTTAAACGTATAGCCTTATCGTGCATTTAAACAATGTAATACTCCTCTTTGTTGTCATATCTTTTCACCGAATGCATTTTCAGACAATGTAAAAATAAAGCAATACTAATAATTGTATATGATAAACAAGTTCCACACTCCTTCACAGTGTTGCTGCATTGTATTACCTTTCCATTCCTTATCTAGCCATTTATCTTTCTTCTGAAATTGACCAAGGCAAGATGGTTGTATTGTGAGTTAATATGTAAGGTAGGATGTAGAGAAGAGCCTTTGAAAAATTTCACTTGAGCTATTAAGGAGAGGTAAAAAGCTAAATTTGCTATTTAAATATGACAAAAACAATATTGAATTAATTGTGTGCTTAAAAAATAAATAAATAAATAAACTACATACAATTGAAAACTATTCAACTGCTAATAGTCCACAGTGAATATATGAGCATGCATATCTCATATTGTAATAACTTTGGCCTATTTAAATGTGCTTCAGTCAGCAAATGTTTTTATTTGTTCAAATGAGCTCCATGCTAGCAAGAGTTTACTAGAGGGAGAAAGTAATGAGTAACAACTATTCTGAATACTTTTACCTAAGTAGATTTTTATAGTATTCCTGCTTTTTTGAGTGTTTAAGTGAGTGATACTTGAGTTATAAGCAGTTTAAGTAGTAAGTATTAAGTATTGATCAGCCACAACATTAAAACCACTGACAGGTGAAGTGAATAACATTGATTATCTCGTTACAATGGCACCTGTCAAGGTAGTGGGATATATTAGGAAGCAAGTGAACAGTCAGTTCTTGCAGGAAAAATGGGCAAGTGTAAGGATCTGAGCGACTTTGACAAGGGCCAAATTGTGATGGCTAGACGACTGGGTCAGAGCGTCTCCAAAACGGCAGGTCTTGAGGGGTGTTCCTGGTATGCAGTGGTTAGTACCTACCAAAAGTGGTCCAAGGAAGGACAACCGGTGAACCGGCGATAGGGTCATGGGCGCCCAACGCCCAATATATTTTTTGGGCTGACATAAATCTTTCTGGTAGTAAGCAGTATCAAGGTGATGTAATCGTTTTAAGGGGAAAAATCATAAATGAATGCTTTTATGTAAGCATAATTGATTTTGTTTATATTGGTGGCTGTTTGCCATATGATGATCACTGACCGGTCGTAATTTACCCACCTTTTCATTTACCAACTGTTTCAGGATAGCACTCATATCTACCTTTAAATTAAGATAATATTAAAAAGGAGGATTACATCAAAAATTGTGAGTGGTCTACATCCAGTAGGCCTAATAAAAATGATGGCTTCGCTCTTCAAAGCACCTCCAACCCCCTCACCCTGAACACAGGATCCCCCCAGGGTTGCGTCCTCAGCCCCCTACTGTACTCCCTGTCCACACATGACTGTGTGGCCAGGTACAGCTCCAACTCCATCATCAAGTTTGCGGATGACACAGTGGTGGTGGGCCTGATCTCCGACAACGACGAGAAGGCCTACCTGGAGGAAGTTGCTGATCTGTCACTCTGGTGCCAGGACAACAGCCTCCTCTTGAATGTCATCAAAACTAAGGAGCTGATTGTGGACTTTAGGAGGACACAACAACAGAGGACGTACTCACCACTGGGGATTAATGGGACTACTGTGGAGAGGGTGAGCAGGTATAAATACCTGGGAGTCCACATCTCCGAGGATCTTACATGGACTACACACACAGACACTCTGGTGAGGAAGGCGAGGCAGCGCCTTTACCACCTCAGGCAACTGAGGAAATTTAAAGTCTCCCGGAGGATCCTTCAGTCCCTTCTACTCTGGAGCTGTAGAGAGCATCCTGACTGGGAGCATCACTGCCTGGTTCTGGCAACAGTTCCGCTCAGGACAGGAAGGCTCTGCAGAGAGTAGTGCATTCAGCTGAACGCACTATTGGAACTACACTCCCCACCCTGCAGGACTTGTACACCAGGAGGTGCAGAACCAGAGCCTGCAGGATCATGAAGGATCCTCACCACCCCAACAACGGACTGTTTCAGCTGCTGCGGTCAGGCAAGCGCCTCCGTAGTCACGCTGCCAAAACAGAGAGACTGAGACGGAGTTTCTTTCCTCAGGCCATCAGGACTGTGAACTCTGACCTCACCAGGGCCCCCCACCAGGGCCCCCCACCAGGGCCCCCACCAGGGCCCCCCACCAAGACCCACATACTGCCCCTCTTATACACACACACACACACTCACACACTTAGGTAAAGACTACACATAATTTATATTATATTACATATATACAATTTCCCCTTTTTTTTTTTTGTCTATATTCTTATTTCCAAGTGCTCTTACTGTAAATATTGTGTTGGTTTTTATAGAGCTCTTACTATGACATTGTAAATATTGTATTGTTTTTTTATTGTTTTTTTTATTGTAAATAGTGTGAATCTGTTATTTTGCCATTTGCACATTCCTGCTGAGCATTGCCACTTTTACATTTCACTGCACACCTCGTGTGTGTATATGACAAATAAACCTCTTGAATCTTGAATCTTGAATCTACCACCAAAATGCTTCAGTATATAAATTGGTCGACCGGTAGAATCAATTATCAATTATACTGCTTTTAAAAATGATAATGATAAAAGGCCTTTTATGCTCCTTTTAAAAGACATACAGACATATCTTCCAGACGCTGTAGCACTGAACACTTGTCAATTATTGCACACCTCCACCTGTATTTTTAAAACTTTATCAGCATTCACTTGCTGACGTTGACAACCTTACAGTGCAGCCAGATGTGCGTTGCGTAATACTTCATCAGTCCTCGCTCACAAAACTCCAAGGTCCAACTTTGGTTAGCGATCTGTCCGAAGCAGACACAGTCCTTTCTGACAGGTCATCAGGTAAGAAGCAACAATTTCTGTTTTCTGCTCACACATTATAAAGATAACTGGTAGTTTGACGGATCAGGAAAAGAAGGAGATTGAGTTGAACTGAAAAAAAGTATTAGAATTATGTAAAATGTAGAATTATATGTCAAGAAAATGTTTTTAACTTGGATAAAAATGAAAATGGTAGTTGATGGGTAACTGTCGGAATCAGTTTTATTGAGTAATAAGGAATTTGGGTTGCTCTCGTAGGTTAACATTAAACATAACAAAACACAAAATATACATTAAAAGTAGAAAAAAGTAGAAAAAGCATAAGTATTATATGAAAAAATATACAATTAAAAAAACAAAACAAATAATGAATTCATTCCTCTTGACATAATTGAGTTCTTTGACTTTGCATTAATTCATTAGGCATCACATAGCTTGTCTTATTTAGTGTTATTTTATACAAGTCATGTTGTGACAGTATAAGAAAAAACATTAGAATTGTTGTACTTTTGAAGGACAATTCTAATAGTGCTATTAGGTATTATAGCCTTTTTCTGGTATCTCTACTTATCCATGAACACCCCTGTATTTTTTTTTTTTAGCTTTTTTACTCATTGTTGCAAAACTCTGATTAATTATTATTTTTTGGGAAGAATATTGACTGACGGCCGCAATGTCTCCTTCCTCCTCATACAGTACAATGAGTCATTTTGTTATTGACTTTATACTATTCTTTATACTGTTCTAGTTTAATATTTCAGTTAACAAGGTGTGGTGTACACTCACACTCTCTCTTGCTACGTGTTGTTGGTCCTTGCTACTAACGTTTGATGCGTCATTACAATGCTCAGGTTATGCTGCGTTCACATCAGATTTATCATAAATACGATCTGCCGACTAGTGACAAAACTTTGTGTCAGCCTCCTAGTGGTAATAAAAAGTAGGACACTTGGCGCCACAGCTCACCCAATCTTTCCTGCCTCTCTCTCCACTGTTACTGTTCAAATAAAGGCAGAAAAAATAAAATAAACTCTTGTGAGCAATATCTACTGCAGTTTGTTTATGGTTGGTTTTGAATTCATATATATAAAATATTTTGGATGTGGGTGTTCCTGCAACTGACATGAACACGGAATAAGCATTACTAGCATTACTAAGATTGGAAATTTGAAGATTCATCTCCTTCTTACTTGTTAATACTATTTTTCCCTTCATGTTTCTCCTATTACAGAGTAACAACTGGACATAACTAATAAAGATGGGAGAATGGGGATTCCTGTCCTCTTTACTGGACAAGGTCCAGTCCCACTCCACCGTCATTGGGAAGGTCTGGATGAGTGTCCTCTTCCTGTTCAGGATCATGGTTCTGGGTGGCGGTGCTGAGAGCGTCTGGGGCGATGAGCAGTCGGATTTCATCTGCAACACCCTGCAGCCTGGTTGTGAAAACGTCTGCTACGACTGGACCTTCCCCATCTCACACATTCGCTTCTGGGTCCTTCAGATCATCTTTGTCTCGACCCCGACGCTGGTCTACCTGGGCCACGTCATACAGGTCACCCATCAGGAGAACAAGCTCAGACAGCAGATGGCGAGCCCTGGAGGGACCCACCAGCTCAAACTGCCCAAGTACACTGACGAGACGGGCAAGGTGAAGCTCAAGGGGAACCTACTGGGGCAGCTACATGGCCCAGCTATGGGCCAAGATCTTCATTGAGACCGGGTTCATCGTGGGCCAGTACTACCTGTACGGCTTCATCATGGTCCCCATGTTCCCCTGCTCTAGGGATCCCTGCCCCTTCACCGTGGAGTGTTACATGTCTCGTCCCACAGAGAAGACCATCTTCATTATCTTCATGCTGGTGATGGCCTGCGTCTCACTGCTGCTCAACGTCATCGAGGTGCTCTACCTGCTTTGCACCAGGCTTCGATGTAGGTCCAGGTCTAACGCTCGCAAAATGACATCCGCGGAAAACCCTGCCAGCCTGTCGGCCCCAAGGTGGCCGACCACGGAGGACGCGCTCAGGCAGAACAAGTTGAACATGGAGCTGGAGCGCAGCCCGAGTATTGGTGGAAGCCTGGACGGGGCCAAGGAGGAGAAACGGCTGCTGAGCGGCCATTAGAAACCGTTGCCGTGACCATCATAATGCGTGAAATAAATGCTTGTGTTTCAGAGTTTTTCCCAAAGTTGTATTCAGGTACATACTAGTCACTGAAGCAAACATTTCACACCAAGTGACACAGTGTATGACAGAATGTTAAGTCAAGGGTTTTGTCTGGCTCTGTAATGATGTGATCTACTTGCAGAGAAAAGCTTTAATATATGTATATTTTTTTATCAAACTATTTGAATTTTGAGATTTACTTTTTACTGTTTTCATTTAAAATAGAAATCTGCTCATAATTTGGAAGCAGTGCAATATGGATGTTCTATTTATGTTCTTATATAACACTCTTATCTCTGGAAAAAAAAAGCTTGCACTGACAGAATAGTGTTGTGTTTAATTAGTTGCTGTGCTGTGCTTTAATACAATTATTTTATTTTATTATTTTTTTATTGAATGTGACCCTTCATTAAGTTATTACAATGGTCATTACTTTTCTGGGACGATTAAATAATTTGCCTAATAATGAATGATGCCAACTAATGCTGTTTCTGCTGTAGAGCTTTGCATGTCATGTTAAATAATAAATAAATAAAAAATATTGAAGGAAAAATCCTGTTTCATATGCAATTGATTTTTGGATGAAAGGCTCACACAAAAAACACTTCATGCCTCACAGAACATGATTTCCTTGGGTGTGGTAACACTTCAGAATAAGGAGTGGTGTATCTCCCAGAATATATTATTGTGACGTAATATATTGATAAGCCAATCGATTCGATAGCAATTTACATGAGGTGGTATATGGAATGAGAATCCAAATGAGAATCCAAACAAAAAAATATATGTGGGGGAAAGGAAATATTTATAAGTAATGTTCTATAAGTAATGTTCGATCGTTTTACACCTAGAGAAACAAAATGTCATCAAATATCAATGTCATAAAGATATCAAAAACCTATTTTTTGGGATCCTTTCCATCAATGGCTGAAGGCATGGTCAAGGCATATATGATTAAAGTATGAAATAATACATCAATTTAAAGGTATCTCAATTGAGATTAATCTTGACAAATGGTATTGAGAGATTTTAATGCCTGTGGAAAAGCGCTGGGCAAAAGTTATTCAGCTTGTCAATACTTCGCCAATCATTAACCTGTGCAATCATCTGAGGGGTCAACCCAAAACCCTCTGCCTCAGATTTATCATTTCCAGATGTCGTGCCAACGTGACAGCTCACAAAATTATGCAATTCCAACAAATCTAAAGTTCAAGGTGCAACAGGCAGGTTTAGTTTGGTCCACTGGGCTGTCATTCTCATTCTGTCCCACAGCTGGTAGCTTTTGTGTGTTGTCTAGAAAGTGGCTTTTTAAAAAGGTAAGATATATTTTTTATAGTTTTTGCTATGTGTTTATCATAATATAAAACATGTAATTCCGTGGATTATCTGTGAAATACATTTTATATTCAAACTTTTTTTTCAGACTTAAACTTATTTTTATCATATAGATAAAGTAAATCTTATCAAGTTGTTTTTGACGCTTTGTTAATATGAAATTTAAATTTAGGATAGAGTACTGAGATATTCTACCTATGTAGCCCCGTATAAGTGTGTGTATGTGTGTGTAAAGCCAGAGAAGAGATCATCATAATTATCATTTTAAGGAAGAAAAAGAATCGCAAACTTCCACATTTTCTCGCAATTACAAACTCTTGACAATTCCTTCCTAATACAAATATAAATAAATAAATAAATATACATAAATAATACATGATTGTAGCTATATATATATATATATATATATATATATATATATATATATAATGTATGTATATGTGTGTTTATGGATACAACCTAAATACCTCTCCTATCATTGCATCCACTCACATATAAGATAGCCTCAGGTAACTTTGCATTATATAACACTGTTTATCGCTTGTCTTTGCCTTGTGAACATTCTATAGATTAGGCTTTTTACTACGTCTTGAGCGACACGTGATCTTGCCTCCAAACCAAAACACACTTTATGTGATTTGTTTCAAGTTGAAATGTTTGACCTTTCATCTGAATAGATTGCATATGCCTATATCTATACACTTTGGTGCTATATGCAGTGATGTAGTGGTAAATTAAAAAGTGGGTAAAGTGGGACTGGTCCATGATCATTTAGAGGCAAACATCTCCCAATATCCACCAATAAAAAAATAAATATTTTCATAAAATAATTAATTTTGCTTTTTTACCCTATTCTCATATAACTTATTGTGATGTATACTATGGATGTGCCTCATGAAAATACTGTATATGTCAGCCTACAAAGGTGGTAAACTAGAGTTTGCAGAGTTTGTATATCACAAATATAGATAATGGCAAAGGGTAATTTCGACAGACGATTAATATATTTTTTTTTTCCCCAAATCATGTTTTTTCATCATCCTATCAGAAACCATGGGAGACTGGGGTTTTCTGTCTTCTCTGCTGGACAAGGTTCAGTCCCACTCCACGGTCATCGGGAAGATCTGGCTCATTGTGCTTTTCATCTTCAGGATCATGATCCTGGGAGCTGGAGCAGAGAAGGTCTGCTTGTGTTTATTTTTTCTACATCGTTTATTTTTTTATAGCACTATAATACGTTTAGTAAACAGAGTTTTCACTTGAATCATTGAATTACTTTGCTTTTAAATTAAAATCTTACATTTACAAAAGCAACTTGACCAGATTGACCAGCAACCAGATTCACTAAAGAGTTATGCAAAGGAAGAGCACCAATTTTAGCACCGAAATGACCAAATCAGAAAGCTGTGTGCAATGAGTGGACTTGTATACAATTCCACTCATTGCACACTCATTGAGAGGTCCACCCAGTTCACTAAAACTCCCCCAAATTGTTGAGGCACATGTAAGATTCTTTGAAAGGTGGCGTAAAGACTTAAAATTACATAAAGAGTTTGTCCATTCAGAATGGCTACAAAGATGCAGGTATCACACCAGCAAGTCAGACAAGCAAGGAAGATGTTGTCCATCTACAATGTTGATCAGATCAGAGAACACTCCAATTGTAATTATAAGCTATTTGTTCTTATAGTTGGTGATCAAGGGGATGTTTTCAAAACCTTGCTTGTGTCACAACTTGACTTGCATAACTTTCTTAGTGAATAACATACATTAGCTCAAGCAACTGAGGTGCGAAAAAATACGGTAATTCCTTTGTGAATCTGGACCGTTTTTTGCATTTCCTTCGCAGTATTGTGATATGAAATGCTCATCTAAACATTGCAGGTGTGGGGCGATGAGCAGTCCAAAATGGTGTGCAACACCAAACAGCCCGGTTGCAAGAACGTCTGCTACGATCACGCCTTCCCAATCTCGCACATCCGTTTCTGGGTCCTCCAGATCATCTTCATCTCGACGCCAACACTGGTCTACCTCGCTCACGCCCTTCACGTCATCCACAAAGAGAACAAGCTGAGGGAGCGCATTCAGATGAATTCCGCGAACGAACTGACCAAAGTTCCCAAGTACTCCGATGAAAAAGGCCACGTCAAGATTAAAGGCAGACTGCTGGGGAGCTACATGACATCCATATTCTTCAGAATTGTTATAGAGGTGGCGTTCATCGTAGGGCAGTACTACCTTTACGGGTTCATCATGGATCCAAGAATCGTCTGCTCCCGAGCCCCCTGTCCCTTCACCGTGGAGTGCTTCATGTCTCGGCCCACGGAGAAGACCATCTTCATCATCTTCATGCTGGTGGTGGCCTGCATCTCTCTGCTGCTCAATGTGGTGGAGATGTTCTACCTGATTTGCTCTAGTGCTCGCTCCAGACGAAAGTCTAGAACAGCACCGGTCGCTCTCACCATGCACCCCCGTTTCAACGGCGACAGTCTGAGGCAGAATGAGAAGCTCAGCCTCCATGCTGTCGGTCACAGCACGGCCTAACTCGGGTCCAGCCCCACAAATTGCAAAATTCAGCCACAGGGTTAAAATACAAGAGGTAATTGTGACTGATTGCCTTCACTGTTTGTGGTCAGTAGCCTGCATGGACCCAATCACTAAATGGCCAGAGATCGACCGAATTTCAGAAGGACCTGACCATACAGTCCTCATTCATTATTGCCACATCTTGACAGACTGAAACCACAATATCGACACAAAAACATATTTCATTTGAAGGGGAAAAAGTGAGAAGAAACTGTCTCTCTTCCTCATTCTTTATTCATTTCCATTCATCTTGGCATTATAGGGCTATTCATGCAAAGTTCCAATAACAGAAGAATCTATTCAGCCCTTTGACTCGCTTGAGCTCAACTGTCTCACTGGTAAAACACTGTTGATATATTAGTCATTCATCTCAACTTCACCTCTAAGTTAGAATTTTAAATGTGGATTTGTTTAAAAGAAATGCTCTAATGTTACCTTTATTGCTAGGAATCCTTATCCCGGGTCCCTTCAATCTTAATTAATGGGTTTTTGGGTTTTGATTCTGCTTCATATAATGCTTGAGCACAACGAACCTGTGTTACTTATGGATAATATCAAAAAATGAATTATCACCCTTCCGCCACTATATGTGAGAACAGTTTTTCTGACCAATTGCTTAATTGACTTCCATAAGAAAATTAAAGAAAGTAGTGCAATTTTTATTAAACTCTCTCAAAGTGTCATGAATTGGCATAAAAATTATTACATGCATGAGAATTGTAAATATTTTCATTTGAAATTGTTTATATTTTTATTTTTGAATGTTTTACACTTTAATATACCTTACTGTATCTTGTGTTTGTGGTTGTAAAGTGCTAAATGCTTGTAGGAAAAGTGCAAACATCATACTGTTTATATAAATTGTTTAGAGTTTAATCCAAATCATATTTGACCATGCCTCACTGAGTCTCATTCTTTTGTTTCATCGTCACCATCATCAATTTATGGTTTCCAATTTTGAGATCACTGAAATTAGTTGTTGGAGAAAAATATTCTATCAAGACACAAAACATAACATAGCATACAAGACACAAAACATAATGATGCATATCTAGCTAATAACATTCCTATATGGGTCAATATCCATTGTGCTGTCACTGTTCTGAATACAAGAGTAACTGTTTATTATTAAAAACACTTCAAACCTATAGTGACATGGGCTTCAAGATGAATAATGTGTATTTCATTCATGTATTTCATATTTCATTTTTTTGTCATGTCATATGTGCTGCTCACTCAACTTCAATGAGATTAATAATTGACTAAATTATATAGTTTTAGAACAATGTCATCATTTTATTTAAAGGTAGAAGCTTAGGTTACCGGTTCCTACCACTATAAAACCCTGAATTAGTTGTCACTTAATCATTCAATCATAAATAAATCATAAATAACGATTAATTATAGACAAGTTATAGACCAATATTTTGTCACCGGCATAATTACAAAACAAACTGAGGTTGATTCTGCATAAAGGTAAGGCTTTAGTTTTGAAATAGATTTGAGTTTGGTGTTAGTTTGTGGCTCAGATGGCTTTGTGGTTGGTGTTACAACATGATTTGTGTATGTGATGGTTGTCTTTGTGATCTGTTGGTTACAATATCTAACATTTTATCTTTGGCTATTTGATGCAGACACTAAGCTTTGTATGCTTATATTGTGTTTTCTACTGTGCATGGAATGGTTTTATGGTTTCTGGCAAAGTTAGGAATTTGGCTGCTTTTAATGCTTTTAAACTGTCAATCTGATCTGGCAACACAGCTCGTATTTGCAGTGAACATTTATATCAGGTACTGTAACTAATACAAAGACATTTCTATATGCGGATAGGCATTTAGGCAACATGTCTGTCTCGGATATATGGCATTAAATTAAACTCACATTCACAGGTCCACACAGGTCCAAAACTGTTAAAAAAAAAAAAAAACGTTCTACGCTACTACGTTTAGCTATCTAGGCTTTAAATTAAAAACCTAACCGACGTTCATATCATATCTGTCTCAACAAAACACCAGGCCATCAACTTACCCAGCCATGCACGTGCAGTTCGCTGTTAATATTTAACTGTGTGCCTTGTTGTCTTGTACAGCTGTCTTGTGCCCCTGCCGCTGGCTTGGCAGTACTTCTGTCCGTAGTACACAAAAATCGCTGATCAAATCAAGATACAGTACATCTTGTACATGACCACAAATCACATATTTCTATTCTATATTTCTATTCGTCTAGTTTTTCCATAGTGTATACACTGGGGGGTGTCTCAGTAAAATACGCATATACTGTATGTCAGGGCATTTAGTTGGATAACCCACTGACAGGAGGGAAGGCATCTGGCAGGTTAGTTCCATCCACAGTATCTGATATTTGCGAGATATTTTGTCTTGAGACAAACCATTCCGACAAAGTTGACATGAAGACGTTTAACTCGCTAGTTAGCTAGCTAAGCAAGGGATGCGGTACAACTCTGTTGCACTTCAGTGGTTTTCTGCCACCTCTTAGTGCGCATGCGTTGTGCATGCACGTTTACTAAACATTGATATTGGTCTATTAATTGAGTTAACCTGGAAATCATTGTTAGGCCTATGTTGCACTGTTTTTCTATTATTATCTATTTCTATTAAATGAGTTACGTTTCTTCCAAATTGTAGGCCTACTGAATTATCATTAAACTGGTGTCAAACATGAAAACTGTTGCTAGGCGACCGTACACAAAACGGTACACTGGAGTCCCCTTTCATGATATTTGCTCACAGGTAGGATAGAAAAACACTTGTTATAGAAATCTGTTGTTCAAGGGCATCTTAATTGACACAAATATATTAGTATAGTATACTAGTAGTAGACGTAGTAACTGATTACAAAATCGCGTTAACAAAATTATCATTTTAAGTTACGTTAATTAGATACATCGATGGCGAGTCAACTTTGTGATTGCTAACGTTAACTAGCTCAGAGTTTCTAGATTTTCACGGATCCAGATAACTTAAAATTTTAATTAACTGAGCATCTGAGGAGGTCCATTTTGGGTTTAGTTCAGGATAGTGTAGCCTAAGTACGCTAACTGTCTAGAGGTAGGGTGGGAATGATAACCGTGTGAATCAGAAACTAAATTACTATGTTTAGCTATTAATGGTTAAGTAAATAAAAATAAAACAAATGTGCTAGTTTTGCTAGAAATCCCTTGGTACATCCTTAACAACAACAAAGCACCAGGAGGAGAGGGAGAAGGAATTATGCCAAAGAAGGGAACTAAAAAAGGTGGAGGGACTAAGGTGGCTGGAATGGCAGAGGAGGAGAGGCTCCTCTATATGCAGCAGAGAGCCCAAGCAGAAGAAGAGATGGCCAAAAGGAAAGAGGAAATGCTTACACAATTCCTTAAGGTAAGTTAGACTCAATATGAATACAAATCCATTAAAAAATCTACCCTAATAGTTTTTTTAAATCCTCATTTGGAGCCTACATTTTCCACTCTTTTGCTAGTAGCTCTATATATATCAATCAACGAAACCCATTTAAGTTTTATTCCTTTGAATTCAGGACAAGTTGCAGAAGGAAGAAAAAAACACTGCTGTCAACCTGTTCAAGCTGAACCAGCAATGGCGGGCTATTTTTCGCCAGACGCGAGCAGCTGAGCAGCACAGTGACATTGCTGTACTCAGACAGACCTTTGAGAGGGTGCTCGATTGCAAGGATGCTCTTATTAAGGTGACTTAGCTCTCTTAACTCTTGAGGGATTCCCAAATAGAAATGGCTTCTGTTGGAGAATAGCTCACTCCCATCATTCTGTCTATTTTAGGGTTTGGTGAGTGACCTAAATGAGGCAGAGCAGCAGTCTGCCCAGGCCCGACGCTCTCACCTGCAGTGTGTGGACCTGCTGCAGTCTCTGCACGAGGCAAGGCTGGCGTCCCTGCAGCAACAGTGGGACGGTGGTCTGGAGGAGCTGAGCGCCGAGTTCAACTCTGAGAGGTGTGTGTGTGTGTGTGTGTGTGTGTGTGTGTGTGTGTGTTCTTTTCTGACACTTTGACTAAAAATGCTATATGCTGCATTTTAATCCATATTCTGCCCTCTGCTTTCTATGTGTCTTGCAGAGAGCAGATCTTGGTACTGCATCAGCAAGAGTGTGCCTATTTGGACGAAGTGACTTTTGCCATGCAGCAGCGCTATGGCGAGGTGGAGGGTGAAGCCCAACAGGACTACCAGAGCACACGGGGTGACATTAAAAACAGGGTATCTCATAGAACGAATTTAATTAATATTATATCATGAATCTGAATTGGATGGCCCCGCTCTGCATCACCTCTTTTTGAATAAAGCATGAAATGTCTGCTTTGACTCTCTCCATTTAAGTGACCCCAGTTTTGTCTGTTATCTCCTTCCCCCCTTCGGTTAGAGCATTGAGCAGAAGCATGCACTGCGGATGCAGCTGGAGGGAAAGGTCGAGGGCTTGTGGCGTCAGGTCCAAGATGCTCTGAAGAGTTACAATGAGGCCACTGAGTATCGTCGTATTGGTTTTGAGTCAATGCGCTCCCGTGACCAGTGCAATGCTCAAGAGATTGACGCACAGATCAAAAAGCTGCAGAAGATGCAGGTCAGTGCAGAGATGTACTATCTGAGATCTTCATACACCTAGGAAACACTATACCATGTCCCCGTGCTCCTTATTGTTTGTTTTTAGCATGTCTCCTCCAGGTCTCCCTCAAAAGGGGAGACAGAGCTGTCCAATCAAATCCCTCCAATGACACTTAAGTCATCTCCATCTCCACGTCATTGGTCTGCTTTCAGGACTCTATCTACATGTTGCGGGCAAAACTAAACTCCAGCCAGAGGGAAAGTGAGGCAGAAGCACAAGGCCTGCGAGCCGCCAGGGAGGAGGCGACCCTGCAGGTTCGCCAGCTCAAGGCCCAGATGAGTCGGGCTCGTGCAGCGGAGAGGAGCCGGCTCGCTAACCTCACTATTCACAGCAATGCCGCCACCAAGAAACTGCAGGGAGTTATCGCTAAGGTGTTTATCTCTCACAAGTCCATTTGTCCATTGATATCTCGCCAGCGTTACCTTCCAGATTCCATTAATTCCCATTTATTTCCAGTGACATTTATCTTTTTAACTCTATGCTTGTGCCCTCTCTGGTGCGATCTAGGGGGAGAAGATTTTACGTCGTGCTGAGATGTGCCGCAAGCTGGAGAGTGAGCGTGAAAAAGTCCTGCCGTTCTACACTTCCTCTCTAACTGCGGAGGAGCAAAACCAGGAGCCACCGTCTGAGGAACTAGTAAAGGCAGTTTCAGTTCTGTGATTCAGTTGCAGTGCATGTGTAACATACATGTAATATAACTATTGCTTAAAATGAACAAAATTCATTTTTTAACAATTTAACCTTTGTGATTCTGCCTTCAGGAAATGCTGCACCATCCAGATTTAGCGCGGTTCTGGCAGCGCTACAATAAGGTTCGGCTGGAGCAAGTGTGTCTGCGGAGAGAGAAAGAGGTTGTGACACAGGAGAACCAGAAGTTGAAAGTTCTTCTACGTCAGCACCTGGACGGCATTTCAGTCAGCGATGAAACCCTCCGTCAATACAATCCCCTGCTCACGGTATCTCAGCCCACCATTGCTGTACCGCCAACTACAACCAGACGGCGCAAACGCCACACTATCATTGAAGCCGCACACATAATGAAAAGTAAACCGTGATACAACACAACAGTGAATGAAAATATAACACACGTCTGTTACTGGGACCCTGTTTATTCGTTGTCTTTGTGCACATGATGTTAAATGGCATGTATTATTAATATTAAATAAACAAAAAGGACTTGGAATTTAATTTCATTTAAATACTTTTATGCGTTTTGTGCTTATTTCTTGCTCTTCTTATCCTTTGCTTTCTTGCTAGGCTTCTGGGCGTTCACCAGATATTAATGACGTTATTAAGTGTTACCAAACAGAAATGTCTTCAATCCAACAGATGGCGCTGTCGACACACCAACTGGTGGAGCTGGTTGCGTTTCCATGCCAACGTCATTTTGACAGAGGCCCCGCCCACCGCCCACACTGAACACTACAGCTTCCTCCGCCTCACAAATAACAGCTGGTATTGAGCTAAAAATGGCCGCCGCAACCATGGCGGGGCTCGATACCCACAGGATGGAGGAAAAGAAGTTCGAGTATTTCGCGTCCATCAACTCGATGGCCAGCAAAATAATGCAGGAACGGGAGAAAATCAAAGCCAAGCACGGCTCGGCCTGGGAGAAAATGACACCAAACGAGCAAGACAACGCCATCGACAACTGGATGATGGATCCTCACATCCGAGCTCGATACGCGATGCACAGAGTTGACCGCGATGAAGTGGTCTGTTACCCTAAATTGCTCCTCCAAACCGGTCAGAAAATGGTGCATTTCGGCGACGAGGTAGTTATACTGTATTGCCGTTGATGTGTGATAGTTTTGTAACACTATTTGGAGGAGAACATAGGTCATGTAGTTCTAGGTTACTGGCAAGCCACGTAGCCGAGAAGATTTGTTGGTAAACGTCACGCTGACTAGTAGCTACAATACGTTCTCTTGTACGGGGAACTCCTTTGGAAATATTTGTCAGTTTAATGTGGCCTTGGTGGTCGGTAAAGGTAGCCCTCATACATGAGCCTTTGGGAATTGTGCGTCGTATCGGTTATTGCCTCTCCCAAAGAGTTAGGGTTTGGTTGTTGCCTTTGGGAGAGGCAACCGATACGACGGACGATTGTCCAAATGGTCTCGGTAAAGCTACATACCCAATAAAATATGACCCAAGACCATTTCCGAGTCTTTAGCCTCGATTCGGCGTACGTACTATCCACAGAGGATGACTTAAGTACAATGCTACTTCAACTTCACCGCTCGTGAGTAGAGTGAACCAACGCTAAAAGTTGATATTTTAAAGAAATAAAGCGATTCTTGGTGGATTATATCTATGCAGGCTTAAAGAGTGCCTTCTAATGTTTCAGAAAATGTCCCGAGTTGTAGTTTATCTGGTATGTGCCATTGCCGATAGAAAAGTTTGGTGTCACGTGCCCTCCACGCACGCGACATTCTTCTAACGTTGTCTGTCTGTTTAGGATATCACCTGGCAAGACGAGCATTCCGCTCCCTTCTCGTGGGAAACCAAGGTAAAGAGGACTCCGATTTAGACTTAGACACAAGTAATGTGCAATGAAATCCATATTTGTAAATTGTCTTTGATGTGACAGATATTTAGGTTTCCACTTTTGCCGACTGAAAAGAAGCTGGACTCATGGCATCCTCTCAATTGTAATTACTAGTTGGAAACTCTGGTTTGTTTTTTTAAACCGAGGTCCCCTTTTACAGTCAGTAACTGGGTTAAAAAGCAGCTTATGCCGAATTTAGCTCTGCCCATCCCAGAAATACAACTCATAATACTACTTATTCCAACTAATTAAATTGAAGGAAGGCAACATGTTAAACCTTGTGCTACTTCATGGGCCAGTGAGTACGTTTGCCCATCCCGCCTGGAACAAGTGAACACTTTGAAATGTCACGAGGAACCCATTGTTCCCCCAATTAGCTCCCTGTGGTGTGAACACAGCGTGATTATGCTTTCAAGAAATGTTTCATTTTGGAAGAACATTTTCTTCTCCGGGGTTCATGGACAATTAATAAGTGCTGCAGGTCCTCAAAAGAGTCTAATTAGGAGGCGATAGAAAGGAGGTGTTCCATCATAGTGAAATATTGTCCTGTATTCTGTTCCTGTGTTTCAGAGCCAGTTGGAGTTCAGCTTGATTTCGGGCCCCGCTGACCAGGTCATCTCGGCCTCCCAGGCAGACTCAAAGACTACAAAGGTGTCTCATACCAGCCAGCTTAGCAAGAGTACACCGGGAACCAAGGTATTCTTAGGCTTCTTCTGGGCAGACTTTCTTTGTGTGTAGTTGTTTGAATTTGTATATGCTTTTCTTGTCAGTACCCAATTTTCTTCTCAAATTCTTAGTACACAAGTGTTCTTCGAGATTGGGTTTGACCTATATTGGTTTTTGAAGGCCGATTCTGATCATTTTTGGATTGAAGAAATTTGATATTTTGTGGTTCTGTCTGGGTAGAGTGCAGTTCTGAGATGTTGAGCCTCACATTTTTGACCTCCCAGCTGGCAAAACTGAAATCTATCATTATAGTTCAACAAGTCCTGCACCCCATGCCACAATCCTGGGATAAAATAGAATTTTTTTTTTTTTTTTAAGAGAGCCCAAACCGAGATGGGACCGAATAATTCTCTACGGTCAATCTGGGTTTGGTTCTGACTGTCTGATTTAAACCCTAACACTTAAAGTTACACCACAAGTCCTGATCATTTCAATAATCTCAGTTTCCAAACAAGAAAAAATGGAATTTGCCTTAAAAACTTGTGTCAGCATAAAGCAACTGTCTGAATTTTCTAATATTTTACAACTTCTCAGTGATAAACTGAGCAGCATGTCATTGTATGTTTGGCTGCTGTTACTTACCCCGAAGCAAGATGATTTCATTTCTGCACATCTATTTATTTTAATACTACTTGTCCACTGAGAATGATTGAACAACTTCTTCCTGGCCTTTTTTCTCCCTCAACCCCAAACCCCAACACTCATTGTCTCTGTTTCTTCTTGTTTTCTCCCTTAATTAAATATATAAACTACTTGTCTTGGCAAAGAGTTCTGAGGCAGGTGGAGTTTAAAAGCTGATTTTGATTGATTGCTCTAAGAGTGTGGCTGTGATTGTAAAGGTGTCCTGCAGCGAGGGTCTGGGCCGGAGGCCAGAGGAGGAGTCGTCCTTCTGGAAGATCAGTGCCGAGAGGTCCAGACTGGAGGGAGAGCAGGCCGACTTCCAGTCCCTCACCCCCAGCCAGATTAAATCCCTGGAGAAAGGAGAGAAGTCCCTACCCTCCTACCTCCGACCGGTAAAACACCGTTCTAGCACTTTCCCATAAGTTGGTCATAATTGGGCAGCAATGCAAAAATCCTCAAAACATTTTGAATTTAAATGTAATCATAATACTAACATTAATAACTATCAATAAAAACTGCTACTAATAGACTTCTGTCACCGCCTCCAAGGAGCCCGAGGCGGCAGACCCCCACCCTCCGGCCCCAGCCAAGCCCAAGCAACGAGCGCCCAAACCCCCCGCGCCCCCGCCACCCGTCCCCGTCCCTGTCGCCGTGGCGGCCACACCAGCATCCATCTCCATCACCCCAAGCCCCATCCCACCCGTCAGCATGCCGTCGACGGCGGCAGGCTGGGAGCGAGCTCAGAGCACCCTGCCGTCGGCTGGCAACACCCTGGACGAGATGTTCTCCCCCAGCCTGATGTCCAAGCCGCCCAACCCCCCCGCCGGCCTGGAGAAGAAAAAGGAAGGAGAGGATTCGCCCACCAGCCCCACCTTCTCCCAGGTAAGCGCTTAGTGAACACAGTTTCTGAGACGATCAATGTCCCCAACCTCTGTTTGACAATGTGTAACAGAGGTCTCTCTCTCTCTCTCTCTCTCTCGCTCCCTACCATCAGTTCAACACAAGCAGCAACATCCTGAAGACTGGGTTTGACTTCTTGGACAACTGGTAACCACAGCCACGGCCCAGTCACCAGTCTGGGTGAATCACCCTCGCCATCACCCTTAAAAAGGACCACGATGCCATGACTTTAGTATTCCATGTCTAGATTTAAGAAACACCAACAGTTGAATTTAACACATTATATCCCCGTATTTATCTTCATTGGCTTGTTAAGGCAAATCTCACTAACTGTGCTTGTGTTTTACTAGGGTTCACTCTTTACATCTTTGAACTTGTAAACCTCCTCTACCCATAAAATGCTTAGTAACCAGGGATTGAAACCAAGGATTCGATGCACTCACTGCGTGTTCACACTGCGAGCAACTCTGTTGATTGATACATAGCTAGGTAGTACGCACTAATTAGATGGCATTAATCATAACTAACTGGAAAAGGTCTTACCATCGACCCCCAACGATTAGATGCAACCGTACCCAGTTTTTTAGAACCAGGAAGCTTTGAATGGCTGCAATCCACTTCATTTAGCACTCGCCAGGTGGATCTATTGTTAATAGAGTTAAATCACATCCGCGGGGAGGAAGTCTGATTGGCCGTTCGACGCTGAAAAGCTCAGCTGTGGACAACTTTCCTCTGAAGTCCAGCTTGTTGACCGTTTGTGCGTCAGAGTTTCTCCGGTCACTCGGCTCCGAGGACGTAAAAGACCATCTGCTGACGTGTCAATCGCGTTGTTCGCAGTGTGAACGGATGGTACTGGCGCTACTCAGCTGCCTTCACAATTGTTTCATCTAGATGCTGTTCTGGCTAGCAAGGACAAATTTGCACTGGGGTGGGGGGGGGTAGAATTTCCAACCTTGCAAATAACAGACATCCTCATCCAGTCTGGGTTTTGGGCTCTCGGATGTGGTTTTCATTAAATTTAACTGTATTTTCCTATAAACCTGAATTTCCACAGGTAAGGGAGTAGTACATCATGTTACTATCCCGGCTGAGATGGGATGAGAGATCTATGGACTGGGTTCCCACTGTTCGCGAAATGCCCGGGAATATCACAGAGATGTATTCCAGACAGGAAAGGTCAGGGAATTTGATCAAAAAGGTATTTTCCCCAGCTTGTTTCACATATTCATTACATTCGTCTTCGGCCTGACTGGAGTGGATTTTTAGGTCATGGGAGCACTCCGATTTGGTTACGTGAAGTCATGGAATTTTATATCTGGGGGCGGGGGGCACGGTCGGAATGCCTTGGAACTCCATGCCGGAATTTGCCATCTTCACCCCCCTCTCGACCCTTAACCGTTACCTTTATATCTCAGACCTCAAACTAGTGCTGAGCAAAGCTAGTGTACATTTGTAATGAAAACCAGTTAAGCGCTCAGACGGTACGTTTTAGCTCAGCAAGCATGCAGTGATTTGTACCACTTGCGTCGTAGAGTACTATTTTACTGAATTTTGTATGTCAAAGTATATCCATTGATTGTATCACGTGAATGGCACTCATGCATTTTGAGGTCACCGATTTGGAAGTAAGTAAACAAAATGGAACTCACACTTGGTTTTTGTGCTTTTCTTTTAGATGGTTTCATGTAGACATTTTGGTTTCTCTCTGACAATTTTTGGATGTGATTTTATTTATTTATTTATTTTCCTTCTAATGGTTATTACTGTTGTCTGGCTTTTATTTTGTGTTCCTGATCACACCCATGAATTTCATGCTCCTTGCCTAGTTATGACCTCCTAGGAGGAGCCATTGACGTCATAGGACTCCCTTGTGTTGTGTTTGATTTAATCATAGAAATATTGAGCGGATTAAAAACCAGCTGTTCTAGAGTTGTTTTTCAGCTTTTAGTTTTAGTCTTTTAACACCATTTGCATTTATCTCTAATGCAAGAATATTGTTTTCCGTCTTGTCTCCATGACTGCAAATTCCTCCAGCAAGGGGCCTTTTGTCAGGTCCTAGGAAAGGAGGAGGGAAGGATGTCCGGTGCTCAGAGCCCAGAGGAAACATTGTGTTGTTCAGATATAAAAGCTGTTGGCCTAGTTCAAAATCACCGACATCCAACCGACCCAGATACAGACTGGCTGCATCGCCCGTGTCCAGATTTAGCTATTTTTGGCAACAGACGTTAGTGAAAATACTTTCGTAGTATTGAAGTATTTTGTCCCCAACAAAATCCGTGGAATGCTACAGGAGGCCGTAAAGCTGAGCTGTCGCTTTACTGTTACATGGCATAAGACAAGTTCCAGGCAGAAATGTCTCATATTCTGGTCTCAGTCCATGTCCTGTCCGTAACTTTCCGCAGGTCTGGAATGTCTGGACATTTAATTTGATCCTTAAGTCAGGAAAAGTGACTATGCAGTCATTTCACACGTTGTAAAGTGTGATGGTGTGAGGAATACTTTCAAGATATACACCCAGAATTGTCCAGCCACTGCCTGAACACTGACCAGCACCTTAACATCCGGTGAAGAAACTTGGAAGAAACTCAGGTCTGGGGGGAAGTGTGGAATTTCGGCATGGAAAATCTATTGGGTGTCCTGCAGACTTTTGATGCTGAATGGGGAGGCTACTGGAGCTCCTCCCAGTCTCCAGATCCCAGAGTCCTGCCTGAGCTGCCTCCCCTGGAAACTCTGCTGCCAGATTCTTGTGGCATTTTAACTGGCATACCTCCTGTTACAGGGCTGTCCAGCTGCACACACACACACACACACACACACACACACACACACATTCAGTCTACTTTCTCCCTCCTTTGTGATTGGCTGAACTAATAAGGAGTGTGTGTGTGTGCAGGGATGTAGTGAAGGGTGAAGCTGCCTCTTTTAGGTTGACCTAAATGTTTATGAGGTAAGAACACAGTTTACATGATACTGAGTCATATAAAACAGATGCAAGTTACATGATGAGAGGGGGGGAAAAACAAACGAATGCACTTTTGAACATATAATTTAGTTTTATTTCTAGTGGTGGCTGCCTGATGATGATCGGCCACTAGAAATCATAGCTTACCCTCCTTTTTATTTACCTCTGTGTGTGTGTGTTCATACAAAGAGTGGAAATGGGAGGTGGTAGCAAAAACAAAGACCTTTCCTGTTGTTTGGCTGAGGGAGAGATGTCTCAAGACAGATAGGGATGTGATTTTTTGGGGGGGATTTTTTGCTCTTTTTTTTTCTAGGATTCCAGCTTTTTTTGTTTTGTTTGTTTTTAATATATTTTTTAAGGGGAAGTAGCTACACCCAGCCCATTGATTTCTAATGGGAGCTTGCTGTTTGCCTGCTTGCCTCCCTGCTTTTCCGTGTTCTGCATCACATCCCTGAGGGGGGAGGGAAAAAAGCGTGTTAAGTCGGAGAGGGAGGAAAAAACGGAGGGACAGGGAGAGGAAAAAAGCAGGAGGAGAAGAGGGACTCTTGCTGAGTTATGAAGCAGAAAATGGGACCGGCCGCCACCTTGGTCGCCGCTCTGTGTTTGTGTTCCCTGGGCTCGTGCGTTCCTGCAGGGACGGCTGGTGCTACACCGACACAGGTCAGAACTGTGCGCGCGTGCGTGCGTGTGTGCTTGTGTGTGCTGCATACCATACAAACTGAACACTAGTCTTGGCTGAAAGTTGTGGTAAGACTTTACTTGAAGTGGTTCTCGTGAGGGATTTTAAGGCATCATAAACGTGCATTGTGAGTGCAGGGTAATTACTGTGATCAGAGCTTGGTGTAATAAATATAATGGATGAAAAAAATGCTTTACGACATGATGTTAAATTAGAATGTGTTGGTCTTTGGTATAAAAAAAATTAATTAATTGGGTGGTAGTAAACTTAATGCAACCGACAATTACAACATTAGAACGTATTAAGTAAAAATATATTAATGGGAATATATTAATTACAGCAGTAGAACATACTAGGACAAAGAAAAATGCATGAACAATGTATGATAATATATGAAAATATATGCAGCGTGACAATAAATCCAAAATAAAGTATCAGAAAAATAAATTATGAAAAGTAATGCATTTTGAATTCTCTAAACCATCTATTGCAACAAAGACCTTTTTAATAATAACACCTGTGTGCGTGTGTGGGCGCGCGCCAGGCATCCCCGCCTGCGGCGAAGAAGGCGAGAGGAGACGTGCCCGATGATCTTCCAGAGCCGGAACCGGAGCCGACCAGCCCGGTGTCGGACTTTGAGAACTCATACAACTACGTCTGTACGTCTACAGTACATACGTCATCGATCGAAATGATTAAAAATTAAAATTAAATTCTAACATATACATTCTCTCATGATCTATTTCTCTGTTTTGTTTGAATTTCTCCTCTTCTATTCTATTCTATGCCCCAGTGTCCAGACTAGCAGGCGTGGACCAGGCGATCCACAAGCTGAATGTTGGCCACTACACCCTGGATGTTAAAATCAGCCAGCTGCTAGACCGCCTGTCCAGGATCGACGGTGAGATGAGAACACTACTGTTGTTTACATCCCGATTTCCCCTTCGCTGTGGTTACCGCCGGTAGATGTTCCCCCATGTGGGAAACCTTAGTCAGACTAGGTGTGACTAAGGTCTCGTTTCAAAAGCTTACTTTTCCCTCAGTGTGTTACAGCAAAATGTTGTGACTGCAGTGCAGTCATATACAGTGACGAAGTGGTCATTTTTAGTGTTTTTTTCTTCTTCTTCATACCTATAGCCTTTCTACTTTTCTTTTCTATTAAACTGTGACAATATGAATGTGTTAATACACTGATCAGCCACAACATTAAAACCACTGACAGGTGAAGTGAATAACATCGATTATCTCGTTACAATGGCACCTGTCAAGGTAATGGGATATATTGGGAAGCAAGTGAACAGTCAGTTCTTGAAGTTGATGTGTTGGAAGTAGGAAAAATGGGCAAGCATAAGGATCTGAGCGACTTTGACAAGGGCCAAATTGTGATGGCTAGACAACTGGGTCAGAGCATCTCCAAAACGGCAGGTCTTGAGGGGTGTTAGGCAGTGGTTAGTACCTACCAAAAGTTGTCCAAGGAAGGGTCATGGGCGCCCAAGGCTCATTGATGCGCGTGGGGAGCGAAGGCTAGCCCGTCTGGTCCGATCCCACAGAAGAGCTACTGTAGCACAAACTGCTGAAAAAGTTAACGCTGGCTATGATAGAAAGGTGTCAGAACACACAGTGCATAGCAGCTTGCTGCGTATGGGACTGCATAGCCGCAGACCGGTCAGTGCCCATGCTGACCCCTGTGAAGAAAGAAAGAAAGAACCCGTTTAACTGTTACCTTCCCTTGTTTCTTCTCTTCCTCTTCACTTGATCTCGTCACCAACATGGCAGCTAAAGTAGTGGAGCTGGAGGATAGCATTCGTGAGGTCGACCAGCACAGCAAGGACAACCGCCTGGAGATCGGAAGACTGGAAGGTGCCAAACGTTTCACATCTCTCTGTTTTAACTCTTTGTATAGAGCGGTGCAGGAATGAGTCCTAAAACCAGGAAATGAGTTAGCATTTTTGCACTTCCAGTTCCCTCGTCTCGAAGTCTATGGGTTTTTTGAATGGGTTTTTGGTTAGATGCCTGAAATAAGGTCTGTGGTGAACACAAGCTTAAGAGGTTTTCACGTTTTGTTCTACGACATAAAATACGTCAGTAAATACCCCACTCGTGAATTTTGAAGCTTTTATGTGTCTTAAAAAAAGCGGTTGCTAACAAGTGGCTAAAATGAGACTACAGTGGTTGTCGGGGACATTAAACGACATCACGCCAAACACAGCAACTCATCTACTCACTGGTCTGCCTTTACAGCCTCTAGTTGTGTTTATACTCGCGCTCTTCCAAAGTATTCTAACTCAAACTTTCCAACTTGTAGATTTATCAGTTTATAGTATTTTTTAGTGGTGGTGACGTTGAAGCCATGTGACCGTGGTGTAGTTCGTTTTTAGCCTAACGTTAGCTTTTTACTTCTGGTGATTGGATTTACGCTTCAAAAATCAGAGAGGTGGTGTTCATTTGTGCAGATTATCTTGCTGAACAAAACGTGTAAGTATCATAAACTTTTGTTTGCCACAGAGCTTATTTTCTGCAATAATCCAAAATCCAATGCAAAAATCCCATTGGCTTTTTGTCGAGGGAACCAGGATGCTAACTTCCGGGTTGGCCTACAAACATACTTCATCCCTGCACCACTCTATATCACATTGACTAAATCATATCTTGTCAGTCATCAGTCATTATTGTATAATTAATAATTATTGTCTATAAGAAGTGAGTACCGCGAACCAGGCCTGTAAAGTTGTGCGAAGTTGTGTTAGAACCAATCACATTCTCTCAATCGTTACATTTTTGTTCCTCTTTCATGTTTGAATAGAAGATGGAAGGAAGAATTATTATGGCTGTGTTGGGATTTCCCAAATGATATGACTCATCAGTGTCAGCTTGTAAAGATCTTGACAAACAAAATCGTTGGTCTTCCTGGTGTCACTGGAGGTAGCCTAAAATATTTTAGCTGCTAACTGTAGCCCGGGTAGTGAACAGGTAATGTTAGCTTGCTAGCTGTAGCCAATTAGCTAGCTAGCTAGCTAGCTTGCTAGGGTAAAGCATGATTTCAAGATGTTTTTCAGACATATAATTACAGATATTTGGGCTAAATTAAGAAAATTATAAAATACAAAATAGGCCTAAATAATCCTTCTTGCTTCAATGTTTTATCCAAGAGCACGCTGTTAGGGTTTTGTGAATTGACACCCCTGAAACATCTCCCTTCTGTTTCTCTGCCTCATAGGTTGCCAGAAGGGCCACAGGGTGGGCTACAAATGTTATCTGGTGTACCGTAGCTACGAGGATTACGCTGGAGCGTCCAGGAAGTGCCTGGAGCGCGGCGGACGCATGGCGATGCCCCGTGACCGCAAGGAGCAGGAGGCCCTGGCCGACTACGTCAAGTCCTTCTTCCACCCCGGGAACTGGCCCGTCTGGCTGGGCATCAACGACCTGCGGTCGGAGGGCACGTACATCTTCGATGACGGAACGCGGGTCACATACTTCCAGTGGCGCAAGCACTTCCTGTCCAGCCAACCGGACGGAGGCAAGTGGGAGAACTGCGTGGCGATGTCGTCGGACGACGGGGACTGGTGGGACCACTACTGCGACCGGACCATGAACTACCTCTGTGAGTTTGACGACAGAGTGGCACTTTAAAAAGTAATTCCTCTTCTTGCTATCCTATCCATCCTATCCTATTTTCAGAAAAGCCATTTCTGATAATGTATTTCTCCCCAAGAAACTTCTATTGCAGATTAGAACATATCATGTAATTGTATTACATGATATATATGGATTGTAATAATTCATGCGCTTCAGATGAAAGTGAGGTTTCATCACGTTTTACTGAAATGAATTTGTTTGTTGTGTATTGTATAGAACCTTACGCACTCATGATCAACTGTACTGGTAAAGTTGATTGTGTGCAAGAAATAATTTTGTTATTTCTGGTGTGTTTTGAAGCCACGGGGATGCTAGTTATCACTTTCCTTCCCCACTGAGAGCCAACTTCAGAACACGACAAATCCCTGGTAGCTCCTGGGAGTCAATGCTGACAGATTTGTATGAGTTGAAAATAGTTCTATATAACCATGGAAGACTGTAAATGTTTCCAAGTGAACATTTACCAATTATGTTAATGCCGAATATAGAGTATGTTGTAAAGCATTATCTTAATGACAATGAGTATCTTGCAGGATATTATTTTATAGAATAAGGTTGTATTTTAGTCAAATTATAGAATACCCCGTCCAGTAGCATTGATATGAATGTAAGTCAGACTCCACGTTTGCAATTTGAAACATTTTCCTAGAGGCATTCCTTCAAAATCAGCACATACCTCTGCACCAGAACAAACTCAAACACCTTCCAGTCAACATCCAGTATATTCAAGCTTAGCAGGTTTCAAGCAGCGCTGTTCTGGCTACCAAGCTCTCTCTCTCCTGGTCAAGTTTAGGCTTCAGGCACATGCATTCTTACCGTTTCTCAACATTGCTGGGGGAATTGAAGTCAGATTGCTGAATTTACTTTTTAACTCCATAATTACACATCATTATGTTTATGTACCTTGGACCAGACTCCCACAATATGTAAAACAATGAAGATGCACATAAAAGGCTGAGTGTAATCATTTTTACTGTCTTTATTGAAGGTTGATTCACAGCATTGTTTAAACATTCATTCATTATCTTTAACAGTTTATTCCTATTCAGTGTTACGGGGGACTAGATCCAAAATGAATAAAATGAAATAGAAATCCCTTAGGAATCATACTGCTATTGTCTTAAAACTTCCAAATAGTACAACATAGTGGGTGCCAACATTTAGACAATCGAGTTAAAGTCAATTTAGTGCACTATTGTAGTCTATTACCTGAGATTATCTTAGATTAGATTCAGGCAACCATTTTGATTAAAAAAATAATTTGAACAAATATTTTAATCCTGTCTGATTTCATAGCTTCAACTCCTTGGACACACCAATTCAATCTTTCTAAAATATACATTAAAAATGTTGTGGGTTGCACTTGATCTATTTATGACACACAACATCCCAGACACTGAGGCTGGATTTACACAGGCACAAGAGATCTGATTTTTACATTTTTGAGTAACATATCAGAAATTCTCATGGTTGTCTAAAGAGCAAAAACAAAAATTGGACGGTTTAAATAGATCTGCAGCACAAGTGTTTACAAATCTTATTTTCTGCTCCTGTAGAAACATTAAAGCTGCAATAGGCGAGATTATTAGGTAAAAACACCTGTATTATGAGCCGATGCCACTTGGGGGCACCAAAGAGCAAAAGAACGTTACATTCAATAAATCTGTCTAACATGACCTGAAATCATTTTAAATATACGAACACAACTGAACCAATAAAAATGTCTCAAAAGGACATTTTGATTGCCGCCATCGCAGCACTGACACAACGAGAAGACCAGTCGTATCCGCCACACGGCTTCGCATCGGCCGCACCTCTTCATGATGCCATGAGTGTGAGGTGTGACGTCATCAATCAGCTGCTCCTCTTCTGTGGTGTCAGTGCCGACCGCTGGCCTAGTGTGTGTTTCTATGTATGTATGTATGTATGTATGTATGTATGTATGTATGTATGTATGTATGTATGTATGTATGTATGTATGTTGATATGTCTTCCATAGGGTTTGGTCCAGTGTTTCTATGCAGAGTTAAAACAGCCTTCACTATCCACGGCCTCCAGGAGGTCTTTCACGGCCGGCCTGTCCAGCGGGTTCTGAGATCGGTGGGACAGGAGGACCTTCCCTGCCTCATCTAGCACAAAGTCACCTCCCATCTGAAAACAAAAACACATTTAGATGGTTCAATGGGAAAAGCTGAGGCTTTCCAGAACTGTGAGCGTGATTTAAAGCTGCACTAGACATGATTTTTCATGTGAGAATATACCCATCTTATCGGTCTAAATCAGGTAGGGCGGAACAGAGCTACATGGTTTCCAGTTAGTGAAGTCCTTCAAACTTTCAAAAATTCAAACAGTTATCCCTGACCGCCACTTGAGGGCGCCAAAGTGTAAAGCTGCCTAGTGCAGTTTTAAGGGCCAACTAACCTTCGATGTGAACCACAGACTTTTCCAGAACTAGCTGAACAGCATTTTCAAAAGGGAAGTTTATATCTACCGTTGTTCCTATATGACATGAATGCAGAAATAGATCCCACAAAGTACATTTCCTCGTCCAGCTCTACCTGATAGATGTCTTCCAGCAGGCGAGGGGGGATGTCAGGGAAGTCAATGTCCACAGCCACGTACTCGGCATACTGCAGCAGGAAGCTGAACTTCAGCACCTTGGCATAGGAGGAGCCCAGGCCAAAATCCCTGTAGATCTACGACACATTTATTACCTATTATACACATGCTTACACTGACATTTCCTATTTACCTTCTCAGATATAATTTCTCATCAACTTGCCTTTCAGCAGGAAACTTGACAGAAAATAAAGAGATTAGTGCACACACACACACCTTTCTCTGTGGATCCAGCAGCATGGGGAAGATGCATCCGGTCTGCTCCAGCCACAGCCGAGCTCCCTCCACGCCACCGAAGGAAACAACCAAGACCCGCGCTGACCGAGCCTCTAGGAGGGCCTACACGCAGTCACAGTGAAAGAAAATTAGATGCAGGCTTTCTCGGCAAACAGCAAGCAAACACAGCAGACCAGTGTGGGGGTAAACCGACCCGATTGGCCTCCAGCTCAGCCACGTGGTCTCGTCACGGCAGTCATCCAAAATGTCTGATGAGAATCAACAGGATCTTCTGTCCCTCACCCAGGTACCGTCCCAGAGTCACACTCCTTTCAGCACACAGGAACAGTTTGAGTTATTAAAAAGAAAAAAGTACAGATTCTGACATATAAACCTTTATTAAAGATCTGCAGCCTGTTGCACCTCAAGTCTCCATGGTGTCAAACTAACTAGTTTCACTGTAACTCTTGCTGTCAACTTTACACCCTAATTTACGATCAAACTCAACTTCAGCCGGTGCAACAGTTTATTACTTATCAGTCGATTCACTAATAATGAGTTTATTTGTCATCTCCGCTTTCTGCTGAGTAATGTGCGTACGAGAAGAGGATGATGAGAATGGAGTTAAAAATGTGCAGCAGATGTGAAGATGTATTATTCAACTTTTACTTACTTTTGTCAATTAGTTACTTCTCAATAAAGATCAGACATGATTTGATAACAAAAACTTGTTTTATGGAGACCACAACTCATCTTGCCCGGCTAGTCTTCTAGGTGATGCTAGTGGATGTATTTCAACCCCTGGAACAAAATGGAAGCTTCTGTGCAGCACAGACTTTGTTTTTGGCGTTTTTCAAAAATTCCATTCATATTTTCCATCGGGATTTTGGACTAATCCCTAATCTATGGAGTAAGATATGACGCAAAACGACTGCTTCCACTTGTGGACTATAGAAAGGAGTGAAGTGTCTCACCCTGACTGACCAACCAGAATTTATTTCTTCATGACCAAAAAATAAATAAATTGTGTGTGTGGACCTACTCTCCACTTCTTGCGTCGGTGAGGGCGGTATCAGCACTCACAGCGTCTACAGTGCTTCCTCCTGCCAGCTGTCTGTCTGTTGCCTGCAAATCTCTGTCCACACACTCCAGAAAGGAATCCCACTCACTCTGTGTGCACACACGCACACACACACGTATATGAGAACACCATCCGAACAGACATCCTTGAATCCCCATCATCCTCCATAAAGTTTACATTATCGACCTGCGTAAAGTTATCCAACAGCATTTATAGTTGTGAGAGTTTATTGGGCAAAGCCTGTTTCTTCTCCATTACAAACTAGACTCTTTAAGGCAGAAAAAAAAAATCCATAAAAATGTCGCAATTTGCAAACCTCCAACTGCAGGAGCTCCTCGACCTGCTCTCTCACTGCTGGTTGGCTGGAAGAAAAGAAAAGAGGAGTCAACATCTACTTTGCAATTCCTTTAATTACTAATAACATAGTCACTGCAGTCAACGATCAATTACTCAGAAAAAGAATGGGATTGGTTGCCAAAACTAAGGTTTGACCATTATGGGTATTTGAAGGGTGATTGAAACTGCCAATAGTTTGTGTCAATATACATTTTTATTGCTAAAAATGACAGTTTTATCAACCCATACTTACTGATTAAACTTCTGCCAAAGGGCCTCCGCTTCACTCTTCTTCTTCACTCCAAGGCTGGTCAACCACAACGTACAGCATAGTTACAGTACAGTTTTTTATTATCATCATCATCACCACCCTGTGTCACAGTCTCACTTAAATGATATAAACAGGCAGCGGCTTTCCAAAAAATTTCCTCTCGACAGGGTGGGTGGTAGGATTTCTCGGAAATGTGTTTTTGAAATCCCACGATACTAATATTTTTGGATCGTTATTTTGTGCCAATATCTTTAAATTTGACCAATCATGCCCAAACAATGGAAGACATATTCTTGTCAGGGTGGAAAGGCCTCTGAAACAGCATTTGGACCCTCACAGGACACTCAAACTAATGAAATTGTTGTATGTGGGTTAGCAGGTGGGAAAGTCTCTGAAACACCTTCTGCAGCAGCTCTAGACATGGTGACATCTGTAATAGAATATGTAGAAGTGTGTAATTCACAGGATCAGAGCCTGTCGAGAGCTCCCCACCTCTTGTAGAAGTTTGCCCCTGCGGTCATCAGCCCAAATAAAGTGGTGATCTTATTGGGGACGAAATCCACCAGGGAGGCTAAAGGAGAACAAAGAGCCACAGTCAGTGGTGGACGAGGCTTGTGCAAGAAATGTCCTTGTGCTGGCAGTAGGCATGACAGGGATTACAGCCAACCGCGCCTTGCTCAATTTCAGATGCCAGTGGGTTGTTTTTTCTAATCCACTTGATCACACTGATCTGCTTTTACAATGCACAAGCATGTTTACAGTTGAAGTTATAGAATATTAACTATGAACTAAACTGAATTATATGGTCACTGCAGGAGGAGTATTAAACACCTTGCCTCGTGAAATGAGTTAACAGTAACAACAAATTAAACTGCAGCTTATTAGGTTTCTTCATTAGTTGCCAGTAGCCTCGTGACGCGTCGTTCTATCTTGAGAAAAAATCAAACCGATGTCCATTTAAAATATGGCGGTTTAATGCTGCCTTGTTTATCGGAGGGAAAAGTATATCTGGAAGAACTTGAGTATGAGTTGAGAGCATTTCTGAATCTTTAGGATCCATTCTTTTATTCGGCTTTATGTCATCCACCAAGCAGCACGTATATCGGTAAGATTTCACCTTTTAGACGTGGTTCACCTGATGATTCCCTACAATCTTCGCCCGCCAGAATGCAATGGAAGCCGTTAACGAGCAGTGAAAACTCAAGATATTGGGGATTTTATTGAAATTCAGTGCTGTTTGGTGGATCATCTATATGCCGAATTCCTCAGAAGACATTAACGATTAGTGCAAAGTCATGAGTCATGTTCTACGAGGTCTGTACGTTTGCTGATAATCAAGAACACATTAAAATGATAATTTTTGAACAGGACTGTAGCATGTAAACAACAAAAGCATCTTACCTTCTGCTTCCTGCTTGGCGGTCTGTAGGAGGACCGTACCTAAGTTGACCAACAGAGTCAGACCGCTTGTTAGGGTCTCCTCCGACACAGCCACGTCCTCAGCCATGCTCGCCAGCTCTCAGCTAGTGAACTGATGGCAAGTGAGCAGGCTGGCAGGCTAACATGAATCCTGACTGAACCAGAGATCACATGACAAAACCATGTGGTGCTAAACCTTCTGTTGGGAACACCTAGTGGTTAGCTAAAGACTTGCAAGAGAAATAGGCTGATCGGGTGAATTTCACTTTTAAAATCCACTTCAGCAATGAAGGGCAGATGGAGATGTTAAAGAGAGGTTTTAGTACTCTTGACAATCCTGTTAAAAGGTTAAAATAACATACACAAAATGAGAACAAAGTTGTCAAACCGTTTTATTGACTGCTGAACATTCCCATCCCTCTGCTTCCAAGTTTTAGATTTCACGATGGGACATGAACTCCTCTTTTAAAGAGAACACCCTAGCACTTAAAAATGGTCGATTTGCCCAGTGCAAAAACAGAAAATGATGAAACATAAGAACCCAAACAGTCAGCATAATCGTAGATAGTAAGTAGGATGATAAAAAGCAAATAATAGCAGGACCCTGACTGTCAATGTGTCAGAAATGCACAGTATGTGATAAAACAGATATGCTTTTGCTTACTGGACATTATATTGGGAACTCTTGGTTTTCAATGATGCCTCTTTCTTGTCAAAGGCCTCTGAATCACACCATTCACAGTAAAAAATAAAATAGGCAGCTAAAAACTGTTCAAAAGAATTTAGTGAAAGTGAATACTTTCACTAAATTCCAACTGAATCAAAAAGTAACTAACTAACTAACTAACAAGTAGCTCTATCCTGCTTGTGCTAATAGCCTTGATTAACAAACCATTCCCACATTTACACACCAATATTCCCTCAATATTTTGTTTATAAGCAGGTGCATGTAAACATCATATCCCATTTATAATAATCCAGAGAAATATATATCCCTCATAGGATTACCCCCAAATATAATAGCTGGGATACTTCAGAGCATAAACATTTTATCCGTTTGACGGTTTAAGATCAGTGCAAGCTCCATTTCCATGACAGTATTCGGTTTAGTCATATACACAGGGATATGAAGATTATTTTGTGATGAAAACCTTTAGAGGGATAGGAGCTCTGAAACTCCTGAACATATATAATTCCAAGTTGAGTTCAATAAGGTCTAATTAAAAACAAGAAAATGAAATTAAAATCACAGAAGCTGTCCGAAGAAAGACAACGTGGTGTGCTTTTCCCCAACCATAAGGAATCAGTCAGAGGTGTCAGGGAGGCAAACACTGAGAACATCCACAAGCCTTGTTTACTTCTAGCTCAAATATATAGCAATCAGCTTGTTAGCAACTAGAACGGAGACCAAACTGTGAAGACTAGTCACAAGCAAATTGGTAGCTTCCATTTCAGTTGCTCACAATGCTTATAAACCATTTGTGGGATAACAAAAAGGTTAACATCAGAACGTTTTTACCCACTATGTGACAAGAGCCTATTTTCAAATCGATTTTATACTAAATCCCAAACAACTGGGCTACCTCGACAGATTTGTATTTGACCAACAACGAAAGCGACAAGTCATATGGGAGACTAAAGCTGAAACAAACTACATTCAGTGTGGCTCTGAGCTCCTGGGATGAATGTTTCACTAAAACCTCTGATTGGTTGTTCTCTTGTTAAATGAGTTCAGCAGCCAACTCATCTTTATACCAATCTGTTACTGGTCAGGTTAAAAGTGAGTTGGTCAACGAAGTGACTCCCCACATATCAAGAAGACAAATTTAAAAAAAAAATGTTTGCTTTTTTTTTTTCTCCCCAAATGGAATAGAATAGACCTGAAGGTTTTGTTTCATAGCTTTAAAATCTCTCAAATCTTTTCCTCCTTCTATGCTAATAGACTGGATTGTGTGTGTGTGTGTGTTTTAACCGTTAAGAGTCATATCCCAAACTAGCATCTGTGTAATCACTTTCCACTGTATGTTAATGGAGCAATTCAATATTACAGAGTAAAAAAGAAAAGGATTTAGGCATCACTCCGCAACATAAGACTGGTCGTGCTAACGGGTTAAGAGATTAAGAGTTTGTGCTTTGGGTTTTGAGCATGATGGCCTATCAGCAGAGAGAGAGGGGGGTGGGGGTGGACAGGATCCCTGCTGCATCCCAAACGCACCACAACACCCTGCTTCAATATTCTGTCATTTTGGAGCTGGAGTTTGGACTTGTAGTACACTACCCTACAGTAGAGTTGTCCCGATAACCGAAATTATGTTGATACTGTTGCGAAAGATCAAATTCAATATTGAATTTTCTAAACCGTTTTGTTTACAGAGCCGACATAGACTGACATTAAAACCTGCTACCGAGCCATCCAGGTCAAGTGTGGGAACACAAGCAACTTGGCAAAGCATCTCAGTGGCCATTATTCTGTGGCGTTGCTTGATGGTTTTTCTTGCTTGCTGTTGTATCTTAGTAGTATTCAATTTGAAGAAATTAAACTTAGTATTGGTATCAAAAAAAACTTCTGGTACTGTGACAATGCTGGCCTACGATGGATCTAAAAGCATAGAATTGGTGTAAGCTCACCAGCGCTGTGTTAAGAGTAATGCATGAGTGAGAACTTCAGGGAGGATGACAGGGAATTAAAGGACAATTCCGGTTTCGGAAAGTTCGGAAAGTTTAGGAATTGCTCCGGTAGATCGGCTCAGTCGCGGAACGGGCTCAGTGACAAAAACAAGCACTTTTAGTGGACGTACTTTGACCACGCGCACATGCCCCTACAGATTACATTGCAGCCATTGAGCCCGTTTTGCGACTGCCGACTGAGCCGATCTACCGGAGCAACTCCGAAACTTTTTGGACCTATTTTGTGGTATAATAGGTGATTTTGTGGATATAGAGGCCAGGTTTAAAAATCCCAGAATTGTCCTTTAAGATGCAGGGAAAGTCACAGGACAGGTCTGAGAGGATTGTGATGTCAAGCTAAGCTCCATGATCAATAGTATTGTCACCCTGCTCTTACGCAGGACAGGTCTCTTGGAAATTATCTTTTGAATTTGCCTCGACAGAAAATCCTCTCAGCTCTATCCCAGGGCCCGGCTTCCCAAAAGGATCTACTGGCACTATCATCATCTTTCTTAATGGTGCGCAGATGATCTTAGATGCTAAGATGCTTTTGAAAACCCAGTCCGGGTTGGTTTGGGCTGCAGAAGGAGAGCGTCCCTTGGTTCTGCCCAGTGTAGAAGCTGCATTAAGACTTCACTAGGCAGATCTGTCATGTGTAGAGGTCGTGTTAGGACTTCTTTGGACAGTGCGAGGATGAGTCTGTATTGAGGACCTCGATCATTGTTCTGGTGGAGGGGAAGGTCTCTGCTACTGACGGAAGACTCTGGTACCAACTCGGTAAACTGGCGAGAAAGAGAAAGACTTTGTTACCCCACAAGCATCGTCTTAGTGTCCAGCGAAAACTGCTAGAATATGTCTTCAACGGAGTCTGGAAACATTAACAAACAAGAGAAAATGTCGCAATCTTCTCACCTTTTAAGGTTCATCCAACTCTTGGCTGTTTTACTGAAGCCGTCTGGACTGGGGGTGGTCATGGCTTCAAAATCCACCAGCTGAATTCATACCACACAAACACAAACACAAGCTCAGACAATACAATGTTTCAGAATCTACTTGTACCAGATCAAACTACAGTTGTATGCTAAAGTTTGGGAATCCCTGGTCAAAGTGTATGTTACAATGAATTATTTCAGTCCTGTGTAACGCTTTAGTGTCAAACTAACTCGTTTTAACGTAACAGTTAGTGTAGACTTTACACCCTAATTTACGACCAAACAAACGCTCATGCTGATCCATAACTAGCCAGCGTTACCACAGATATCATAGGGGCCTGTGTGGAGTCAATGATTTACCTTTCCTTTAGGGATCCTACCAATGACTTCCTTCCCACTGGCCATCAGAGCCCCCATCACTACAGAGTAGGCCACCACACTGGGGAAGAAACCAATCAGGGAGACACTGTGATTCACTGACTGTGTAAAACTTTCATATGTGTATATATGTAGAATTGAACCAGTAACAGCATGACTAACAAACACACAAAATACATAGTATGGACACCTTGCAGAAACTTCAGATAGTGTCCAGAGAGGAATTATCTGCGTTTACACCTGACAGTAAACGCTTGCTGAGAGTATTCAACATAATGCCTGCAGGCTATTTCAAGTGATGAGGTACCTGGATCCTCTGGAGAGAGGCATGAGGTTACAGAAGTAGTAAACCAGGGAGAGAATCAGGTTACACACTGCATCTGCATCCTGAAACAAAGAGATCATCACACGGTCACAAACTACCAAGTTACAAACCGGCTTGGAGCATCACTTTCTACACACAGGTTCTCCTTTGTTTTTCTTTGTGTATTTTGTCTATTGATCTAGACAGCGGGGAAGCAGAGGGGTTGCAGACACAAAGAAATGACAGAGAAAATAACTGTCACTGAAAAATCTAGGTGTCTGATACACTGGCGGTGTATCAGATGTCAATGCAGTGGTATTGTTTGGTGCCATCAGCCTGCAGAGCAACAGTGGATCAAGTTATGCTATGATATAGAGCTGAACAATGGGACAAAGAGACAAGACTGGTAATCAAACCAGCACAGTCAGACTCCCATGACCTAAACATCTGATTCCTTCCTGGTTTGTTAGGTGTTAGGTGTTTGTCACTTCCTCTGTCAAGGTATCCACTGCACTGACATAAGAAATGGAGAGATAAATCTTACTCCTAGTTCGGTGGACAGCATCAGTGCCTTTCCTTTGGCGGTGAGGTCCTTGTAGATGGACTCGATCTCTGACTGGTACTGCTGGGTCCGCTCCTCTGTGGTCTGGGTCTCCACTGAGAACAGCATGTTTCCCACCCTAATACACAACACAGTGAAACAGGAATGGTGGAAAGTGCTTCATTTCCTGGGTCTTCATTTAGAGAAGTTTCTTGTTGTGTGTTTATGACTAAAAAACATCATCAGCTCATGGGCATATAAAAAAAAAAATACAGTAACGCTATTACTATTTCTAGTAACGGGTAATGCAACAAATTACAATTTCAGTAATATTAGTTACCAATCAAAACAAAAGTAAGTGAAATTGAATTATCGCAAAACTATGATTATCCTCATCCCTAATTTGTTTTTGTCTTTATTAGTTGACTCCCTCCTCCACCTGAACATCACATTTATCTGTTCTGTGATATTGGACTAGCTTGACATTTTTTAGGATTTGCACAAATTGCTGCAACTGCATGTTCCTTGTATATGGGACAGGCCTACTACTGCGGGGAAAAAGTTGGCAGATCGCACCTATCTCCAGTAATGGTGATGGTGAAGCCGTCGTACTCTTTCCCAGGATCCTTCATACTGGGCACCTTGGAGTTGACCGTGAAGCCATCCCTGGTTTTACTGTTGAACTGCTTCAAGAAACAAACACACACACATACACACTTGGATTTTCTCTGCTGAAGACATGAAGTGAGCAAAAATGTTGTTTAACTGCTTCAAAGCGCAAACACTCAAAATGTCCTTATCACACACAAACCCTGACATGAAAAATCCTTTATCCTTCAATTAACAGACATGCCCCAGTTGTCTTCATCTTATTGATCCCCACTTCCTCACTGCTCTTCTCGTTCCTCCGCCTTACCTTCATTATGGGAAGCAGGTCTTCTACTTTATTGACATTCTCCAGAGCCTGGCGGACCTCTAGCAGGCCTCTGGGGTTGTACGCCCTGAGAGAGAAGAAAAGCATGTTAAAGAAGAGGCAGGTAAACAGGTAGAGGGAGGACACTGGTCGATAAAAGAAAAACAACCATGACATTCAGCTCTCTTGCAAAGTGGTGAGAAGCCAGAGAAGGGCAAATATCTTAAATAAGTCATATCAGTTGTAATGATATAGTCTAATGCTGCACACAAAGATGGGACTACAACAGTGAAAACATAATTTTTTAATTCCACAATTTTCAGAGGTTTTCCATGACTCTAAGCAGCCTGTATATAATATATTTTTAATATATAATATATACATGCAGTACATTCAAATAAAAATAAAGAGTATAGGTAGGGATTGAAATCCAATGTGTAACATGGCGTGTTGGTGCAACTCACCCATGATACACCAGTATTCTGTCTTTGATGAAGTCGAGGATGTTATCAAAGTAGGCCAGGTATCTGATGTTGATGATCTGACCCCTGAGGAAAGAAAGAGGGGTTTCAAAATACTGGCAAAACACTGACAGCTCTTTTATCACTGAACATGGATGAGGTAAGCTTCCTGAGACCTTGACAGGATCAAGGCTAGTCGGTGAAGAGAAGTGATAGGGGTGGGCGATATGACTAAAAATCAATTTCGTGATTATTTCAAACTTTTACCTCGATTACGATTAATGAACGCTTATTTTATTTGTTTTGTTTTATTTTGAAATTGATCGGATGCTCTATGCGGTTCCTGTGTCTGACTTCCTGCCCGGCTTGACACATTCGCTCGCGGCTCGCAAAAAACGAACGGTCCAAACCTGTCTGAACACGGCGTTACTGGACGGGGCGGAGGGACGTGACTGAATACCACATAGTATTTTTTAAGGGGACAGTTCATGAACGCAGCATTGGGGAAAGTATTTGGCCCAGTCATTCACGGGAAAGTGATGTTACGTCTGATGCGCGCGCACACGCACACACACACACACACACACACACACACACACACACACACACACACACACACACACACACACACACACACACACACACACACACACACACACACACACACACACACACACACACACACACACACACACACACACACACACACACACACACACGTTGCTAACTGGCGCTTCCAGACGTTCCTCGTTCTTGTAGCCTAAATAACAATCGAAATGAACGATTTTGAAAATTTGCCACGATTACATAATTAAATCGCGATTACGATTCTAAACACGATTATCGGCCACCCCTAAGAAGTGAGTAGCAGTACAAGCACTACACTACAACACTACATGTGGATTTCATATCACTTCAAGTCTCACAAGAGTATTTTATACGGTGTTAGGGAGGCAGTTTGTTACCTGATGAGGTTGATGTGATTGTTGAAGCCTCGACTGAGACTCCTGGCAGGCATTTGGTCTAACCACAGAACTGGCTGGTCTGGATCCGCAATCCTGCGAGCACAGGAAAATACTTTCAACACTGTAACCTAAAGTTAAGCACTGAAGACTCTTAGACCAACCACACCTACAGTTTGTTTCTTTTGGTCTGAACCGTAGCGGGAAAGTTTACTTGGTTGCATTTTTGACTTTGGTGTGTTTGGGTTCACACTTCTCAATTACAAGTGAACCACGGCTTGTCATCCCGCCCGGTTAGAGTTAGTCTGGGTCAAAACAAATCGGGTTCCAGTCCCTGTAACTTTATCTCAGCATGATGGACTTGTCTGAGCTCTTTGCTGTAATTTCCTGTCTTTGGTGTTCATACCAGTTAAGAACACCTGGTCAAACACAACGAACCAAAAGGAATAAATGCTTCAGTGTTAGAATAAACTACTCCCAACATGCTTGGTGTGAACGTGTCCTTACTTTGGTAAGAAATGGTGAGAGGACATGGGACCGGATATCTCTCTCTCCATTTTCATGTTGTGAATAACCTCACCTCCTCCATTTGACGGCTATGTCGAACATGTCTCTCCATTGCATCTGCCTAGTCTTGCCGTTGACTCGCACCTTGGAGTTGCTCCATGTCTTGTGCATGGCCTGCATCACCTCCAGCGTTGCTAGACCCATGGCTGGAAAGGAGGCGATTATTATAATCATTATTAAGGTAATTATTATTGTTATCAGTGACAGCATGATTGTATACGGTTTAATATTTGATGAAGCAGGGAAAATTCTGCTTTAATTTCAGGAAACATGCATTAACGTACGCAAGCAAACACACACAATGACCCGTCACTGTCTGTGGTACCTCTGTGTATTCTCCGATTGGGCAGGAAGCCCGGTGTGTTGTACTGCATTAGTGCTCCCAGGTGGTCGGCTGTACAGATCAGCTTCTGAACCTCACTGCTGTAGCTGTCAAAGTTTTGTGGCAGCACGTCCCTGGAAAGCACAGGCAGAGCAAGACAGACTGTGAACTTGGTTGAACCTGAGTTGAGTTTAGTTTCTGGACCTCATTGTCAAACTTCTGAAAGTTCTGCAAGAAACACGAGAGGCAAGATGATTTTCATCTCTGCTGAGAGAGACAGAAACATCTCATTGCTGCAATCAAAGATGGTAGATAGGGACTTCCTACTAGAACATACAGTTCACCTCATCTTTTAGGTGTTAAATACGACTTAGGAACTCAGGGTTTGGGGACTAATCACAATTTTTACAACATCCTGAATTCTTAGCGTCAAGGAAATACAACTCTTAAAATGCCATAGCGGGACACAACTACTATTTTTCCTTTGTGGTTGACATTGCAATGTTTGGTTTGCTGTAAAAGATAAACTTAAACATATCACTTACTAAGTATATGTGTTAACATGGAAAAAACCTGATCAGGAGTGTAGAGAAAACTTGAATCCAGGTGTTTGACAGCTTCAAACTAGACACTTATTGCTATAGGTCATGCTTCAACTTCCATGGAGTAGTGTCAGAGGAAGAAATGAACAGAGGACGTTGAGTGACATGGACTTGGATACACTTCCACAGGCTGTCAGGAAAATGTCCATTTTTAAACTACACATTTTCAGTACATGTTCAATAAATAAACGGGAGGCATCTCTGGCTCAATTCACTTAAAAACTGTCAAAATGTCAATATTGACTACTGCAGTTTTTGTTGCTATTCAATCAGAGGCAAAGCATTTCAGATGGACTCTGATGGACTCCAGGTATTCCACACAGTGGAATGTATATGGCATCCATTATGCAGCATCTCAAATAATAAATGTTCTCAAAAAACAAATAAATGTTTTAGGTTTTTTCTTTGTACTTGTTGCTCTGTACGAATGGTAAACCAATTATTTCTGTTTTATTTATTATTTTGTATTACAAATCACTTTAATTCATAATTGTATTTATATTTTATTTTAAATAAATCTTTTAAATTGAAATATTTTGTTTTATTCAATCATGGCACAAGTTCATTTATCCATTTCCCTATTTTCTTATTTAGTGTTTTCCTTTCCTTTCATTTCCCATTTTCTCGCACCAACAACAAGGGTTTGGCTAAAATGTTAGGTGGGTGTGACCATAGTCTCTGACAGGTCATTGGCAAATGATCATAGTTGTTCAGGGTTCGACTGCACAAGTCTACGGCTCCATTGCAGTTGGCCACCAGGGGCCTGTGCAACACTCGGCGCACCAAACTAACCCAAATCCGCCTAAACTGTTTTGTGATCCTCAATTGCTTTGTCTATCCACCCAACATTGTTTGACTGACAGCTCCTGTTTAGTATTTTTTCACTAATACACCAATGAAGTGTGTGTGCTGGGGTGGAAGTGGTGAAGCGGTTCAGCCATCGCTGGTGAGTCTATTTTTGTCTGGACGGAGCGCGCACACCGCTTCATCACTTCCTGTGTGGAGAGGATTTCCCACAGGTGACCATACCTGACACCTGAAGTTATTTGGGTTAATGGGGTGAATCTACGGCATCTCAACTTTTGTGTTGCAGCCCCACTTTATGATGTAGGCTGAAAATACAAATGTGTTTGGTACATGAGAAATAAATCTTGCCTACTGCAGCTTTAAGGTTTAAAACCCCTTATGGGCCTTATGGGTCTTTTGGTCCACAGTCCAGGCTGAAGACTATACTATTATATCCATTAAAGTCATTTGTAACTCTGATTATAATTATGTTATTAAATCCTATTCAACCTACTTGATATGTGGCTGTAGGCCTGGCTGTTCTTCGTAGTCTTCTATTAGGAAAGGCAGGTTCTTGGCCCAGTGATTCTTGAAGTGGCCTGGCAAGTCCTGGTCCACGTTGTACTCTGCTACTGGGATGTCTAGGTGGGAGTGCAGGTAGCGAGAGTACTCTGGGGGGAAGACAGGGTGGGGCAAGACAGGTAAGTACAGATGATAGACTATGTCTTGGTAAAACAGTTTAGGGTTTATTTTTTGGTTTGTTATTGTAAATGGACACATATGGGGCACACACAAATTTTACCTCTCAAATACATACTGTATATGAATCTTATCCTATCGGGGTTAACCCGCCCCAACCCCCACCCCTTTTCCCTAAACAGGGTTCGAATCCCCCCTCGCCCTCACACACACTGTCTAGTTGTGTTGTTGTTGATGGCAGGCATTAGATGGCAAGGGTAAAGGGAAGTTGAGAGGTGGTGGCATAGAGGGGGATACACCGTTGAGCCTTCTTGAGGTGTCGTGGGCCCAATCAACCAAACATCGGTGAAGGAAGGTGCCCACTTGATAACCCCGATGACATGCCGCATACCACTGTTGGCTAGGGGAGGTAACTGGTGAATGGTGCCATCTGACGAACGACTCTGTAGAGCTATGACTGTGTAGCCTGATGTCTGGGGCTTCTACAAGTGTTTGCCTTGCAGTATGGCACAAGGGATAGTAACATCTTGTCCTGTGTATTAATGAATGGTATGAGATGCTAATAAATTCAAATGTTATGTTGTTAAGCATTCCACTAGTGTATATGTCAGGGTTTCATTCCATTTGAATGTGTAAGAGAGGTGAAATGTGCTTATGTTTAAGGTAAAGTTTAAATTACATACCATATGACACCTCATATGTATAAATGTGTATGTGTGTGTGTGTGTGTGTGTGTACCAACCTCTGAGGTATTTGACTTTGAGGTATTCGGAGCTGGCCTTCTGTCCCAGCAGAGGGTCGTTCAACATGACCTTGGTCTGAGCTTTGATGCCTTCGTAAAACTGTCCCATGGCCACGTGACTCAACCCCTTCATATACTGGCAGACCTCATTATAGGGCTCCAACTGAAGACACCTCTGGAGGACGGACAGAGAACAGGGGAGGAAACAGGGGTGAGGGAGGGATGTAGAGGGATGAAAAGCAGAGGACGGTAAGGGTAAGGGTGTGCATTTGCAGGATAAATAAAATAAATCAGCTTTCATTAGGGTTGGCTGCTAAAATTTTTTAAATATTGAAACACGTCATTAAAATAATTTTAACATAGTGAACGGGTTGTGGAGAGCTCCAACAGCTGAATAAAATCTATGGTGTGGACCAGTGCCCCAACAATGAAAAGTGGGTTTGTTTGCTGCAGTAGATGCCACTATCGGCAGACAGTGCTTATGCCCAACTCTCAAACACTTGCACTGTGACTGGCGCACGTTTTGTATCCAATCAGTGCAGAGCATAGTGATCAGTCTCCATGCACCAATCAGATAGCTCTCTGTTCTAGCCCCCGCCTCCCCTTTGCTTGCAAATCTTGGATCTGTGTAAACTGTAAAAGCATAACTGAAAAGAGTTTCGTGAATACAAATCAGATTTTCTTGCTCAGATTGTTTTTCGCTCTTGCAAATCATGAGGTACACTTCTGAAAATAGTTTTGGCAGGGAAATACCTTCATACAGTCAGGTTCTCACTCAGCACTCTGATCTGCCTAAAAAAGAAACCAGTCTCACTGCTTTTCCCTTGTTGCCACTCCCAATCAGTTTAAACAAATACAGTCCTGTGGTGTATTTATGGAAATGACATATACTAACTAACTAATTCATTATCAGTTTATTTGAATGTGATCTCAGCTCTCTGGCTCCCTAGTTGATCTTTAGCTCTTCTGCAGAGAATACAGTAATGTTAGCAAACATAGCTTATAACATTTTACAGTCCATGTCAACTAAACCCAGAAATAAGTTCTCCTGTCATGTGACATTATGTAAATTAATTTGCATAAAAGAAGAGGATTATGGAAGTTTGTGAAGATTTATAGTTACCATTACATTTCCACAACAATACACCTTTTACTCCCTTTAATTAATTAGATGGTGCTCAAAAAAGAATATATATGACATGTACAAAATTATCTTTACCAGGGACAGGTAAGATAGTCCGAACACAACCTTATACAAGAGTGAGAAGAGGCCCATTGTGGATGCATGTTGTGTGAGTGTCTCTACCTTGAAATTGCCTATGGCTTCCTGCAGTGAGCCGTGGTGGTACAGCATCATGCCTCGGAGCTGCAGAGACTGGATGTGGTTTTGGTTTAACATCAGCGCTTTCTGGAAGCTCTCCATCGCTGCTTCAAAGTCACCCAGCTCTCTGGGTAAATGAAGACGAGAGAACAGAGATGAGAGTGAGGGTAGAGTCAGAGAGGAAACAAGAGAGGAGAAGCGAAAACAGAGTGGAACATGAAAGGGGTAGAAATTGTTGTATGGCAAAGGGAATAAAATAATAAAAAGGACATACTGTATTCATCTCATGGGGTTAAAAGGAACATGAAATAAACATTGAAGTCAACTTCACAGCAGCTGTACCTGTAGGCCTGTCCTAGGCTTTTATAGGCATCTATGAAATCAGATTTCAACTTCAGAGCCTCTTTGAACGTCTCGATGGCTTCCTGAGAAGGGAAAAAGGAAACGCTTTTCACAAGAATGACAACACAGAGTTAATAAGATAAAGCATCAGAAAACATGTGGATGGACCTAAAGCTCTAAGCAGATGATGAATTCAGCTGTGAAGGTCCTAGTCCCCCTGTGACTAAGTTACAACTCCCACATGTAGTGTAAGTGTAAAAACTGACTGAAGACTGAGACTGTCTGACAAAATATTGGGTCAGATCGCTACATCTGACTCAGGCAAAAAAAGAAAAGAAAAAACAATTGAAAAAATAATTGAATTGAAAGTGCATGGATAGTCAGAACCCTGTAAAACTAACCAAACCTTGCTACTGTTAGTTATGCTAGTTATATTAAATGTTTGTTTAACCATTTACCACAGGTTATTTTTTGATAGATCAAAATCAAACACAAGTGTATTTTTAGTCTTATAAACATGTTAAAAGTATGCATGCCATGTTGATGTGACATCAGATGAGAAGGGGCGTTCCATCGCATTTTCCTAGTAGGAATTCGGAATTTCTGACTTTCCGACATCTGGGGAATTCAGCATTATGTAGAGCCTTCAAACACTTAGCAGAAACTTCCACCACACAGCCAATGTGCTGAATACAGACTCTTGTTGATGACAGGAACAACTACAGTAGCAACTAAGGCCCCTTTCACATGATGAGTGACAAAAAACACTCATTTAATTTCCTATTTGGCAAGCGTACCTAGTGTTGCCGGCGAACCTAGCGTCGCCGGCGACACTAGCGTCCCAGGGGAACCTAGCGTCCCAGGGGAACCTAGCGTCCCAGGGGAACCTAGCGTCCCAGGCGAACCTAGCGTCCCAGGCGAACCTAGCGTCCCAGGGGAACCTAGCGTCCCAGGGGAACCTAGCGTCCCAGGGGAACCTAGCGTCCCAGGGGAACCTAGCGTCCCAGGCGAACCTAGCGTCCCAGGCGAACCCAGCGTCCCAGGGGAACCCAGCGTCCCAGGGGAACCCAGCGTCCCAGGGGAACCTAGCGTCCCAGGGGAACCTAGCGTCCCAGGGGAACCCAGCGTCCCAGGCGAACCCAGCGTCCCAGGCGAACCCAGCGTCCCAGGCGAACCCAGCGTCCCAGGCGAACCTAGCGTCCCAGGGGAACCCAGCGTCCCAGGCGAACCCAGCGTCCCAGGCGAACCCAGCGTCCCAGGCGAACCCAGCGTCCCAGGCGAACCCAGCGTCCCAGGCGAACCCAGCGTCCCAGGCGAACCCAGCGTCCCAGGCGAACCCAGCGTCCCAGGGGAACCCAGCGTCCCAGGCGAACCCAGCGTCCCAGGCGAACCCAGCGTCCCAGGCGAACCCAGCGTCCCAGGCGAACCCAGCGTCCCAGGCGAACCCAGCGTCCCAGGCGAACCCAGCGTCCCAGGCGAACCCAGCGTCCCAGGCGAACCCAGCGTCCCAGGCGAACCTAGCGTCGCCGTCCTCTGCGGCATGGAATGATGTCGGTTTACAGACGGGACTACCAGGGTGGTTGACAGCTTAGTACAGGTTCGTATATGCAGCCAGTCTATATTCACTTCTATGGCTGTGCTAGTATGATCATTGGTGATATGGTAAGCTACGGCTGATGTGGGGTGTAGTCCGAAATTGAACTCCACTCTATATTTTCCTGAATGCTGTCATTTAAAAAACTCGACAGTGCGAATGTAATGAATGTAATGTAATTCTCCTGGCGCTGACACTGACGCTGATCATGTGAAGGGGCCCAACCTGGCGTTGTGGCTGACACCGACGCTTTGCGCGGATCATGTGAAAGCCCCCTCACTTCCACTTTCATTCTGGTTGCTGTTGTCCTAAACGATCAGCTGCCTAGTTGGTGTGAAATCCCTCCTCCTCTTCTTTATGACTGGTTAGCTCACACACAAAAAATGTCATGTGGTCTCCTTTGATGTTTGAAAGTTGATCTTTTCCCTCTGCTAAAAGAAGCCAGGTGCAGGGCTTTTTCTATGGTGGACACTTTCCATCCACCTTGCAGCTGCTCCCTATTGCCTTCATTGTTAAAAAAAAAAAAAAAAGGTGATGGCAGTTTGAAAAAAAGGGGAAATATGTGAACACAACCTAAGTGCATAGCATACACATGCAACATGTGTTCAGCTCATGTGCTACTTTAAATTGCATTACGTTCCCGCTCACTACAGTTTTCCTGTTATGCCTCACTATACTGTCAAACGCCAATGAGACTAGCTTCTGTACCTTGAGCATGCCTCTGTGGAAGAAGGTGAGACCTTTATACAGCATGGCAATAGGCTGGTTCTTCTTCAGGTCCAAAGACTGCTGGAAGTCCTCCATAGCTGCCACATAGTCCTGGTATTAAGGCACAGCACAGGGTCAACACATGCAGACACACAATCGCCCTCATGCAAGCACACACACACAAACACACAGGATTCAGACCTCTGATATGAAGAGCAATGTTCCCCTGTGTCTGTAGAGGCGAGCTGAGGGCTGCAGCTGAATGGCTTTGGTCAGGTCACCCAGTGCCTCGCTGATACGACCCAGTGGGGACAGGATCTGAATTGGGACACACGCAAAAAGTATACATACAATATAAAAAGCACTATGAAAGACTAGAACGGTACAGTGGATTTCTTAAGGTCACGTAGCACAAAATGACCATCATTTATCTGCAGGGGTTTGATAAGTTTGTTGATGAAATCGAGGTGCTGAAATTTCTGGCTTTCAAAACTCATGTTCCAGCCCGTTCTGTTTTGGATCAACCCTCCAACTTCTTATAGTTAGAGAGGTTTCCCAGAGTTAATCTAAGACAGTGTTGTTGAAAACCAACTCTGCCAACAGTAACACAGTATTTTCATACTGTGAGTCCTTCCTTTCTTACTCTCACGTACAATACATCTCTGTCATAATTCAGAATAACATTAAGCCTCATTGTGAAACTTGTTTTACATCTTTGTGGTTTGCCTCCAATGATTCACAGTTTACTTCCTTGTACATAATACTAGCTTAAACTCTGCTTGTATTCACTGCCTGGCAAAATCACTTATTGAACGTTCTAGCAAGAAATATAGAGGCTTTGCAGTTAGGACACAAATCAGTCACGGCTGGCACCATCATGGACGTCGAGTGGAGAACTGGTTGTGTGCAAATAATTTCTAAATATATAACAACCAGGCTAGAAAAATAAATGTATCTGAAAAAGATGCAGTGAGTAAGAGTGAATGGTTTGATTAAGTAGATTTGTTTCCAAATTTAGTTTACGGTGACATAGTAAACTGACTTCTACGCTCTACTCAAAGACACTGACTTGTAGCTTGAGAAGAGTCAGCTCAGTTAACCTGAACAAACTGTTTGTTTTGGCCAGCAGGCTAATTTAGCAAAGCGACTCATGTCAACATTGTCACCTTTCACCTCTCCCTGTGCTACAGTTCAGGGTCAAGCCTCACCTCTGCTCTCTGCTCGTAGACTTCTGGCCAGTTGGGCTCCAGGGTGATGACTCGGCTGAGCTCATACAGCGCCAAGTCAGCATTCTTTATGTCCTGCATGGAGAGAGAAGAGAGACAGGCCATTACCTTCTGTTGCTGTAAAAACTTAATATATGGCAAACAAAACAATAAACATAGACACTTGGCCCTGAAAACCATGGTTGCGTCCCAGTGGTTAGAATTTATTTTGAAGAATCCAGAATGTGTGACAGATCAAGATTTTGCGCAATGCATTTTTGAACTTTTGAACTTCCTTCCCCATTTTATGTCCGGGCCCAACATTCCGTTTCAACTGAAAATAAGTTAAAATATGGAACCAAGACACTATCTAAATGCCGTTTCCTTGCTCCTTTAAAAGTTTTAAAACTGTAGGAATGGCGATAATTATCTGTATTTAAGACATTTCAATGCCATGAATTCAGAGGACTCATTTCATGACATTGAAACAAGTTCTTAAGGACCTGCAGACACCCTGATGACTGAAGAGAAATAAAAAACTAGTCCTATCACAAACTTTTAAGCCTATTTATGCACTCGACCAAAGATGACACTATAACTCACCTGCAGACTTTTCTTCCCATAAGCGATCCCTCTGCCGTAGATGGCACTGACCAACTCTGGGTCACCCTGGATCAAGCACACAACACAAACACATCAGGAGAATGTTCTTGTACTGAACCCAACGATTTAAAAGTACATTACTTTGAAGAAACAGGGCAAGAGGATGAAAAAAATGGCAATCCACTGCATTCCTAATAGGTGTATTAAGAGTGAATAGATCTATCTCAAAGTGATGTAATTGTATAAAGTGAATGCTATCAGACCTGTAGTAAGAGCGAGAAGTGTTTGATGGCTTCATCGTAAAGACCGTTGCCTATCAGAACGTAACCTATAGCTGCAATGACAGGAAACAATGATGAGACAGGTAACAGGAGAAAATGGCAAAACCACCACATAAGTTTGGTATATTCATCCCAGTAAGGGTTTTCAAAAAATGTTAACTTACCAAGTTCTTCATTTGTGTTTTGGTTATCTACGGGGAAAGGAATTTTTTTCTGTTCTATAAACAACTTGGCCTGGCTCTGTGAGAGATTGAGAGAGGGGAAAAAAACACATTAACAAACAAAAACAAGCAAGTTGGGCCGCATTAGCAAGTATTGTCAGCCGCCTTGGCTGAGAACCCCCCCCCCCCCCAAATCAATATTTCATTGTATTCATTCATTCATTCATTCATACCAAATGTCAGCTGAAAAGCCAAAAAGCATAACTACAAGTAGACAGGAGGAACTATTTTTGTAACTTGACCCTGCATTGTTTCATCGTTGTCATTTTAACTTTTACATCCCAGGAACATCAACAGCCTCAAAACAGAATAAATTTATCACTCACAAATTGGGATATTTCAAATCAATTTGACTCTTCCCATGTTGGTAATGCAGGTCAGGTGTATTCACTTGGAGGATATTGATAGTTTAAAGACAAGACACCCATGAAGCTTACAGTAATGTAATATGGCTGTAGATCTAAACCTCTTAGCAAGACGCAGGGGCAGTCTACCAAAGAGTCTCATTTATCAAGCCATTTACTAAAGAATGTGTCTGCATGTTTCATCAAGTTGTGTTTAACATTCTGAAGACAAAGCTGCAATAGGCAAGATTTTTATGTAAACATACACCTGTCTTATCCGTTTAAAAATCACAAAGTGGGGCTGCAATGGAGAACAGCCTCCAACCCCCACTAATAGGAGAGGCTGTAGATACATCAGGATTTGCCAAATGAAATTCTGGTGTCGAGCATGCAATGAAAGTAACTACAGCTGAAGATTAGGCAGTACATTGCCTTTAAAAACATTTGGCAAGCATGTTACATTTGTCCAGTTAAGAATTCCAGTATCTTTTGAGGTTATTTGGACATATTGAGGAATGGGTCCCCAGGAGACAGAAAGGATATATGCAGACTGCGAAGCTCTTTCTTTATCAGTAAGTGATGGTGAGTATATTATTGTCAAAATGCAAGATTTGTGCCCTTTTTCCTGTGAATATAATCATATTCCATGACGTTGTGATTTCAAATGCAGCAGATAGCCAAGTGTGACACTTGATAAGGCCATGGTTAGACAAAGATTGAGTGGGAACACTGGTAATAGTGGTGTAGAAACAAAGTAATGCTGATTTGGGTGCTTAGTTTGTTTATTTTACACGGTGGTTTATGTGCCGAGTAAGTTGTGCCAGCCTTTCTCGAGTTGAGCTAAAAAAACTCCATTGGTCTGACAGCGATCATAGAGTAATTTATTTAGAACAGAATGCTGAGTAGCAGAGAGTTGTGCTGTTGTACAAAAAAAGCAAGCTCTATTTAGACTTGAGCTGAAACCACCGACATTTCAAAAGGAAATCGTTACAGACAGTACAGCGTGTTTGATCTAGTGTGTGTGTGTGTGTGTGTTAGTGTGTAATCTCACCAGGATCTTCTCAGCATTGAGCGAGAAGACTGACTCACAGGGGGGGTTGCTTCCTTCTTCACAGTCTGGGTCCTCCAACTGTAAAATGGACGACTCTGAAGAGACACGTATTCAGGAGCATTTATGATGGGGAAACACTGTACAGGTGCCAACTACTGCAGTAAAACACACAGTATTTACTGCAGAGTTTCTCACATGGATGTGGCTGGCACTTTCTTTAATAATAAAAGCCTGCCACTAGCTAGTCCCTGCCAGTCAAGGCTGCTGCATTTCAAAGCAGTATGTTAACCTCACTAAAATACTTCACGTCAAGCTGACCTGACCCAGCTGAAGGCACATTCCAAACCAACAAAACATGTCCAATGAGGTTTAGATAAATGCCTACACAGATATACGGAGCAAATAGTAATGCGTTCATTCATTTATGCACTGTGGAACTGTTTGACAGCTTGAAGCACGCTAGTTAAAGTACATTCCGAGGAAAACCGCTATGGTAGCCAAGGTTAAATGTGAATCGCAAAAGACAGGTGAACAAAGCTTCCATACAAACAAACAAGTACAATATGACGTTAGGGCTACAACTAACCACTAACTATGCATTTTCTTTCCCTCTCGCGCGGAAAAACCGTTACCTCGCGCCTAATTGCATCCACACCTGGGTGTTTAATTGTCGTCTCGTGAAGTGTACACCTGGTAGATCATGACTTCGGCAGTTACGAAATCGCTAGGATACAGCCTTCAGTTCGGCATACATCCAATACACCACGCAACACTTGATTGATTTCCACTTGTACAACTGGTTCTGTTCTCGCATCCATCTCCCAGCCAAATACAGCGCGGTGGGCGGTAGCGAGCTGTGTGGAGCAATTTTAAAAGTTGAGATTTTATTGAAATGCAGTGATGTATGCCGACATCACCACAAGCGCGCTGTACCGTTCTCTGCACGTACAGGGGCTAAGCTAAGCAATGCCGTTCGTGTAGTAACGTTAGTGAGGTTTCTTCTCGGGACACTCGCCGAAGATACTTTGATTTTCGTTCACGTTATATACACAGTGACATATTCCACCCTGTCTATTTTGGGGTTTTATGCCTCTCCTTCTCTGACCTTTGCTTTCAAATCCTAGCTAACCTCTGCAGGAGTAAGAGCAAGAGCTTAGCTAGTTATCTCGTCTGCGCTGTCAAAGGACACATAGGAGAAGACTGTCTTGTTATTAGTCTGTTAACGTTAGCTTACACCCAGGTTAGCTAGCCGGGTTACACTGACAGTTGTATGAAGGAGGACGTGGCAAAATAACAGCGAAAAAAGAGACTTTACCGCAGTCGGTGGCGTATTCTTCCCACTCGGAAGGCGAGCTACATCCATGTTTGTGCAGTTCACTATTAAAGAAAGTGAGAGTTGAGAAATACTCGGTGGAAAAGATTGCCCGACACAGGTAGAGTAGTGTGAGCGCTAGCACAACAGCCCGGCTGGCAGGTGCCATGTTGTGCTTCATGTGTGACGTGAAAGCGGAAGCTGCGGTAATGTAGTTCCACGCCGCACACGCCCCCTCGCGAGTCTTCGGGAACCGAATTGCAGCTGTACAGGTCGATTAAACTACATTTCCTGTAATGCTCTACGGCGGATCCAGGAAGTCGCGATCATTTCAAAGCCGGTTCTCGTGTACTTGCTTGCTGTGTGCGTCAAATCAGTCAGAAAAACATAAAACTTCCGCTTAAAAAAATATCGAAATAAAACCGAACATTCTGTACGTAAAATCAGGGTTGAAGTGGAGGGTAAACCAAAAACTAAACCAAAAAATCGGTTTACCACCGTTTAATCTGGTACAAATCTTAATGACTTAATTGTAGAAAGTATAGAAAGTAGTATCAAACTGATCGTGAAGTTACACAAATATTATTTTAGTATTTTCTGCAGACATTAATGCTTTTCTGAATATAATGAATTTGTATATAGTTGTTTGCCACATCAGGATCACAGAGTGGAGGTCAGGTTTACCCACCTCTCAATTTACTTCTATATCACTGATTAAGTCCCAAAAATGAAAATGAAGAATATATGTAAAGACGAATATGTACTTATGTACACATTTAATCCCCAAATGTCCATTTCACAACACATATTTGTAGCCAAGTAAGCCAAGCCAGGAGTGAAGCAAGGCTGCTTACTATCCCCACTACTTTTCTCACTCTGCATAGACTGGCTCATGAAAGAAACAACTGGAAACAACAAAAGAGGTATATCATGGACACTCACAGGAACTCTTGAGGACATTGACTACGCAGACGACATTGCCTTGTTAGCTCATTGGCACCAGGACATACAAAGCAAAACAGAAGATTTAATAATTTATGGCAAACAGATTGGTCTCAACATCAACACAGGCAAGACAAAGCTGATGAAGCTAAACCCCAAATCCGCCCAACCCCTCATCATCAACAACAACAAGGTGGAGGAGGTCCAGGAATTCACTTATCTAGGCAGCAAGATAACCACAGATGGAGACTCAGGGGCAGATGTTCAGAGCAGGATCTCGAAGGCAAGGGGAGCTTTTGCCGTATTGAAGACCATATGGAGATCATCTAACATCAGTACAAAAACCAAGCTAAGGATTTTTAAGAGCAATGTCCTTGGGGTTCTCCTGTATGGGGCAGAGTCATGGAAAGTGACACAAGCCATCTGTCACAAACTGGACGTGTTTCAGACAAGATGCATTAGGCAAATACTGAGGATATTTTGGCCCATGACAGTTTCCAATGAAGATCTCTACAAGAGAACCGGCTTGACCCCACTGTCAAACGTGATCAAGTTCAAAAGGTGGATATGGATTGGACATGTGTGCAGAATGGACCCTAGCGCCATCCCAAGGGTAGCCATGAGATGGACACCACCTGGGAAAAGAAAACGCGGCCGACCCAAAGAGACATGGAGAAGATCGGTGGAGAAGGAGATGAAAGATCTGGGATGGACCTGGGGCCAAGTGCAGCATTGGGCAGCAGACAGGCAGCATTGGCGTTCGTTGGTGAAGACCTTGCTATCCAGCACGAAGAGGATTAATAAATAATAATAATTAATTAACCAAGCCAGGCAAAATGCCATAGGGCTGCCAAAATACACAAAGAAAGATTCAGTCACAAAAGATATGCGAATTGGAAGGATGTGTACTAGCTTGATAACATAAATCAACCCTCAGCTATGGCTCAACCGTTCCTTGGCCGGTGCCAAAAGTGACACATTTTACGCTTTTATTTTGAAGGCACAATCGTCGTACTTCCGGATGTATTCTCGCGAATATGCTGGATTTGGTCATAGCTCTCATTGCTTGCTAGAAAACATAATGGGTAAAGGGGTCCTCAGGTGTGTTGAATGTAACGAGAAGGCAACGGAGCTGCACAGGGACTACAGTAACGGGATCCTGAAGATAACCATATGCGTACGTTAGCTATCAACACTCTCAGTTTTGAGCTGTTTCGCTGACGTTGGTGTGTGTGTAACGCTAACTAGAAGTGGGCGGTTTAAATTGGCGCAACATTGTTATGTGTTACTACTATCTAAAGTTAATTATTTCGTGGTATATCTAAATGTACACGCTTAAAGGAGGAAGTTGTACGTCCATAGAGTCGTGTCGTGTTGTATGTGTGTTGTGAAAGCCTCCGACTTGTGCTTCAATTCGGTTTACACAGTTTTTGTGCTTTTGCTAAAGAATGATTCATTATATTTGCAAAAACTTGAAAATAAAAAGTGGGCTTTGTCCCAATACTTGGAGGGGCCAAGTATTGGGACAAAGCCCACTTTTTATTTTCAAGTTTTTGCAAATATAATGAATCATTCTTTAGCAAAAGCACAGTTTACATTACATTCGACATTTTTGTCCAAATACTGTATATAATCCACCAAGCAGCACTTTCATAAAACCTCAATTTTTAGAATTGTTGCTCACTGCTTGCTACCGCGCACCACTGTGTTTTGGTGGAATAAGACTGGGAGTAACAGATGAAGCACTTCTAAAAGTTGATATTTTATTGGAAAAAGTTTTGCTCAATGGATTATATGTGGCTCCTGTCGATTCAGAAAAGGTGTGGAGTCGCATTTTTCGGGGGTATGCACATTTGCCTATAAGCAAGGTCACATTACATTGCCATGTTTTTGAATGGACTGGTGCTGTGTGTCAGGGCTACAGTTAATGTTGCCTGTATGTCTGAACTTGCAGGAATCCTGCCAGAAGCCAGTGGACAAGTACATCGAATATGACCCAGTTATCATCCTGATTGATGCAATTCTGTGCAAGACCCAGGCATTCAGACACATTCTGTTCAACACAAGTCTGAATGTAAGTCATCTAAACTATTTGAATGGGAATTGAACCCCTAACCATGACAGTGTTGGTGCCATGATCACAGATGCACAGGACCACGTTGTATGGTTATTCATCCATGCTCTCGTTCATGTACATGTGTAAGTGTGTCTCTCCTCAATCGTCTCTCCAGATCCATTGGAAGTTGTGTGTGTTTTGCCTGCTGTGTGAGGCCTACCTCAGGTGGTCTCTGCTCCAGGGCTCTGAGCAGAGCAGTGACCCTGCTGACATCATCAGGTACACCAAAGAATGGGACTTCTATGGCATGTTTGGATTGGCTTTCCTTGGTAAGATAACAGGACTGAACAGGAGTTCAACTTTATATCTATTTTAGATATCATTAGAATCAGAATTATACTGAATAGGATGAGGTACATGGATTACATTGAGTGTTAGAGAGCCTACATTCTTGTGGCTAACATTGTCATTGGCCAGATCTGAAGTATATGAATAGAAATTGTGTTTACAGACATGTTGATTTAACGGTTAGGATGCAGGGGGTGAATCTAACGACTGGTTGAAATGGCTCTGTTCAAGAATTACACAAGTTTTTGGTAGATTGTCAACTCAGCCGTTAAGTGATGAGAACAGAGACACCAAAATCATCATGTCCCCTGATGATAATTTGCTTTGGTGCTCCATGCTAACACTTTAGCATACACTATGTTGAGTGATAGTAGTCTCCATGCTAACACTTTAGCATGCACTATGTTGAGTGATAGCAGACTCTATGCTAACACTTTAGCATACACTATGAGGAGTGATAGTAGGCTCCTTGCTAACACTTTAGCAAATACTAGCAATGATACAGACTGGATTTCCTTCAATACAAGGCTGGCTACTTGTTGTCATTAAATGATGCCTTTTGTGTTATCATTAACAGTTACATTTACCATATACATACTGTGCCATTTAATGTATCTGTCTGCCTCAACATCGTTTGTGGGTCCCTGACATCTCTATTCATACTTTAGAGCTCTCGGCGTTCTGTGGCGGCGTGCTGGGCTTCCTTTGGGTGGTGGTGGGCTACCTGCAGGGTGAGAAGTTGGAGCTCAGTCTGCTCCTCAGAGCCCTGCTGCTCTCCTGCTATGGCAAGGTCCTCCTCATCCCGGCTGTCATCTGGGAGCACGACTACTCCCCGCTCTGCCTGGGTCTCATCAAACTGTTTGTCCTCACCTCCAACTCGCAGGCTATCAGAGGTAGGAGAACAAGCCTGTTTAATGACGACCAATCCAGCGGTTGGTAGTTGGGGTCCGACCGATACGGGACCTTGAATCTTAAAGTCTTCAAGACAGAGCAAAACAGAGCAGTGTGCTTTTTAGGGGTGGGCGATATGACTAAAAATCAATATCGTGATTATTTCAAACTTTTACCTCGATTACGATTAATGAACGATTATTTGTTTTATTTTATTTTGAAATGACCGGATGCTCTATGCCGTTCCTGTGTGTGACTTCCTGCCCGGTTTGACACATTCACTTGCGGCTTGCAAAAAACGAACGGTCCAAACCTGTCTGAACACGGCGTTACTGGACGGGGCGGAGGGACGTGACTGAATACCACGTAGTATTTTTTAAGGGGACAGTTCATGAACGCACCATTGGGGAAAGTATTTGGCCCAGTCATTCACGGGAAAGTGATGTTACGTCTGATGCGCGCACACACACACACACACACACACTCACACTGGTTGCTTTGCTAACTGGCGCTTCTAGACGTTCCTCGTTCTTGTAGCCTAAATAACAATCGAAATTTTGAAAATTTGCCACGATTACATAATTAAATCGTGATTACGATTATAAACACGATTATCGCACTTATTATAGTGCTTTTTACTGGGTGTCCAAAGAGTTTTAGAATCATAGGGATTAGTTTTGGACGCAATGGGGGGGGAAAGGGTGCACTTGAAACCTCACAACCTTCTGCCCTCTCTTTCCCCCTCCTCTCATTCTCTCCTCCTCCAGTCATCCTGAACAGCAGCAGGCGTCTGTCTCTGATGGCGGTGTGTATGGGCCTGCTGTCGGAGACCTGCGCGGCCCAGGCCTTCAAGAGGCTTCCGAGGAGCGTTCTGGACTTCTTGGCGTTCGAATGACCGGCACCGGACTCCCGCTTCACCGTCTGACTCGGGGCCAAAGGTCGACTAGCTCAGGAACTAACAGGGGGATTGAGGACTCAGGAGCCTAACCTCTCAGACATCGCTGCTTTGTCCAGAGTGAGGCAGTTTTCAACAATCCTTCATCGCTGTGCTGTTTCTGCACTGCACTTCCCAGAGATCACCTGTCAATCCAACTGTGTGTGGGCCGCACTGTGATTTTTTTTTTTTTGGAGTTGGAGTTTCTGTAGGTGGCGCTCTTTTCTTTGTCTGTTCAGCCGTGGTGACTATCGTTGCTCAAGCTAACTACCAAACAAACCGCCTCACCTCGAGGGTGTTTCCCACGAAAGACTGACCTGACACCGGGTGGTTTAGAGCAGCAAATGTAAAAGCTTTCATGAACTGGCTAGAGGTTGAATCACTGTTGTGTTATCAGCAATATAGAGGAGCAAAATGTCTATGAAAATGTCAGATTATTACTTTAAACTGACTAACCCAAACTGTGAGGCACTCTGAGAGCTTCAAATACTATTCGTGAGCACAAGAGGCCCACCTGTTGGCAGACCTGGGAAAGTCATGGAATTCCAAAAATGTGTTTTCAAGGCCTGGAAAAGTTATGTAAATATGTGCATGTAGTTTTGGAAATGTCATGGAAATTAAAAAAAAAAAAGTCCTGCCTGTGAAATGTTTAATGTTTCATCTTGGCTGCTTTTTGATCCACTTCCCTTTTTGAGGAATAAAAAGTCAGATCAGAAACGTCCTGATGCTATCGTTCCTATTTGATCACATTCGGTCACGTTGGTGTTTAAAGGTTATGTATGAAGCGATTGCCTTTTGCGATGATTGTGATGACTTTACCAACCCGTCCCCTGGAAAGCAACTACCCAGACTAGTGAAATAGTTTCAGGCGGGGTCCACAAATCCTTCCCACACCACACTGGAATGATTTCTCAGGTCAGACATCAGAAATAACAATCAACATATTGATTAGCGCTGTGGTCGCGGAGGAACCTTGATCACGTTGCCGATAGATAGCATGATCATTAAACTCTGGGGAACCCTAGTGCGAATCGTGTGTGTATCCATAACACTGAACTGAACAAACACTCGACCTACTGCTTGATGGAATGCGGCGTGTGTGTGTCTGTAAACACGGCGGTGCCAGTAAACCAAACATCCTAATTGGACCGTCTGTGGAATGAGGGGTGGCTGACCGTGCCTCGGCCCCCAGCAGCCTTTGCAAGAGTCGGCGTTTTGTTATGATGAACTGCTGCGAAGCCAGACACACGAGAAGAGACGGGATGTATTTCTTTCTGAACAAAACCAGCTGCTCTGGCAGTCCTAACAAAGGACTCACGAGATCCAGTACTAATGAGATTGTCTCACGCGACTATCATAGATAAAAGTTGAACATTCAGGGCTGCACCATTAAAGGGGCTGAAATGCATTTTGACACTTCAATATGTCTTTCAAAATAAGTAATAAAATAATTATGATCGTTTCTCTGTTGCGTCTATGATTATGGAAAACCCGTCGAGTGAGTTTTCCCGTGAGCTGCAGAGTAGGACACTAGCATCCTCCGGTGTTAACGTGCATGCTTGTGCTGCCTGTGCACATGCTTACAGGTCACCGCAGGCCTGCGAATAGCTGAGCTGACGGCGCACGAATGTGGAATGTTTGGTTAAGTATCCTCCTCGCCCTGGGTGGATCTCTACGAGGAGTAACCCAAGTATGGATCACCTCCTCCCACGGGTTCAGAGCACGAACACAGATAAACGATCTCTACCGACAACTCCCAGTATCTCGTTCTGCTCAACGTTTTTTAAAATGTATTACATTATAGTATATCGACTAGGTCCAGCATTTTGTAAAGACATTTTGTAAGCAGACTGACTCAAAACCTTCCTAGTAACCCATTGTGTGTCATTTTCTAAGGGTAGGTTGCAGATTTTTCATATGGTTGATACATAATATACAAAAAGATGACCAGGAATTTTATTGACAACCACCTAATGCATGATGTGTCCTTGTGAAAGGAGAGAATCTGCTTGTCTAAAGGCTCTCCGACGTAAGGTTTGGTCCATAGGGGTTTTTGAAGTACTAATGTTGACGTTTTTGGTTTTAAGCTGCTGATAGCTGATATTTTATGCCGATATTTAATGTATTTAAAGGTGCAGTAAGTGTGGTTTTTTTTTACTGCCCCATAGCACAAAATGACCATAATCTATCTGATCATTACCAATGACTCAACTATTACTTGGCCAGATGCTGAGATTTCTGACTTTCAAAACTCACTTTGCGCAAGCTCTTTTGCGGCCCATAAATCGACACAGACACTAAGACAACATTTTAGTAAACTGGCCCCAATCCGATTAAAACTTGAAAGCATTTTAAATGTTCTTGTGTGTATAAAAAAAAACGACAATCCAATACCACTCTGCCCAATCTACATTGGGCAGTTGTTGCCTTATAATGTAGATTCAAGTTGGGGGCAGATACCTTTAACTCCAGACTCTGATTTCCTAATCCTCCATTTAAACATTTAAATAATTTCAATTTTGGCTTGCTTTACTGTTGTTATTTTCCTTTTTTTGGGGGGATATTCAAAAGTGGAAATAAACAATCAATCAATCAAATACTTTAATTTCCACATTTAACCTGCTAACAGAGCTCCTGGTCCAGATTTTTGTGAACAAACCGCCCTGAGAGAGTTTCTAAATCTGGAGTCCAGGAAGTATTTTGTCAATTACTGTAGCATGCAGAGGTTTTGAGTTCTGAGTCAGACTAATAAGATTACTTTAACATAAGTCATCTGGCAGCCATTTAAGAACCCTCCTCAACTCAATTTACCCACATAGTACATCAGAGTAAGTAGCATCAAAATGATGCGTGTTATACACAGATATGGGGAAGCACAAATGAATGCTTCCCTGAAAATATAACTGATTTTTGTTTGCATTGGTTATTTTACTTCATGATTGCAGGAAATTGCTTTTGTCACATTTTCATCTTGCAACTGAATTAAACGGCACAAAGTATAGCCCGTCTAGGCCTGTTTTTTCATTTTTGCAATCAAAGGCAAAAGCAATTTTCAAAGAAGACGATTATTTCTGGAGGCATTTATTGAAGGGGTCTTTGTCTGGTTTGGGGGGGTTTTGAATTGGTTTGAATTGACCTATGACGTACAATTAATATCCCAGGAAATCTATTTGAACCATGACGACTGTTTGAGTAAGACAGAGCAGTCTGACTGAAGAACACCACACAAAAAAAGTCATGGAACATACTAGAGCAGGATCGCACTGTAATCTAATCCCTATTGTGCATCGTAAATGCAAGTGTACTCTGTAAAACCTTGAATGAATGAAAAGTACTGGTATTTGTCTTTGAACTCGTCTTCAGAGGCGTGTGTTGTTGTGATGCACAGTCTCAGCCCAGTCTGCCTGCTCTAGATTCTTCTAGATCTCATTCTCTGTGAGGGTTAGATTGATAAATGGGGCCGATATTGGCCTTTTATTAAAAATCAGATATCAGCCATTCAGTGTTGTCCACCTCTGATATGATGCCGTTTGATTGATTACATATGTAGAATTGATCAATACTACACTGGTTGTCTATGGAACCTGAATTTATTTGAATGTGAAGTTTTAAATCGGATTCCACACAAATAAACATTATTGAAGAGTTTTCGTGTCCTATGATGGTCTAAATGTTGTTTCAGAGGTTTTTCCACCCTGACAAGAATACATGGTCAAAGTTTAGGATGTTGAATATTTGCACAAAATGTTAGTACTGGCCTTAAAAAAAACAACAGTTGATCCCTTGCGGCGTCATATCAAGGTGAAGGTGTTAAGAAATCCAAATATTAAAAACCCAAACACAGTATTGGTTAAATTAACTAGAGCTCAACTAGAGCTTTTATTTTTCTACAAAAATCGAAACCCTTCAAAACCCATATCCGTCGAACCTTAACCTCTAGCAGTTTTTCACTTATCTTTCTTGTGTAGAGTTCGTCTGCACCAATAAGAGAAAGTAACTAAATCATCCTCATTTTCTTCCCTTATTGACTACCTTTCCCATCAGCCATCCCTCAGCACTCTCAGCTGAATCAGTTTATTCAGTGTTTAAAGAGCACATTTTACTTTTTACACTTGTTAAATTTAGTCTGTTTCGGGCACGACCCATTTCTTCAATCCCTGCGGGAAGCTTGCCGAGACTTTTAAACAGTATCCCGCTATCACTGGGCTGGAGGAGCTGGTACATCAAAGCCAGCGCATGCTGCAAGAACAATAAATTATGCTGTTAACTGTGCTAACATGCCAGCTATGACACCAGAATGCAGATCGGTGCGTTTAAATGCAGGTCAGGGTGTGCGAAACTGGGGCATCAGAGAGCGGAACAACAAGATTGCTGCATTTGGTCTACAGCCGTTTAACAAGGTGCGACTGATACGGGATTTTGAAAAGTCGATGCTGAGGTTTCTGAAGCTGCTGCTGCTAGATATTTTGTGCTGATATTCAGCATGTTTAAATTTGACAATTTATATGCCAAAAAATATATATATATTCAGTCCCCCCCCACCCCCGGGGTTGTTTTTCTCGTCAGGGTGGAAAAGCCTCTCAAACAGCATTTAATTCAAATTCTGTGAAGTGGGTTAGCAGCTCAAACGTGCAAAGAAAATAAAACACCACAAATTAAACGAGTACAGTTTCTGTTCTGCGAAGAGTGTGAATCAAAGTCACAAGTAATTAGTAGCCAAAGAAATAATAAAATGGGATTACAGAGCGTGCTGTGATCAGAGACTCCATGTGTCTAATGAAGCAGCACTCATAACATGAAAAGTATGCAGTTGTTTTATTAAATCCAAATCAGAATAACAGCTATGATACGAGAGCGTCGAAACTATCGTCCAGGAAACAGTAGTATGGTCATTCACTGCTAAGAGACCAGCAACCAGGAACGGGTGGGGAAACAAAATACACAGCCTTCACACGAGACAAATAAAATACATTGATTCACTAGATGTCATGAATGATTAGATGGATGAAATATAAATGTATGATAGATGGATTACACTTGTGGCTCTCATGTTCGTGCATTTTATCCATGACGTTTATTGGGGGAGGTTAAAAGAAGCTAAAAGCAAATGTGCTTTTCAGATCATTCAAAACGCAGCAAATCCACGGGGCCACCTCAGCACAGAGCAGCACGTTAAATTAAAGATCCACCCACGGATCCACTTGGGGCGTTTTCATACTTGGGTCGATGGCTCCAGTCCGAACCACAGATTGGTGTTTAGACGGGGAGAAAAAAAGCAGATGCTTGGCGTTCCTAGATCGATTTTTGTTAATTTAGTGCCGTAACTCATTTTACAATGAACACCAATTGGACTGACACCAAAACCTGATACACATACAATGTTTTAAATAGTTGAAAAGTATCAACCTATCAACCTCCATTGTACCTGTGCAGGAAATATCTTGATGTGACGATGCCAATGCAAGGTACATCACTGACAGCTGTTTTTATACAAAGGGTGGAGATATGTCCTATAGTTTCTGACTAGGAGCCAATAACACAAATGACAACATTGTGTTACAATAGATTGTCATCAGATGAAATCACCACACAGCTTAATGTTAAGGTTATACACACCCATACTATTCAACTGCTAATGGTGCACATGATATTTGCTGGTGTACAATTTAAGGCTCCTTTCGTAGACGTTCGTTTGCTGAAGTTAGTTACAGTGTCGCCACTGTACATGGAGCACCATGTGCCTGTATAATAACTTAAAGAGGATCAGATAGGTACAAGTATTGGGGGATTGAACAGACAGAACAGCCACAGGCAAGCGCAAAATAATAGCTAAAGACGGTCGAAATAGTGAGGAGTGTGCAATTTAGCTCGATTTAGCTCGTCGTTCAATAGCGTGCAACTCAAGTAAACGTTAGAAATCGTTTTCAGGTATGTTTTTGCCCAGATCTGGAATAGTAACGTAGCCACTGGTCTGGGATCTGAAGGTTTATTTAAGGCACTAATCGTAGGTGTGGAGACTTCCAATGAAAGACCTGGGTCAAGTCCTGATTAAATACTTGATTGGGGGCATTTTTGCAACCTAGGAAGAATCTAGACGGCAATCTGAATGATTTCTGATTTCTACTAGCATCCAGACCCAGGTCTACCCTAGTTTCACATTGTAGATGAATAAGACTGAACTGTGATGGGGATGCTGGCTGATACTGAGGGGCTCGTGGCTGTATGTACAAAATGTTAGGTTCATTAACCGTGGCGCCGTCCAGACAGAACAGATCCACGAGAATTAACCTAGAAAGCAAACATTCAATTGAATTCAACAGGTGATGGTGGAGCGAATGCCACCTTCTTCTAAATAGGCATCTTCTTAGTTTTCCGGATCTATTCAAAAGCCAATAAATAGATTGTGGAAATGACTAGGGCCACTTTTTGGCTTTAAAAGTGACAAGATGGGTAACTTTCCATACAGGTGATCGCATTAAGAGGCAAAGAAGGCGGACTACCCTGGACGTTTTCATTTGACTTTACATTTTTCATATCGATGGTTACACCTCTTTACACCGCACATGGCAACTATGCCAGTGTTGACTAAGTAAGAGGTTTTGTTCAACATGGCAGTTAGTGGAGCCATGTTTTCCATTTCACCGCTTTTAACACATTCAATGTGCGAATCCTGTGGTGTTTTACAACAAAGCATTTTCATTTGTTAACCTACAGATGTCCTTTTGACAATCAGCACATGAACAGAAATCAAAACCATGATTACAATGAAACTTGAAAAGACTGCACTGACATTTGGGGAAATTGGCCAGTTGGTCAACTTACCCTTTCCATGTTACGCTAGGAGCACCACCAAAACCCATCTCTCCTGTCTGGTGGACATGCTAACACATTAGAATACAGTATATTAAAAAGGTAGCTAGCCTTAGCAGCTAATGTAAGAAGATAAGACCTTTTAGTAACGCAGAAGCTTTCCTCACATAAATGGTAAGTTGACCAACGGGACACAGAATAACACTATTCTTAGAGACGGGTGTAGGTTCTCTCTGGCCAGTAACTACCATTTGAGGCAAGCTAAGCTAGGTGCATTTTGTTCTAGCAGAATAAACATTGCATTGTTCGGTTCCTAAAACCCTCAATACATTTCATTTTGAGTGTTGTACTTTCTTTGGTTTGTGTTTTCCACGAGCGCACAAATTGTGGACCAGTCTACAAACATATAACGTCAGACGATGTATACAGGCTATAGACACAATATCAACGAGTTACTAATACAGTTTCTAAACCATGTCAATGTGATGCTGGGTATTTTACAGAGCCCATGGTAGAATAAGGTCTGTCTGTGGCTCTGGTGATACAACAGCTGCTTTGTAATGTATCTTGGTGTTGCATGCTACGGGTTCAGCTGAGACCTAGCTGTGCACGGTTTAGATACTATGGAAGACTGCAGAGACTGTTCTCATATGTAGCAAAAGGAATAATATTTGCACATCCAAAGGTCTGGGCCAATGGCAGGATACCCAAAAAAACCAAAGGCTCTAAAGTAATGCTGCCTTTGTGGAGTTTTTTATGCAAGGTTTCAACAGGCATGCAAAGAGATCCACAAAGGCAGCATTATTTCACTGTACTGGTAAGTATTTCTCCTCTCTTGTTGCATACGATGAAGGCAAGAAAACTTGCTTCGTAGTTACAATCTTGTCAGTGACAAATGTCTTCTAGAAATGGAAAGTCTCCACTGACTGAAGTTTTAGGACGAGACTAGACTGGTTAAACCGCCCCTAAAAGGTTTGCAACTCAAACCTCTGAGCCTCTCAACTGCCTTAGGTATATTATACGACAGCAGCATAAGTGCACGTACTGTAGGCTAGATGCTGCAGGGAGCGTGTTGCTAATACGGGCTCTGTTAAGTTCTGTATGTGAGATATAGTGGGAGTAAACATATTGGACAAAGTACCCTGTATTCAATTGGTAATGGCTACAAGGTGTAAAGCTGTAACCATGTGTTCACACTGCAAGTAACATGATCAACAAGGTCACCCGAGGTCTTTTCATTTCCTCCAGAGCTGGGCGATCGACATGTGGGAGCAAAAGTTATGAGTCGCCAACAGCCAATCATATATCCGTCTTTCCCCACCGATGTGATCTTCTAGGTCTCGCCAAAAAGTTCTCTACAACTTTTATTTGAAAGGCAGGAATTCAAATCTCAAACGGTTGCATCCGCTCTGAAATAATGATTAGTGTTTTGTTTGTTTGTTTTTTGATAGCTAATTAGATAGCTAGCTATATTACCTCATCAAAACAATGTAACGTTTTGAAAGGCCATACAATGCAGTGAAAAATACATGATTTGCCTGTTCAAAGCAATTGCAGCCTCTCGCATCGCCCACAGTCGGTCAGAATACAGCGACCCTGCACCAGAGTTGCTGGTAGTGTGAACACATGGTAGGAGCTTTCAGCAGAAGGTTGAAGGAAGCACGCTATCTGGGCTCCCAAGTTTTGCACCTATGCAAAAACAGCCAAAAGGTGTTTCCAGCATTTTTGAGCATTTCACATTTTCAGAGCGAACGTCTGCTCCAGCTAAGCTAGAGAAAAAAAAAAAAAAGTCTGCACACCCATACATAAACATTACATGTGTTCATACACTTTTCCACTGCATACAGGTGTGAGGACTCCTCTTCTTCTGATTCGTTTACCGCTTGAAGCAAAAGTAACACTCCGGTCAGTCAGAAGCCCAGCTGGCTCAGTTGGAAAGCCCTAAAAGCTGATCGTCTCTTTTTTTTTTTCCTGCCACTGATTGCAAAGTTCACAAATCCCATTCTGTGTTCACTAATGAAGTCCCATTTTCTGGGATTTCCACCCTGTAAATGCAATAATACAAGATAGAGCTGTGGAGTCCTCTCTCCCACCCGGGTCACGGTACAAAACGTTCGTAGAGGATAATAGGGAAAGAAAAAAATATCATATTATTTATATTATATAATAAATAATCAACCTTTGCTTATATCTTAATATGTAAAAAAAAGTTCTGCCAAAAAGGGGTAATTGGCTAGCAAAACAAACACTTGACGTACAAGTGTTAGTAGAGCGGTTTATAAAAAGAACTGTATTGCCTAATTTAAGACGTATGCAGTCTTGGAGTCTTCGAATAAAACAGTCCAACTCCTGAGTGTTTCATAGGGGGTTAGTGAGCCTCTTGTCAAAACACCCAAGTGCTCAGTTCCATACTCTGATGTAGCACCTGGTCACGCTGCAAAAAAAAAAAAAAAATGCGAGCAATTCTGCAGCACAAGCAGGGGTATATTTCACCTGAGGAGGAGTGAAAGTTTATCTGGAATTGCTGCATTGTACTTCTGTAGCCTGATATGGTAAGCAGATACCACGAGCTCCCCGTCCCTAGCCAACCACTCCCCCACTCGGGGCCTAAAAGGTTTCCAGAGCCAGTTCCGGAAGCTGCTACAAATGCTCCTTCAGGTCAACCCAGTCTTACACCCGCCAGATATCCACCCGTCTGCATAAACGTCTGTTGGGAACGACCTGGCCTCAGATGGTGACGTGAAAGGAGTCGTGAAGCCAGCTGCCTTCCTTGCTGCTGCTGCTGCTGCTGCTCCCGTTCTTGGCCGCCGCCAGCATCCCGTCGCCGACCTCCCCGTCCGGCTGCTCGTCGGTGGGCGTGGCGCCGGGCTCCGGGTAGTACTCGTCGTCCTCGTCGAAGTAGCCGTTCTCCATCATGCTGAGGCTGGAGGCGGCGCTCAGGTCCTGGCAGCTACCCTTGTACTCCTGGATGGACTCGTGGAGTGACCACAGCTGGCACAGCAGGGACATGTCCTGCTGACGCAAACCCACCTGGAGGGGGGGGGGGGCAACGTTAAGATTGTGATTAATGTTGACATTTGTGTTGTGGTTCTTCTTCTTTTAGAACCTTTGGCGTTATCATCGTTTTGAAGTTTCTTTGGTGCATCAATACACCAAATCCTACGCTATGCCAAAGTCCCTCTATCTGATATAATTTGTCACCAAATATTTGAAACTAAATTTCTGATGATGGTCAATGTGATGAATTATTAGACATAGGTCACCAAACTACCATCTTAGAGCGAACAATTTCTTCATGATCAGATTTGGACTCGCTTAGGCCGAGGTATGGAGAGTGCCATATCTTGCCATGACCAAGTGACACCCATGTTTGGCAATACATTGCAAATGACAATAAAGCCGATCGAACTGAAAAAAGTTGAGACACTGACAAAAAGTAAGCCAGAGAGACATACCATGGCATTTTCAGGCCATCACCAACAAGGAAATGCCCTGTAATCAATTGTGGGCAGTGATATAATTTCAAATAAAACAAAATGAATGATTTTTATCAGCATTTCCACAACTTTAAAATGCCATAACTACTTACTGGATTTTGTGGGTTAATGTTTAAATTAACACCGCAATGTTTAGTTTGAATGAAGGCATCAGAAAGCTGATCAGGAGTAACCAAAGTCTACAGAAAACTTAAATCATTGCGCCTTGATGGCTTTAAATGAGTTTGAAAATATGAACACTTCCAAGTTAATACTTTGATAAGTCAATAGTTCAAATGGGTTTTCCTATATTTCATGAATGGAGCATCTGTAGGAGTTGTGGCCTTACGACATGGGTTAAACGCCTTTTTTGTTTTTCAACAGTTTGACCTGAGCGGAGCAGAGCAGAGTTTGACACAGACCTCAACCCTGATCTTGACCAGGGTCGTTTTGCAGGGTCACCTTTCCCAGGTCGACCTGTACACACCTATAGCCGGCCCACCTACTGTGGATATATAAAGTTTTATTGCGTTGAGGCCTGAAATGAAAACCCATTAAATGAGACATAAAGTTTTACGTGATATAGTAACCAGTAAAATCAAGGTAAAAACAAAAGACTACTGTTTTCTGACAATGAATTAAGAACGGAAAGTGTGCATATCCTTAAGTTTATACTGGAAACACCTTTTGTTTTGATCATAGCAGTAAGTCTGTTTGCACATGAATTTAGGGATTTTCTCCCATTCTTCTTTGTGGCAGAGTTCAAGATTATTCACTTTGCCTGAGGGACTTCCTATCATATCTGCAGGTTTCAGAAAGCCAAATTTAAGACTTTTTAAATACCACCTGGAATTGGATTTAAGACCAATGCATATAGATCAAACTTAATGCGAACTCTAAGTGCAAATAACGTAATACAACATAAGAAAATGAAACCAACACTACAGCCAGTCCCATGGAAACGCATAAAAAAGAAACTTACTATTGAAAATTAAGAATATTATTTTATTAGTGTATCTGAGACATTTTAAGCCCTTAAATTTAGATAATTTTCACACTTTTTAAAAAAGGAACCACAGGCACCCTGTCCTTTGCACACTCTTTAGGTCTTTCACACACTGACTGGGCCATTCCAGGATAGCCATCTAACTTTTTATGAGATTTTCAAAAATGATTAGCCTAGCCTTTTGATTTTACCGTACTGTTGCTGGAACACCTCAAGGTCAATAACAACTAGAAAATCTGAAAGGGTGTGTAGACTTCTGATATCCACTGGATTTCCCGGGTCACTAGTTTGGTGTGGAAGTGGTGCCAGTGTCTTATGAGTCATTAACTGCTGACGCTGGCCGTCCTGAACCAGAGAACCATCACACTAACCAGCACAGAGAATATCATTGTCATACACTCTGACTGACACACACACACACACACACACACACACACACACACACACACACACACACACACACACACACACACACACACACACACACACACACACACACACACACACACACACACACACACACACACACACACACACACACACACACACACACACACACACACACACACACACACACACACGATAAAGCATGGGATAAAATTATTACAACTAACATTCTGAAACTGACCATCTACGGCTTATGATTTATAATTCTCAGTATCTTTTGTGTGTGTGTGTGTGTGTGTGTGTGTGTGTGTGTGTGTGTGTGTGTGTGTGTGTGTGTGTGTAACTCTCCAAGCTCTCTGTGAAAGAGCCAGTAAGGTACAGCTTAGCCATGGTGGTATTTTTAGCCTGGACAAAAAAAAAATCTCCATGTGTTTCTCCTCAGAGTTAAAACTAACAGGAAGGAAGGAAGGAAAGAATGGTCTTTCTTGTGCTGCTCTTCCATGTTCCCTGAGACGTTGTCCCAAATCACACCTAGACGCAGAACAGGTTAAAAGTTTAAATGCCAGAAATAAGGCATTTCCACTCTTACTACTATTCAGCTGACTGTATACAGTCATGGCATTATCTTCCAAACACAATACGCTGAAGAAAAATGCTAATCTTTGCTAGTTAAAAACAGCTGAGAGACAGTATTGTGCTCTGCGGCTGGGTGGGGACAACAGTGCTCTAGATTATAGGGCTCTGGCAACTTGTTTGACATGCATGCAGCCTACAAATCCATAGTAATACATTAAGAGCGACAAAGCACTAAGCCTCGACTTGGGTTCAGGGATTTGCTGTTTGGGAAAAGTAAAGTATGCAAAAGCAGAGATTGGAATTAGCAAAACTTGTCACAAAAATCTGTTGATTTTCAGCAAGTATTGATCCTTTCATCTCTTTGTGTCTCTTAGATTTGAGGAAACAGTACATGCTGGCCAAGAGCCACTGAGGAGTCTACCTTGTCCCTGCAGGAGGGGCAAATCCCTACTGCTGGCAATAACTGATGCACAGATTGTTTACATCTGAACGAATGCAACTGACATACGTATTTGTTCATTAGCAGATTGTATGCTTGGCCGTTTGTCAGGAAAACATGGTGTACTTTAAGGCTGAAAGCTATTCAGGTGAGGCCGAAAAACCAGTAGAGGCCTAATCGCTTAATTTGACTCATCCACTACACAGCTGTTCTCAGACATACGTGCCTTTCTCTCTTGTATCGCACGAGGGTCAACTAAAACAACAAGCAGCGCTTATTCCATTAGAATTTACACTTTTAGAACTGCTTCGCCACATAATCTTCTTCCACCAAACTAAATCGTGGCGGGCGGCATCAAGCAACGTAAACCAATTCCAAAAGTTGAGATTTTACTGAAATTAAGTGCTACTTGTTGGATTACATTATGGCGAATTTATCAGAAGACCCTACTGATTCTTAAAACGTCTCGAGCCATGCTCTACGAGGCGAGTACATTACACATAAGGAGCAAAGCATGGTCAAAATGACAGATTTTAAAGGGTGTTTGGCGCACCGTTATCTCCATATGTGTGTGGGGGCTAAGCCCGATATCAACACCGTGAAATTTGGATTTCACCAGCTTCTTGTTTACAATTACACATTTCACTCTTTAAATTTGTACCATCTCTTTCCGGAGGAGTGCCAGAGCCGCGTCGAGGTTGGCCGGTTTATTTGCCAGCAAGTTGTCGGCGTTGTTCCTGCCGCGGCTCAGGTCGTCCTGGATCATGGTTTTCTTGGCGTACATCCTCTCCATTTCTCGCCAGGAGCCGCCACTTGAGTTCAGCAAGCCGCTCAGGCTCTTAGGCAGCGGGGGCAGACCCTCGATACAGGCCATTCCTCCCGCCGTGCCGTTCGTTGACTTGCCATTCATCGTTTTATGCGTTTAAATCCGAAGCTAGGTGAATATTCACACAGATATTGCCCGTTTAGTCCTTGCTGTATCACAAACACCGAAGACGTAAATCCGTCTCTCGCAACAAACAACCCAAGCAACAGTCGCTTCTGCTCAGGGAGGCTCGCGACGCTACTGTCAGGTTAGCCAGAATAGAACAATCACTTCCTGTATTAGTACATTTCAAGATAAAAGCCGCACTGATGAACACGTTGCAATGTTGTGTAACGAAGGTAAAAAGTATATTTAAGGAGGATTCTGTAGTTTCTGAAAAGCCTGTCAAAATGTCCTTATCACAGATTTTGTATGTGCTGTGTTAGGGTTAGATTGATGTATTGGCCTTTTATTAAAAATCAGGTTTCGACCAGATAATGATGATAAGGTGCAGGTTGTTTGATTACATATTTATTGAATAATTAATCAATACTATACTGGTTGTCTCTAGGAAGCCCTTGATCTAAATGCATTAAAGTGTTGTGGAAAACACTGAATACTTTGAATACCGATTTTTGTTGGGCAGGAACATGTTCAAATTTAATCATGTGGAATATCACCACAAAGTTTCGTCTATCAGCAGCTTCAATCCAAAAATATCAGTATCAGACTTTAAAAACAAATATCGATCTAACCCCACTCTGTTGACCACAATGATCGTCTTTCACTCCATTACTTGAATATTTCCACGCTTTTATTTTAAGGCCAAAATCGTTTAACTTCCGGTCGTAGTATGGCTAACTCTGGGCACTATGACGGAGCTCTAATCTGTATATGTAGTTAAATCCACTTCCTGTCCATTTAACACGGTGGCTGGCTGGGCGTCTCCCTGTCTGCACTGACAAGCAGCAAAACCTGTTATTTATTTATTTTACCTATATTTCAAGTTTTATTTTGTATTTTATTTATTTTTTGGAGTACAGAGTATTATTCCAACAGACAAAAATATTTTAAAGGGTGTTTAAAAGAACTAAACTAAAAAGACTAAATAACTATCACAGATTATATTGATTTGAAGTAGAGAGATTACTTTTTATGCATATAAAACTTGCTCATAAGTATCATCAAATGAACAGCGAATTAAAGACACTTAAATTACAATAAAATTAAAATCAATGCATCTTAACAGTACAATTGTGACCTGTAGTACTTAAGAAATGTGTTTTAAAGTCATTTTAAAAGAATGTAAGTGGCAATTACAAAACAAGTGAGGGATGGATTCTTTTTTTGGATGCACAAAATGTACAGTTATTTATTATTATATAAATTTTGCAAATGCTGGGTGATTCTTGTTTGGTTTATTAATAACCTCTGTCAGATACTGAAAGAGAGAGGAAAATATTTTTTTTCATGACAGAAATGTATTCATCTTTTTTTTCCCCTGATAGCTCATGTCTGCAATAAAATAAAATAGGTCAGTTCAATTATTGCCAGTGCAGTCAAGTAGCCTATAGGCTTAAAGGGAACTTGTGTCCACAAACAAGAGAATTTCCCAAATGGCAATATAGACATTGGGGTCAGAGGTCATGACAAGAGTGTGTGCGAGGAACAATAGTGTGAGTACAAAGGACAGATGGTGGGCTTTACTTCCCCCAGCCCCGTCCCAACAATAACCTTGAAACGAGCACACAAAAGCATCACACACGCTCCTCAGCAAGAGATGAACATGTGGTGCACCACACACACACACACACACACACACACACACACACACACACACACACACACACACACACACACACACACACACACACACACACACACACACACACACACACACACACACACACACACACACACACACACACCCACATAGGCAGATGTCATGGATGAAGCCTGATGCCTGGTATTATTATTGCTCTACTGAAATAAGTCAAACATGTAAGCCTGCCTTATTTTCCACTGACAGTAAAAACATAAATATGTGTCATTCTTGAGCCCTGAGGAAAGAAAAAGTAAAAACTCCAAACCTTCACAAAGCGGAAAAGGAGCCAATACACCAGCAAGACAGGATGTCAGGGTGTCAGGTCAGGACACAACGCAGGGAAGGGCCGTTCAAAAGTCCAATCATCTCGATCCGTCACAAATATCTGGATTCTTCAAAATGAGTCGATTCCAACATAACTGTGGTGTCTTAGAAAAAGGAAACAGAGTTTTTTGGGGGGTTGAACACCCCAAAATGCACCGGTGCACCACGATGCCATGACGGTGTCACTTTGAAGGTTGTGAAGTCACAGTATCAAACCATTTCATTCACTATTGAAAAGCAACACGTTCCCATCACAAGGTGTAATCCAACACTTTAAACAATTAGTCATCATCTGACAGTTCACAGCTGCACAGTTTATTGGAGGGCAGTTTGTTTTGAAGGGGTTTTAGAAGCCGGCGGACCCCCGCTATAAGCTTTCATCAGTATCATCATCATCACCAGAGCCGTCGTGGACTTTTGAGATCAAAGGACTAGTCGTATGATGGGATCCCCCCACCTGGGGATCCATGTCATTATAGTAGGCTTGTGTTAATCTGGCCTGCGGCTTCAACTGTCTGCTTTGCTGAAAAGCACAATGAGTGACCAACTCTTAGCGGAGGCTGGTTCATAATGGCCCGAAGATGTCGGCTTATGTCGCTGTTGGAAAGCGATACATTCTTATAGGGCAACAAAAAACGTACGCTTAGTACTGATACAGTCTTCCATTGAGGGCCAGAATGGAAGTAAATGTTTTGAAAGGGAAAATCCACCTTAAAACACAGCTATTGGTGGTTTATCTTGCATTTCTCAGTTCCATTTTGTTGTTTGGTGGTGTATTTTCCTTTTTTCTGTGGAGATATTTCCAGCACAGTAAAAAAAGGGATTTTAATTTGATGATTCCTAAAAAAAAAACTTGTCAAATGTTAACTCAAGTCAAGTCAAATCAAATCAAAGATCCCTCTAACTTGTTCAGTGACCTTCTAAGATTTTATCCCATAACCAAATAATAACTTAATTTCTGTCTATTTATAACAGACACAGAAACAGAAAGAGTGTTTTATATTTCATCATACTGATGTTGACAGCATACAAAGTGGCATTGCATTGAACTTGCAACTTGTCTGGGACGTATTCAGACAATAGGTCTGAAAAAGAGAGGGGGTGGGTAGGTGTTTGGAGTCGGGGGGGTGCAGGGTGTCAGCATCCATATAGTCTGTCAATGTCCAGCAGGTCAGGAAAGGGAGTGGTCAGGATGAGCAGCTGCTGTGTCATTGGTGCTGTCCTAGTTTGTTCTTGGGGTTTCTTCCACTAAGTAGCCTCTAAGGGGGGATGGAGATAGGGACAACGGCTTCCTCCCTGTGTCGGAGACAGGAAACAGAGGGCAATTCCTTACTCTCTGGCACTTCTGGGAAGGCACACAAGGGTAATTGCAGTGGGAATGGGTGTAAGCTTTTAGACATGCTGTGTTGCGGGCTGCAACGGGCTGCTCCATACCTTAGCCTAAGTAAGTCCAAATTTGAGTCGTAGTCCAAGTTTTTACCATTGTAACGTTCTAATGTTATAATGTTATAACGTTACAATAATAAACAAGACCAGCACGTCTAATCACATTCCTCTGCTCAGTGTGCTGCCTTCAAGTGCTCCTCATAAGTTCCTTTTTCTGGGTTTTGGAAGTCATGCTTACGACTTGTCACGCTTGGTCTGAAATAATAATAATAATAATAATAATAATAATAATAACAAAACGGACCCTGTAGCAACAGTTTTTGGTTGTTATTTATTTTATAAGTCAGCAGCACAGAGCTGCTTTGCGCTGCAGCTGCAGAATGAAGAGGACAAAATACGCTTCAGGCTTGTAATTGATCTTGTAATTCATTTCTGAGCCAAAAGTTGTCTGCATCACCTTCGCCATCGGTTGACGACACGGCTTGCATGCTCTCCAGCCCCTAAACGTCACATCTAGGCGCCTCAGGCATCAGAGAAAATTATCACTTTCCCAGTCGGATTATTCACCTGCTATGTTACCTGGCTTTGGGTCGACACATGCTAGCATGCGAATCCGGTTCGTAATGACAACATTCCCGACAGTGCTAGAGGACAGCCGGAGATTGGGTAAGGGGTAACTGAAATGGGAAAGGGTGTACGCTGACATGCTTTGCCCCCTTCGGCCCCGGCTACGCTCCAGTCTGTCCATTGGGTTGAGTAGAGGCGTGGTCCTGGTCAGCAGCTGTCTTATTGTCCCGGTCCCTGACCTTTGACCTCAACCCTCCTCCTTCTCTTTCGGCCCACCCAGCATCTCTGTTTTTTTTCACGACCATTATCTGTCTCCCTCCTCCACCTCCCTTTCCTCTCCTTTCCTAGCCGGGGACTGAACGTTTCTGGGGCTTTGTTTTAGGGCCTCTTTGGCTTCTTGACCCTACGAGGGTTCAAAGAGATCGTATAGCTCTACACGACGCCGGCGGTGATCAGACCGGATAGCTAAAGGAAACTCCACCCTTGGATGGTCTTCCGCTGTTAGATATCATCATCCTGTGATGTTCGATGCATTCCAGGAGCTATTTCAAGTTTCTCAGAATGCCTTTCGACAACCCAAACTTGTTGCTTTCAATCCAAGGTGGGCATATGGGCATATAAACATAACTGGCTCGCCAATTGACTTTCTCAATTTGCTTTCTTGTGCATTCTTGTGTCCTCCATAAGGTCCATGACATAATATCTAAAGGCCCAAGAACAAAAGAACGCGGGGACGGAGGATAGATAAAGATACTTGCCAGCCGAGGACGCATCGAATGGTGACTTGGCCGATGAGAACAAATGGGAAGCCGAAAGATTCATTGCGGAAATGACGGATCGCATCCAAACAGTGCTGTATAGTGCTGAGCCGGTCGACTGGAAAAGTGACAGCTGTGCATCTTAACTTCATCTCATCTTCATAGACACACAGCCCATCTCAAACTGTCAGGGTGCTTCACTGTGCTCGCTTTCATGAGTCATTTGTTCACCCCAAGACAAATTGGGAAGAACTTTCTCCACTTTCTCCACACGGACAACTTGTGTGTCAACTTGGCATTTGATACTTAGCCAACATGTCTCATGGCTGCATTGCATTCTGGTCTATCTTGGCTACTGTCGGTATAGAGAAATTGGTGTCTCTTCCTCTTCCATGATGGATTTCTCCCTGGATGATTGTAGAATACTACAAATTGAAGCTTTTTAATAAATACTCTTCCAAAAAGGGGAAGTACCCAATTACATTTACTCATTTTTTGTGCACTTGTACTTTTTAGTCCTTTTTAGTCAAAATAGTCCTTTTTGCATTGCATGGGGAAGATATGTCTGTCTGTATAAGCCAAGTAAAATTTTGGTTAAATTTTAATTTAGTAGATCTTTACACCAATCATTTTACTTTGACGTCAGTTAAATTTCGGCAAAGTAGCAGTACTTCTACTAGGATATTCCAGTGCTCTTTCCACCACCGGACCTTTACAAATGGTCCTGATGCTCTTGTCCTTATCTAGTTACATGTCCTCAAAAACCCATTGTGCTTTCGGTGTTTGTGAATCAATAGACTGCACTCTCCAGAGCTCTTACCACGCCCTTGGGGAGACTGAAAAGTCCATTCAGAGGCATCGAAGCATGGTGGGGTATTGACCTCCATGTGTATGCGAGTGTTATGCGATTCTTCCAGACAATTGAATTATTGTGACATGATAAACCTTATTGATTCAGTTGACATTGGGGTAGATTGTTGTCAGGCTAGGACCAAATGATCCCCGTGGGATTGCTGCACAGGGAACAGTAATAATAGGATACAGCAAAGAAAAATGGACTATAAATAAGAATATAGCAAATTGGGGGGTGTTTAACAACATACTGAGGCAAAGAAAAAGAAGGATAAAAAAATGTGTAATATGAAAATATATTGGAACACATCCAGGCAAATGGACGGGTGAAAACATTTTATTTGCCAATAAAAGTCAATATTTTTAACTCTATGTAGAACAAACACAACACATAAAAATAGAACATACAGATATTCAAGTCTATAAAATGAAGGCCATTCAACTTTGACACTGTAAAACTTCCCCCCAAAAAGGAGGAAAATAAAATGTTCATCTACTGCAGCTCTGATCGCTCTGACAGCTAAAACCCCACTGCTGAGCCAAGTCGCATTCAGACATCCTTGTAAGGCTCGACCCTCCGCAGATGTGCGCTGTGTGAATTTTAAAGGCACGTGGGAAAAGGAATAGCTGGCGAGTGTGAAATTCGATACCGGCAGATCAGCGCAGAGGTCAGCGACTGTCTGCAAAGTCTAAAGGCAGCAGATCTATACTGGCCGCGGTATAGGATCGCTCGCTTGCCTGTCAAAAACCAGGAACCCGTTCACCCTGAGAGAGGAGGCAAAAATATCTATGCGCTGAACACAGCAGCTTGGACCTACGTCGACTTGGACCTATTTTCCCCATCAAACTGATCGATTCTGACCAAAATCTCATCGGTTTCTTCACTTTAGAGTTTCTTACGTCTTGCTTGCCTGGCTGCACGGCTCTCCAATACAGTCATATAAGACCAACAACCTCTCCCAAAATCAACCCCAAAGTCTTTTTCGACATACTGACACTCGCTCGCAACTTTCGCGATTTATTTTGAGTTACTTCGCATGCTACAACGGTCAATGACGTTCGAAGCGTCCATTGGTGCTGAAAAGGACTGCACTGGAAAGTCGCACACCCAAGCAAGCAAGATGGAAGCAGCTTATTGATCTGAAGCGATCGGTATGATGGAAAATGAAGAGGAACATACTATACCTAGCTACCAAATAGAAATGACCGGCGTCTTGTTAGTGCCTGGTACTAGGCTGCTAAAAACATCATTATTGCAAGTAGGAACTGTTAAAACCCTGCTGTTCTCTTGGTATGCTAAGGCACATGTGGTGATGAAATAAAGATGAATGCCTTCACCTAGCCATTTCTTTTCAAATCGATCAGAGCGAACAGTGCTGAGCAAATCAGCTGAGGTAAATGTCGCAAACAGATTTAGCAGCAATTCTGAATGAAACCCTCCAAAAAAACCAAGACCACAAACTCTCTGGAACTTCTCTCGACTCTGTGGAAGACAAAAATCCCTGTTGGACATTCTGCTCACGCTCTCTCCTCCTCATCAGGAGAGACATGAGTCAAGATGCTCATTGATCTTTGACTCCTGCACCTTCGCTTGGCACACAGGACAGCTGACTGTCAGCGAGGAAGAGGACGAGGAGGAGGAAGGGAGGGAGGAGGACGACGAGGAGGAGGGAAGGGAGGGAGGAAGAGGACGAGGCGGCGGTGGCAGTTTTTTGCTGCATTGCGGGTGACTTTGTCCTTATTGACTCACTGGCCGCTGCCGATTCGCTGCCTACCGTCTTCCGGAAGAAGTCGAAGATGTTGGCCGAGTTCCTGCGGTCGTCCCAAGGCCTCTTCCTTGATGCCGGAGCCCCACCGGCAGCTGCAGACATACCGTCACTGCTAGGATCGTTGAAATACTTGGATTGTACAGGTTTAGAGGGGCTGGGTTTGGATCCTGCTTGAACCACAGATTGGTATTTGGAGCGGTCGGCTCTGCTGGTACTGGATGTGGTGGGAAAAGAGGAATGGTTGCTGGGTTGTTTAGAGAAGGTGGAAGAGGTGACACTGGTGCTCATGCTACTCCCAGGGGATGAAGATGCTTCTCCTTTAGTCTCAGCTGGTGGCTTTGAGACAGTAGAGGCTCTGCTGTTGAAGAGGTCTTGGACGGACCTCTGCGTGGTCTTTGGGAGTTCTCCTCCATTGCTGTTTAGCTTGACGGCCCCTCGGCTGCCGCTACCGCCGTGGGGTTTGGGGATTCTCACTGGCGAGCCGTTGATGTTGACGAAAACTCGAGTGTTACTGACGGACCTCTTTATAGGCGGCTTCTGTCCTCCGGAGGCACCGGAGATCCCCTTGGCGGGGTTACCCGGGCCAGGTCGCACGGGCGAGGGGAGGCCTTTGGTCGCGGGCGGGGGAGAAAAAAAGGGTTTCTTGGGAGAGGAGATGGGGCTTGACAAGAAGGGTGTTTTCACGACAGTCTCTGGAGGTGTTGAAGATGCGGAGGACTGTGGCTTCCCTCCGAGGAGGAAGCCTTTCCCACTAAATGGGATAATATTCCTGATGTCCTGAGATCCAGAACCTGAGAGAGGGGGGAAAAAAGATAGAATAATGAGAATACACGAGAATAAATGATATCAATAAGTGATGGTTTTATCTCATCGTCGTCATCATCTCATCACCTGTAGTTGTGCTGGAGGGCTTTCCATTTCCTAAGGCCTTCTTCTCCGGGATCTTGTTATCTTTGTTTTTGCCCGCCTTGCCTTTCTTCCCATATCCTTCGGGCTCCTTGACCTTGGTGTAGGTCCCGCCGCAGGACCTCTGGTGGTCTCCCCACCAGGGGTCCTGGGCCGAGGGAGCCCGGTTCATGGCCCTCTTCACGTAGCCAAAGTAGGGCTTGCGGTTCTGGCAGGGCCCATCGCATCGCCACCAGTGCTGCCGGTACAGATCAACCTCATCGTTGAAAGTGTGGTAGACCTGATCGGAGGAATGAAGAACGAGAGAGTTTTATTTAACTTACTTCTCAGGTCCAATTGAATGTTTGAATTGAATTGAATGTTGTTGTTTTTTTTATTGTAAATAGTGTGAACTTGTTGCCCTTTGCACATTTCTGTTGAGCATTGCCACTCTTTCATTTCACTGCATACCCCGTGTATGTATGTGACAAATAAACTTCTTGAATCTTGAATGTTTTTGTTGGCCGTTCTATACCCCCTTTTTTTTTTTTATAGTGCATTGATGTGCTGCAATTTAAATGCTTTTGCAATGTAAGAAATCTCATATTTTTGTTCCTGAAAAGTTTTGGACAGTGATATGTTTATATAAACCCACAATTATTGATATTCAGGTTTATTGTTTGTTATTATATTTGTTTTTTAACAGTTTATTTTACATTTTCTTTTGTGCTTATATTCTTTTCCCCAGCTGAATCCTATTCCTTTTGCTGCTGCAACGACCTCATTTCCCCTGTGGGATCAAAAAAAGTTTCATCGCCTTTTATGATTGTTTTATGATCTTTGCACTCTTTCATTTGGTTGTTTGATCTCGGTATTGAAGCTTACCCTACCGTTTGGATCTTATCCGGAGCGGCCATTCTAAGTCAGCTACACCTAGAATGTAAAATGATCAATACACTTACAGAAATATTGGTCCCGCTGGCCTTGTTGATCCTGCTCATGTGCTTACAGAACTCGGGTCCGTGTCCGTCTCGGTCTCGATTGTTCTGGGTCACAAACAGCAGCGCGTGGATCATTTCATGGAGGAGAGTCTGGTGGGAGGGGTTTTGATCAATAGGTTACAGCAAACCTAGCGGCACACTCCGCAATCAGCACTGTTTCAAATAATGAGGATGTATTGACTAACATTTACCCTCACATTACTGAATCTACCGGTAGATAATGATATTTAGAGGTGCCTCAATGGTGTGTGTGTTGTCAAGATTGGTGCTGATCCAGTTCCTAAGTACTCAAACTGGAGAAATTAAACTATTATTGTCATCTGTTGTTCTTATTATTCTTCTATTTGATGGAGGACTGCATTATTTGATCAAATGAATAAACACAAGTGATTCCCGAGTTTCTGTAAATGTTTTATAAACAGGTCAATGAATGAGCATGAATGCCAGAGAGAGAGAGAGAGAGAGAGAGAGAGAGAGAGAGAGAGAGAGAGAAATCGGCTCTGAAAAACTGGCACCCGTGCACTAGTATACCAATACTATCCACCTCACCTCCACCAGGTTCTTCCTGGGTCTCAGCTTCAGCAGGGGCTCGCTGAGTCTGATTGAACACAATCCACCTCGGCCCTCATAGGAACACACACCAGCGCATCTGGAGGGGAGAACCGGAGACATCAGACAGAACACACACTCATCCATAACCTACAGTACACAGAGAACCACCATGCTCTCCACGATGCCAGAAACAACAGTGTAGTTTTAGCCCCCATACGTTTCTCTATACAAGAGAGGTGCTACATGAAAACGTGCTTTAATCACCTTGATATTTGACATCCTGTATACATATACAAGGAGGTGTGTGTGTGTTAAGTGGGTAGGTGTCAGTGTAAGGAGATGGAAGTGGGTGGAAGTGGCTGTATACATATGTTTATAGGGGATTATAAGTATGCTGCTCTGTTTTTGTTCTTGTTTAATGTGTGCTCTGAGAAAACGTGAAAGTGAGCCAATAATGAATGAGAACGAGAATGAGAAAAGCGTAACATAATAGATAGGTGACTTACAGTGTCATTCTGGTGCTCCATTTAACCTCGACTCCGCTGAGTTTCCCCCAGAAGAACATGTCGTTGAACTGCAGAAACATGGCCCTGACATCGGGACTAGGGTCCAGCATCTCCCAGGACTCATCCACGATGGACATCGGCCTGTCAGGCTGGGCGACCGGCTGCGAGTAGGGAATGACTTCGCTGCCACCCCCCGCTACCTCCACTTTTCGTTTCTTACTGTTTTGTCCGAAGCCGTTATCATCAAAGCTGTTCGGTGCAAATACCGACGCCTCGTATTCACTGTCAAACTGCTCCTGCAGCTGAATAGCGAGCATAAAATCCTCGTCCATGTCAAACGGAGAAGATGGGGGTGATGTAAATTATCGTTAGGTAACGTTATGCTAGCTAACAGTGAGTTTACCTAGCTAACGTAGCGTACACAGAGCTACCAAACATCGGGTGACAGTATCAGCATGGCCCTAATAAAACTTGTCAAATTGCGTACATGTATGAATATCCTCAAATGTCTATCGATGCAAGCAAAACGTTAATATCGTCATCATAAACGCTGATGCTTGTTAACTATCAGTCCAAAGCCAGCGCTAACTTCACTTTGAAACTGTCGGCATATAAAAACAAGACTTCCGGTAAAATAAACAACAAAGAAAATAAAACCCACATTGACGAGCATATGTTTTGAGTAAATACAAAGTACCAAATTGAAAATAAACAACACATTTAGAAATAAAAGGTAGTTAATAAAAGTACAATTATGTTTTGTTAAATCACCCCTTCATCCCATAACAGGACGATTTGGGTTGTTCTGTACACCCCAATACTTATTTTTTCCAGACGTGACAATGTTTTGATTTTATTTTGAAGCCAAAATCGCTAATTTCCAGTGTTACTCTGGCTAACTCTTTCGATCTTAACGCAGCTTTTCGCTTTGAATCAATTTCCTGTTTATGTTACACCAAAGATTTCTGGGACGCGGTAGACACTGACTTGGCCAACTGAAACAGTACTCGGGGTTTCCCCATTGCAGTCTTTTAGAGCAATAAGAATAAGCAATAATTCATCAATATCATTTACATAAACACCTTAAATGTTAATACTGACGGCTGAATAAAATGTGTAGCTATCTTTTCATGAGCACTCACATTTAGTTTGTAATCAAACTAATGATGAGATTTGTTGGCCACCCTTTTTCTGGATCCCGTGACGTTTTAGGGTGTGAACTAGTTTCCAGCTTCCTGTTTGGGTTGCAAGCGGACATGCACTCTTTCTCTTTAATATATTTCATTAATTAGCTTTAGCTTGTCAGCATTTTCAAGTAGGAGACGTGGGGATAAAGATGATGGACACGGGGAGTCGCCTACGGAAGCAGCTGGAGTCAGCTAATTTCGACCCGCAAAATTACGTCAAGCACTTGTCGCAGCAGTCCGACGGCGACAGGGATTTGCAGGAGCATCGTCAAAAAATCCAAACCTTAGCGGACGAAACTGCTCAAAACCTAAAGAAAAATGTATACAAGAACTACAGACAGTTCATCGAAACGGCAAAAGAGATTTCCTACTTGGAGAGTGAAATGTACCAGCTCAGTCACATCCTCACGGAGCAGAAGAGCATCATGGAGAGCATCACTCAGGCCCTGCTGTCAACAGACAAAGATGAAACGTCCAAGGAGATGCTGGCCGCTTTCCCCAAAGAAACAGACGAGTTGAAACAGAGGACGCTGACGTCACTGCTAGAGAAAGTAGAGGGTGTCAAAAACATCATGGACACCCCGGGGAGGCACTTGGTCTACAACGGGGACCTTGCTGAATATGACGTCGACAACATGGCCCCCATCCAAAGGGTTCATGCTTTCCTGATGAACGACTGCTTGCTGATCTCCACCTGGCTGCCCAACCGCCGGGGCACGGTGAAGTACAAATACAACGCCCTCTACGACTTGGAGAGCTTTGCCGTGGTCAACGTGAAGGACAACCCTCCCATGAAGGACATGTTCAAGATCCTCATGTTCCCGGACAGCCGCATTTTCCAGGCGGAGAACAGCAAAGTCAAGAAAGAGTGGCTGGAGATCCTGGATGAAACCAAGAAGACCAAAGTGACCAAGGACAGGCATAAGAAAGAGGAGGAGGTCCCCAGCTCTCCCGTGAGGCCCGAGGTGTCCACCAACCCCTTCGACGACGACGACGACGAGCCGGCCTACACCGAGGAGCGCGTGGACCTGAGCCTGGAGTGGATCCAGGAGCTCCCGGAGGACCTGGACGTGTGCATCGCCCAGCGAGACTTCGAGGGCGCCGTGGACCTGCTGGACAAACTCAACGAGTACCTCAAGGACCAGCCGGTCACCCAGAGGGTCAAGGAGCTCCGGTCGAAGGTGGACGAGCGCGTACGGCAGCTGACGGAGGTGTTGGTGTTTGAGCTGTCTCCGGACCGGTCACTCCGCGGTGGACCCAAAGCGACCCGGCGGGCCGTGTCCCAGCTGATCAGACTAGGTCCTTCACCCTTAAACATCATTAACACCTCAGACGTGGACACTCCTATCACTTACATTTTAAGATAAATTGATTTCTTGACCATGCAAACACAACCTGCAGATTTGGAATCAAGTCTCTATCCGTTAGTTTCATTGTTATGGCTAAAACACAATAATCGTCTTAATGGTGGAAATCTCAGATCTGGATCACCACCAAAATCTAATCAGCTGTTCCTTGGCCAGAGGCCGATCTTTCCACCTAATTTCCTGGAAGTCCATTAAGTATTTGAGATATCCTGCTGACAGACAAACAAATTAAAAGGGGTGAAAACAACAGATATGGAAATAAATACAATATACAGTATGACAAATGAAAGAATACGAGAATTTACAGCATGAATACAGGTTGTGCAAAATGTGTTTTAGTATCAGGTCATACACACTTACATATGCAGTAAAGTTGTATTGTACCGTGTTCCAGGCCAGTCCACCAAGGCCTGCGACCTGTTCCTGAAGAACCGCGCTGCAGCCGTGCAGACGGCCATACGGCAGCTTCGCATCGAAGGGGCCACGCTGCTCTACATCCACAAACTCTGCAACATCTTCTTCACCAGCTTGCTGGAGACGGCCAAGGAGTTCGAGATGGACTTTGCGGGCAACACAGGCTGCTACTCGGCCTTTGTGGTCTGGTCCAGGTCGGCCATGAGGATGTTCGTGGACGCTTTCAGCAAGCAGGTAGTTAAGAGGAGACAAACATAAAAACAAGTTGCAATAAGAAAAAAACGGATCCCTATGATTCCAGATGTATAGTAAATGAGAAAAAAAATCTAAATGTGAGTTTATTACAGTACAGAATATACACAGAACGTACACGGTCTGTATTTATCCTGTTGAAGGCATTTAGGCGATGAAACATGTCCTCTGGCAGCCATATTGGAGGTCCACAGCTCTCTACTCCAAAAGAGGTGTTGTTAACCTGAACAAACAGTTGGTTTTTCACTTTGTTTTCTAGCTAACCAGCCAGAAATCAAAGCTAAAGGAAAATCATGTAACCGTAGCTAGTGTGCTAATCATGTGTTAACAAGACAGTGATGGTTAGCTGACCAGATACTATGGTTATATGCTTCACTTATTTGTCTCATTTGTTTAAGTAAAAAGTAGGTATCTAACTTATTGCACTTTTACCTTAGCACTGGTTATGCTCTTAGTTGCTTGTTTAGGAAGGAAATGCACTTATGATTTCTGGTGACTCGTAGTTCTCTTGCCTACCTATGTTGAATGCACTTATTGTAAGTCGCTTTGGATAAAAGCATCTGCTAAATGCCTGTAATGTAATGGTTAGCTAGCTAACAAGCAGACATTATCTAAACACTAAATTGATCAGATGTATAAAACATCACAGAATTTACCCATATCTCTTTCACACTTGGGACCGCCAAGTTTCAAGCAATCAGTTGTTCATAGCTGATTGCAAATTCCTTCCAACCTCCAACATGGCCGCCAGAGGGTGTGTTTTGTCACTTGAAAGCCCTGTAAAGTGCGTATACTTGTCACATAGTAAAGATGTCGTCCTGCTTTGGTTTTCCACAGGTGTTTGACAGCAAGGAGAGCCTGTCGACCGCAGCAGAGTGCGTCAAAGTGGCCAAGGAGCATTGTAAGCAGCTGAACGAGATCGGCCTGGACCTGACCTTCACCTTGCAGTCCCTGCTGGTGAAAGACATCAAGGCGGCTCTGCAGAGCTACAAGGACATCATCATCGAAGCCACCAAGCACCGCAACTCAGAGGAGATGTGGAGGAAGATGAACCTCATGACCCCCGAGGCTCTGGTCAAACTCAAGGTGGCTTTAGCTTTTACCTCTTGGCTTTTCGTCTTCCTCTCCCAGGGTTCCCACTGCTTATGGAATTTCTGGAATATCACATCATTTAGAAAGGTGTATTCCAGACACGGAACGTGTTGATTAAACTCTCTGGGGAAGTCAGGGAATATCAGTGAATTTAACAAATGGGTCACTTGACAGGAATATAGCAGAATGTATTTTCCAACTTTGAAGTAGATGGGTTTTCAGCCCAGACTGTAGTGGAAATCAGACTGTGGAGTTTGAGTTTCTGTAGGTGGCGCTCTTTTCTTTCTCTGTTCAGCCATAGTGGCTATCACTGCTCATGCTAACTACCCAGTTCTTCTTCTGTTTATTCCAAACAAACCAGAAACATAAAATGCATCACTTCCTGTGTACCAGTGACTGTTTAGAACAGCAAATGAGCTGGCTCCAGGTTGAATCACTATTGTGTTACATCAATCGGCCATTTATTTATATAAAAATGTTGCATTAATCTACATTTGCTCGTTGTCTTTCATGCTAAAGGAGGAGATGCGTAGCTGTGGCATGGACAGCTTTGAGCAGTACACGGGCGACGACTGCTGGGTGAACCTGAGCTACACTATCGTGGCCTTCACCAAGCAGATGATGAACTTCCTGGAGGAAGGCCTGAAGCTCTACTTCCCCGAGCTGCACATGGTGCTGCTGGAGAGCCTGCGGGAGATCATCCTGGTGGCCGTGCAGCACGTGGACTACAGCCTACGCTGCGAGCAGGACTCCGAGAAGAAGGCCTTCATCATGCAGAACGCAACCTTCCTCCACGACATTGCGCTGCCCGTGGTGGAGAGGAGGTTCGAGGAGGGCGTGGGCAAGCCGGCCAAGCAGCTGCAGGACCTGAGGAAGAGCACCAGGCCGGTTCGGATCAACCCGGAGAGTACCACATCTGTGGTCTAAGACTGCCGGGAGCTTTCTACGCTCATGTGGCAAAATGCTTAGAGGCCACAGGGTAGGATGAAAACCCCCCCCCCACTAAAACGTTCCTTCAATGACTATTGTGGCAATGTAAATTCCTAGTTTTTAGGAATAACCCTCATCTGTGGTTGTGAGACTGCAGGACAGGAAAGGAAAGGGCCCGTGTGGAGCAATGAGTTATAACTTGATTATTCCACAGGACAATGGAAACTCAGTAACTGCAGTCTGGTGCAAATATATAACCTTGTTGAAATTTGGTTTCACATATCTGTGTATTCTGCCATGAAGATCTAATGTTTATGCTACTTGTTTGTAAAACGGTTGAGATGTGATTGATGCCCAAAATTAATAAACTAACCCAGATTTGATTGTCAGGCCATGGGACAGTTGCTGTACTGTCAATTGTATAATGGAAAAAGGATGACTGATGGAAAAAAATGCACTGGTAAATCTTGACATTTATTGTAATTGTCAAAATTAACAGGTTTCTGCAGCCTATGTAACAATAGCACATGAAATTAAATGCCAACATTGTGCACGACTACAATCTGTTTCTTTATTGGCAGAAAGAGGTGTGTGTGTGTGTGTGTGTGTGTGTGTGTGTGTGTGTGTGTGTGTGTGTGTGTGTGTGTGTGTGTGTGTGTGTGTGTGTGTGTGTGTGTGTGTGTGTGTGTGTGTGTGTGTGTGTGTGTGTGTGTGTGTGTGTGTGTGTGTGTGTGTGTGTGAGAGAGTGTGTGAGAGAGAATGGACTGCAGTAGCCTGTATAATACGGAATTGTCAGGATAATCGTGTTTAAGTCAAACAGTGAAAAAAGGATTTAGCGAATTTGCAACAGGGCTCTGCGTTGTGAGCTACGATGAATGAAAGATCAAGGGTGCAGCGGATTTGCTACATCTAATCCACAGTATTTGGCAGACCAAAAGGGCTCAGGGCAATCTTCTGTATGTGATGCATGTTGATTTCTATAAAAACCAGAATCAGAGTGGACAAAATATATACAACATATGAACAGTTCCATTTCTTGATGGTGATTTCATGGCAGTATTGCCCTCTTGTGGCAGCACAAAACCTGGAAACATTGAAACAGGATGGTTGCTCCACAATATGCAGATGTGAAGGTGTTCATATGTCTGGGAAGCAATTCATATTATCGGTAAATTCACAATTGAAATGAAAATGAAACTGGTTTTAATTCTGCTCATATTTGCGAAAAATGAATTCAAGCAGTATATCTTCTGTGTTTCCCCAAACGGTGAGAATTGAAAATAATACTACACTAATAATAATACTAACAATACCGTAGTTTTAAATGCATTTTGGCCTTGTATTGCCTGGGAAACAGAATCATTATGGTCACGTTGCTATCATGCAGAGTTCTGCTCATATTCATCAGCGCAGGTTATGGCTGGAGAGAACATGTCTGAAGGCCTGCCGCTGTAACCCTAACCTTCAAAGACCAGCATAGAGGGCTTGAGGAAAGCCTTGGGTGAAGATAGATAGGTTCTTTAGTGTGCTCCAGGAGGAAATTCATTTTGCCTCATATATACATACATAGATGCATAACATCGGCGCAGAGCCAAGCATTCAACACACATTCACCAGTGACGCAACAGAAGAAAATCAATTCTCCTTTCTATGGATTTACCCAACCAGGAAAGGTTGACTAAACATCCTGTTTCACATTCATAGTTGCGTTCTTAGTGGGAGCTAGCCAGTACAGTAGTTGTTGAGGGAGTTAGTGTTACTTGTTCATTTTCCACACCATCATTGCTCGTATGAAAGTAAAACTCATTATCGACTACTATTGATTTTATAAACTCTCCTGGGCCCTTTAATTACAAAACAGTGGCACTTTAAAATAATGTAATTATTTGTATTTTTAATCATTGAGCAATGAAAATCAGGGAACCAATCCAATGAAACCCTTAGGCCCTCCCCATACCAGTCCAGTGCTCAGGATCCTGTGGACCGCAAAACTACAACGTAAAATCAGCTTTTGTCGCTTCCAGTCACACAATGCTGCATTAATGCTTTCAGGCCCTATTATTTCACCGCCACTTTAATCTCATATGACTGCTGTGTGTGTGAACTGTCTTTGTCAAAGACAGACAGCTAGAATTAGTTGTATCTCTGTGTCTGTATGTGTGTGCATGTGCTTGCATGCGCATGCACGGTTAAGAGACCACGAAGACCCCCACAAGTATAGTAATACAAATGTGCCTGTGTGTATATGTTTGCATGTGAGTATACGTGTGCACATGTGAATCCATGCATCTATGCATGAACATATGTGTGTATATGTGCACACTCATTTCACCAAAGAGCAGATAGCTTGGTCTGAATCCCAGCGAATGGGATGCTAACAGGGCTAATAGATCGAAAGCTGTCCCAGTGGATGGGATTAAAGCTGCTCTCTCAGGGACTTCAGTCAAGACCTGCTGTCTTTTCAATTAAACGGTTAGCTAGCAGAGAGGGCTAATGTTGGCCAACACAAAGACTATTGGAGCCAACTGACTTCAGATGCTCTCTCATCCTTTTTGAGCATTCCTCCTTTCTGCTAGGTTCTTCAGGGTCTGAATAGTTTAGCCTTTTATGCTCAAAGTTTCATGTTTCAACTTCATTTGTCTCAAATTGATTTCACAGCAAGTATTAAAAACACCATTACATTAAAAGATAATATGTGAATATGACAAATTTTGACACATCATGTAAATTCACATATCTGTTTGCTTCATATTCCCATATCATTCTTGTTATTATATATTGCATGTATGTATTGTATGTATATTGACATTTTTAGAATGTTACAACTTTTTCCTACTGCATATATTTTTTCATTTTCAGTATTTTTCATTTAACCTTTTGTTAATACTCGGAAAACACAGTGAAGACCGAGGGCTCTCTTTTTTGACATTGTGGAGTTTACATAAATGGAAGGAAACAATATTTACAATCATCATAGAACATTCAACATCAGTTGAAACATTCACAACATCAATTAAGAAAGAAGGAACATATTGGCCTAAACGGTTCATGCTGTTCATGCTAGTGTTTCCTGTAGCTTCCCTGACTGAATCCTCCCCAAGTCTCAGAACTACAAGCACCCTAAGCCCCTCCCACATTTGCGCATGCGCGGTGCAGCGAAGGGAGCTGTCCGTGTCAGACGGTGCTGGAGTGTTTTCATTGAAGCCGTTTCTCCTCCAGCCGACGTACGGGAGCGATGGACGAAGAGTTAAAATGCCCGGTTTGCGGTTCCCTCTTCAAGGACCCCATCCTGTTACCATGCTCTCACAATGTGTGCTTGGCGTGTGCTCGAAACATCACCGTCCAAACCCCGGAGGGAGAGACCCCGGTGCAGAGCCGTGCGTCGGGCAGCTCTGACTATGACTACCTGGACATGGACAAGATGAGTCTGTACAGCGAGACGGACAGCGGCTACGGCTCTTACACGCCGTGTCAGCTCAAGTCTCCCAATGGGGTGCGAGTGTTTCCGCCAGCCCTCCACCACCGACACTGCTCCCTCACCTGCCCGCTATGCCACCGGAGCGTCTCCCTGGACGAGCGGGGACTCCGCGGCTTTCCGCGGAACCGGCTGCTGGAGGCCATTGTGTCGCGGTACCAGCAGAATCGCGCCGTCGCGGCCGCCGCAGCCTCGTCCTCCGCCGCGGTGAAGTGCCAGCTGTGCGACCGCAACCCGGCGGACGCGGCGGTGATGTGCGAGCAGTGCGACGTTTTCTACTGCACCGCCTGCCAGCAGCGGTGCCACCCGTCTCGCGGTCCGTTAGCCAAACATCGCCTGGTGCCCACGCCAAATCAAGCGGCGAGAGCCGCGAGCGGGGGCGCGGGTTCAGGCGGTCAGCAGCCGCCCGCGACCGCGAGGAAACCAGCGACGTGCGCGGAACACGAAGTGGAAAACTTCAGCATGTACTGCAGCAGCTGCAAGGCTCCGGTTTGCATGAAGTGCCTGGAGGACGGAAAACACGGCAAGCATGACGTCAAACCGCTGGCCGTGATGTGGAAACAACACAAGGTGAGCAGACGCACACACACACACACACACACACACACACACACACACACACACACACACACACACACACACACACACACACACATACGAGGAGGAGGAGAGATGCTCATCTGCATATTACACACACACACACACACACACACACACACACACACACACACACACACACACAGTAAACTTTCACACATATTCCCTAAAAAGACCAAAAGCCATTCAAACATTTAACATGTTTTTATACACACACACTGGTTACCACAATATCTGATATCCCTTTTGTGTGTGGTGTGTGTGTTGATTTTTGAAAAATGTTAAATACTTTTTTTTGCTTTGCTTTGACAATATTGTTGTCATGCTAATACAGTTATTGGATTTAGAGAGAGAGAATGCCATGAGCTCAAAATGTTCAGGACAGAGAAGGAAACCCCATTCCTAGCCTGTGTTTGCATTGAGGGTGTGTGTGTGTGTGTGTGTGTGTGTGTGTGTGTGTGTGTGTGTGTGTGTGTGTGTATGTGCCATGAATCATCACTTGAATAGGTCACATAGCTTCCTCTCAAATATAACTGGGCCACATCTATGTGTGTGTGTGTGTGTGTGTGTGTGTGTGTGTATGTGATGTGAATATTGACTTTAGTGTTGTAAGAGGAGGTTGCCAGCGCTGTGTTCCTTGCTCGGTAGTCTTTCCTTCATCATGAGGTGCAGCTACCTCTTCTTCTCCTCCTCTTCCTTCCACTCTGTTGAGTGAAATCCTCTTACACACCACTGGAATGATTTCTCTGGTCAGACATCTGATATAAGGGGAGGGAGGGGAGGAACCTCCATATAGTCAGAGGAGGTCGACACTGACTGGTTCATAGCTGATTTTTAATAAAAGGCCAATATCATTTTACAAACTGCCCAGAAAATGCAAAGCAACAAGATGAATTTGAGTTCCTACCTCTCCTTTTCCCCACAATCACCAATCTAAAGGGGGAATTATGGTAAAAATTGGTGATAATGTGTTTTTTTGCCATCGCCCTCCAACCCAGCATTAGCCCGTTTCATTAAAAAATGATTAACATGACTATTTCATTCATTTAAAAAGATGAGTCTACACCAGGGTTGGCGTCAATCCATATTCAGTTCGCTCAGTTCAAAATGTAAACTGTAACTCCTATTGACGTTGTAAAAGATAAAATTTCATCCTCTTCATCTTTTTCTGACAAAAGATTTCTGGGTTTTTGAATTCTGAAGAAAATCCACGAGTGACACCAACCCTGACCTGGCCTAAATTTATATGAACATTAAATTAAACATCAATAAATCATTACCATTTTTATTTTGAGACGTCGGTGTGATTACTGTAAACAAATGAGACCAACACCACGAAGACTGGCACTCTGCATTTTACATTGTGTGCTACCGGTAGGGAAATCTGCTGGATTGCTTTACGGCACACAACAGAAAGAGGGCGCTGTTCTTCCAGTCCAAACGGAGCTAAAGCTGAAGAGTTTCTGGCAACGTCAGACAGTGGTCTTAATTTACCACTGGTGTCAGATAGAGGCGGCCAATGGTCCCCACCATGGTCTCATTTGTTTACGGTAATTATACCAAGGTACCACAATTAATTTGACAGTGATATATTGATGTTTAAAAATGCCACTATAGCACCTTTAACGATATCAAGGCTCTCGGCTTGAGGGGAGACATGAATTGTGGTCTATTTTTTTCAGCAGACTGCTTCCAGTTATAACCAAAACTATTTCATAATCAACATCACCATCAACATCACCATCACAATCATCATCATCATCATCATCATCACATCCAAATCTCCTAAGTGCAAATTAAATGCCATTTTTGTCTGTCTCCTGCTAAGTGGGTCAGTGGGACTAATCTCTCTATCTGTCTTTTGCATGATTGGAAGCCTCCAGTCATTCCATTTATCATTTATCAGCCTCTCTCGCTTTCTTTCAGGCTTTCGCTCATGATTCATCACCTCCTCTGACTCTCCCTTTCCCTTCTTCTCACCGTTGCGTTCTCTTATTCACACTTCCTCCTCCCCTCCATTTACCCACCCACCCTCCATCCCTGATCGGAGGGGTCGTGAGGAGCTTGCCTCTATCAAGCTGTCCCACAAATGGACCGTGAAAATCCCATCAGACTGCAGGAGTGAGGGGATGTTGATAAGTAATGAGCAGCATATGAATAAGAGATGGCCGCCACTTAGTTAATATGGTGTCCTTCGTGTTGGGGGAGATTGATGACTGGCTGTCCCCCCCCCCCCCCCCCCCCCCGTGGTTTAATGGGCACCAAAAGGCCACAATATGTACATATGCTGAGGCTATACACAATATTACCAACATGTTGCTTTTAGAGGTACACCGGTGCCAATTTCGCAGAACTGACATGAGTCATACGTGCTTTAGTAAAGTGGTAATCTGCGAGAAACTCGTTTTCCTTCATCGCTGTGGTGTTTCTGCATTGCGCTTCCCAGAGATCACCTGTCAATCAAACAGTGTGTCCAGTACTGTGGCGTCTTTTTCTTGGATTTTCTGTTGATGGGGTTTGAGTTCCTGTAGGTGGCGCTCTTTTCTTTGTCTGTTCAGCCACGGTGGCTATCGCTGCTCATGCTAACTACACAGTTATGCTTCTGTTTATTCCAAACAAACCGGAAGCTTAAAACGCATCACTTCCGGTGCGCCGGAGGATTTTTCCCAGGAAAGACCTACCAGACATCGAGTGTTTAGAACAGCACATTTAAAAGCTATCATGAACGGGATAGAGGTTTAATTGTTATTGTGTTATATTAATCAGCCAGAGAGAGTCGAAAAATGGACACTAGCTTACTAGTCTATCGTGAAAATATGACTTTATTGTTTCTGTCAATTACAGGCCACCGTAGGTCAAGGGGGCAGGGGGCGTGGTCTGTGCCACAGGGCTGTGTAGGAGGAGCTAAAGTCTACTGATGTTATTGTAATTCCCAGATCGAGGGCGGTAGAGTTGATAGATTACGCAGTGCCCCTTTAAGTACATTAGCTGATACGAGTACACATCTAAGAACTGCAGCCATTCATGATGCCCGGTATAAAACAAGTACAGGAACAAGTGCATCAATTGTGCTTGCTTATTCATTTCAAGAAAAGGGCAGGCGGTATTACTATTTTGTCAGTGTATTAATAGGAAACATTTGGGAGGCACATGTCCTTGGGGAAATGCCGTTTTGTTGTTAAAATTATATTTTTACCTTTCCACTGTTTTTGTGTTTGCATTGGAGAGTCAGCCATAAGTTATTATTATACCACGCCTGAATAACACGTTATAAGCTGATATAAAACATAGCTATAGATGATATAGGACATCTTTTTGTTTTACATTTCACATTTGAAGTATCCAGGTACATCTCTTACCGTCTCTTATTCCTGTGTGCTTCATGAAGAAATAGTCACACACAGGAACACTCACGTACACCTCTGATAAATCTGTGCCTCCAAATCTTAGCCAAGCGTGGCTGCCATGATTCAGCAAAAGATGTCTGTCTGTGTATAGGTGTGTGTGTGTGTGTGTGTGTGTGTGTGTGTGTGTGTGTGTGTGTGCGTGTGTTACCTCCGGTGGTAGACTGTGAGTAACGTCACATCCCATGTGGTTTAGCCAGTTGTCAATCTAGCTCTTGTGGGAGTATACACTGAGCAGCTGTGTGTGTGTGTGTGTGTGTGTGTGTGTGTGTGATGCTTTACAAATCCTAGACTTGAGTGTACACTAATACAGACAGACAAAAAGGAAAGACATTTGAAGCGTTGTATTTACTATAGATCAAACTATAAGCACATCATGGAGCGGCCCGGGGCGACTAGCGCTGTTTCCCACTGCAACGCAGTTCAGAGTGATGGAAATGCAAACACTCAAAAAGCACATGGACACACACACACACACACACACACACACACACACACACACACACACACACACACACACACACACACACACACACACACACATATTGCCTTACATTTATTAGTAAGGCACAAATATGCATAAGTCAAGCGAATGAACTTTTGCTGAGGGAATGCAGAGGAAGTCACACTGATCTAGTTTCCTCTGATCAGTCAAGCAGAAAACACACTGTGTCTATTTAAAGCACACACACACACACACACACACACACACACACACACACACACACACACGTGCATGCATGCTTTTACATCTGTGTGTGTGTGTGTATGACCCAGCTAAGTCCAGTGAAGACCAGTTAGCTCTAGTGCTGCTCTGAATCAAATATTAAAAACATCAAATGCAGAATTACATCCTGCTGTGTGTGTGTGTGTGTGTGTGTGTGTGTGTGTGTGTGTCATCTTAAGAGACTTCCAGGGTTTAAATTGGGCAGTTGTGTTGTTTGTCGTATTAAATGACCAGTTATTGATAAACAATTGTTTTAGCACAGTGCCCTCGTGTTTAAAGACACGTAAACAGGTCACAGGTTCAATCCCCTTTAATACACAGCCTATGTGTCCATCCCTGTCAAAGTGTCCTTGAGCAAGGCACTAAATCTCTTCCTGCTCCAGGCTACCCCTGCATTCTCAGCGCTCTTTTAAAGTCATAATCCACAACATTTTCATATGACTAAATGTCTGTTTTGCTGCTCTCTATCACCGATGGCCACAACACAGTGGTGATCCAACCTCTATCCAGTTCACGAACGCTTTTCCATCTGGTGTCTTTCCTGGGAGAAATCCTCTGGAGACAGGAAGTGATGCGTTTTATGTTTCCGGTTATGTTTAGAATAAACAGAAGAAGAACTGGGTAGTTAGCATGAGCAGCGATAGCCACCGTGGCTGAACAGACAAAGGAAAGAGCGCTCAAACTCTTTCTTTGAGGAACTCAAACTCCATCAAAAGAAAATCCGAGGAGAAAGACGTCACAGTAGTGGACACACTGTTTGATTGACAGGTGATCTCTAGGAAGTGCCACACATTCACTACCCAGTAGACCACAGTCTTCTACTGTTGGCCACTAAGCAGCATTAGGGGGTTGCATGCACATTTGAACCAGCATCCAAACCCACTCTAACTCAGTGTACCCGCTTTTATAGATAGAAATTCAGTATTCAGTAGTATACAACAAAGTAGGCAGTATCATACTGCGATGTGAAAATAAAATCTTTGGAGGGAGAAAATCATGAATTATTTACACAAGTTTTTCTCAACATATAATTCCTTTCTGTCATAGCTGACCCTTTTTTCTTATTTACCACATCGCTGCCCGACATCCTCGAATGAGAAAAGATGGAATGGAATAATCGCGGCGGCTTCATTGGTAGACAGCAGATTGACTGGGGGGATTTGTGCATAAGCTTCATTCTCCAATTCTGCCGTCAAACACGAGGGTGATAACCCCCGGCCCTCAGCGTGACAACACAGGATCCAGGCTTTCATTCTCATTCTCTCGAAATTATTTCATTGCAGAACGATGAGGACATTATTCCGACGGTCACAACGGACGAATGGAAGTGTAACAGGACGATGCATAGGCCCACTTCCCGTCTCGCATCCAGACTGTGTCGAGATGGGATTTAGCCGGATTACATTCACCCCTGGCATTAAAATACATCTCCGTTATAAACAGTGAAATTATATTTCTCTTTCCCCTTGCCAAAATCGTCTCTTCTTCCCATATTTACGTCTTTTAAATCTGACAGTAAACGCCTTGTCTCGCTTGTTCCCCTATCCACCGGTATTCTGACATGGATGTTGCTATCAGAGGTGCCAGCCACCTGTTTAATTAGGTTTGCTTACATTCATGTAGTGGTTATATGTGAATTGGAGACTCTTTACACTTTTGGTCGGAGCTTCGTTGTGTCTCGCGTAGGTATCGTGAGGTATTGTGTATCGTGATTATTTCAAACTTTTACCTCGATTACGATTAATGAACGATTATTTTATTTGTTTTGTTTTATTTTGAAATTTGTTTCATTTTGAAATTGACCGGATGCTCTATGCCGTTCCTGTGTCTGACTTCCTGCCCGGCTTGACACATTCGCTCGTGGCTCGCAAAAAAGGAACAGTCCAAGCCTGTCTGAACACGGCGTTACTGGACGGGGCGGAGGGACGTGACTGAATACCACGTAGTATTTTTTAAGGGGACAGTTCATGAACGCAGTATTGGGGAAAGTATTTGGCCCATTCATTCGCGGGAAAGTGAAGTTACATCTGATGCGGCGCACACACACACACGCACACACTCACACTGGTTGCTTTGCTAACTGGCGCTTCTAGACGTTCCTCGTTCTTGTCGCCTAAATAACAATCGAAATGAACGATTTTGAAAATTTGCCATGATTACATAATTAAATCGCAATTACGATTATAAACACGATTATCGCCCTACCCCTAGGGCGCGTTGATTTTTTTTTATGCACTCCTGCTCTATCCGGTCACAATGCAGCCACACAGGAATGCGTGACGATGCCAGACAGACAGATGCCAGAGAAACGTACGTACGTAGTAATACATTCAACGCATCGCCGTGGACAAGCGCAGTGTTTTGGGGTTTACACAGAAAGAGAATTGGCAGCCTGCTTATGCACTTTGTTTCTTTTGTTTTTTGAGGTAGTAGGACGGTTGAGAAGGAGATACAAGACAGAAGGTTCTGGGAGGATCTTTGGCCAGCGTAGGTGAATTTGGTTCCATTAGCCGGGGTCTTAACCATGACCCCGACTCTTTAGCCCCATTTGAACTGGATAGGATTTAATGGAAGAATCTGCCATGTCAGCAATCTAAATTGACCTACTGTTTTTCAGGCAACCCAAAAGTGCCTGATACAGTAACAGCAGCCCAATTCAAATGGACATCTCTGTAATGTAATAATGCATACGGCTAGTAGCCCAATTAGCCTGATGCATCAATCACAAAGACCTCATTATGGAGCTCCATGGAGTTTCTGCTCCGATGTGGCCTGGGTAGGTTTTTGAAAGCCAGAGATCTCAGCATCTGGCTAAGTAATCGTTGAGCCGTTGGTATCGATCGACAACCCTATCAACCCTCTGCAGATATGTTATGGTCGGTTGTAATATGGGGCAGTAAAAATCGTACTTACTTCCAGTGACGGCTGGTGCATTTTTCTCCAGGGGGGGGCTATACCAAAAATCAAGCAAACATGTACTAAGGTATCATCAGTGTATTTAAATAAATGAAAAGGCCTTTATTTGTATTTGCTGAGCTGTAAAACATTTAACTGGTGTACCAGATGTACCACGAGCCCCTCGCTCTCTGCTGCCAACCAGTGGTTGGTGGTGTGTAAATCAGCAGCGTTCAGATAAATGCTGGTGGGGCGCAATTTTAATCTACATTTTATTGCAGATAATACATTTTACTCACTAACTATATAATATTTACCTCGCTCATTTAAAATTCAATTCATTTTTAAAGTCTTATTCAATGAAGTCTAGGATGTGGGGAGTGGTGGGGGCGGCGCCCACTGCTTACTTCCCCTTTAGAACAGGCATAACTAGGTAGCCTCATGTCATATGTAGGTTGCACCGCTCTAGGCAGTAGAGTGTGGAGTGTCTTCGACCATGTTGCTCAAAATTGAATTCAGTACTCCAGGCTGTACTATAACAAACTATTCCATCACCAAATATAGACAATCTGGCCTCTGAGACACTGTTATAGGTGATGTTTTGAGCCAGAGTGTTACGTTTCCAGTGGAGAAGAGTACCGGCCAGTACAGGCTTGACTAACCCCGTTCCAGATGGCAGCATGCCGACCATGACAAGTCAGCCTTTCTCATCTGTTACCTCAGGCACACACACACACATGCACACACACACACACACACACACACACACACACACACACACACACACACACACACTGTGGCATAGTAAGTCAAGGCGCTGCTGCTCAACTTGCACGCTGAATCTAGGTTAATGCACACTTTATCGTACACTGCCTCTCCTCCGGCCATAACACACTAGACCTGGTCTGCAGACAGGATTCGGGCTGTGTGTGTGTGTGTGTGTGTGTGTGTGTGTGTGTGTGTGTGTAACTGCACCTAAAAGGAATACATATATCGTACAGTGAGGAAGGGGATATTGGGGGGTAGAGCAAGACAGCGAGAAACAGAAAGAGAGAGTATTTGTGATCTATTTTTGGAGACAAAGTGAGCGCCGATGCCAGACCTCTGAGGAGGACATCCGATAGTAGAGCAGAGGGCATCGTTACCATGGATACAAACTGCTGCTCATTCCAGTTTATTACATGTAACAGCAGATTAGATGATTATAGATTAGTTGCTTGTCTGTATGTCTGCACGTGTGCAATCACCAGCTTCAATAATGCATTCACATTGTAATATTGCAGTGATGAAGCAAGCCAATGGCATGATTTTTTCAGCAGTTTGTAAAGCAACCATTTGGCTTGCTATCTTGTTGCAGCATGACATTGAAAAACCCCACAGTATATCTCATCATAGTCAGGCATACATAATAGATTCATCATCCCCAACAAATCTAACTTGCACTCGTTGTATGACAATTAAGCCCCGAGCGATCTACCTACCCATGCATTTATTAATACTGAAGATGCCCTGATCAATTATTGATTAAAAGCTGTGCAGCCCTTTCTTTTTCCTCTGCGCTGTTTCTCATAACCCCCCCCCCCCTATGAGGACGGCTCAGGACGATAAAACAACGCTCCCTCCTTTCCTCCCCAAGCTAATTCGAACGCTTAGCGCTGGCTGTAGCTGCTTATCGCAGCTATTATGTATCCGAGACGGCGGCGTAAAAGTCGTTTCACTGGGGGAAGTTGCGACGGTGCTGTGCTTTGGTTTGGTGGCAGCCACCATGTTTTTCCGTGCAATTATAGGATGACCCACCAATTAAAGGTGCCAAGACTAATCAATTCTTGATTTTTTTTTGGTGAATGTGTATTTTTGCCAACCCAGCTGATGCAAACACATCTAATTTGTGGGGGTTTTTTTTCAGAAAAACTCGCTTGACAGTCAGGTGGAAACATATAGCTAGCATCTAGCTCAAGGACATTTTGATGGCTACTGATTGAGGGCGCCATGACAGGGTCGCTCTGTTTCCACCAGTAATTTAATGGTTTATGCAGAACTATTTAGGAGGAGGAGCTTCCTCTGGTGTACTGTAGCTGTAGTGTGATCTATCAGCCTCAAAATGGCTGTCAAGCTGAGCATCACGCGGTCCAGAGGATTGGGAGGCCAGGGGTTGGTGGATGAGAGGATGGGGAAGGGAGATTGGTTTTGACCTCCACCAGATGTGAACCGCTAATACTGTAACACAACTGACTACACAGACAGAGAGAGGTCATCTGTAAATACTGTATGCATGTAGAAACTTGCTTTGTTGCTTATTGCATTGCATTTGCGTATTGTATTCATTCTCATTAATACCCATGAGTTTGTATCCTTGTAGTTGTGTGAATGTGTGTGTGAATGACGATTAGACTGATACATGGGGCCGATATTGGCCTTGTATTAAAAAATGTTATGTGGTCCAGTCATTGTCATCCACCTCTGGTATAATGGATGTAATGCAGTTTCATTGATTACATTTCAAAAGTAAGTATACATTTTTTAAATATACATTATTGTAGTATAATATCATTTGTGGCATTAATAAACGCTTAATTCTTTAACATTATCAATTGAATTTTTAATTATTTTTTTGTTAAAATGATAAAATGAATAAATAAATAAAAAAAATAATAATTTATTTTTATTTTGAGGTTTTTCCGCCTTGTAGGAAACACTGAATATTTATATATATATATTTTTATTTTTTCATTTTTTTGAGCATGAAAATGATCAAATTTAAAGATGCTGAGTATCGACTATTGGAAACTTCAGTATCTGCCTTTAGAGGGGTTTAGGGTGGAAAAGAAAACACATGTAGGAGGACAGAAAGGCTTAGGGATGCAAACAAGAGGAAGGAGGAGGGGAGGAATGGAGGCAAATGAGGGGGTGTCAGGCACCACCCCCCGTCCCTCTGGGTGTCCCTTGGGTGTCATTTTGACAAGGTCAACCTCGCCATCAACCATTCTCAGGCAGACAGCCAAACACATAAGCGCTGTCTATTGTTCTCCTGAGGTTCAGAGCAACCCCTCTCTCCCCCCTGCCATCACTCACCATCACCGTTTCTCCATCAATGCAAGCCGCCAAGTTTCAAAACAGTTCACCAAACATGCAAAAAATAATACCCCACTGTTGGAATTATCATCAATCAATAGATCCCAAATTAGACCATGCTGGAGGGTTTCAGGAAACGCATGGGGTCGTTTTGTTTGGTATTTTATTATCATTTAATCCTCCGTGTTTGGATTAGCAAGGTTCAAACAGGACCTCATTCTGACTTGCTCTATTGTCACGTAAAATCACCAATCAGCATCATCTGATGGAAGCTGACTTTTGCTAAATAACCACGACATCCCCAGCCACAAGCACTGAGCTGTTGCAGAACAGCTACTATCAGCTTCACGCCCCCAGTGCCTGGTGATACGTCAACACACGGGCCCTTGCAACATTAAATGTAAAGTAGTGGGAGTGTTCGGGGGTTGATTTACTCACCGATTTTATAATCGGTAATCGAGCCCATCGTCAGTTGAAGTGATGCATTTCAGCTGGACTTTCTACAAAAACAAAAAAGTGTCAAAGTGCACAGCAAGCATAAACGGAGAAATGTCAATGAAGCGCTGTGTTTAACTGATTGTTCTTGTGACTGTATCACATTGATGCCTAAAGCACTTTTCATCCAAAGAGAGTAATTACATGTTACTGTGTGCTTGAAAAAAAGCCTTTCCAAACATCTTTCATACATTTTACATCGTACATTAGGCATCTTTTGTGATCTTACAGTTGAAACTGAGCTCAGCCGATCACCGATGACCCATTTAGAGCCTCTATAGCCCGATGGTGATTGGTGGCCGATGGATCGGTGCAATCCCTGTAAGCAAAGCGTGAAACCTGTTCCCAGCAGTCTTTGCATGTCCTTCAGCAGCTGTTTGCAGCATGTCAATAATAGTTTTAACTATTATTTTTGCAGTGGTGACAGGGCCGGATAGTGCTTCTCTCTCCGGACGCTGTTGCAGCACTACACACAGTTAATCTGTCCGCTGCAGCTCCTGACTCTACGCCTGCAGAAACAACACAGCGGTGCCTCGGCGAATGTCACCGCTCTCGCCGAATGTCAAACAACTTCATAAGCACCCCCTCTCTCTCTCTCTGGCATAATAAGATAATGAGATAATAGCACTTGTCCCTGAGAGCAGCGGCGGAGGGTGCTGACAAGGGACAAAAAGACAAATGACACGCTCCCGTTTGGAGGAGTAATAAAGGATGATAAAGGTCAAGGGGAGGAGAGCAAGAGGAGCTGGATTGGTTGCGATACCTCCCTTTCTCCTCCCCTGTTATAATCTCTTCACCCCCCCCCCCAGGGCAGCCCTGTCACATTTAGACAGCTAAGGCCTACTGTACTGCATCTACTATAGCTTGAAGCATCGTGAGTGTAGCCATATATCATACCTGTATTCAGTTTTAGTATGAATAATGACGGGAGGCATCAAAGGTATCTAAAAACTTGAAAATATGAAAAAAAATAAAAAATCTGCACAATATGAAATTATAATCAAGCATGAAAAATATGCAGTATGCAGATAAATTTAAATTGTAAAGGTCCTTTGTGTGTGCAGTCGTCATGTTCTCCAGGGTTTCCTCCCACAGGCCAAAGAAAAGCAAGTCAGCTAAACTGGAGACTCTAAACTGCCCATACGTGTGAATGTGAGAAATTGCCCATAATTCATAGCATCAATAAAAAAAATGCGAACACACCAAGCATGGCAGGTAAATGTAAATATCGCTTGTGTATACAGCTGTTTGTATCTTAAGACAAACAAACTATATCTGATTTCATCCAGTCAATCAAAAGAGACGGGCTTTCCACACACACACCTCGCCGTATCCAAGGCAACCTGTGATGTCACAAAGCCTGTCTGCTATCTCACTTTCTCACCCCCACCCCCACTACCAACACACTAAAGGGGAATGAATGAATGAAGTGGAAGCGGTCTACATTAGTAAATGAGGAGTTAGTAGTAGAATGGTTTGGTTTGAATGGGAAGACAGGGCATCCCTCGTATCGCACATCCGTCACCCCCTTGTTAGCATCTTGGCACACACACACACACACACACACACACACACACACACACACACACACACACACACACACACACACACACACACACAGCAGGCCATGCCAGACAGCTTGCTGGGCCAGCTGGCCTCTTGGTGGGAAGCAGCAAGAAGCACCACAGAAGAGTTGGCTCGATTCATGAACCATGACCCCCCTCCTCCTCCTGACTCCGGACAGCACGTGCACAGATGAGGAATGGATAGGGATAAGGTCACTGTGTGTGTGTGTGTGTGTGTGTGTGTGTGTGTGTAGGGGGTGGAGTGCTAGTTGTGGGATATGGAGAGCGCATCATGTTTGCAGTGAGTCGTATGTTCAAACAGAACAAGAGGAAGGAAAGAATCACAGTTATGATACAACATATAAATGATGATATGGTTTATTAACATGTCATTCATTCATGAGAAGTAAGTCATTTACTTTGCATCATTCACTATTAATTAGTAAGCAATATAGGAAATTAACTAATTCATTATTTGTTGCTCAACCATTCAATAACTATTACACTGATGATCATTATTAATCACATTTGTGGGCCTGACACCACAATAGCGTTATAATGGCCATGACTTTGAACTTTTGCTTGCTATAGCAAACACAGCTTCCCATCATTTCTATTAACAACCAAGGGGGAGTGCCTTTCCCTCTTATCCCCCTAAAATCACCTTCTGGCTGTGTGTGTGTGTGTGTGTGTGTGTGTGTGTGTGTGTGTGTGTGTGTGTGTGTGTGTGCATGACATGCAGAGGAAGGGGGAGCAGGTGGGAAAATGTGGGTGTGGCGACAACAGAGCAGATTAATCACAGCGTGACTTGTGTGTGAGAGTGTGTGTTTTCTTTGTCCTGTCTTTCTGTGGCTTTTTTACCACTGACTGAGGCAGCGCTGAACACACACACACACACACACACACACACACACACACACACACACACACACACACACGCACACACACACACACACACACACACACACACACACTGAATATATAATCTGGGTTTCAGCATCTGTTGGTCTTGTGCTCAGTCCATCCCATTCGCCCATGCACTTTCAAAATAAAACCAACATTGTAGGCGTCTTTTCTTCTTCACAGACTATTGTTTATTGTCTATTGTTTACCTCTGGCAGTGGCTTCAATTCACTACATCCCCAGCTGTGGCAAATTCCCTCATCTAATATCATTTACCACCAAAACCGAGGCCTGGTGGCGTCATACCAAGCGCTCTGTTTGTACTCGCAGCTTTCTTGGAGCCTGTCTTGAGGTTATAAACCACTTACACACAAGCCACCAGCCTGGAGCCGGTGACCCAGAGCAGGGTATTTCAAATGGGGTATAGTGTAGAGCAATGTATGCATTCATACAGTCAAGAAAGCATTGAAAAGAAGATGGTTCACGTGTCCTTTAAATGGGTTGAGAATGCAACGCGGGGAATATTACTATTATGCCCGTGCAGAATTTACACAAAGCGAGGCATTTGTGATATTTCCAGTCTTTCATCGCCTTTGATCGGCCATAACAGTAACACTGCAGTGGGATCAATCAACAGGCGTTGGCAGCTAGTTACCAGGTCGATGACGCTCACCCTGGAAAGTTAGCAAGCTTTAAATTTAGTGACTCTACCTGAAATGCGTCATTGCGTTTACAAATCTGCACGACACATTTTGCCATGCAACAGCCCCTTGAGTTGCCCTTTGCATCGTTCGCCACGTTTTTAGTGGGATGACTCACCGCCTCCACGCAGGCCTCAGCTCCATCCCACACGTCGCTTCAACCTCCTCCGTGTTTTCACATCTACTTTTTTTTCTACCTACGCACAAGCACAGCAGGCGATAGCTGGGAACGATCCCACGTCTTCAACGGTTTCCGAGTGAGCGTTTTTCTATTTATAGTTTTTAATCTATTTTCAATTTGAATGACATGAACTTTTCAGTGGTTGGCTTTTGCGATGAATTTCTCTCTAAGAATAAAAACAAAATCACTCAATAGTGATTCCCAAGTAAATAAAATAATGACTTTTTGTGAATGTAGACTGTGAAGCATCAGATCCCCTCATTGTTGTTTGTGTTGCCTGCTGGAGAACACAGGCATGCTCACCCATATCACTCATGTCCTTGTGTATTCCAAGGCTTTGTGCTTGATTTCACACGTTTGAATGCTAAATAGCAACACCAAAAAAAAACCCAGAGTGGACACAAGCGGAGGTTTGGTGCGTGTTACTGACGTACTGCTGACGTGCTGCTGGCGAGACGAGAACAGTGTCGACGGGGTTACATTGCTGGGGGCAAAGTGGAGCGATGACTAATGACTGACCACATATTATTTGGTCAATGAGATCAATTATTAGACGTAGGTCACAAACCTATCAGCTTCGAGGGAACATTGGTCCTGAACGCTCCCTGACTTTATTTAGATATGACTTCCATATTCTGGTCTTTGGTTTTTGCTGTCCATTGTAATGATAAAAACAACAAGGCTTTCTTTGGTTACAGCACCCAAGGTCATGGGCATCAACTGGGTATGGCACTGCCCTACTTGAGCCTAACACAGCTTAGTCAATTATTAGTGAGTAGCCTACACAACCCGATGCAGGAGTCAGGCCTACCTCACTCACAAAGCTGTGCTTGCTTCGCTGGTTGTGCACTGCACAGCAGCAGCCTGGGAGAGGTGAAGCTGAAACGAAGTCACGTCTTTTATGAATGGAAGGCGGCTTGTGCAAGAATGGAAACAAACTCATAGCTCTCATTTAACATTTAGTTTTTCTTTTGTTTTGTTTTTGACATGCTCTTATTTAAAAACCTCAGCATCGGTAAATGGTTTGTTATGTTTGGAGAGAACCCAGACAACCTGAAGAGATGCACTTGTTCACTTAAAGTTTGGGTAATAATTCTGCTGGCATGGGAATAGCTCTGACTGCTCAGGGTATGACTCTTTGAAAGTTGCTTGCCTAAGATTGTATTCTTTTGCAACAGCGATCGTTTCATTGCAAATGAGGCATACAGGTTTAGCATTACTGAAAGTTGGCATGATGAATGCGTACTTATCAGTCCATTCTTCGTAAAAGCTGCAGTTTTCCACGTCAACTTTCCGCTTTAGGCTCTTTGAGAGTGACATTTTTGCTTGCCATTGATGACAACGTGACAGCTCGCAAAAAGTGAAACCAAAATATCTCAATCGCCCCCTGGTGGCTGGCTGTAGTATAGGTGTTAGGAGTCTGTTCACACTGATATAGGCTAATAAAAATAACATTAATTTTGTAACAAAGTGAAAATATTAAACAATAATAGCTAATTATGCCTATTATTATATTTTTTTATTTATTTGAAGGTCCGGCCCCCAAAGATTCCTTGGACAAATGTAATTGATGACGCCTGTTTTAGACGCTCGATTTCTTCTACCTCTCACGAAAAAGCAATAGTGGAATCCATAGAGGAAGGTTTTAAATGCATTTTGGTGCTAACTTCAAGTTTTGCTTTTGCTAAATAAGGAAGTGATTACCTGTAAAACCTCATACAATTGTATCCGGGGGCACCATTTTTTTTGACATATCTGAAATAGTCTGGAGTTAAAGTCATACTACAAACAGAAAACTCACCATTTTGATGTATTTCAAATGTTTTTCTGTTTGTCCCTGCAGTGCCAGCTCTCCCAGGCTCTGAACGGCGTTTCTGACAAAGCTAAGGATGCCAAGGAGTTCCTGGTTCAACTAAAGAACATGCTTCAGCAGATACAGGTAAACCCAAAGTCCATCTAAGACACTTGTTGTCTTAATTCTGTACAAAATATACATTATATTCAGGGTAAAAAAAAAAAGCTGAATTGGAATATCTGAGCATCAAAACCTGCACACAGTTTGCAGCAACATAAATCCATTTCAGACGAAGCGTGATCCCGGTGTTGCTTTGAGGAAACATGATGGTCAATGCGCTCCAAAACACAAAGAGTCAAAGGAGACTCCACATTTGGACTCTTCCCACCATGCAACAGGGAGAAGAAACCACTGAATCATTACTTTATTTTTGGCACCCAAACTTAAATTCTTATCGGTCCAGTGGTTTGCACGTGTGTGTGTGTGTGTGTGCATGACCGGTGGTGCAGGAGAGATCAGCTGCACGGCAACACTGTCCACAGGGACGAGACACACACACACACACACACTGTCTGCGCTGTCATATCTTATCAGCCACAGCACTATTAGCAGGCATTAAGAGTCTTATTGCAGGATGAAGAGGATTGTATTTGAGTAAAAAAAAATGTTTAGTGCTACTCTGCTCTACTCTGAGAGCCAGAGATCAGGGGTGGATGAGAGAGAGAGAGAGAGAGAGAGAGAGAGAGAGAGAGAGAGTGAGAGTGAGAGAATGGAGAAAAATATGTGTGTGAGAGCGAGGATCTCCAACATTCATCCTCTCACAGAGCTAAACTGTGGATTGGATATCACCACTATCTAAGACTTCCTCTCATCATAGGCTCACTGCTGAGATGAACCGCCCCTGTAGACCCTCTTTAACTGCCAGCTACTGCACACAAACCTACATGGAGGTTTCCCTTGGCTTTTAGGGCGCTTTCACACCAGAGCGGTTTATTTAAGCAAATGAAGCGTTCGCTCCTTCAGTTCAACTCATCAAACTCATGTGGCACCAAAGAAATGCATCAAGATGCCTGAAAAAAAACGAGTCTCAGGCTTCTTCTGAGAGAACTTCTGAGGTTTGTTAGGAGTGGAAACATAATCCTGAACCAAGCACAGGAAACAATCACAAAACGCAAGGGATTGTGGGTAGGAGATGGATGTTGACATCTGAGTGCCAGCAGTTCCTAGCGTAACAGAAAGAACCAAGGGGCGATAAACAAGAGGTCTGAAAACTGCTCTGTTAAATAATATTGTGTAACTGTTCATTATAAAATGTCAAACAAGTTATGTTTTGCAGAAATGATTAAACATGATTTCCACTGTAAATGAAGAGGAAGCCAAGCAGGGAATTGGAATAGCTCAGCCAGCCAGAGGAAGAAAGCTTTTGCTTATTCAGCACTTTATTGTCTTGGGAGGGTGAGACATAAAGAGCAGTCGCACAAACGTATGTGGCGACATCCATTTTACGCCCGGTTTGTTTTCACTGCCACGTTAGATGGAAAAAGTTGGACAAATTCAACATTTGTTGTGTCTGCAGGCATATAGGCAGTGATTTACAACGGCGTGGGTGGACTTTCCCGTTGTTCTGACTGTTACGATCAACAGGGGGAACTCAAATGCAGAACACAGACTCAGAATAGTGAACGAAGAAGATGAGGTTTATTGACAGGGATTCCAGGGAATGAGGATGGATGAGGAGAAAAGTCCGGCAGGCGAAGGCAGAGGGGAAAGCGGGAGCTGAATGAGGGCTGGATGTGAGCGTTGCTGAGGTGGCTAGCTACGTGGGCTAACCGCTATGGCTGCAACAACGATCCGGCCACGAGTGACTGAAGAACCGGGGGAGATATACTGCAGGGTGGATGAGGTGATGGATTGCAGGTGTGCAAACAGGGACGCACAGGAGACACAAGGGGAAGGGAAAACACAAGAAACACAAGGGAAAACTGGAGAGACTAACACTGAAAACAACATGGCGTTTTGTCGTCTACCACGTACCCCACAGTGCGAATGCAGCGTTAGTCTGATAACAGCCTCCAGAAGCAGTGACTGTAACCCATTCTGCATATGATATGATATGATATGTGATGTTATTATAATGTTATTATTTTTTTTCTGTTTCAGTTTCAATTTTCAGTTTCTATATTGACTCTTTCATTAGACTGTAGTCCAGCGGAGCAAATATAAATTAAAATATCAATTAAAAGCCTGATGCGCATTTTCTCCTCTTCATCCTGCTGCTGCAACTGCAAAACAGGCTGCTTGGTTTCTGCTTGGTTTCTAAAATAAAACACCTGCCACCAATAAAACTATTTTTGTCACAGGGTCCATTTTGTGATCATTTCTGACCAAAAGTACTTGAATGCACAACAAGTGGTATTGAGGACTTCTGAACTCAGCAGTGTACGTTTTTTAAGGAGCACCTGAAATATGATGCCTTATGCACAAGGCACACACACTGCATTATACTTGATGTTTGCTTTGCTTGTCGAGGTGAAACTGATTCTTGACCGTGCTGAATATGTGTGTGTGTGTGTGTGTGTGTGTGTGTGCGCTGCTCCAGGAGAACGGTGTGGAGTTCGAGGCTTGCCTGGTGGCCCAGTGTGACTCTCTGATTGAGGCGCTGACCAGACAGAAAGCCAAACTGCTCACCAAAGTCACAAAGGAGAAGGAGTATAAACTAAAGGTGAGGCTACTGTAGCTGTCTGTAGTTCCCATCCAACTGTGAAAATGTGCGAATTTTACTTTTGAAATGTTGCAAAAAAATGAAGCTTGCTGTTTCCATCGGCTTGGTTGAAAGGAATAAATAGGCGTCCTGCATGTCAAAAATACACATACTCTCTTTCTTTTTACCTTTCTTGTTCTCACTCACCCTCCCTTGTGTATCAAAAATAAGAAGGCGAATGAACGGGTATGGGTAAGGCGAAACGTTTTTCTATTTAGTTGGAAACATCCTCTCTTGGTTCCTCAACCCTTGTGATTTGGTATCGAGCAGTCTTATCTTTCGCTTTCTTGCTCTATAAATCTACCCAGGGGGTTTCCCTAAGCCTCACTGGGTCACATGGCCGCCTGCCCAGACTCAACGTGCCCACCGACTGACTGACCGTCTGGCTTGGGGGGTGGGGGGGGGGGGGCGAGGGGGGATTGGACGGAAGCCCCAAGGACAGCTGTTGTCATTATCCATTGGCAGGGGGGAGATTGACATTTGGCCAGGGGACGGCGGGTCAGAGAGCTGGGGATGAAGCCGGGATTGAAGAGTGGGGGGGGTGGGGGGGTGGGAGGGTGCACGGCGTGTAGCTGAGTAGGTGGGTGGGTGAAGTAATAATCTGCAATATTGTCATGGAAAAGAACGTCTGTTTTGTGTCTAGGAAAACAAGGGTCCTCAGTTTGAAGTGTTGTTCGATCAAAGAGAGTCAGTCTATGATGGTTTTCTCTGAAGAGAATAGTAAAGACAACCTAATATATGGTACGATGAACAGACGTAGACACAGCTTAAAATAGGGTAGGTGTCTTGTGATTGTCATACGAATGGAAAAAGATGAGTACAAAGGAAGCATATATTCTAAAACAGCCAAACAGCACTGGAACCCAAACACCAAAACCCACGTGTGGAACTAACTTACGTGCACAGGGACAGGATTTAGCAGGAAACTAAAGGGATGTGGAAAAGAAAAAGCAGTATTTTAATAAGCATGCATTGGCTGGACCAGTCATTCACCAGTCATAATGAGCACCAACAGTGACATTAGGACCTGCAGCAACGGATGAGCCACTAGGAACAAGGGCACAATCCCAACAAGAAGAGGAGACACCGGCAGCCTTGGTAGCGAGTCGAGCCAGATGGAAGGAAGGACTTGCCGGAGGAGTTCCCCCGTCAGTAGTGGTCATACGGGTGGCGAGGAGGACCTGGAAGGGGCCGCTCCAACAAGGTCCTAGTGTTGTCTGGTTGAACTGTTTGATGTCGACCCAGTCGCCGGGAGCTAGGTTGTGATAGGGGCTGTCATGGAGGCACATTTGTCTGCCAGTAATAATCTCATGAGGAATGCGTTTTGGTCTGCCTGGCAGGCGTGGAGTGCATGAACATAAGAGCAATGGGTAGTAGAGCAGGTCATTTCAGTCCAGTTTCATTACATTACAATACATTACATTACAGTCATTTTCAGCACCAATATGTCTCTCAACTAGGCCTGCAGGCTGAAGGTGATAAGGGCAATGGAGGGCAATGGAGTTCTACCATTACCTTCCCAGTGAAATGAGAGTTTATGGTATGTGGAATACCAAAACGGGGGAATCACATCCTTTAGCAAACATGTAGGTACTGTATTTTTGTCTGCTTTTATGCAGGGGCAGGCTTCTACCCACCTTGAAAACACAATAATGCATACAAGTACATATTCACAACCTTCACATTTGGGCATTTGCAAAGCCTGAAAAAGGTCCATGTGGGGGCGGGTGCCCAGATGTGGCAGTGGCAGAGTAGTTTTCCCTGGGTTATACTGTTGACAGATATGACATTTGTTGCAATAATCTGCTGCAAAGGAAGTAAAACCTGGGGCAAAAATCAATCATTCAGCACTATCTGACGCATCAAAACAACAAACTGCATACTGGTGGATCCAGCAGTATAGAAAACGAACTCAGAGTTAGGTAAAGGAGAAGAGGAAAGATCAGGACGGGGCTTACTGCATTGGAGAGTCACCTCAATACCGTCATGAGGCTCACCATCGTCTTCAGTAGGAAGAGTTGGTGTTGGTGTAGTGAGTCTGACGCTCTGCGGTGATGTGTTTGTGTGCCTCTCTGGTGATAAGTGTATGCACATCATGAGACACGTAAACATGTAACACTATATCAGCACTTTTGGTGACAGCAAATGCAGCAGCCGCGACACCTCGCAAGCATGGGGAGGGAAACCTATCACAACACGATCAAGCTGAGAGCTGGAATGTGAAATGGGGCGATATCTAGAGTTGTGTTTCGGAGTGAAAAACCTAAACGTGCATCTGCAAACAAATAAAGAGGCTGGGAGTAATCAGCGAGCCTTTCCAACAAAGGTTCAGTCAGCATTGCCTGCAATAACCAGTGATGCCTAGAAAGGTTTTCATTTGGGCTTGTGTTTTTGGTTTTGGGAGATTCTGAATCTTGAATCTATCTGAATCTATTCTAAAGTCTAGCTCAAGGAGAAGTCCCGCTCTGAAATGGATGGTGGACAAAGGTAGTCTATAGCAAGAGGGTTCACTTGTTGCAGGAAGAGGACGGTAGAAACCTGACAAAGGTATTCTATGAAAGCTGCGCAAAGTCTTCCTCAACATTTTGTTGGCACAGTTCGGAAATGCGCAAAAACGAACCATTGTTGTTTTTTATCTTTGGGAAAAACAAATACTCTAAACTACGCTTTCTGTACTCCAACACGTCTCCAACGCTGATTTAGGTTTACACCATCCTTCTTGCAAGTCAACCCTCTTGCTTTCATAGACCACCTTTGTCACATTTCCAACAACTCTCAACTCTGACAGAGCGGGACTTCTCCTTGAGCTAGACTTTAGTTTTCTGGTTAAAAAAGGTCTATTTCTGTAGCGATCCTTTCCATAATGTTGTCAGACACTTGGATAAGAACACAAATAACAATCTGAGCCTGTCAGTAACAAAAAGAAGCACTTTTAGTGGATGTACTTTGACCGCGCCTCTATGCCCGCAGGATTACATTGCCGCCATTGAGCCCGTTGCGCGACTGCCGACTGAGCCAATCTACCGGAGCAATTCCTAAACTTTTTAGACTTATTATAATAATATAATATAGTATAATATGGATTATATGCGATTTTGTGGATCTAGAGGCCAGGTTTAAAAATCCCGGAATTGTCCTTTAAGACACTTTTCAGCCAATGCTTTGAGTCGGACGACAGTGTCCATCTCGAACGCAGAGGCATTCAGGGACGCCACCAGCAGGGCGTCCACATACTGTATCACAGTAGAGCCACCAAGCATGTGCACAGTTCATAGGTCAGTAAGGAGGGCTTGGGAGTACAGAGTAGGAGAGTCTGGTCCATGTTTATTGATGTCCCTCATAGGAAAAGGCGAACAAGAATTGGCTGTCAGGATGCAGTGGAACAGAGAAAAAAGCACTGCATGAATCAATCACAGAGTGGTGGTATTTGCAGGAATAGATGACAGCGCAGTAGTGAGTCTTGGGACCAGTGGAAACCTAGGAATCACTACATCATTGGCTGCTCTGAGATCCTGCACAAAGCTGCACAACAACGGCACAGCTGTGTTACAACAACTTGAGCGTGGAACTGTCTTGTTCCAATAGGGATGTGATGACAGGTCTTATAACCTCTACTGCTTCTGGCTTGAGCGGATACAAGGGGAGTGGTTCCACGGGGGTCAATAGCCACCTTCACCGCTTGTGCTGATGTTACTAGTTATTAGAGTGGGCCGCCCACGAGGAAGAGGAAACAGCTGCCATAATTCTCTCATTTACAGCAGTTTCCTCTGCAGCGGTATCTGTTGTACTTGACTGTGCTGAGTACAATAAGTTCACAGCCTCTGAGGCTCTGTGATCAGGCACATCGAGGTAAATGCCACCTGGAGTACAATGGATGGTACAATTCATCTTGCACAATATATCTCGGCGACATCAGAAAAGAGTGACTATCACAAAATGAAGTTCCATTGTCCGAAAAGTGGCCAAAAGTCACTACAGCAGGTTTGGAAACAGGATTTGGAAGGGCAACACCTGACACACCCACATAATGTTTTGTTAGAAGGTGTGAGTGGGACAGTTCCCGTGGAAGGATTTATAGTTGAAAGAGTAGCGCCAGCGTCAACAAGGAAATTAACTGGTACAGCGCTTACGTCTAATGTGCGGTTTGTGCGTGCATCAGCAATTTTCAGCAACTGTGACATCTGTGTCTTTGCCCTGAGGGCCCTAGCGGCTACCGGGGAGGTTTTATGTAGGAGGAGGAGGATGGTTCTGCATAGCGATAGGATTTGGTGGTACACTCGCCCCATGAGGTGGTAGTTGTGCAGCCTCTCACCAAGTGGTCTAACTGTCCACTGTGAAGAGGGCCTTGTGCTCGAGGCAATTGATCTGGTGGGGTTCCAGCTTTCAAGAGTTGATCTACGTCAACAAAGTTTGTCGTCAACAGTTCTTCTTCCCACTGTGGGAAGTTTGATCCCTCGTTAGGATCATTAGAGCCTGTAGCTAACGCATCTATTGTTGCTTTCCTTTCCTCCTCTGTTTCTGTGCCATAACTCTCCAGCGGGGGCATGGGGATGTCACCAGGGAAGTCATCAGCCAGGCTTGTCAGTGATGTACTTGGGGGATTTGGCCAAATATCCTTGTTGTCTGAATCAGATTCTGTATCAGGTTTAGATGTCTTAGTACTCTGCATCAAATTTGGATGCAACCCCTTTACTTTGGTTTGTTTGTCAGGGCAGCTTTGATTTGTTTGTTTTTGCAGCTCTTTAGCCTTTCCTCATTCAAGTTTGAATTTCTCAGACTCCAGTCTTTTGTTCTGTTCTAATTCCTTTTTGTGTTTGTCAGATTCCATTTTACTTTTCTGACATGAATCCTTCAACGAGGCTATCTGTGACAGTGCATGCCCTTTCATTGCCTCGTCTTGCCACATTCTAAGATATGGACCTTGAGATTGGTCAATCTGGTTCCATTGTGATTTCACACTTCCTTCATCCTTACTTGTCAATTTCACCCACTTTCTGACATTTTGGATACTTTCTATAGCATAATGATCACACATATACTTCACCGGACCTCTAAGTCCATTATCAGCCATGGTTCCAGTATTCACCTTATTTAAAACCATAAAATCTTGTTTTATAATTATGGTAAGGTATGGTATGGTAACAATTATGTTCAGCGGCCACTTCCCCCCCTGCATGTGTTGTGTGTGTTGGTGCATGTTTGTGCAGGCACCACCGATGTTGCAATTAAAAGTCTAATCTAATCTAATTTATATACTATTTATTTCCCTATTTGGCCTTACTGGTCAGCCTAGCCTGATTTTTGCTTGTCAACACTACTTGGTCCTAGTCCTTTCTGGTTGTAACATTCATCCCAGTGTTTCAGCCTTTTGTCCTTTTCTCTATTTTACTCCATGTTCAGATGCCTAGTTACATTGTGGACCCAGTCCAGCTATTCCTGTACTCAGTACATTTGATCTATTTTTAGAACTACACAATTAAAGTCAGATGGCATCAGTCACACAAAAGGATCCAAGATAACCTTGCCTCACTACAACCACTGACAAAAGGATCCCTTACCTTTTATTTGGTTGTATAACATGGTAATCACAAGAGGATCATATTGGTACTCAGGCTACTTACCGCATACCGTTACTAATAACTGATTTTAGGATAATAAAGGACACTGTTTAGTGTTGAAGAATAGTGTTTCCGATTTCATCCTCAAAAAAGCAAATAGCATTGATTTCCGATGTTCTTGTCGCCCATGTGCACAACAAAATCAAAGTAGATCAAATCAAGTTCTTCTACACTAGCTCACTGCAAGGAGAAGATCCCGGCTAATTATGATAATCTGTTCTTTGAATTGCAGCATAAAGCACAGAATAGGCTATAAAACATGTTTCACTGGACAGCTTGGTGTCTTGATTCACATCATCTGACTGTAGACTCAAATCTCCCCCTCTCTTTCTCCAGTGTTTTTATTTTTTTTTATCCAGGAACACTTACAAGCATTTTAATCTATTTTTGTGGCTTAAGCTCTGACCAGAAATAAAAATCTAAAATCAAAAGTGTCTCTACACCAGGAAAGGCAGATGTTTCTAGCATTTCGAAAGCCTGAAGTTAATCCCTTAAAAGCAACACGTTTTGGTTTCCAGTTTCAAACAGCAGACTGTAATACTTGGTGTGCCTGCGTGTTAGCGGGCTCTGCTTCTTGTGTTGGTACTTTAGCTGTCGTGTTCCTTTCATAGATTTGTGTATTTTTACACGTCAGGCCTGCACAATTTAATCTGTGCAATCACACTTTTAATTCCACACAATAATGGCATATTAGCAATAATGAAACATCTCATTTTATTTAGATGTCTGCTGCGTTCATAAAAACAGACAAGATGTTAATATATGATGCTAAAAGTGCTGACTTGTTGTTCAAGTCATTGAAACAAAAAATTGCGATTAATAGGCTTGATCACGATATCTAGCAAAACAACTCAAATGATCAATTCAGGCTATACAAAGGGTGATTTCAGCTTGGGTTAGCATGGGTTTACTGATATTAGCCTTTAATTAAACATTGGATATTGGCCATCTGATATGATGGAGGTTTTACACACACGCACACGCACACGCGCACGCGCACGCACACGCGCGCGCGCACACACACACACACGCACACACACACACACACACACACACACACACACACACACACACACACACACACACACACACACACACACACACACACACACACACACACACACACACACACACACACACACACACACACACACACACACACACACACACGCTGCTGAATTAATATTCACTTTTCTCTAAATGGTATTTAGGAGTGTGTGTGTGCTATTGTGATTGAGATCAGGGTTCAACCAATATGGGCTTTTGAAGGCTAATTAAAAGGTCAATATGATGACATGTCAGTCTAACTCTAATTGAGATGTGCTCTTTTATACAGGGCCAGAGTGTGACAGAGAGGCTGTGGACAACCGTACTGTTACTAGCGCGTGTGCATTTTCAGTTATGCGTGGGGAAACCTGCATCTTGGGCACGCACAAACATCTCCCAACGTGCACTCCTTCAAAATTCATTTTAAATGCATCTAGAACGTATTAAAAAAGCTCACCCACCAACCAGCGCTGCAGGAGCGTGGGAGCCAGGCCAGTCTGAGAAAATTGTGTGAGGAAATTGACACCAATCCTGGATTTACTCAGACTTCACGCTTCACACTTCATGAGCTTTTGCCAACCTGACTTGAGAAGGCACATTTTCCTTCTTTCCTTCATCCTTTGCTGTGGGTGAACCTAACCTAAACCTAACCCTAATTCTAACCGCCACCCTAAACCCAAAGCCCTAACCCTAAACATTTTTTTCACACATACAACACAGACAATATAATAGACAAAAAGATGAACAACAAAATAGTATTTCTTGTCCAGTGTCAAGTGTTAAAGCAACATTTCAGAAAAGGGTATTTCAGACAACAACTCACATATTGACGTTTTATATGAGAATAAAATGTAAATGCGATTTAGTTTGGCGTCAGGGCGTCTTGTTGCATCGCCAGAGCCCGCAGGTGGATGCTGGGGTGGTGGTGGGGCGAGCTTCATTGGCAAGCATGACTGTCGTAGCGAAGCACGGTGTGCAGGGTGGCGGCAGCAGAGAGTGAGCAGTGAGAGTGTGGCAGCTTAAATAGACCTCGCAATTATGATGGCTATGCGGGCGCGTCAGCTGACGGATCAGCTGACGGATCAGCTGACTGCGGTACCCCTCGACTGTGTTGCCAGAAATATCTCCGCAGGCTTCGCTCCATTTTCTCAATTATTCAAATACAGAGAGAAATTGATTTGAAACAGTTTCAGCTTTTCAAAACACACACACACACACACACACACACACACACAGTTCATTCATTTTTGAGCCTCCGTTTATTTTCCACTGTCTTCCCATTTCAGTTTAGACTACACTTGACAGGTGGATAATTAACTGTGATCTAATTAGCCACCAAATCTAATTACCAAGACTGCATCCAATTGAGTCTCTGATTGGTTTAGAAGGCCATTGGTTAACAGAATAATTCATTTACCCAGATTCGGGGACCCCCGCGGGGCGTTTTCCATCTCATCTCTCTTTGTAAAGTTCTTGTATTTGTCAGTATAAATACAGTTGTACCTTTGAGCAGATACTTAAAGACTGCTGTTCAGTTGAAATCTGGAGCAGGTATTATTAAACCGGTAAATATAGGCTAGTAAGGTGACAGTTCAGGCATCCAAATCTCATTTCCCCCATGCCCTGAGTTCAGCCAGCAGATAGCATGTGGTGTGTGTGTGTGTGTGTGAGTGAGAGAGAGCGAGAGAGAGAGAGAGAGAGAGAAAAAAAAAGTGCATGTATATCATTTCATTTAACTTGCCTGGGTTGTGCGCTCAGGCATCTCCCATCTCTTCATATGGCGTCACATTTTGATACAGGCTTCCCCCTGGTCACCGAACGTCCAGAACATCATGGAATTTAGAGAGCTGTTTCCCAGACTGGGAAATTTGATAAATTCTCTGGGGAATATCGGTGGAATTTACGCACGGGTCACGTTGCAGAAATACAGCAGAATGTATTTAACAACTTGTTTCGTACTAGATAGAATTCGATGAAAATCAGATTAGTCGCACAACACGAAGAACTAAGGAAGGAATAAAATGTCATATGGAAAATGGAAAATCATGGAAAAGTAATGGTACTTTACACCAGGGCCACTGTGGGAACCCCGGATCTGTTTTTAATGCACCGGACTGCTTGGGTGTCAGTTGGGTGTGGTGAGCTTGAATCCAAATTTGATCATGTAGTTATTATCATCAAACAAAACCTGCCATCAATGCATTTGGAAGCCATATATAAAAAGACAACCAAAAAAAGGAACCATTCGGGACCGACGCTCCCTCTAGGCCAGTTGTGTCACATTCATTTTAGGTCAGCAGCCACATTCGAACCCATTTTCAACTCATGCGGCCAGACCTTACAACTGTAGGCTAAAATAAATGACCACACTTCCACAAGATACTGGTAAAAATGTGTCCAAACTCACAGAGGCGAATGTGGGCTTCAACTCTGAATCACATGGCAAGTCACTCATCCCTAATTGGAGGTCCACTCACATCAGAAGCTTTGACTTTGGACGGCGAGCGACAAAATTGTAAATTCCCTCTCAAGTTCACTGAAGACCTGGAATGGCTTGTGAAACTCACCCAGTAGTCCCATGATCTTGTCTTGGTGCCGTTTCATGTGGCACACACTTTGCCCAGATGGGGGAAATGTGCAAGGTCACCGATTTGACAGCTGTGTTCCCCACTTCAACTGCAAGGTTGTCGTGATATTGTGTGACTTTGTTGCGACAACTTTGTCAGGACCTTGCATCACGAGAGCTCTTTGACAGCGTATCCGACATGAATGCAAGGTCCTTTATCGATTTTGGATCCAAGCAAGTTGGTACCCGTCTTCCCTTTTTGCTCAAAGACGTGTCCAGTTTCCTCACTCGATGAAAAGAAACCTTTTAGCAAAGCCCCTTGACTGAACCACCAAACTTCATTGTGGTAGGGTTATGTTTTTGACGTAATGCAGGCTGTCGAACCCTGGACTTTGGGGAGGCCCTAGGCAGGATTTTGTTCAGACGTCCTCCGCTGACTCAATAAGATATGGCTTTTATGTTAAAACCTATGTTGAATGATCATACAGCGTTAGCAATATAGTAGTAGCTAGTGCAGCGCGGTGGCGCAGTGCTTGCACTGCTGCCTCACAGCAAGAAGGTCCTGGGTTCGATTCCCACCTGGGGCGCTGTTGAGTCTGGGGTGCCCAGGTGGATTATCTCTTGGGCCTTTCTGTGTGGAGTTTGCATGTTCTCCCCGTGTTCACTTGGGTTTCCTCCTGGATAGAACCCCGTCTAAAAACATGCAATATCCAGTCGACTGTCCCTGACGAGGACGGCGACAAAACACCTGGAGTTGGTCCCCGGGTGCGGCCATCGTCTGCGCCCTCTGCTCCCTGGCCGGTTTGGAGGAAGATCGGTGGGGATGGGATAAAAAGCAGATCATTCATTAAACTTGGACACTCTAACCTGCGTGTGTGTGTGTGTGTGCGGCCACTTCCCCCCTGCATGTATAGTGTACAATGTTGCAATTAAAGTTGTTCTTCTAGTAGAGGATTTTTCCCCCAGCCCTATCTAGCTAATGCATTAGCATTATCTAGCTGGTTGTGGCGGTTTAATGTAGGTACAAATTAATTCACTTTAGGTTGATGGTCCAAATTTCCAGCAAGATCTGCATTTCCAGATCCTCGTCAGGCAACTGTTAGCAAAAGCCTACTCTTCAGACTATGGCTTTGATGCCGGAGCAATTTCATTAGTAACAATGTAGCTAGCTAGCAACTACCAGTAAACACAGACTACTGTTTCCTCAACCCTGCCAACAATTCATTTATCTTCTTTGATCGCAGTTGTCCTTGCCAGTTGTTGTATTTTTCACTGTAATGTGTGATAGTGGCGTTGAATATTATATTCCTTGGGCACCGACGGGGCATATCAGGCATCTTTTTTTCATTTCTGTGAAAAAATAAGAATTTTCTGTGTTCACTTTCCATCTTTTTGCCGAAGGCATGGTGAAGTTTTCATCATAAGGCTCCATTCCTTATGTGACTGTGGCGGTTGGTGCTACGCCAAACACTGTCTGGTAGCACATTGGCCTACTTGCTGATTTATTCATGCCTGTACCATAGGCTTACTTTCACAACAACAACAACAACAACATCAACAACAACAACAACAACAACAACTAGCAGAGAAACTAAGAATAACAAATCTTTTTTTTTTTATTGAGGCATCTAAATGTAGTGAAATCATCCAGGCTGTCTCATGAGCTGTATATGCTCTAAGCTGATAGTTGGTGAACTAATAATTCATTGCACCACTTTGTCCCAGGAGATTTAGTGGATATAAGAGGGTTTGAAGGTTTTTGTGGCAAATTATATTAGATGCAGGGTGTTTGCCACATAATAGCCTAAGGGAATGTTTCCTTTGAAATCAATGAAAGCTGCTCCACTGTGCTGGTGTAATTAATCCACATAGGCTATAATGTTCAATTGAAAAAAGGCTGATACATATTCCAAAAAGGAGATAAATGTAATCTACTATACTATACTGGCATAGACAATTCAAAAGTTATTCAAAATTAATTGGCAATACTGTACTACATACTGTATATATAATACTATAATATAATACAATAATATAATATCAAAACAATATGGGATGGGGAAGGGAGTCCAGTGGTCCTTAAGATGGTTCCATGGGTCCTTGAAGGGGTTCCAGTGGTCCTTAAGATGGTTCCATGGGTCCTTGAAGGGGTTCCAGGGTCCTTGAAGGGGTTCCAGTGGTCCTTAAGATGGTTCCATGGGTCCCTGAAGGGGTTCCAGTGGTCCTTAAGATGGTTCCAGGGTCCTTGAAGGGGTTCCAGGGTCCTTGAAGGGGTTCCAGTGGTCCTTAAGATGGTTCCATGGGTCCCTGAAGGGGTTCCAGTGGTCCTTAAGATGGTTCCAGGGTCCTTGAAGGGGTTCCAGTGGTCCTTAGGATGGTTCCAGGGTCCTTGAAGGGGTTCCAGTGGTCCTTAAGATGGTTCCATGGGTCCTTGAAGGGGTTCCAGTGGTCCTTAGGATGGTTCCATGGGTCCCTGAAGGGGTTCCAGGGTCCTTGAAGGGGTTCCAGTGGTCTTTAAGATGGTTCCAGGGTCCTTGAAGGGGTTCCAGTGGTCTTTAAGATGGTTCCAGGGTCCTTGAAGGGGTTCCAGGGGTCCCCAGCAACATGAGGAAAATTACCATTGTAACTATAGGTTTCACTCTCTCCACTATACACTTCAATTCAACACTAAATCAACTAAAATCAACGACTAAAATCTTCCCATACGTGGCTCTGGGTCTGTGGCTCTCTCATTTAAGAACCCCAGGTTATAGGCCACTCATTTTGTTACCATCACCAATATATGCCTATGTCTCTCTGTTGGTCAGGTGGTGCGTGACCAGATAACCCACTGCACCATGAAATTGCGTCAGACCACCGGCATGATGGAGTACTGCCTGGAGGTCATCAAAGAGAACGATCCCAGCGGATTTCTACAGGTATCTGACCGACTGCGTGTGTGTGTGTGTGTGTGTGTGTGTGTGTGTCTATGTGTGTGTACATCTTAAAGGACGTAAATATTAGGAAAGGGAGTGACGTGCATGGCAATCTGATCAAGCAATAGACCGACATTTACTAGGAACTGAGACTGACTCTCATGTTAATACATTACTGACAGTTGGACATGACTACAGACTTGACTCTAGGGTTGCATTTACATTCATATACTAACAGTAGCGGTGGAGCTGACCCCAAAATGCCACCAGTTTGGTAGAGGAAAAACAAGTTTGCTTCAAGCTACATTTAAGACTGAGCAACAGAGGCTATACTTGTCTACTCTATTTTATTCATTTTATCCATTTTGAGTATTAAAACTGGCATCGTATATGGGGCACAAACAGTATGGGGTCTTAGATTAAAAAAAAAAAAAAAAACCAAAAACCTGAAGTTACAAGCGAAAGCATAAATGTGGAAGTTGAAAACTGAGGAAAGTGGAAACCTTAGTTCCAAGCGTTCCGGGGTGCCTATGATGTTTCTGGATCCAGCACAGTTGGAAATGCTGCACTCAGGCAATGGAGGAAACCTGAATAACAAGCTAGCTAGCCACACACACACACACACACACACACACGCTCTCATGCCTGCCTGCCTGCATTCATGTTCCCACACAGCAACGCAGTGTGTGGCCGATACGCTGTTACTAAAATTAGAGCTGATCTATTTTTAATTGACCCGACATGTTTATTGCTATTTGGAGCTTCAAATGATCAATAGCTGCCGATGGGCTACACTAATCCGTACATATTTAGGTCATGCAAAGAAAACTGTAGGAAGCAATAGAAATGGTTTATTGCATTTAGTCATATTTACATTGGTTGTGTTCCCCCTTTTTCCAACCATAACCAAACCCCTAGACGTTAGACGTTCACTAAACGCCTGTCACCAGTTCGACTGAAGTCTGTGGAAAAGGGGATGAGATCGACTTCTGGCTATAAATGTTTTGTCTGTCTGCTCTGGTCTTTGGGAGGAAGAGAGTCTGAAAGAGAAAGGTGAGCAGGAGAGATGAAATAGAGATCAAAGAAGCTCCTAAGGGACTCTCACACTCCTGCTCTTCCATTTCAGCTGAATATTTTATGGTGTATTGATTATATAGTTCTTTACGGTTGCCAACTCTTGAATCCTACATAAAGGCTCTTAAGGAATCAAAAGGCATCTATTAGGCGGCTATTTGGACTGATCACTTTACAGGTGGCAGGTAATGTAATCATTAACGGAGCATGTTTTAGCCCCGTTTTAGCTCTTTTACCTCTGTAGAAATAACCTCAGGTAAAACTACTGCATCCTGAGATTTTGACAGCCCTACTGAAGCCCTAGCCAATGTTTTTGGCTTTTTCAATGACAAAGAACGATGGAACTGTGGAGATCAGACCCAAAGTCTCAACTCTGGACCAGTTGCGACTTTTCTCCGCTCTTGCAGCCACGCTTGTTATTATTCAAGCCGTCAACTGCGGAAGTTAGGCATGATGCATGGTACATTTTTATTGTGATGACAAGGCGTAAATGGAGTACTTGGAGTTTTCGCCCTTTGTCCCGAAAACAAAACTAACAGGGCTTTAGTTCAGGACAACTAGAAATTCAGCACTTGTTGGTAAAGGAAATCAAGACAAGATAAATGAAGTTCTCTCCGTTTGTGTGCTTGAGGATGAATTTCCAAAACCGGGGCGCTCGTTTCCCCCCTTGAAAGATCAAAGATCATATTTTTGTAGTGAGTGTAATTTCATCTAATGTGTTCACTCGGCTCTTCTGAGGCGTAGCAGCTCTTACCAGCAGACCAGCAAGGTCTAATGCCTATGCTTAAATATTTGAACTGCACTAATGTGTGCCTCATTTCACTTGTCGGGCACAATGTAACGAAACCAGGCTATAATGGAATGGATCCAGGAGAGAAACTACTCTGTATGCAATGAGAGTAGCGAGCATATTTGAATATATATATTGAACACAGCTGCTTTTATTTCCCTTGTGTATCTGTGTGTGTGTGTGTGTGTGTGTGTGTGTGTGTGTTTTCCTGCCACTGTGTGTCTATCTCTGTGTGTATATTTATGTTTGTTTGTTTAACTTGCCCTACATGTGTTTCCCCTGTGTGTTTTCCTATGTGTGTGTGTGTGTGTGTGCGTAGATCTCAGATGCCCTGATCAAGCGGGTGACGTCGTCTCAGGACCAATGGGTGAAAGGCGCCCTGGAGCCGAAAGTGGGGCCTGAATTTGACCTCACCCTCAACACCGACTCCTTACTCCAGACCATCCTGCAGCTGGACTTCACCCAGAGCAAAGGTAAACACACACACACTCACTAATCTATAGGTCTGAAGCAAAAACTATCCTTTGATATTTTTGATGATCAAAAAACAGCATTGTGTCATCAGCATATCTGCGTAACAGCTTCCCAGCAACCAGTTAGCATGCATGAATAAACAAAGCTTCCTTTGTATGTATCTTCCACTGTCATCCCTGAGATTATCCAGATGTATTGTTAATGTACACTAAATATGTAAGATGTTAAGTAGCATTTGCAGTTTTCAGGCCAATGAATTGCAGTGCAGTGAGCTCCACAATGCAAATTAAACCAAAACAGTAACAGCTTATTTTAAGTGCATTCTAACAAAAACTTTTCTTACAATATAATCATCAGACAATACCATGTCATTAAATATACAGTTACTCCATAAATATTCAGCTCCTATGTTTTGCACATGTGCTTACGATGCCTTATGAGCACCACTTCAAGTAAAGTGTCATGCTTTAAAGACATTTTCATCTTCAAGATCATCGAATCCATCAAACTGTCTCCAAAAGCATGTACCTCAAGTGTAACAAACAAGCTCCAGCGAGCGAATAAAAAGGTAACAGAACTTTCACGTTTGATTCAAGTCGTGGAGTACGTGGTAGTGTAAGGAGGCTTTCTCTAATTTGGGCTCCAGTCAAGCTAATCCAAAAAGCTTGGAGACGTGGAGAGGGGCTTTGATCATCACCACTTTGTTCTTTGAGGCTGGGACAAGCAGTAACATGAAAACCATCCGTACGTTCCCCCCCCCCACCCACCCACCTTCGCATCTCAGTGAACATCCAGAACAAAGCAACGGGAGTTGAAAGTCAGACCACTTGATTCTCATCTGTGACTTCAGTCTTTGACATCCTGAACAAAGGCGTTGTGTAGGAGCCTGACTTTCTTCTCCTTCTTAAAACTTCTCATTTGCTTATCGGAGCTGAATTTGTTCCTTCTGGTTCAGATTTTAAAGGCATTGTGTAATGTAATAATTGTTTTTTATTCTTCTCTCGCTAGAGATATTATTGTATATACATGTTGATGAACAACGTAATCGTTGGGATATAACATATTACTTCTTGGACTGACAAAATGGATGCAATACCCCACAGAAAGGCTGAACCTCTCATGATACTAATGCCCAGTTCCCATTCATCCAAATTTCTCCTCTGGTCTCACCATCAGTGCAGCCAGTGTATTATACCGTTTTCTGTTTTCATGTGCGTTAAAACACTCAACCCCGACATCGTATTTCCAGATGTGCAGGAGACTCCGTTAATGAAACAAATGCAGGCAGCAGGTGGTGAGGCTGAAATCGAGGCAGAGAGGGAGAGCCCGGGAGGTATTTCAGAGACACTACTTTTCACAATAAACCTCTGTTTTCCTTTTGTTTTATTTATTTGTCCACTCCCTCCCTCTTCCTTTGATCCCCGGTAGCTCCTCGCGGCCATTTCTGGTTGGAAGCTCACTGGTTCTTCTACCCTGCAGCATCGATCTTGGTGTCTTTCCTTTGCATGGTTCCCTCCGATGAATGGCGTTGCCACAGAATAGCGACGCCTTCAAAGACCGTTCCACAAAGTTCCCAAAGACCTACCAACTGAAAGCATTTGTAGCCTAAAGTACTTCTCTGTAGCCTTTGCACGCACATTTGTTAATTGTAATCAGTTTGAAGGAATAATCCATGACATTTCCACATAAATAAAGGCCACTACTCACAATAGTGATCCAACCTCTAGCCAGTTCATGAAAGCTTTTCTATTTGCTGCTCTAAACACCCGGTGTCAGGTAGGTCTTTCCTGGGAAAACCCTCTGGCACACAGGAAGTGTTTTCCATTTCCGGTTTGTTTGGAATAAATAGAAGAAAAACTGGGTAATTAGCATTAGCACAACGCAATGGGAAAAACAGTACAGAAGTAAGTTTAGAGCTAATGGAGGATACAAAACATGATGCAGTCAACAGTTTCAATGCAAAACACAGAAAGTATACATTTATGAATGAAAAAATATGAACAATATATTCATTCATAAGTAATTCAGTATGAAATAGTGCAGGAATCAAAGAGCTACTTTGGCTACAAAGGTTGTGAGAAATATTCACAGGGTCACATCCTCAACTCCTGATCCTCCCATTTTGTTCCTTCTTTAGGCTCTCTTGAATCCTTGTATCTTCACCTCACCCCCCCCCCCCCCACCCCATCCACCACGAATGCCACCTCTCCTCTTCCTCTCCACCACCCTTGTCTTGTCTTGTTTGGACAAGAAAGACCAGATTGCGTCATGTTTGTCCTGTTTTTATTGATTGTGTGCAAGTGTGCGTCATTCGGGTACAATGCAGTTCTGTCCTGTTTGTTATTACCACGTCCACCGCTAGGGTTAGACCGATACAGTGCTTTGCTAATATTTCACTCTGATATTGACCTTTTATTACAAATATTGGCCAGTCAGTGCCACCTCTGATATGATGGAGGTTCCTCTCTTTTTTGGAGCTTCAATCCAAAAATATCAGCCTTCAAAAGCCCATATTGGTCTAACCCTAATGACCACTACTACTTCTACCAGTGTGGGTATAATGTCTTCACTTAAGCTTCTCACTTATTCCCAGCTGTTGCACGCAGAGCTCTTCCACCTTTAAGACTCTCCACTCCGTTTGATCCCCCACTAGATCCACCTAAAAGCCTCCTCTGCTTCTGTCTAGTCTGCTCAAAGACACCCAGTCGTCTAACCAGATTCCTCTGTCGTCTCTCTCGGCGCTCCATCTCTTCATACCCTTCCTTCCTTTCATTTCATTTAATCTCTCTCTCCATCTTTCCCCCCTTCCGCCTTTGTCAATCTCTCACCCTCCACATCTCTTTTGATCGTCTATCTCTCTCTTTCTAACCCTAATCCATCCATCCATCCATCCATCTCTCCCTACAGTGGAGTCGGGGCCCTCTGTGCCGGTGGCTCCTCTCTTGCAGCTGGAGAAGTGCTGCACCAGGAACAACAGCGCCACCCTGGCCTGGAGGGTAACTGCACCGCCCAACAGCCCCATTGAGGGCTACATCCTGGAGCTGGATGACGGCAACGGCGGGCAGTACAGGGTCTGTTGCGCACAAATACACACACACACACACACAAATGCAACATCTTTATTTATTTATTTATTCACTGTTCCATGCATACACATTCACACTGTATGTAAAATATAGAAGGCTTGACACTAACGTCATCTAATCCTATATGTGGTAATCAGTGACAGTAGCTCTCCCATAGAGAAACACTGCAGCGCTCCCTATCATTTCATTATTAATAATCCATATGCCGCTCAACTCTAACACCAGATGGTTCTCTGTGTGTGTGTGTGTGTGTGTGTGTGTTACATGTGTGTAGGGACATATATGTGTCAGCAGCAAACAATCGTGTTTAAGTTCTCCATCGCTTGACCTGCATTTGTCTTCGTCAGTGCGACTCGTGTTTGTGTGTTTTAGCACACGTATCGTGTGCACTCTTGACCTGCATTTGTCGGGATGCTACTTAAACGTGTGTGTGTGTGTGTGTGCCCCAGGAGGTGTACGTCGGGAAGGAGACGGTGTGTACGGTGGACGGTCTCCATTTTAACAGCTCCTACAACGCCCGGGTCAAAGCTTACAACTCCCTCGGCGTGGGACCATACAGCAAGACCATAGTGCTCAAGACCTCTGATGGTAGGTGTGTGTGTGTGTGTGTTTGTGTGTGTGTGTGTATGTGTGTGTGTGTGTGTGTGTGTGTGTATGTGTGTGTGTGTGTGTGTGTGTGTGTGTCATCTGGCTTTGCTTCCAGCTTGCCAGATTGGATTCAGCAAGAGCGTATGGCGTCTGGTCTCACATTTGATTCATCTCTTTTGTCTTGATTTGAAGGAAAAGGGAAAGGAAAGGAAATGAAAAGGGAGACAGATGGAGGGGAAGAAAAGAGGAGAGAGAAGGACAATGACAAAATCCTGCATAACAGCAGTGAGATGAGGGTGGAGAATTTACCCTAAGCCACTACCTACACACACATATATACAGTACACACACACACACACACACACACACACACACACACACACACACACACACACACACACACACACACACACACACACACACACACACACCATCTCTCTCTCTGCCAGCTACAATAACAATGGGCAGTGGAGTGTTTTCTGGCTGATAACCGCTCATCCCTTCCAGCCCACTCTTTCTCTCCCAGTCTTCTTTCTTCCTGACCACACTCCCTCTCTTCCTCCCCTCTCATCTTTCCTCGAGGATCGTTGCTCTTCTCAGCGACATACAGGGAAAAAAATGGTGTTATGCGACTCTCACCGGTGCTAGATTGCTCGCCAGTGAACATTGCTTCTGAAACAAGCTTTTAAATATGGACTGGATGGTTATATTATTTCTTACACTTTTGCAATATTGAGGGATTTTATCAAATACTGGCGTAACACTTCCATGTCACGTGACACTTGTCTGGGGTCTTATTGGCTCATTGCCAACCGCCTCTGGCGTGCTTCTGCAGGGTGTTTTTTTAAATTTACAAACTTCTTACAATTTAGCCATTGTCGTTTCATTTTTTGATGTTTTTTTGTTTAAATTCACGAAGATCGTGTATAGCTAGAGTTTGTAGCACACAATATAAGCTCAAATAACACAGATAAACAGATCAGCTTTTTGAGCATGTTTGAAATAAAAGCTCTTATTTTCCTTTTTGTTTCATGTGCTGTTTTACCCAAGGTCCTGTTGTATGTTTAAAACTTCCCAAAAAGGCTTAAATTTGTACCAAGTATATTTGAATCATTAGTCATATTGAATCGAGAGAAACCAATATTATCCAACTGTACTATAAAAAACAATGTTATTGCACTTATTTTGACCCATCAACCAAGTTACTGTTGGTAATCCTGTTATTTGTAAATAATCTAAAATGTATTGGTGCATTTGAAATGAAATCAGTAAAACCAGTAGAGTGCTGCAATCAATCTAAAAATTGGTGATGATTTTCAGCCATATTTATAAATGAAAATACCTGGTTGGACAACCCGCTTGCGACTGCTCGGGTGTGAATCCCAGCACCTACTTCCCGCTTGCGCTTTTCGTCTTTGCTGTTTTCCGTCTCTCTATAATTAGTTGTCCAAACCAGCAGCCGGGTACGTCATCACGACTGACTGCCGTTTCCTTCTTACAGTGGCTTGGTTCACCTTTGACCCCACCTCCGCCCACCGGGACATTGTTCTGACCAATGAGAACCAGACGGTCAGCTGTAACAGCTACGACGACCGCGTGGTGCTGGGGACGGCTGCTTTCTCAAAGGTTGGATTTCATGTGTGTGTGTGTGTGTGTGTGTGTGTGTGTGTGTGTGTGTGTGTGTGTGTTTTCCAAGTTTTTCAGTTTTCAAGATGAGGCCTCTGAAAGGAAATCACACAAGCTATCCAAATAATATCCATCCTTTTCCGCCACTTCTTCACGTCTCTCTTGACCCTCAGGGCATCCACTACTGGGAGGTTAGCGTCGATCGCTACGACAACCACCCGGACCCTGCGTTTGGCGTGGCGAGGATCAACACCATGAAGGACATGATGCTGGGGAAGGACGACAAGGCCTGGGCCATGTATGTGGACAACAACCGCTCCTGGTTCATGCACAACAACTCTCACACCAACAGGTAGGTAACACACACACACACGCACAAAGAAATAGTTCAGGACGTACAGTAGAGGTGGGCGATAATCGTGTTTATAATCGTAATCGCGATTTAATTATGTAATCGTGGCAAATTTTCAAAATCGTTCATTTCGATTGTTATTTAGGCTACAAGAACGAGGAACGTCTAGAAGCGCCAGTTAGCAAAGCAACCAGTGTGAGTGTGTGTGTGTGTGTGTGCGTGTGCGTGCGCATCAGATGTAACATCACTTTCCCGTGAATGAATGGGCCAAATACTTTCCCCAATACTGCGTTCATGAACTGTCCCCTTAAAAAATACTACATGGTATTCAGTCACGTCCCTCCGCCCCGGTCCAGTAACGCTGTGTTCAGACAGGTTTGGACCGTTCGTTTTTTGTGAGCCGTGAGCGAATGTGTCAAGCTGGGCAGGAAGTCAGACACAGGAATGGCACAGAGCATCCGGTCAATTTCAAAATAAAACAAAACAAATTAAATAATTGTTCATTAATCGTAATCGAGGTAAAAGTTTGATATTTAGTCATATTGCCCACCCCTAACGTACAGCATGAGAACGACTTTGTAAGGTGGTACTCATCCTCTCCTATTCACCCTCACACACACACACACACACACACACACACACACACACACACACTCACACACACACAGGGTGTAATGACATACACAGGGTGACAGACACTACCGAACACACCAGGGAGTGGTAGAAGCTGCAAAAGACATCAAAACATCTCTCTCTAGCATCTCCCTGCATGTCTCGTTGGAGATAGCTGCAGGTAGCAAACTCTCATTAAACATTCATTCCTCTATTCTGCACAGAAAAAAAAGTCTACTCTTTACAGGGACATGTTCGTGTCCCTCAGAATACAGGTTTATTTCCAGTCGTTCGTCGTGCCCTTTGGCTTCACGTAGGTCCATCTTGTGTGCTTCATGTTATTTATCCCGTTGCCATTTGTCCATCTCTCTCATATGATAACAGAGCTGCTCCCGAGGTGTCGTATGTGTGTGCACGTAAGAAAGAGAGGGACACAGGGACACTAGGGGCGGCGCCCCACTTGATTGGATGGAGAAAAAATAAATAAATAAATTTGTACGAGTTGTACGCCCCTCACACACTACATTGACATGCATTGCCACCTAGCGGTTGTTGGAAGGACTGCACTTTAGCTTGAGGTCTATGATAGCATTTGGGGCACTGGACAGAACGCCCTGGCCATTCTCATTTAACCCCATTCAAAGAAACATTGTAGTCATGGTCAGTAGATGGCACAAGAGAGCACAGAGACGTGTTGAGTCATATTTGATTGACCGACACTAAAATAAATATCACTACAACTGTAGCAGTTAAAAGACCAAAGCCCTGTTGATTGTGCACTTGAGTCGGCTACAATGTTACTCTATGATCTGCGTGTCTGTCATGACCCGCCCCACTTAGTCAGCAAATCACCGACCGCCACTGTTCCCTAGTTAGCTTTTCGAAGGCTAGATGCAAGGGGATACTAACAAATATACTCAGATCACATATTCTGACAGCCTGCCAAATGAAAAGGTGACCCCCATAGATTTGTCTTGCTGATGTCTGCAATCACAAGTTGCTTTGCTGTGTACAAACATACAGTACGATGTTTCACCATGACAGGTTTTGTTTAGTCTGAGCTCATAATTTACATTAAAAAATTGGTTAAAAAGCAAAAGCACTGATGATTTACACATTTTATACTTTTCACTTCACCACATGCTTTATTGGTCACATCTAGAACAAAAGGGAAACTTTGCAATGAGAAATCTCGGTTGGAGACGTTTTTTTCTTCCATTTGTGAGTGAGCTCCCCTTGCATGTAGTCTTTGTTGTATTTTTGGGGCCTATGAACCGCTGCTTTTACATGTCCAGCCAGTACAATAGGTTTTGTGCTATAGGTTTTTTTGACCTAGCTAGCTTTTGAAAATCACTGGACCGTGTGGTTATAGATGACTCCTGTATTCATTTTTTTTTCATACCATACACCCTCTCGGTCCCTGTAGACCACAAACTAACCCTGTTCGTCAAACTGTGTGTGTGTGTGTGTGTGTGTGTAGGGCAGAGGGAGGTATCACGAAGGGCTCGACGGTGGGCGTCCTGCTGGATCTGACCAAACACACACTGACCTTCTACATCAACAAGAAGCAGCACGGGCCGACCGCCTTCGAGAACCTGGACGGGGTATTCATGCCCGCTGTCAGCCTCAACAGAAACGTGCAGGTCAGTGTGTGTGTGTGTGTGTGTGTGTGCGATCAGGCAATGGTAGATGTTTGTGTGTTTGCAGTGTGTATGTATGTCTGCCTGTCTTGTGTGTGTGTGTCCATGCATAGTATATGATCAACAGTACGGTCTGAAGTTTTCTATAAGACCCGAGTTGCAGAGATGTTTATGGGGCGGAGAGCATGTAAGCATGTCAACAACCGATGCTACCAGTGATGTAGCTCATTAGCATTTGTTGTGCAGTATGTTTCTATTTTTTATGTATTTTTTACCCTCTCTGCATTACTTATGAGCCCTCTTGGATATGTAACATTTGGCTTATAAATGAATTAAAACATCAATTCCATGCAGCACAAAGTAACTCTGTGCCGCTTTAACAACTGCCTTGAATGCATTTACAACTTCCGAATTTGGAAGTAGCTGTTTATGGGGAGCACCTGAAGGCAGCATTAATCGCAATGCAATTAGCTCTAAAACAGCCATTGGAAAGTAACATGCCAATGTGGTTGGTCGTGGTACAAACTCTATAAAGCTGGCCACACACTACATGACTTTTAGGCCAATTAAAGCCACAATTTGGCATCAGGACTGATTTTCAAGATCTGAGCGAGCCCGCGGGCTAGTTTGTGGCATCATACAGATGATCTTGTAGTGTGTGAGGGTTTAGGACTTGACTACCTCCTGGTCCATTCGGGGACCATCACCATTATTTCTGGGCAATATGGATAAGTCTTGACACCCTCCTGTAGTGTGAGCTGGTCAACCACTCAGTTCTGAACAGAAACTGGCAATAGCCAATGACAGCTGAGCACCAGAGAAGGAATACAGGAAAAAAATATTCCACCTCAATGTTGTTTTGGTTCAGTTTGGTACGTGTGTGATCCTCTGTGGCCAGTGTGATGCGTGATGTCTGACCTTTCCTCTGTTTGACTGTTGGTTCGTGTAGCGGTGAGCTCATCTGTGCTCTGTTTGTCCACTGCAGGTCACCTTACAGACGGGCCTGGAGGTGCCAAAGATTGTTAAACAGTAGGAGCTCCTTCCTCCCTCCGAAGGTGCCCTGGATACATACCAACAATATCACATGGAGCCTCACTTCCCTCCTTAGATGGACCCATTCCAATAATGTCAGATGGGATCCCACTTTACCCCTCACCCAGCCTCCTCAAGGTGCCCTTGGTCTGGGATGCACTTCACTGAAGGACTGATTCATCTGATTCATCTGATTCATCTGATTCATCTGAATATGGAGCCAGAGTTCAAGGCTATACATAGGGTGATTGATGTTTAAGCTTATGGGATGTCACTGCTCATCTCAACCGTTTACTGCACTTGCCCTGTGATCTCCAGGATGGACACATCCCAAAAGAAGAAAAAAGACCACCATTCTGTGTTATTATTGTTTGTGACGGACGGTCCGAAATTCTCAACCCTCAAACTCTGACAGGATCAACAGTGAAGACTCTCACACCGTGTGCTGTCAAATTACATTCTGTTAGAAGATCATTTTTACGTTTCATTTTACTGTTGGAGAGAGTACTTTTTTTTTTCTTTTTTTTTTTCTTTCTAAGCCATTTATCAATCCAATTTTAGTAGGTACAATCAGAAAATAACATCACCACAATGTTTACAGTCAAAAGCAACAAGGTGCTTTCAGGAAGGAAACAAGGGAGGATGGATGACTTTTCATTCCTCCCTTGTTCGGTTCTTCTTATTCTGCTACTCTCTCAGGTGTGTTTACAGCTATAGAAAAAGGTAAAACGGAGAAAGACAAAGACAAAAAGAGTGTTATATGGGAGCCATGGCTTGAAAAAGATCAACCAGACAGCACTGTCTTGTCTTCGTTTTTTTCCTTCTAGGTTTATATTTGGATTATAACTTCCCGTCCCTGGGCAGGAATCTGACAGCCACTTTGGGTCAGCCGAGCTTCCCTCACGATTCAATCTTTCTCATGTAAAGTGACACAAGATTGTTTTTGGGACGGGGGTTGTCAAAGTTTACACAGGCTTTCCATATAAAGGCCAGCTGGGAGGGCTAGTGTTGGATTCCATTTCACTTCGGAATAATATTGTAGACAAATCTAGTGGCTGCACTGTAGGGCAGAACGTATGTTAAAGTGGTAATCCGTGAGATCTTTCATGAGATTTAAAAAAAAGTATTATTTTGTCAATGCTGTGGAGGTTTTGCACCGAACTTCCCAGAGATCAGAGATCAATCAATCAAACTGTGTGGCTGATACTGTGGCCCTCAACGTCTACATTTTCCCCTGCAGCCATTTCTCGCTAAGAAATATATTCACCTTGAGAGTTGAATGTCAAAACGTGTTAAAAACGGAAATGGAATCGAGCCCAACCTGGCTTCTTTGTTTTATAAGAGTTGCATCACCAATATATAGTTAGTATAATGTATCAGAAAAGTAGATGAAAAAAAAGTAGGTCTTTTATTTCACACTCAACACTCAACACTCTCAGCAGACTCACCCTTATTTTCTCCTATCTTGTGAAGTCATGTCAGGTGAAACTGCATTATGAGGATGCAGCCTTTACCCTCAATGCTGCCTTTCTCATCAGGGAATGACTATGGCAGCCTGTAGAGGACATTAGCTTCAAATTTCAACCAGACCACTGTGACTAAGAATATAAGATAATATTGTTTAACATTCCCATGTATATTTTATCAAGCCACTGATCTAAATACAGCAGAGAATGGAGTTAATCATCTTTGGCCTATTTAATCTTATTCTTTAACATATTGAATTTTATTACATTATCGAAATATTTCTATTCCCTATAAAAGGTGAAGGTGTGTGTGTGTGTGTGTGTGTGTGTGTGTGAGAGAGAGAGAAAGCCGAACAACAAGGTCGCGTGTGCATGATAACGATGTTGATCCACAAACTGTAGATACTGATATGTGACTTATGGTTATGACGCGTGATATTAAGCATGGATTAAGCATTGAACAAGTTTACGAAATATCTGAAGCTGTATTGTAAATAGTGTACTGTACTGTCGTCCTTGCAATGAGTGATGGTGTTGAATTATTAAATTATTAAAAAGTTAAAGCCAACCGCTACCGCAGCTCGCCCCCTGCTGTTTGGATGTGGGCACAACAGAATAAATGCATTTTATACCCACATACAGCACGATTACCGATGACCTGAATCCATTTTCGTACTTATGCCTAATTACGTTTTTTTTTTTGTTTTGTTTTTATGTCAGCAACATTTTGTCTGAGGTGTCACATCTTATTCTGGAACTATTTTTTTTCCATCAACTATCTCATGATGTTCAAACATTTAATCACAAGTACAATTCTCCATGTCCATTCTTTTTAATTCTCAAGTTCAACGTAAACTTGAGAATTACTTTAAATAAGTCAAGTATTTATTGTTGGAATTAGGATCCTTCCTCCAAAACTATGGCACAGAGATTGTGAATTTAGTTGGGCGATGATTTCTTATTTTAAGCATATTCAGTGAATTCTGTGAAAGGAAAGCTGTTTCAATTTTGTTTCAATTTTACTTCTCATGTCTTTTTGTGGAGGTTATGCATTTATATCTATTTATTTGAATGGTTCAATAGAACTATTACCTAGAATGGGAAATCCCTGATAACATTCACACCCTACAATAGATGGAAATTTAGTCTATATTACACTATAACGTCAACCAGCTCAACTGGCTTTTTCTGCATTCACAGTCATATGGGAATAACATTCACAGGTTAGTGAACTCGTTTGAAGCCATCAAGACGCCATGATTGAAGTTTTCTGTAGACTTTGGTTGCTCATGATCAGCTATTTCAGTTGACATACAAGGACTCAGAGTTGTTGCATTTGAGTTCATTTTTTACAGCAAATCAAACATTGCACAGCCAACCACAAACCAAAAATCCAGCAAGTAGGTGTGTCCTGCTGTGGCATTTTAAGAGTTGTGATCACAAAATGACTTATGTGATAAAAGGCATTCATTTTGTTGGTTTTATTTGAAATGAATACATCATTCCCTACATTTGACTACTGGTATTTCCTTGCTGGTGATTCAGTAAGTCGGAGAAATTGCTGTAATTTCAAGTAAGAAGCTTGTATCTACGATCTTTCCCAAATAACATGAATGCATCATTAATGAGAGAGCCAGGATGTTAACCTGTTCCTCCTGACCCAGAAACAAAACTTCTAATCATTGGCCAAAAGGTTGTTTTTTTTCCTTCTAGTTTTATATTTGACTTATAACTTCCCGTCCCTGGGCAGAAATCTGACAAGACCCAAGACACAGACCATAATATCATACAGCTTGTCCTTGGTTGCAATGCACAGTAGTACACTCTTGTTTAGTCCTGAAATAGTACAGAGTGCTTGCTTGGCATGTGTTTTCCCTCCACACCCACCCGTGAATGTGAGATAGCTTACAATTTTAACTTAAAAACAAAAGATATGGTGCTGGGGAAAAAAAAAACATGTTACTGCTGTCAGCCATTTGATTTAAAGATTCATTTTCTACATAGAAATATGTACTTTATTTACTCAAAATAATCTGTAAATATACTTCATAAAATATTTATGTTCAGTTTATATGTTAATAGTATGAAAGATCAGACACCTATACGGGTATCTACTTCCTAAGGGTTGTCGATACAAAGAGGGTCTCCATTATATGTGACTTTTTCCACACAGTTGTAACATATGCATTTGAAATTTCTAAATGTCGTTTTCAAAAATCTATACAAAGACTTTGTGCGTATACATTTTACAGGAAGAAAGCGGTGTGTGAATGAGTCGCTTCAAACCCACAAACCTTTATTTATTCCCTTTAACAAATAGGAAAGAACTGGATTCTTTTAGTGTCGGCAATGTTTACAACGACAGTTTGAGATCTATGAAGTAGCGTGCCATAAGGACATGAGGGAGAAATGCTTTACTATTTTGGCTATACCACAAATATATACTCCAGTCCTCGAGTGTTTTGGTCTCTTCAGTGTTTATGTGCACATTTCTCCACCTTCTCATCTTGCAACAGGCAGGACTGTTTTTTTAAATTATTATTCCCACCATCCCCCCAGCTAAGATCCACATTGCTCCTCTCCCTGAGATGTAAATGTTTTGTACGACTATGTGGTTTGTATATTAAAAAAATGCATTGTAACTGCATAAGAACTTTACAGTGTAAAAGAAAACACAAAAATGCAAATGTCTTTTTTTTCTGTTCCTTTATAAAACAAAATAAATAAACTGTGATGGAATATGATTCGACAGAGTCTATAGGTTCTTGCGGGTCCTGCCATTGTAAATTCAGAAGGTGTCCATTTTGGAATTCTTGACAATCTTCCAGTTCCATATATCACTGAATTTCGCTGAAATTATCTTCAAGATTCTTGTCCATTCTTGTGTCTGGTTACAACCAAAGTCTTGGACACAAATCCTCTTGTTAAATTTGTTCTGGTGTCACTCCTGTTTCCTCTGGTCTGTTATTTTCTGATCCTGGAAGATTTAATTGCAGATTGTCCTGTTGGGCAACTCACTTGTTAATTAATGACAACGCAGACATCAACATCATCCATGTGTCATGGTGTCATCACAGGGCTAATCTACCAAAGCTAGGATTTTCTTCATCTTTCTATCCTTGTGAGGACATTTGGTCCTCATAAAGATAAGATGTACAAGAACATGTGCACACATACACACCTATTTCCTGCCCCTGGAGCCTTTGATTTTCTGGATCTCCTTGGAGCTGAGGACCAGCATGCCGTTCTTGAAGCGCCCCACCTGACCTGTGGGGGCCGAGCCAGAACCAGAAGGCGCCTTCTTCTTGTCCCTGGCACAGGGCAGAATGGAACTGGTCAGGGGTCGGATCACAATCAGCCATCATAGGGACAGGCTGGATAACACATACTGACAACAACACTATTTGGATTGGGGAAAAAAAAAAAAAAAAAAAAAAAGATTTCTATTGGACTTCCTGGACAAAATAAAGCCAAGATTTTCTATTTTGACCAAACCAAATTTTGAAAGCATCTCAGAACTATTAATCCTGGATTTTCACTCCAAAAGCTCAATTGGCGCCACATCTTGTAGAGAGATGAAAGAACAATGTTAGTGTTGGGTTTGGCGTCTCATTTCAGAGATAACGATTTTAGTCTTGGTCAGGGCCTGAGAAAAACTGGTACTCTATTAATCACTGTCTATTAAGTCGATTAATACAATTTTTCAGTTTTTTCAGTTCCCCCCCCTCCACAGGGAGGTCAGAGGTCAGGGTGAGCTACAGGATACTAACCCTGGATCTTTGGCTATGTTTACATGCACAGAGTAACTCGGCTATTAGCTACAATCTGGTTAAAATAGTATTCAGGTTAAGATGTTAACCTCTGATATGCTGAGAGTCTACCTGTTGCCATGAATAAGTCTGTTAAGAAAATATTCCTGTCCACAGACAGGAGCAATAGTAGGTTACTTCGTGGTACATTTTTTGTTGTACTTTTTCTGTTTTCCTGCCAGTCCGAATTTGCATATACGGCAAAAAACAAAAGTGAAAGTTTTTGCAGTCGCACGTCATCCTGTTCTCCCACTTTTTCTGTTGTGACTTAAACACATCACAAGTCAGGCAGCTTAACCGGGTTTTGCCACAGTTGGTTTATCCAGGGTGACATTTACATGTGTCAACCCAAAACAAGGTCACTTGAGTAGCCTTGTTAAGAAGTTCTCCATGCATGAAAACAAAGTCAGCAGAGTCTTGCCCAAGGGCACTACAACAGGATGGATGGAACACCCGGTCCCTACTTACTATGCCACCCTTGTTGCCCAGTGATCCTTAAGCATCTTCAATTACACAAACTCCTAGAGGGCCAACAGTAGAGAGATATGCGTCACCTACCTTGGCTTATTCTGCTTCTTCTTTTTCTTCATGTCCTAGACAGCAGGTGTATGGGTTAGATTGAGTAAAAAAACATTATGAATCCAATTAAAGCAGTGATGAACAATGAACTGATTATTAATATTAATATTATCTTTGAGCCACAGCCACGGTCCAGACACCTTGTTAGCCAACTAACCAGGGATTACAACCAAGAAAGGACTTACCGGCTGAACCTCCTCCTTCACTTTCTGCTTCTTGTCTTTGATCTGCTGTTGTAGCACCTTGTAGTTGACATACTCCTTCTTAGGGGGCTACGATCAGGAGGGAGTAACTTGGTCAGTATGTCTGTTGCAAGAGGACTCTGAGGTGTGAAAACAGCACTTGGGAAAAAGTTGAGTTAACTACCATTCTCCTATTCAAAACGATGAACAACCGGTTTGCCATCGACTACAGCTCGCTACAGTGTGAATGCAGCATTATACTACAGTGTTTTGTTGAGGGGATGCCCACATCACACTGCGCCAAACAGTACATCTTTCTGGCTGATGAGCCCTTCTAGCTATGGAGGAATGAGGGCAAGGTTTCCTCACCCTGGCTCCCAGCATGATGGCCCTTTCCTGTTCAAAAACACGCTGCTGCTCCTTCTTATAGCCTGTGATTCCAAACCGATGCACCTCCAGACGAGCCTGAGACACACACACACACACACACACACACACACACACACACAATGTACTGTTGTTGGTAGAAAGTCTGGCTAAAATGCAGAATTTCAATTTCAATTTCAATTTCAGATTGAAAAAAAAAAATCGTAATTGGCTACCAAACAGGCAATTCTGGACCCCCTGAATCATTCATGGTATCCACCCCTGATCCATTCAAATTGAGGTCACCTTTTCCAAAGTGAATTCTTCTGGCTGGTCCTTGTGCTTTTTCTCCTTTATCTGAAGGGGCTTGATGACGGCCTTGATGATGAGAGAGAGGAGGAAAGAGGAAAGAAAGAAGAACTGATTGTGAACAGTGACAGAAGAGGGGTCAGACAGCGCTAAATTAGTTAAACGTCTTTTAAGTTGTACAATGTCAACTGAACCACGGTCTTCCAGGAGATGCTCTAGCTCACGCCAGTGTTTCTGTTAGTACTAGTTTTCATTCCAGTCAAACATCTGCTGAAAACCTGCATACTCTTGAGCCACGGTGGCCCATGGTTGAGAACTGGTATCTTTATTGGTTTTAATGAAAGGTTTCAGTGTTGTCTGCTAAAGCCTACCAGGCTGGCCAACCTCAGCTGGAAAAAGTTGCACTGATACAGAGTAAGGTAAGGAGAAGCATAGGCCTACAGTGATTTTCTCAGGTACTGGTGTCTGCTTGGTCCTCGGTTTCTTGGTGGGATCCTGGAATGTCACCACCTCCACCTGGGTTATCGGTCGGACAGGTTTACCTGAGCAGAGTAAAACATGGTACAACAAGTCAATGTTGTGCCCCATAAGTGACCAAAAGATACATCATCAAAATTAGAGTGGCACAGCAGCTATCTTCCATCTTCCATCTCTCGTGTGGAACCAGGAACAAAAATGTTAGGATTAGATTTAGGAACTAGATTTTTGACAGAATGTGCCGGCTACTTGTATCATCAAGGGGTGTGCCTATAAACTCACTAGGTGGCAAATGAGGGCTCCTGTTACGTCGCTGTAGGTTGTACTGTATTATTATTAGCCTGGCACTCTGGATGTAGGTCATTTAATTAAAAAAGGGAAAAAAAGACATCTAAGAACAATAAAGTGTCACCCAGTCAAAACGTTTTACTGGTAAAGCATTATTTATCAAAAGTCAAAAAGGGGCCACTAGTGTAGATATATAGCTGCTAAAACAATGAGAGAGGGGAAAAGATATAAGGCGGAGAATTCATTCATTTTAATCATCATTGAAACCAGGATATGTGGTAGCCTTTAACTTGAAGTAACTTTACTGTCTGAAACGGCTCTGCACTACTTCAATAACCACTGCGTTGGGTTACCATGGCTAGCCTGTAGGTAATGTACAGCCATGGGGATGGGGATTGGGATTGTTTGGGATTAATTGCAGCCTTGTTTTTATGCTTAATAGAGTTTGGTATGGTGTTCTCTCCAGGAGACAGAAAGGCATGGTTAGTCACTATGCTGCCTACCTGTTTGCTCAGCAGTAGTGCTGTCTGTCTTCGTTTTTTCCTGCGGGTGTGCAGCACCAAAACGCTCTGCTATGCCGTCTTCAGGGCCAAGGCAAGCATCTTCAGCAGCGAGGGTCTCTTCCTCCTCCTCTTCCTCGAACTGCTTAAGTTTTTTCCTCTTCTGAGACTTGAGATTCTTTTTTGATGCTGGTCCATCTCCTGTACCAACAAGTGACAGCGTGGTTGCAAAAAGCAATGAATGAACCTCTCAAAGCATGTTGCAAACACACACGTTTGGTGTGAAGTCTTTACACATTAATTGACTATATGTAATGGATGACTCGTGTTTACCATTGAATATAATCACTGCTGTAGTGGTAAATAAAAAGGTGGGTAATCTATAATATCTAGCTGTTAGTGTTCTTCTCTGTCATTTGTTCTAGCTATTGTGCTAGATAAATGTCAAGAACATGTCACATGTGCTTTGTGAATTAATGCCAACTATATGCATTTCAGTGTATTTTTTCCAAGGCACGTGTTACTTTCTGTTACTATTGGTACTGCTGGTAATGTGTGTAGCCTGGCTATTGTATAAATCCACCTGTGCAAACTGATTTGCCTGTTTCTATAAGCTTGATTTACTGTTTTTCTCTCCATACTTAAAAATGAAAGGTAAAAAATATGCAGGATTGCCTTTTCTATGTTTTTGAATGTGCAGTCGGTGATGTTGGATAGCTCGTCTCAACATCTGTACCAGAAATATAAAACATCAGCACAGAAACCACAACAGTTCACCAGTCACACAGACACCAAGGCTAGCTTGTAAATGGGTAGCCTGGTAAGCTAACTAGTTGTGCTTACCAAAGTCATACAGCTTATTTAGTACTTGGTCCATAAAGAAGTCATCATCGTCGTCTTCTTTTCCGTTGGCAAGGTGGTTCATTGTAGGCTAATGGCACACGGTTGTCAAAACAAGAGAAACGAGAGAGATTCCTATGCTAACTTCTGCCGAGTTAGCTTCGACAGAGGTGTGTATGACAACAAAATTGGTTGAGTCCACGTGCTGCGGAAGTTAGAATCAAGTTTGGTCCTCCCCGGCCTTCGTACGCTGAAAAAATCACGGAAGTGTCATTTTGACACCGCCCATGTGAAGTCAGTCATACAGATGGTGTCATTTTCTAAAAGTGATTTATCAAGTAGTTGAACCATAAGCGATATCTTGCACGGATATCGTTCGTTGGATGCAGCGTCTATGTTTGTACAAGTTGCACTGAAGAATGGCATCAAAATCACTTTATTCGGTATGTATGCTTTACTAGCCAAGCTAGCTAACTTCGCTCAGCCGCCCTGCCCACCAGCGATTGACAGTTGACTTTTCAGTCTAATATTTGAATGTCTAACTCATAGGCAGTTATGATAGAGCTTGCATAGTAGAGCAAAACCTGAAGACAACGTTGCCACGATACGTGTCGTCCTCTCTTGTACCGAAAGACTATTAAGCCAAAGTCTATTCAATAATCTGGCATTTTAATATGGTCTTAAATTTGGGCAAATGCACATATCCCATACACCATGACTGAAGACATTTTTCGAATTAATTCGAGCCATTGCTTTATTCGGCATACATATAACCCACGAAGCAGCACTGAATTTCAATACAATTTAGCTTTACGTGATTGGTTCACACTGCTCGCTACCGCCCCAAAGAGTGTATTTGGTGGAAGTAAGAGTGTTGGAATAGCAGACGAGCCAATTAAAACCGTTTATTTTTGATTGAAATATGTACTGCTTGGTCGAGTATACGTATTCCGAATTGAAGAGTTACTCCTAATTATTCAGAAACGGACTTGAGTCATGTTTTATGAAGTGGCTGTCTCCGATTACAAACACGGAGACATTTAATTGCCAGATTTCTGAATAGAGTTTGGCGTGACTATCTATACAAAAATCCCGCACGTATCGGGGACTGTTGAGATTTCTTGTCTGTGTTTGTGACAATGGCATCTTTCTGTTGCCTTTTTGGATTTCTTTTAATGATGTTATCCTTCTTATAGCATAGGGACCCTATGCTGAAGAAAAGAGATGACTTCGAGGACATTTTGGAGGAGAGAAGGAACTCCAGCGACCTCAGATATGCCCTCAGATGTTACACCCCGGTCCTTTACAAGGGAATGACTCCCTGCAAACCCAGCTTGCTGAAGAACATGGTGCTCCAGTCTGACCGGCTGCACTATGTCATCGATCAGGTAGATCCATAGGTGATCTGAGCAGTTTGCCATTCTGGGAATTGCAGTCATATGTTGATATTCATATGATAATTTCCTCAAGCTGTTGCTATGAACTTGCTTTAACACTGATCTCTTACTAGTAGCTGATCAATGTCCAGACCATTTATTGTGTGAAGCAGTCTGACCTCTAGTACTTGGACTTGTAATAGATGGTGCTCACCCAGGGCCAGAAGGCATATTCGTACCATTAGTAGTTAAATATTTGCACTTTTGGTCTGGTTTATCGGGATTCCAAAACAGTAAGTAAGCCATGAGGGATTTTGCCAAAAAAAAAAAATAACTCAAGGCTCATGCAATGTAAAAGAATTTGTAAAAACAGCTCTCTGTAATCTACAGTGGAGACTGTATAATTGTATTCTCTCTGGCCAAAAGTCCAAGACTGTGGTTGATTATTGCTATACTTCTTATTCCTATTACATATAAACAATTTTCCATTTTCTATTATTAGTTTTCAAGTGTGTAGATCCATAAACAATGACTATATAAGAAAAGCTCATCTATAAACAATACGTTCTGGGTTTATAGGGTATTGTATACTTAATACTTAACTACGTATTGCCTTAATTCCTAGAAAGTACACAATTAAAATGAGGCTTTTGCTAATGTAAACCTGCAGTATCCCATATTACCAGATACTTTCCCTCTACAAATTTACTTTATCAGAAAAGCCAATTTATGGACAGGAGGTTCAGGAACAAATTGTGTTTGGAGGTAAATTGTGTTACGTTCTACTTTCTTACACCTTAAGACTTTAAGAAACGCTGTGTATTGTATCTGCCGTACGTTTACCGCTTGATTTTGAATTTTCCCAGCTTTCCAAGGAGACGGGCAAGGCTGCCGACGTCATCCAGGAGGAGGCGTCGGCCATCATAGAGGAGATGGCCCACAGCCTGCAGCTCAGCACCGTTCGCTTCTTCGCCTTCGTGCTCAGCAAGGCCTTCAAAGCCCTGTTCAGGAGCATCCGTGTCAATGAAGAAGGCATTCAGAGGGTGAGTACGCAGGGGCCGATGTAACACACACACACACACACACACACACACACACACACACGCCCCTCACCTGTCCTGTTCCGTGCCATCAGCTCCAGCAGGCCATTCAGGAGCACCCTGTGGTCCTGCTGCCCAGTCACCGTAGCTACATGGACTTCCTGCTGATGTCATACATCCTGTACACCTATGACCTGGCTCTGCCCGTCATCGCTGCCGGCATGGGTAAGCAGTGGCTCGAGCAGCGGCATTTACATTGTTTACTTTAGGCATTTAGCCGAGGCTCTCCTCAAGGATCCCTACAGTAGAATAAATAACGCCATTGAGTTCAAGGGTTGAAGCCAAGGGTAGGGGTAGCAAATTACAATTACTCTTGTTACTGTAATTGAGTACTGTTATAGAGTACACATGTTGTAGTCTCTCTATAAGCATTGCACCAGAAATCTACAATTGATGAGTGAAGGGAATAAGATAAGAAAGAGTCAGTGAATGTCATCAGAGCTATATCCCCTTCACAGCCCTCACCTATGGGCTTGGTCTGTTTAGATTTACACTTGTAGGGGTGGTAAAAAGTAGAAAGTAAAGCTTCAGAAAGTAGAAATCCTAACCACGTATTTGCTCCAACCTGGCTCTTACCAAGATGAAGAGTTGTGCTAATTAGAATCACCTGGTATATGGGATGGGTGGAGGAAAAACATGGTCAGTACTTCTACTTTCTACTTCTACTTTTTACACCCGTGTGAGTAGGTTGGTGAAGAAGTAAGGGATGTCTGTATAGAATCTAAAACATCTGTAAATGGTCAATTCATGGTTTACTTTTGCAGATTTCTTTCAAAATTAAAAGAATTTTTTTTTGTGTGTCTTTTTTTTGTTTGTATGGTATGAAATGCTTGACTATCTGCAGATTTCATGGGGATGAAGTTTGTCGGGGAGATGCTGCGTATGTCCGGGGCCTTTTTCATCCGCCGGTCCTTTGGAGGAAACAAGCTGTACTGGGCTGTCTTCTCCGAGTACGTCATGACCATGCTCAGGGTAAGGACATTCATTTCCATTCAAATTCCGCAGTGTTTTTGTCAGGTAGCCTGCAAAATCAGTTATAGGTGACTAGAAAATGTTGTGCCCTGATAAAAAGTTTGAAGTCCCCCCTGGTCAAGATGTTGCTTTTACATAATAAACCTACTTGTGATGGTCATGAAAGATAGTCGTCATGTGGCTGATAAAACAGCATTTATCTGGTTTTGTTTCTGGGTTTGTCTCCAGAATGGATTTGCACCAATTGAATTTTTCCTAGAGGGGACCAGAAGCCGAACCTGCAAGTCTTTGACTCCTAAGTTAGGTAAGGCAACACGGTACAAATTAGTGTCCTCAGCCTTCCACGAAAAAAAAGTAATCTATACAATTTTCATCAAATGCAGAAAGAACAGAATCACTGTTTTTAAACAAGCATGACAAAAAAGCGAGAATATGCCCAAACTCCAGAAGTCTGTATACAGAGAAGTCCCTGTAGAATAAGTGAGTATAAAAGGCTTTTCTGCATGGTTCTGCAACTTCTGTGGTGCAACCCAATGATTCAACCCCTTTCCCGCCCAAAAATTGCTTGACAGATTGCTCAATGCAGTGTCTAATGCAATGTCTCCTGATTAAGTGACACCAACAACTTCAGTCTCTCTCTGCATTCCTATGGCTGTGGCTATCTTGAATCAGACTGGTAGTAACCTTTCACTACTACAGAACCATGCTGAGGCGATCACCTCGTTAGACAGAGGCAGTGTCTATCAACGATTGCTTATGATCACACACATTTTTATTTTTTTATTTTTTGTGTATGGACGGAAATTTTTACACATGCAAAAGTATTGTTACTTAAGTTAAGTTTTACTCAAGTCACAATAAGAATACAGGTTCATTCAAGTACCAGAATGTTATGTACCACGTATCCTCGTCCAACCAAGGACCGCTGTCTCACTACAAAGTTCCTCGGTTGCGATGCAAGATCTTGCCGGAAGGACAGCAGTCAGTGCAGCTCTTCACAAATCGGTGCTGTATGGCGAAGGGGCCAACACAAAGCCACTACGACAGCAGCCCGGAGTTTGCTAAAGGGCACGTGAAAGACTCTGAAAGCATGAGGCAAATGATTTCACGTCCTGATGAAACTACTTCAGTTGTAATGCAAAGCACTATGTCAAGCAGAAACCAGAAAGGCCACATCAGCCAGCGGTATACATAACCTAATCTATAAACTGTCCTACCTTAACCCACAAATCCCTTGGTCTTTAAAGCTCACATTATACCATCTTCTTCTTCTTGTGATGTCAGAGTTCCTACATGGTGCTTCGCAATCTTAAGACATGCATTGGCTTGCCTCCATATATAGCCTCTTTTACATCTTTACATGATGACAAAGTTAGAATTGTTTTTAGTCATGTGTAGACTAATCTCATTCCCCAAAAACCAACACTGGATTGGATGGTGGTACTTTGCGATACTTAGGTAGCATGCTGTGTTTTGTCCTCTGCCATGTGTTTTTACAAATCCGCTTAGCAATATGGAAATGATCAAATAGGGTGGCGGCACTGACGACAACCCACATTCAACACAACAATTGGCAATTTACTGCCAGCTCAGCTTATCTAACAGATGCCTGCTCTCCAAGATTGTAACAAATGCCAAACCCAGCGACTCATGCTACGGTCTGTTTAAATGAACACAGTGAAATAGTTGGCTCGCTAGCCAACAAGATGTTACATGACAGTGTACGCATGGTGGCCAGAGTTGACTGTTGAGCCTTCTGGAGGTGTCGTGGGCCTAAATCGACAAAACATCTGTGATGGGAGGAGACCACTTGATAACCCCAGTGACATACCCACACTCGCACACATAATCCTGTAGCATTTAGATTAGGTGGCGCCGTGAATGGTGCTACCTGTCTGATGGTCCTGTAGATGTAGACGGCCGTATTCTGATGTCACCATCAGTCACCATAGCTGGCCTAGTACATAATTCTTATTGATGTCTGAATTGGGAATTCTTTGTGAATGCATTAGGAGTAACTATCCTATTTATTGTTAGCTGCAGAGGTCTCTTCCTCAACCTCTTCTTTAATCTTCTTAACGTCATAATGCAAAACAAACCAAAAAAACCCAAGTAAAATTCTAATTTTCATGAAATGCAGACAGTCTTGAGTTATCATCTTAAGTTATTTCTTTGAATGAATCCATGAAAATAAAGTATCTTTACATTGAACCAATTTGCTTCTAGTAAATAAAATAAGAAAGGTGCCATAGGAATTAAGCTTTTAAACTGAAAAAATAGATCTATAAGCTCTGATGAAAATGGAAAACTGCATGTGATATCAAAGGTACAAACAACAAGTAAATTACTTCGTAACCACATTACAAAATCCATTGGATACAGTCACAAATATGGAAATGTAATATTTCTTTAACCTGTAGATTATGGTTAGAATTGCTTATTATTGCTTCTAGAGGTGGTAATATTTTAACCAAGCAGAGCTATTGTCATACATCAAGCCTGACAAATTACAGCATACATTTCAGCTGCCTAACCCTCAAATGTGTTTTAATGCAACTCCAAATAGAACCACTTTTAACTATGTGCACCAAGGGTACTGAGGAGAACCTCATATAAAATACTAAAATAGTATTTACATCAGCTATAAAACTGTGCCCTCTATGCTTATAGAAATGTCCCCGATTTTGATTTGGTGGATCTACTGTTGGTTAAAAGTAATCCATAGAGAAGTCAGGTTGGAATCCAGGGGATAAAAAGCTCTGCTGTCCTACAATGACATCTAGAGGCAGCGATAGGCCTGCATGAATCCGTGGAATCTAGCAAAACCGGAGGGTCTATTTTTTCAGTGACGTTGGGGGAAAACCAAGGAGGCCATTGAGTAAATGTCACTTTTGACCTGTGACTGGGCTGGATTGTGACGTGAGGGCAGCGGTGAACTATGCTATGAACTATGAATTCTCTAAAAGGCCCTCATTAAATGATATTGTTTTACAGTAATGTGAATTTCACAGATTCCTCACATTTCAAACTGTGGATGTCTTACTGTCAGTGGTCTCTTTCTGCAAGGTACCTCCTTACTAAAAGGTAATTTTCTCGATGTTCACTCGTCTTCATCCTTCGCAATCTTCCTAGCACCGTTATCTTTCTCTCTCCCACCAGGTCTGTTGAATATAGCGATGGAGCCGTTCTTCAAAGGGGAGGTGTTCGATATCAGCTTGGTCCCAGTCAGTATCAGCTATGAGAGGATCTTGGAGGAGGTGCTCTATGCCAGGGAGCTGCTGGGCATACCCAAACCCAAAGAGTCTACCTCAGTGAGTCAAAGCATTAGACTTGCTTATAAATGATGATCAAAATCACGATCAAGATTTAATTAGTGCAGAAAAACAAAGAAATGCTATCATTGAAATGTGTTGACTGGTTGAAGAAATAGTTTGTTATGTTTGACTGTAGTTTCTGTAGGTACCTTATTTTGCAATCCCCAGGAATTGTTTTACCAAGGCAAAACGAGACGGGGCATTCAAGTCAGTCTTAAACTCTTTATATCTTTATCTGGTCTACTTGTTCATCTCTCCTTTGCAGGGCCTGTTTAAAGCCAGAAAAGTCTTGAATGAAGACTTCGGCAGTATCCATGTGTACTTTGGCCAGCCTGTATCGGTCAGAAGTTTGGCCCAGGCCAGGGTCCATCGCTGCCAGTTCAACCTGATGCCAAGGTACGCATTACCAGCATTACGATCAAAACTGACTCATACCTGTGCAACCAACTCAAGACTACATATTTGGACGTCGGTCTCATGCATACCTGGAGAAAATAGTATTTGATTGAATTTTGTTCAAATATTTTGATAGCCGGTGTACATTATCTAAGCATTGTGTATTTCCATAGGCATGTAGGGGAGAATTCAAAAACATGCATTGACCCTAAACTTTCCATTTCCAGACACATCCCCAGAAAGCCCAGCGAGGAGACCCAAAGCTTTGTCAATGACACTGCCTATAGGTTGGTGCGGGCCCAAGAGGAGAACATGGTCCTGAAGCCTTGGGTTCTTCTTGCCTCCCTGCTGCTCCAGAACCTCCACCAGAGCCAGGTGGCGGGGAAGAAAGACGGGGTGGCGCTGGACGAGCTGACCGAACAAGCCACATGGCTCAGGGGCCTGTCCCGGGAATACGGAGCCTTTTTCCACTGGCCTGGTACGATGCCACTCTTCCTTCTCCACCAGAAGGAAAATTCAAATAGGGTTTTATTATGTTTGGTAAGGGCCATTAAGCAATCTATAGCCTTTATTGCCCTCTATCAGCAACGGGTAGGAATTGCAACAACATGAATTGATCTTATCTAGTCCCACACAAGTCTCTGGCACAGATTTCTAGAGACTTTTAGTTTCCTTTTCCCATGGCAGTACCTCAGTTATGGTTCCCCTAACATCTAGGCTAGACAGTGGCAAAGCATGGGCCTATGGTGCCTCTCTGGAATGGTTTGGTGTGGAAAGACGTAGGGACATTTGTCAGACATGGCTTGAATGCAGCTTCCTCATCTTCCTCATTCTTTTATTCCTTTCCAACTCTCCTCTTGATCCCCTTTCTCTTTGCATCCCATCTTTCTCTATCTTCAACCCCTGCCTTCCTTCTTCTTTCATCCCCTCGCCCTTCTTTTTCTCCTCATTCCCTCGCTTTTACTTCTTTTTCCCGTTCTCTTCTTCCTCCTCATTCTGGCTCATCATCCAACTCCATCTCTCCCTCTTTTTTTTCTTTGTCTCACCTCCAGACCACATGCCTCCATCTGAGGTGGTTTCCTCCAGCCTTTCCCTGCATCGAGGTCTTGTTGAGATGTCTAACGGTTGGGTCCAGCTGACATCAGGAGAACAAGGTGTGCATTTATTACTTTTATATTCCTTGCCTTGGTGATTAGGTCTTACCTTGCTTTCGTTGCTCTTGCTGTTGATTAATAGCCTTCCCTGGATATTACATTGTGACTAATGGGAAGAAGGTCACATGAGATCCTGAGTTTTGACTTTTTATAATACATTTTTACCAATATAGCCACTTGAGAGTTACCATCTGCCATCTTTTGCGGTCCACTGACTAAACCTCGACTTAAAGCAGGAGGACCAGCGGCGGGGGAGCCTCACGTCACTCCCACCCCAGAAGAGGAGCTCCTGAGCCGGGCAGTCGTTGTACTCTCCTGTGCGTCCTACAGGAACCAGGTGCTGAATGTGTTCCTCCGACCGGCGCTGCTAGCCTCAGCCGTTCACATCGCCACCTCCACCAAGAAAGGTAAGACTGCTGTTCACCTGCCCTGCTCTCTGCCTCTTGATCTCAGGTAAAAATCTATTTACAGTATGCCTGGACGGGAGACTAACAGGCTCATGATTGGGAGGTAACCCGCCTCAAATCAACCAAATCGGCTGGGAAAATGAATAGCGTTCCCTATCTGCCAATTACTGTTGAGGCACTCGGCATTTTAGTAGTCGTTTTTTTTTTCTGTCCAGTTTCTTTAATGAGAAGAGAAATTGCACCAATAGTACACCCTTTGTACTTTAATATATGGTGATGCAAGGCTTAGACAGTGACGATAACACCCCCGACACCATAAAATCCCATTAAGATTTATTGAATGGACCTGGTGTAAGACCTACTTGCAAAATGGAAAATCCTCTTTGTTTTGTTTCTCCTGTGAGCTAAATCAGTTTGTGTTTCCAGAGGAAGTCTACAACAGTTTCAGCTTCCTGAGGAACATGTTCTCCAACGAGTTTATCCTCTGTCCCGGAGCTGCTGTGCAGGTGAGCAACAGCATTTGTACAGTATTGTATTGGAAAGAAATGTTTAACTGTTGTCATGCAAGCACTCCTCTTCCACTTCTAGTCCCACTGCAGACATATAAGTGCTTTCACTAGGCTGTAAGCTTGCAGATGGGTTCGCCAGGCTTCATTTTCTTTTCATGGCATGTTTTGAAAAGCCACCGAGTAATCCCTGTCGAAGCCGAGCGATGTAGGCAAAGATGCCCCAGATTGTTGCATGTACGCATGCAACAAGAGAACATCACTCTCTGAAGGACAGTAATCATAGGCACATATACAGATTTGCAATTGCACTTTCTGATTTTATCCCTCACAAGTTATTATTGTGGATTTAAATGTGTTCGTGTCCCGTTAACTGAATGATGTTTCAGAGGCTTTTCCACCCTGACAAGGATTGTTTTGTTAAAGCATGTTGTTCAAGACACCAGCTCTGCTCCGCTGGTGCGATGAAAATAGATCCAGTATTTCAAAACGTCATCCAACCAGAAACGCACAACTCACACGCTACACCCATTTTCACCCTTGCTCTGTGTCTCCGTAGGATTTTGAGGAAGCGTGCTACTTGCTGGTGAAGACCGGAGTGCTGCAGGTTTCCCAGCAGGAAGTGGTGGTGATGGACAGGGGACACAAAACACTGGCCTTCCTCACTGCCATGCTAGATCCCTTCCTACAGGGATACCAGGTTAGACACACACACACACACACACACACACACACACACACACACACACACACACACACACACACACACACACACACACACACACACACACACACACACACACTTTCCTATTTCTGTGCTGCTGCAATAATAAGCAACTGGACAACTGGGCTTCATGTCTTTTAACAGTTAATTTCCAAGTCATTTTTCTTATTCTGACCATTTATACTTTCAGAAATAGCTTTGTTTCTTTATTTTGGTTTGTAAATGGGTCTTAAATTAAATTCCAGGTAGCATTGACAATGTCTTAAAAAGTCTTAAATTTGGATAAATACCCTGAATCTAATCTAATTTAACAAAGGCATGTAGGTAGACACACACACACACTCTCTCATCGTCACACAGGCAGATACGTGTGTGCACACACAGCACACTTGTTCTCATCAGCATGTAATGTCACAGCGTGAGTGTTCTTGAGATTCTGCAGGTATAGAAAAACTGTGTACATGGCAGCAGATGTACTCCAGAGGGCGCAGTCAACACATTACACATCAGCCGTGCGTGTGCGTGCGTGTGCGTGTGCGTGTGTGTGCGTGTGTCCAGGTGGTATGTCGGTACCTGTGTGAAGAGGCCACTGAGGCTCTGACAGAAAAAGAGTTTATCCCTGCCATCCGGAAGTTCATCATCAGACTCATTCTAGCAGGTTTGCTCTCTACCAGTTTGACTTGTTTTCATTGTAATTGCCAGTAATTCCACCACATCCCTTTACCGAATGGGCTAATTGTGTGTGTGTGTGTGTGTGTGTGTGTGTGTGTGTGTGTGTGTGTGTGTGTGTGTGTGTGTGTGTGTGTGTGTGTGTGTGTGTGTGTGTGTGTGTGTGTGTGTGTGTGTGTGTGTGTGTGTGTGTGTGTGTGTGTGTGTGTGTGTGTGTGTGTGTACCCAGGCAGTCTAAGGTACTGTGAGGTGTTGTCATCGGACCTCCAGAAGAACGCTCTGGCAGCTCTGCTGAGACTGGCTGCTGTACGGAAAATCAAAGGGTACGTTGGTTTTCACCACCTTCCTGAGCCGGTTGGGTGGGCTAGAGCAATTTTGTCACATTTGTAGGACTGCAACGATTAGTCGACGTAATCGACAAAATCAATGCAAAAAAAGTTATTGAATGCATATTTATTCTATATTATCAACACGTAAGACTAATAATTCTACCATAATATACAATTACGATAGTATTTGTATATTATTTGTATATTTTATATTATATATTACAATTTGATAACTTTCTTCCCTGTTGGCAGAAGTCCTGGCAGACAGCATCCTTCCCCTGCACCCCAAAGCCATAAACTCAATAAAGCTTTGAATTTTGAGCTGCTTGATGCATTTTTTAAAATTTTTTTATAATAATGACTAATGGAACTAGGAAAATTGTTGCTGGACTAAACTAACTAGTCGCCAGGTTAATTAATTGTTTGCCGAAGTCCTACATTTGTGCAAAACAAAACCATCTGGTACAAATCAACTAGGAGGTGATTCTGACTGAAGATTCACCATATATTATTTGGTCAAGGTGATAAATTATTAAATGTAGGTCATTGGGGATATCGGTCTTGAATACCTCTATGTGAATATTTTGTTTCAAAATAAAACCATTTCTTTGCATCTCTCTTATAACGCTTATAATGACAAATCAAATCTTAGGCTAAGGTATAGGAAGTGCCACACCAGCTGTTGTCCTTTTGTCCTTACTTTGAAAACAGTTTGTTTTTTTGTGCTGAAAGTAACTGTATGTCATTGTTTTTCTTCAGAGTGGACCAAGTGACTTTGAAAGTGAACAAGATGATGGTCAACTCGTTGGAAGACACTCTGGGTAAGAAACCCTACTGACTTTAGTTGTAAGAGTAATACTCAGTGTTTCACATGTAGTTGGCTTCTTCTAATACAGAGGAAAGAAATGATGTTGCCTATAGTAAGTAAGTATATAGTATAGTAATAGTGTTCTTTGCACTCTGACAAATCACTGACAAATGACCTGATGTTACAGGCAATTACACGTTCCATCAAAATGTACCCGTGATACTGTGCGAGTCTGAGTTTGTCCAGATGGCGACAATCAAAACTGAAAGCAGTAAGATGTTTCCATGCCACAGTAACCCATTTTTAATATGGGAGTAAGCCAGGCATCTTAATCAGGAGTGTGAGTTATTGTAACTCTGTTATGACATTACATATGTCGACCCAAAACAAGGTTACTTGAATAACTGAGTTAAGAAGGGACATTTTCTCCGTGCACGTACAGTTCTGGCCAAGATTATTTGCACCCTTACACTGTCTGCAGTAATATCTTCTGAAATGATGGGAAATTGAAATTGAAGCAGCTTTTCAGTCTTCACACATTCATCTATCAATTTACAACAGCAAATGATCAAACAATAGGTTTCTTTATAGAGGCCATGGCCATGATTGTTGGCATCCTTTTAGAAAAATTAAATCGTGTTGGAGGAAATAGATTCTCATTTGCAGTGTAATTCAACTCACCTGTGACCGGTGCAGGTGCCCACATGGTGTAAATGAACCAATTATCCATTTTAAAGTAATAAATTAGTCTGTTCTGCTTCCCTGGTCGTCTGTGAAAAATGGTGAAGAGAAAAGATCTGCCTGAGGATGTCAGAAAAACTATTACCAAACATAAGCGTTCACAAGGCTACAAGGACATCTCTATAGACCTTGGTATTCCTGTTTCCACAGTTCCCAATGTTATTAAGAAGTTTGCTTCTCATGGAATTGATAAGAATCTCCCAGGACGTGGTGGTAAGAGGAAAATTGATCTCAGATGTCATCGAAGGTTGGTGTGTACTGCTGAAAGAGAAACACAAGAAGGCCTGATTGATCTTTGCCAAGACCCACCTGGACAAAACTACATTTTTCTGGGAAAATGTTCTGTGGACCGATTAAACCAAATTAGTGCTCTAAGCAGATCCCTGCAGAACACCCTACCTACAGTCAAATACGGTGGAGGTCCCATAATGCTTTGGGCCTGCTTTGCTGCCTCGGTACTGGACATCTTGAACGTATCAAGGGCATCATGAAATCAGAAGATCACCAAGGCATTTTGGAAATGTGTCAGAAAACTGGGTGTCAATCGAAGGTTATGGGTGCTCCAGCAGGACAATGACCTAAAACACACATCCAGAAGAACCCAGGAATGGTTCAAGAGAAAATGTTGGACTGTTCTGGAGTGAACATTGAGGAACTGGAGTGGGAGAACCTGCCAGCAGAAAGGTGCAGGAAGCTTATTGGTGGTTACAAGAAACATTGGGAAGAAGTTATCATTGCAAAGGCTGTATTAGAAAAGGGGCATAGACAGAGATTTTTTTATTGATTAATCAGGTGCTGTTAAATAAAACAGATTAAAAGTTCAAAGAGCAAAAGTTGTTTCAATTTCTAATTATTTCAGAAGATATTGTACACTATCTGCATACAATGCAAGGGTGCCAATCTTTGCCAGAACTGTAAATATAGCCAATGACACCCATCGATCGCTATGTCTCTGTCTCTTTCTCTAGGAGGAAAACTCCCTACTCAGAAAGCTGTTCTTGCCCGCCTCTAATTCACCAGCATTGTTGGCCAAAGGGAACTCAGGAGAGTCGGCTCTCTTTGCCTTTATTGGCGTATTGCCATGATGTCTCGGTTCATCTTGGCATGGTAAGGCACGACTCTGCTCGGCTCCTTACAAAGGCAGTCCATCTTAACTGCTTTCTAAAAGGGACTCGACAGGAGTTGCCATCTGGGGACGTTGACGCTGCTTTCTTTTCTTCTCTTCAATTCACTTCTCTTTTTTCAAATTTTCTCTATTCATTTTTTCATGTTTCTTCTATTAAACATGAAAGCTTATTTCTTTTTTTGTTTAATATATAACCAAATGATGAATAAGGCCTTAGAAGGTGTAATTCTTAGCTCTTTGGCCCACTCTGATTAACCAACCTTTTTAAAAGCTTCTGAAAGTGCCAACTCCATTTAGGATAATGGCCATTCTCCATTAATTCATTTGATATGTATTCTCTAACCCTCTGGTGTGGACCCACTGTGGCTCATCTTTGCTATTGTCAGGCTGCTCTTTCATATGAGCTTCAGTTAGTCTTTTAGTTGTCTTTTTTTCCTTTTTTTTTCTTTTGGCACTTTTCTGTATTTATTTATTTATACATTTTGGTGTGAACCTTTCTCTTAACTCTCTTTTGACATGTTGCCTTCTCGTAGCTTTATTTCTTGTGAAGATAAAATGGGTTACATCATATTTCTTGTGAATCCAAAGATGGGTAGACTGTTTAGATATTCTTATATTGGGTAAAAACAGAATTTATTTTCTATTATATGACGAGCTTGTCAAAAAACGAAGGAGTCTATATTTGAGTTGTACTTGCCACAAACCCAGGGCCAATTCAAGACTTGTTTGTACCAGAACAACAAGGAGAAAAAATGAATTTCTCTCTCTTCAGTATGTTACATCACCTGCTAATAGAATAGCAGAGGTCATTGTTATGTTTATACAAAATATTCAACGAATACAAAGTTAGGTTTTTATAGGTTTTTAATTATACTGTGCAACCGCCTTCTTTGCCAATACACCAAGCTAAATGGACTAGCCACACATTCAGTTTACAGTTTACATTACGTTTACAAGGAAGCTGAAGTTATGAGTCCAATGCCAATGTAGCGTAATTGCCAAGCCATGGAACAAGTTGCAATGAGTAATACATATTTACAACACTTCATATAAATGTGTTAGTAAAGGAAGTAAAGGAAAAGTTGAATGGTATTTCTAAGGCTGATAATGTTGATATAAGTTCACTGAAGTAAAAAGTATGGATGCCTATGATAAGAAACTTCAATACCAAGCCAATGGGTTTTTTGAGACGCAGGGTTATCTAGGTAACTGACAGATACCAACAGTGTACAATTCTCATTTTTTTCTGAAAAGAAAACACGAGACTTAAAACTTTGTTACCAAAAACATGTTTTTTCATAATATTTGAGAGTTATCTAGCAGTGCATTCCTGTAAATCCCATCCCACTGTCACCAGCAGATTGGAGTTTTAGTTATCCAAACATTCAACAACAGTTAAACCTCAATGGGCGGAGATAAAGAACCACAGTTTTTCCAGCTAAGTAACTAAGTGAAGAGATAGCGAACATTATGAAGCCTAGCGCTCTGCTAGTAACTGAAAAAATGCAATCTAGCCAGACTGAGTTATCTAGGTTAGCTAGTTAGCCTAGCTGACCTTCCAAGTTCAAACTAGTCATACTAGCCAGGTCCAGGTAAACGAGTTAGTCATTCTGCTGACCCTCCGAGAGCATGAAAGCCATTTTCATAGATGATGGGGGGGGGGGGGGGGGGGGAGAATTTGCAATTTATATTTTTCATTTATTTTCATTTAGAGTTCCTTCTTTGCTGTTCAAGTTTGCCAGTTAGCTAACTTGCACTTAGAAGAACTGTGGTTTGGCTCCGCCCAGTAAGATTATTTCTGCCTCCGAGAAAACCAAAGCTCCAATCTGCGTGTCTCCACATATGTCTAGTGTGAGTGCTGTCTGCGAGTGTTTTTGTGGTTAATGTTTTTCTAACATTAGTAACTGCTTTTATATAATGCTTAAATGTTTGACACCCTTTGTTTGTGTGCCTTCATGTGTTAAGGTGGTGTGTGTGTGTTCGGTTTAGTGATCAATGAGAAGCCTTTACTGAATGTACTGGCTGATGAAATACACGATCATGTCAATAAAGGTTTTTGAAATACAAATAGTAGTAGTGTGTCTTGTGTCAGAATGATAGTCTCCCTAACTTCCAGTGCTTTTTAGACAGACCTTTTGTGTCCCAATAAGGTTGCTTAAAAGTCCGGGGGAATTCATTTATTCATGTGTGTTACAATCACATTTAATTGCAGCTGTGTGTGCGTGTGTGTGTGTGTGTGTGTATGTGTGTGTGTGTGTACACAAAACAATAATTATATATGAACCCTAAACATGGGATGCACATGGGATGCTCTCTCCTCCAGGTCTAGATAGTCCTCCATGAGCTTTTCACTGTGGCACTGCTGAGGTATTGATGGCTTGAGATACTAATACTCCGGGTTCCCACAGGCCATGGAATTCCTGGAATCTTGTAGGTCCGGAAAGACAGGGAATTTGATAAATTCTCTGATGACGTCAGGGAATAGGGAATTATACAAATGGATCACGTTACAGTAATCTACCAGAATGATGTGTGTAACTTCATTGCATTAGCTGGTGGCTTCTAGCTGATTTTCTTCACAGCAGCCCAGCTGTAGTGCAAACCAGACTGTTTACACATGTAGCTGAAAAAACGACATAAAAAAACCCAGGAAGGAATCAAATTTTGAGGGTGATGGAAGCACTTTGACTTTGTTTTGCAAAGTCAAAGGAAAGTCATGAATTTTACATCATGGGCACAGTGGAAACCCGGTATACTGTTTAGTTGTTTGTTGGGCCAATAAAATGTTTGATTTTCTTTGCAGCCATTGCTCTGAAGTTGGCTTGGCATTTATATCTGTATGACAGGTACATAAAGCTGATGTAAACAACCTATTAAAGAGTACAGTTCGTTGTATATAATGCATAAACACAAGTTATCTTATGACCAAGTTTAAGATGGAATGGTGTTCTGCTGGCTCAGTCAACAGGGTAGCATCATTAATTATGTGTTCAGGATGTTGTTGCTGCAAATCAGGTTTATGATCCTTTGTTGACCTTTGTTGATACGCCTTTTCTCTCTTATATTTCTTGTCCCTGTCCACTGCATCTTATCCAATGATGTAGAAATGCCTAAAACATAATCTATAAAGGTCCCTGGCTTGTTTTCCCTGATGCAGCTGAGACAGGAAGTGAAGCCAGACTTAACATTATCTGAAAGATTTGGGTACTCCTCACGGATCTGACTAAGCAGAATCTTATAGTATAGACACTGTATAGATTTGTACATCTTGGCCCATTTCAAAAAAGCTTGAAACACTTTTGAAGAAGCGTTGAAGGCAACTTTCATACAACTTTTTCAGGTCCTTAAAAAGTTATGAGTGGGTAAAGGTTCTGTACAAAATGTCACAGATTTTTCCTCCTTAGTTACTAAATAGGGGTTGAAAAAGTGAAACTCTAGGCAATTTTGTTGGAAGCCCCAAATGGCAGCAAAAGGTAACTGCTTGAATTTTGAAGACGTAATTGTACCTATGGCAATAGCCTTGGGCCAATCCTTATGATTTTGTAAATGTAGAAATATGCAGTGGAAAAATGCATCAGTTCTGTCAAAATTAGACCAGTAGTGTAAAGGGAAATCCCTCCTCAGATACTCTTACTCTGTTATCAGTGATGTTCAATGTATTCCAGGAGTTACTTTGTGATGAAGTTTTGTTATTTATTTTTTTGTTGTACCCACAGACTGCCTTGTCTACTTCTACTTCAGTTAGTGATGTCATACATTTCCCAGAATGCCTTTCAGTTAGGCAAGTTAGCTTGGTATTGGATATTCTGTGGATATTCATTTTTTTTACACCTTCAATAGCATGTAAAGCAAACAAGTAAAATCACATTAATGAATGTATTTGTGATTACTGAAAGACAATTTACAACAATATTTTTCTAATGCAACCTCCATTTCATTGATTGAATATCCAATATCAAACTTCACTCTGTTTTTTATGAATAGGTTGGAGAGAGCAAAAGTAAGAGTCTTATGCAAAACGCAACATGTCTTGAGGCAGCGTTGCATTCTGGTCTATTGAAGCTATTGTCTAAGCTGGAGGTCAGCTACAGAAGAGCAGCCCTGGAGCTGGTAGGGACTTGCTCAAGGGCACTTCAGCAGCTTGGATGCTTGGAAATGGAGGCTTGAGCCCAGTTCAATGTGGAGAGAGTAAACCATGTCTCTACCCTGCCTCTAGGTGTCAGACTTGCCTCTCTGTGAGCCCTCAATGCATGACAAACTGTTGAGCTGTGTAGATACAGACACACACACACACACACACACACACACACACACACACATCCTATCACAGCAACATTTTTCATCATGTTTTGTGGCCATGCTGCTGAGTAAGAGACTGCTGCCAGCAAATCCACCACTTTCCATCCATATTGCCCCTTCTCATTCTCACTCTTTGACGAATTACAGGTTCGTCTAAAGTTGCACCACCAGCTTGGCTATATACACACTCTAACATTTATCCATCCATCCATCCATCCATCCATTCATTCATCCACCCACCCCCTCCTTCCCTCCATCCATATCCTTCTCCCTGGTGGTGTTGTATAATAGTGTCAGCCACAGCCATATCAGCACTTTATCTGCTACATTATGACAAGCTATATTGAAGAGGGTTACAAGAATGTACCACCTTAATAAACTGTTTTCTGACCCGCGGCAGCCACTGGGAAACAAAAAAAACCGAGCGGCTTTTGGTTCATGACCATAAGTGCAGTTTTTTGTGTGTGTGTCGTTCCTTTACTGCGTATGTGTACGTTTCTGTGCGCATGCATAGGTGCGATTGTGATGTGTGTTTCTTTTTTACACCCTGGCTAATAGAGCATGCACTGGGCTAGTGTCGTGCCCACAGGGGTTCGTGGAAGTCTATATGTTGGGAATTGATTGATAGAAAAGGGAACCTAAGGTATAATGTCTCAGCAATTAACGCTGATTAATGGTAGGGTGATGGATTCAGTTCATTTGCTTCAGCAGATTCTGTTTATCAACGCTGTGCTACAGGCTGAGGCATTTACATTTACATACTGTGGGGGAACAATTCTACTAGAATCTGGGGACATCCCTGGGTGCTTTGTTTTTGTCCAATTTTGTCTTTAACTTCCAGAGTAAAATTAAAGAAGAGAAAGTGGTCTTATAGTACACCCTCTGTACTTTTATATGTAATGATGGAATGGCTTTTTCTTTGAAACCACAGGAACTGGAATCAAATTAAATAAATGACGCAGCTAGACAGAAAACACCCCACAGCCTAAAATTCCATTAAGATGTACGGAAGGGACCCAATATGAGATTACCTGCCAAGAAAGGTAAAACTAAAGCAATGTTGAAAAGAAAATTTATTCAAAATGTCTTGCTATAACCTAAAGATGAAGCATGAATACTACTGTATGTGTTTTTTTCTAGTGAGACAACGTCCAATTTAGTGAATTTTCCATTCCACTTTCATAGAAAAAAGTACTTTACTGTAGATTTTAGACCAAATGTCTTTTGAACTAATCTTGTAGTCAAGTCACCACGTTTTATAGCCACTGTACATACAGTTGTCACATTCAAAACACTCAACATGTGCTCCAGTTTCATGAATTCGTGAAGCTTCCCTCCAAAAGCTGGAAACAAGAGAACCAGGACCCCTAAATCTGCAATGTCAAACCAATATACAACCTGGATCTGTTCACTTAATGTGAAGTTATACCATATAATCTGAATTTAAAAGTTGTATCAGTTCACTACAATACACTAAACACCAGTTCTATCCCATTATTTTTGCTGTGGTTTCTTTATATCATCTAGTCGTTTTTATAATATTTAATTCATATTATATTACTTTTATTATATTTTTTTCTTTTTTTCTTTTATCTTTCTTATCGTGTCTTGCCTTCCTGTTTTTACTTGTTTTATTAGGATTAAGTTTTCATTTGATTTCAAGTTTGCGTTGATATCCTGTCCATGAATATAATTTCATTTGATTTATGTTCTGATTTGCAGAACCTCTTTGAGGCTGCCCAAATGTCATCTTCCATAGCCTCTCCAAACTCCTCCCACAACCAGTCTTTTGTTTCTGCAACTACTGCAGCTGCAATATTTCTGGCCTGCCATACCTCTCTGCCGAGTCCAGCCCAATCATCATGGTAATAAATCATGACCCAAGGTGCACTAATACCATGTACATTCATGAGCCTCCCTGTGACATGGTGTTTGTTATGGACAATCCCTGACTAGCACAGAAATCCAACAACAACACACCACTCGTGTTCAGATTCCTCCTAATCATGCCCCACCACATGTCCCAGCCGTCACCAATGTCAGTGCTGAAGTCTTTGAGTGGAACTACAAACTCAGTAGGTGGAGTTTTCCTCTCCACAACTCAGGCGACCCTCTTATCCACCAGAAGGAACTCAACTGTGCACCAACCAGCCGGGGACTCATTAGTAGCCCTATACGACAATATCACACAGGCAATCACACGGGTCTTGTGCGGTCTGGTCTGAATGGTGACGACGGGAATGACCTGTGTTCAATAACCGTGTAAATCCCAGGATTTGTGTGTGAAAGGAGTATTAGAATAGTGAAACTGGGGCCCATTCATGGAGCCAGGCCTGGTGGTGGTGGCCGGGTCACCCCTGAATAAGAAGTGCCGGGCCACTACCTTGTGGGCTTACCACCCGCAAGGCAAAGGGTAATTGCTGTCGGGCAAACGGCAGAAGCTGGAGCAGAGCTAGGCGTCATGGACGTTGCCGATGAAAAACTGGCTCTTGGAACGGGGGTGAAGGAGCCTGAGCTGGTGCAAGAGGTTCAGAGGTACCAACTAGATATAGTTGGGTTCACCTCCACGCACAGCATTGGTTCTGGAACCAAACTTCTTGATAGTATTCAGCATTCTCAAGTATTTAAAATGAATTAGCCTGCCATTTTGCCCAGGTCTACTGGTCACTGAAGCTCCCTGATAGTTTATGTGTAGCTGACATGGTTAACTGCATCAGTCCCCAGTGTAATCACTTCTTGTTTACAATGCTACTGTGAGAATAGAGATTGCTGGTAAATGGCAGAGCCATGGGGACAATTGGCTGTCAGAGAGCAGTGTCAAAATGTCACATAAGCTGACTATGTACAAATGAATTACTTCATGTAATGTTTATTGTCTTAGAGCGAGAGAAAGAGAGAGAATGCAATTATCCTCACTATGCTAGGTCTTTCGTTTAGCAGTGAAGAGGGCTTTGGGTGAGGAAGTGTTAAGTGGTATGATGACAGCACTAGGAGGTAGATTATGGAGAGCCTGTGGGCTGTGTTTTCACTGTGGCTTTACAGGAGAAAGATTTTTATTGTCCGATTGCACAAAATGACTATAATATACCTGCTGCCAAATATTGTTGATCAATACCAATGACTCAATACTTGGCCAGGTGGTGAGATTTCTGGCTTTCAAAACTCACTTTCTGGGGCTGTACTTTTGGACCAACAATGTCCCACCCATTGGAGGGGTACACTAGACATTTCTGTTGGAGCTCTGCTTTAATTAGCTAGCTTACCCCTATGTGTGAATTCATTGTTTGAGCATGAGATGACTTACAAAACACATCTACAAGACTTCAACTTTACAACCTGATGAAATCAGCTGTAAAACATTGGTCACAAACAGGACAATGAGGACAACTGAGTGCCTCAGTGATATAATTACAATACTGATTTTCACCAAATTACCCTCATTGTTCTCATATTTCTCTTTATTATTCTATAATACGTCAAAGAAATCCTTAGATACGTTATGTGAAAAAATAGTCCATTAGCGCTGCATGAACACATTTACATACCTAACTATATTTGCATGAAGTAGACATGCAAGCATCTGATGTGGTGAGTTAATGCCTGCTATTAGTCAAAATAAGATTTCCCTGGCTGAGGAATGCATTTGCTTCAACTTTCACACTAGAGAGTTCATCCATTAGCGCTGCTTTATGTCAGACACACACACACACACACACACACACACACACACACAAAGACATAGTTACACACATTAATGCATACATGTGCATGCACACAATAATGCGTGCACACAACACGACTAGCCTTCTCCCAGTCTCTGTGGGATTCCAAGAGCTGCCAGTTCTTGACAGCAAAATAAATAATAATCCTCTGATGGATGCTGCCATGAAGCGAAAGCTCAGAGAAGATTTAATAAAATCCAGTAGAATCTAATTGAAGTGGTGCTCTGGTGTGTGTGTGTCTGTGTGTGTGTGCATATGCCTGTGTCTGCATGTGTACTGGAACTCCCTTTGGAGATGGTTCTTTATGTCAAGATTAGGCATTTTCATTGACAGAAATGGAGCAGATTTTGGTAGATAGAGCTGACACAGGTAATCTGTAGTTAGCTGTGTTTTTTGTGTGTAATCAGTTACCAATAATAACCTTGCTCGCAATCAGAAAAGGCAAAATTGTCTTTGATTGTGATATTCTCCTAATAATCGTTTTTTCAGTGGAGGACCAGGCCTCTAATACTGTCCAGATGTGCTTTGTGCTTTCTGCACTTTGGCAGAGGACAGTAGAAGTTATACAACTTACATCTTTCTTGTTCAATAATATTGAGCAAGAAGTAGAAGGAGGGTGCCTGTTGTGAAACTCCTTCCCTGTTCTACCAAAATACACATTAGAATGATCACAATGTTTTTAGCTCAGCATTGCAGGGTGAGAAAGGAAAGACACTAGACATTAGTTGAGAAAAGAGAATAAACAGCTCACACATAGAAAGACCAACTGAGCACGATGTTTCTTCTTACATAGCTAAGCTTACTACTATCTGTTTTCAGCAACTCCCTCAGTGCAGATCAAGAGAATTATTTCATCATGAGGAAGTGCTATATTCATACATTCACGATAACCGACGAGCCAAACTACTGCTTGATCTCCAAGTCTCTCTCTGAAGGAACGATGCTGCTGTGGAACTGTGGACAACAACAAAATTCTCAACCCACTTCTCAGGGAACTAGAGGGCCGGGTGCAGGTAGTGGATAAAGGCTCAATTCTGCACATTTCCAACGTCAACTATAACGACCTTCAAGAATACACTTGCATGGTGCTGAATGGACAGAGCTGTGTCAGCCTACAGTCAACCAAACTGTGGTTTAAACAGGAGACTGTCTATCATACTGTGGGAGATGAGGTTGCTCTGCTGTGTTTTGCTGATGAGCAGAACTTGACGATGCTGTTTCTGTGGAACATACCTTTTAGGTACAACATCTCCCTTGACAGCCAATTGGAACTGCTGTACTCATCAGAGGAAATCTATCCTGGGAATTACACCCATATTTTCCCATCAGCTGCTCTTCAAAACTCTGGGCACTACAAGTGCAAGTCCAAGTACCATCACAACTTTCTGTTGATGGTGTGCCCTCCTGACTCTGAACCGCTCACCAGGGTTTTCTCAGATGGAGAAGAGGTTGGTCTTACTCTAACAACACAGAGAGCTACAGCAAGGTGGTGTGGTTCAGACAAACCACCCAAAACAAAGGTCTCATTCTTGATTCATGGGCTAGCGGAAATGAGATTCCTGAGGATCTGAAAGGAAGAGTAAAGCCATGGGAAGATGGCAGGGGGGACGCGTCTTGATGGGCTGTGCGTCGCCAGTGTCTATTTCGTGCTGCACCAGGTGTGTCAGGAAGTCACAGCCAGTGGGTGAGGTCTTGGGGTTTGTGAGGGGGATATCATTTTAACAGTGGGGCCCCCAGGGAAGCTCAGTGTGTTCTCAGTGGGTCCTGCACCTCCGCCACCCACACAGGAAACCTTACTGACACACCCCCCACATTTATAGTCACCCTCCCCTTTCCTAGCATAGGGGCCAGCTGGGCTGCTGTCCACCGCAGTTCTTACAATAGGGCTGCTTTCTCTCAGACCACTCTCCGCAGCTCCAGCTCCCACAATCTCCCTTTCCAGAGCCAGCTCCAATGCCTCTTGTAGGGTACGGAGGTGTGCCAGTTGGGTCTGAATGCGCAGCTCCCTGGGGGTTATAGCCTGAACGAACTGGTCCCTGGCAAGCTCACTTTGCACTGCGGGGGGCATGTGGGCATATGCCCTCCTTGAGAGGGTCTCAATGTCATTGTCTATCACATGGAGCGGCTTTCCAGGCTGCCTGCGCCTGCCACACAGTTCAGAACGCAGGAGACCAGGCTGTTGAGGGGCTGTTGTGAGGCACAATGCCTCACAGAGGAAAACTGTAGGGCTTTATTGTCCTCTGACCAGCCTGTTGCCCACGCTAGCAGTTCAAATTGGGCATGGAACGCTTCCCAACCTGCCTTACCGGAGTATGTTTTAACCGGAACCTGGTGGCCATGGGCGCCGTCATCTTTGTGTACCGTCTGTGCGACATCCTTGCCTTCACAACGTCCCGGCGTCACCACAACGGGGAGGGAATCTGCACCATGCTTCCTGTTCTGCTGGAGGTCAGAAGAGCCCAATCCCACCTCGGCAGCTAGTCTCCTGGCTGTCTCCCTCAAGTGGGCCTTGTGCTCCGATGCATGGTCAAACTCTGTCGCCAGATCCGACGCCAAAGCATAATCGCCTCCCACCTCTTCCTCTTTACTCTTCGGGAGCGCCTCGCTCTACTGCATCATGTACAACTTGCGGTAGTTGACGGTGACCCCAACACGACAAGCCAGCTAGCCCAACTGAAGCTAATGGCTAACGCAGGATGACGAATAGCATGTCAAGTTTTGCTTCTGACACCAAATGTAACGTCCCGTCAAAGACTGATACTTTGAGTAGACAAGAGAAATGGTTATTTTGCAATCCAGTGCATTTATTAGGCTGATAACCACGCGGTACAACAGCTCCTACAACAGCAACCTAACTCTTAGCTCCCAAGCCCAGCGCGAGAGACCACAACGACAACACAGGTTGTAGGTCCCAACCTAACTCCCTTGACCCGCCTCCCCACCTCTAAACCAATCACAGGAAGACTCAGCACACTAACACTGGTGATGGGCAACCAACACTTGGGAGGTTACGAACCCGCTAATAACATCTCCCATATCTGGCCATAACTAAAATATTTCAAGCTTTCTGATTTGTTGAGTGAGTATCTCGATTGCATCAGCTGGAAGGAACGCCAGGCTTCAGCACATGAAAATGAACTTGCTTGACATTATTATGTATGAAACTGGCAATCAGATTTATTTACCGTTCCGGATCGTTCTGGCCCACTTTAACCCCTGTACACAACCCATTGGTGCGCAATGCTGCTTCCCGACACCATGCGTAAGGGCTGACCCGTTAAGTAAAGTTTATAACACGCTCTGTCTGTCTGTGCGTGCGTGTATGTATTTACATATTAGGCTCTGATTGGCTCGCGGAGTCGCGCACCTACTCTTGTAATGTTCACTGGACGTAACGTTGTTTAATACCATACGCGTTGTTGTCGCACTTTAGAGCCCGGGGCTCTGATTCTGAGTAAGACATTTGCCGGGGCGCTAAATATATATATTGTCTGCCCCCCAAAGTTGTTTCTAATTCTAATTCTAAGTCTGTTGTTTCTAATTTCTAATTCTTTCAGAAGATATTGTATATTATCTGCACAAATTAAGCACTGGGGAGCGGTTGGCTGCACACAGACGGTGGATGCGGGGCTGTACTGATGACAGGAACAAGCGCAGGTCGTCCTCCACAAGCGCAGGTCGCCAAAACATCTGATCAGATCGATGAATTGATGTTTTGGTTTTGATGTTTTGGTTTTGATGTTTTGGTTTTGTTTCAAAATAATTTGACATGTCCGCTGTCAGGATTATTAAAATTTAAATATTAAATTCGATTTTATTCTTTTCCTGAAAGCATAAATAATTTTATTTTAAACAAAATATTTCCCTGCTTTTTTTTCGCGCCTCCCCTGAAACTCTTTGGCGCCCCCCAAGGGAGGCGCGCCTCACACTTTGAAAATCCCTGGCCTAGAGCAAGGCCTCTGCCACTGTTACACGTGTTTCACTTAAACGTCAAAATATGGTGAAGACGTATGCGTATCCAAATCTGTACAAGTTGCTACAGTTGTGGTGTAGAACGAAGTGGTCTAGGTTTGGTGGTACTTTTTTCATGATGTGCTGTGTTTTACTGCGTTGTATGGCCTGTGTTGTATGGCCTAGCAAACCTGGCTGATCATATTGTCTTACCGTGCACAACGTGCTGCGCTATCGGCCAGTGTATTAATGACAGTATAAAATTGCATTTTTCCCCCAGTTTGTCTGCCCCCCAAAGTTGTTTAAATTTCTAATTCTTTCAGAAGATATTGTATATTATCTGCATAAAATGCAAGGATGCCAATAATCTTGGCCAGAACTCTAGGGGTATTTTGACATAGATCTTGTGCAGAAGCAATGAAAGCTGACCTGTGCAGTGTCTGATTCAGTCTGAAAATGCCACTGTTGTGTTTTGCAGCATAGCTTTGTTTGAGGGTCTGCGGTCGCTTGGGCCCAAATGTTAGTGTGTTGTTAAAGTGCAGGTCTTTAGGAGTATTTTGGCATTGATTTTGTGCGGCAGCCACAAAAGGTGACCTGTGCAGTGTCCAATTCAGTCTGAAAATGTCACTGTTTTTAAGTGTATCGAAATGCTAGGGAGTGCAATGATTTTTCTGCAACTGCTTGGGCCTAAATGTTAGTAATGGGTATTTTGATATAGCCCTTGTGTAGCAGCAATGTAATATATGCAGCGTTTGTAGTTCATAAAAGTCACATAGTATGGCATGTTTCAACAGTTCTATGATATCAAACATTAATCTTGATGATTAAATACAAATGCATTGGTTTAAATCTATATTTGTACACGGTTAAACTTATGTGCTTTTATTTGGAAGGCTAGATTTTTGTTTTTCTGGCCAGCATGCCGCATTGTTGTATTTCACCAGAGAATCTCGAGACTGACAACTGCTTAATCATAATAACAATAATATCAATATATTCTGCCACTGCATCTTTGGTAATGTTGTTATCACACTGTGCATTTGGGGCTAAATCCAGAATGGCTGAATGTCTTCAGTGGAAGATTACAGGCTTAAGGTTGGAAAAAGCTGTGGATGAACATGTCTGCTTTTCTCAGCCAAGATCGTGTTGGGTTGGCAAACTCTGGCTTCTCAGTGTGGTCTTTCAGATTGTGAAAGGCAATAAAACAATTGCTAAACCTCCCCACTCCCCACATATTGCTACGCAGATGACACCCAGCTGATCCTGTCATTTCCCCCTTCGGACACACGAGTGGAGGCACGCATTGCTGCATGTCTGGCAGACATCTCGGAGTGGATGTCGATGCACCACCTGAAGCTCAACCTGGACAAGACTGAGCTGGTGTTCCTCCCAGGGAAGGACTGTCCGCACCGAGACCTGGCCATCACCATTGATGATGTTGTGGTGACGTCAACTCGGACTGCGAGGAATCTGGGTGTGACCCTGGACGACCAACTGTCGTTCTCGGCAAACATCGCATCAGTGACACGCTCCTGCAGATTCCTCCTCTACAACATCAGGAGGATTCGCCCCTTCCTCACTGACAAGGCAGTGCAGGTGCTCATCCAGGCTCTTGTTATCTCCCGCCTGGACTACTGCAACTCCCTCCTTGCTGGTGCCCCGGCGTCGGCCATCAGACCTCTGGAGCTTGTCCAGAAAGCTGCGGCTCGACTGGTGGTCAATCGCCCCAAGTTCTCCCATACAACTACCCTTTCTCCGTTCTCTACACTGGCTCCCTGTAGCAGCTCGCATCCAGTTCAAGACCCTGGTGCTAGCCTACAGGGCAGTGAAAGGAACTGCTCCGTCTTACCTCCAGGCTATGGTCAAGCCCTACACCCCCGCCTCGACCACTTCGTTCTGCTGCCTCGAGGCGACTGGTTGCCCCGTCGCTCAGAGGGCCCTGCGGCCGATCTACACGGTCACGGCTTTTCTCTGTCCTGGCCCCGCAGTGGTGGAATGAACTCCCCACTGATGTCAGGACAGCAGAGTCGCTGCCCATCTTTCACCGCAGGCTGAAAACCCACCTCTTCAGGAGACACTACCCTGACCCTTCCTCCCAGCCTTGACTACTTGTCGTCACTTATGTGCCTGAGCTCTTGTTTACTGGCTCTTGGATACACTTGGATACACTTATTTGTCTTAGCTCTTGTTTACTGGGTCTTGGATACACTTATTTGTCTTAGCTCTTGTTTATTGGGTTCACTTATTTGTCTTAGCTCTTGTTTTATTCGATTCTCTATTTGTCTCATTTGTTAAGATAAGTAGGTTGCTAACTTATTGCACTCTTACATTAACACTAGTTATGCTCTTAGTTGCTTGTTTAGGAAGGAAATGCACTTATGATTTCTGGTGACTAGTAGTTTCCTTACCTACCTTTGTTGAATGCACTTAGTGTAAGTCGCTTTGGATAAAAGCGTCTGCTAAATGACTGTAATGTAATGTAATGTACAATTACATTGATGATGATGAAGAGGATAATGAAGAGGGGCACAACGAGTGTGTTGGGGAAGTGATGCGTTTTACCTTTGCGCTTTGAAAGTAGTCAGCATGAGCAGCGATAGCCACCATGGCTGAACAGACAAAGAAACTTTTTTTTAGTGCAGCTTTAAGAACACATACAGTCGTACTTTCATGGCATGGCTATCAAATATCAAATCATGCTGGGTTAGTAGCCCAACCCTAAGCTTGAAATGAAGGCCTCTGTAAGGCTGCAAAGCCTCTTGACTGTACCATCTTCGAGGTAGTTTGACGGGTGGATCCTGGAGCGATGTCTCTTTGTCTGTCTGTTTCCTGTTTCCAAGTTCCTTCCCTTTCTCTGTCTAGTTTAGTCACTCCTCCTTTCTCTCCCTCTAATAATCCTAAAATAAATCGGTACAATCCGCCAGAATGCGCCACAAATAATCACTGAGTCTGTTATTGCTCCATTGGCCTGGAATGAAATGAACAGGTAGTTGTTGTTTTGTTTTTTTAAGTACAAGGCTGACACATGATACACCACTTTACATGCACACACACACACACACACACACACACACACACACACACACACACACACACACACACAAAACCACATGCGAGCATCCGTGCACACAGCATACACACCTCTCAGCAACCTGCCGTCTGAACAGATTTACTGCAGTGTGGAAGAACGGGACCTAGTGAAAACAGAAGTGCTCCTGCAACGTGGCGGAGAGAGAGAGAAAGAGAGAGAGAGAAAGAGGGAGAGGGTGAAAGAAACAGACTGGGAAAGGGAGGAATGATAGACAAGAGCAGTTGCTAATGCATTCCTGTGATCTGTGGCCTAGAAACAGACAAGTGACACCAGAGAGAGAGAGAGACAGAGAGACACGCTAATACACAGAGGATGAAAGAGATAGAAAGCAATCAGTGTGAAAAACAAAGGGAAAGAGTGAGGGAGCGCATCGGGCCAGGCTGACACTTTGTCAGCGGCAGAGCTAGTTGTCAGATGGGCTAATGCCGCCTCGGTTCGAGTCCCTCTTAAAGACGTCAGATCACACAGGCAGATTGCCCATGGAGGATTTGAGGCAGGCGCCCGCCGGGGGAGCTGGGAAATTGCATTCGCTGCCTGCTACAAGATCCCGATAAGAGCAGATTTGTTCTAAGAACACAATGACAGGGCAAGGTTATCACAAAGCTGCCCGCCCCTGCCTGCTGCAGAGGGGAGGAGGACCGGGGAGGAGTGGCAGGGAGGAGAGAACAGGACGGAAACGAGGAAGGTGGAGGAAAAGGAGGGGATGGGGCGATGTGGAGTGTGAACAGTTGGTTTGCTCATATATTGGGCTGATATTGGCCTTTTATTGAAAAATCGGATATTGTCAGTGTCGTCCTCCTCTGATATGATGGAGGCTCCTCCCTGACCACAGCTACTGAATCTTTTTTTATTATTATTATTTCCTATTTTTATTATTATTATTTTAATATCAGATGTGAAAAATTTGAAAAATCTCTCCCTCTGCCTTAAGGAGAAGATAACCCTTTTAGTTTTAGTGTTAGTTCAGTTTTAGTGTCCTATGATGGACTAAATTTCGTTTCCCCCTGACAAGAATAAAGTCTGGGGGAAATACCCAAATACTTTTATTTTTGTCATGAAATTAGTCAAATTTAAAGATACTGAATATTGTTACAAAAACATCAGATTCAACCCCAAAAAATATAGGTTTCAGCCTTCAAAAATGATACAATACATACAATACAAAGCAATGTCTTTTTCGGCTCACATTGGGGATACTGGGGATGCCATGCAGAGAGGCATGTGCAGAAGTAGCTGGGAACTCTGCTCCCAGTCCAAAGAAAAATTGGAAAATCACATGAAAACAAATCTTCCCGGACATCCTTCCCCTTCCCCCGCCGTAGACTGATCGTGGAGCTGATTTATCCCTCCGTCCTTTCTCCCTGACCTACAATGTGACTTCAGGGATTTCTTAAGCGGCAGAAAGTGTCATTTGAAACAAATTGGCTCATTTGCTTAACGTTACTCCGTTTTTGCTCTGCCATACTTAAAACTGTAGCGGACATGATAAGTTCACTCAAGTGCTCTGTCACCTCTGCCATCCTGCAGCAGAGTGTGGAGAATAACCTGTCAGGAGCGTGTGTGTGTGTGTGTGTGTGTGTGTGTGTCAGGCGTTTCCAGTTGCAGCGAGGAGATGCAAAGCCCCGTCACTTGGCCTTGCTCTCCCCAGTGGAAGTTTCCACAGAGCGGCGTTGTTGAGTGATTGCGTCTGGAGTCGAGACAGGCTGATGATAGGCAAAGGTGACAGAGCGCTCTAGGGTGTGTGTGTGTGTGTGTGTGTGTGTGTGCATCCCGACGTGAATGAAGGACTCAGTTTGTGTGTGTGTGTGTGTGTGAAGCTGAAGTCCAGATAGGTGTCAGAGCTGTCTGTTGTTGCATGAAGCGCTGAACTACGGAGCAGAGAGTGCAGTTTGTGTGTGTGTGTGTGTGTCCTTGTATTCCTATCCTTATGAGGACCAAATGTCCTCACAAGCATAGAAAGATGAGGAAATATTTTGATGCTCCTCACTTCTACAAGGGCTTCAGGATTGGGGCCTGGGTTTAGTAGTATGGTATAGGTTAGGTATTAGAGAGTGAATGCAGGCTATAAAGGTTCTCGCAAAGTGTAGTAATAGAAGTGTGCGTGTGTGTGTGTGTGTGTGTGTGTGTGTGTGTGAAGAGACAGGCAGGACAGGTTCGCTGAGAGAACGTCTCGTCTGTCTGACAGCTGGTCTACAACCACGTACGGTGGAGAGCAAGAAAACTTCAAAGAAATATGCGGCAAGGCGTGAGCTCTGAAGGCTTAGGGCTGTCCAAATCTTAATCTGTCTGTCACGAGGCGTACGGACACCGGGTTTAAAGTTGGCGGTCCGCCGGATTGATGTCACTCGGACATCCCGGAGCCCACCGCATAGCGTTTCCAGCTGACATTTTATTCCCCCGGTGTCTTCTCCATCTCTTTCTCCCCGTACCGTCTGGAAAGCTTCGTATTTGGTGACAGGTATGAATACAGCAATGATGAGTTTAGATCAAACTTGAATGATGCCTGTGGGGGAAATTGGGTTATTGCAGTAGGGGAGACCGGGGCACTGTGGGACAGATTTAAAATGGAATGTTTGGTGAAACATGCTCTGTGGGCGTCACAAAATCTAAGCTAGGACCACCTCTCATCAGGTCTGTGAATGGCTCACAGCACGTTTCACCAATGGATACATTCTCTTTTTAGTCTGTCCCACCGTGCCCCGGTCTCCCCTAAATAACTGGACACAGCAAAGAAAAATAGAATAAAAATAAGAACGTGTGGGGTAGTAAACACTAACTCAACCGACAGCTACAACACTAAAATGTTATGTAGAATGTAATCTTGTGTAAAAAGATTAAAATCAAATTAAAAGTGACCACATGAATTGGTGCAGGGTGTGAAAATAACCCCAGCAGAAGATATTGAGGTAAAGGGAATGAATGATATCTACAATGTGGAAATATACTACACTTATGATATGCAGTGTGGTTGTTGAATAAAAATGGTTAACTAAAGATTCAGAGTCAAGTCAATATTTACTTGAGTATATTTATTAGACAAAAAGTGCTCAGGAGAGAGTATAGGGTATGCAGATCTCTACCAGAGAACTAGCAGAACAGTGATTATAAAGGGGCAGAAAGACAGGAGGGAGGGTAGTTTCTAAAACATCTACAAGGTTATTTACAACCTAGACTAAACAATATGTACGGTATTGAAGGTTTCTTGAATCTCTCATGGGGTCGGCCTTCAGTATGGGCTCACAGTAATGCAACAGTTAGGATCACCTCATACTAGCACTAGTGCAATGGGTGCAACACAATCTTATTACTCAGAAAGGTTGGGATATAGTGATGAAGACATAAGATACAGTGATTGAGACATCATTTCTACCACAGTGGTGATTGTTATGTTATGAGATGCAGATGCAGTCATAACAAGTGTTTGTTAAGTTCCAGTGCAATTGAACCTAAAAACCTAGTCAGTAGGTTTATTAAGAAACTTATTAAAACTTATATTTTATATAAAATTATGTATTCTTATAGGCAATATTTAGCATATTGTACTATTTTTTTATCCAATGAATGTGCCAAGGGCAAGTTGCAGACTCATTCTTTGAGCGCAGTTGTCCTAAAAAAAACAGAATTTAAATGCACATGGCGTTTCAATGCAATCCCTCAGCGGAGAGACATGGTCTCGATTTCCACCATAGCAATGGGAAGGATAGAGAAGCCAATGTTGCTGTTGTTTTAATCAGTATTTTTCTGCAATTTCAGTGTTATTGGCCAGGTTACTGTAGAGCAGTGGAGTGCAGCTTTCTTCAAATCATAGGCGTGTGTGTGTGTGTGTGTGTGTGTGTGTGACTTCCCCCACATTCGTCCAACTCGATGCTTTCGCTATTACGACTGCTGCAATCTGATGAGAAGGAGAGAGGGGCGTGCATTTTCCAAATCAGCAATACAGCACTGCAGACAGCCTATATACTCTTGATGTACTGTCTGGTGTGTGCGTGTGGCTGGGTGTGTGTGAGATGTATGCATGTGGGTATGCTTGATGTGTGTACTATTGTCTGCATGCCTGCATACGTGTGTGTGTGTGTGTGTGTGTGTGTGTGTGGCTAGATGTGCTCTCAGGTTGTGATTTAGTGCCTGTGGGGGTAAATTAAATCATTTCTCAAGGCCTCCCCAGTCAAGCTTGTCCAATAGAAAGATACATTGTTGACGCAGCCTCATCTTCACGCAAAACACTGCTGTAGCAGACCAGCGAGGGCAGCAAGTAACTTCTCTGGGAAAAATATAACAATTAACAGTGATGTGATAATAATAATAATTACGTAGGACCTCAGTCATCGGTAGGCTAGTAACCCAAACTGAGCATCTAACTGAAGGGGCATTTTGAGGCTAATATGCACAAAAGAAAACAAATCTCATTGGTTGAGTTAAACCTCACTGGTCTGAGCCAAAGAGCTGCTTAACCTAGATAACATGGTTTTATTGCATTTTTGCATTTTTGAAAGATTCCTAATATTTGCTACCTCCTCTCTTCCCTTAGTTACTTCATTTAGTCCTCCCACTGAGGTTTAACCAATCAACCAATGAGAATATTTCTGTCTCTATAGCAGCTCTGCCTCTGAGAAATATTTGCATAACTAAAACTTACCTTACATGCCATCATTCACAAAAATGTCCTTTTTGATGCACGCAACAGTATTTTAACGTTGTTCTGCAGCGTACGGGGATTCATTGAAATATGTTTGCAAATAGTTGTTTCAGTGTATTTCAGGCACTAGAACATTTAACCAGTTCCCGAGGGTGTTTCATGGCTCTCCTATAAGTCCCTCAAGTCCCTCACCAGCGTGCAATACCGGCATCGATATCATTTCACCGACCGATTTAATGATGAGTAATGAATTAATAGTCATCATATGATCAACTACTCCAACAAACAGCACAAACCAGTGTTTTATTTTTGTTTGTTTTTTTACACCAGACTCTACTGAAGTGTTTACCATTTACCAGAGCAGAGCGGGGCCAGGCAGTGACACTAGCTGAGGTTAGATGGATGGAATCCTGTCGAGCTATAAATCATACTCTTATTAACCCATGGGCAAGTGAATATCAAGTCACACAGGGAGGATGGGAGGATGCAGCGCAAGGCTATTTTTACTTGGGTTGTTTTTATATCGCACATCCGCACTCGTGGCCAGATAGATTAGAAATTTAGAAAATGAGAAGTTAGAACATTGAGAGACAGAGAGAATATGTGTGTGTGATGTTTGTGTTTGTGTGCATGTAACCCTTCAGAAATCTATTGTCCCAAAAGCATCTCGGCACACAAAGTTTATCACCGCATGCACACTGATATCTTGAATGATATCTGCTTTCTGATATCTTATCAGAAAGCAGTATTTCATTTGCAGCATGTGATCCCAATTAGGAGGATGAGCGCTTCCCGAACGTGATACCTGTGATATATACAAATATCTGGAATACCGAGGCTTGTAAAAGTTTAATCCTGTTATGTGTGTGTGTATGTATGTATGTGTGTGTGTGTGTGTGTGTGTGTGTGTGTGTGTGAGTGTGTGTGTATATGTGTATATACACAAGTATGGTCACATCCTCTTGGAGGAAGCCTTTCTCAGTCTCAAAGTTACAAGTCCTGTAACTGCACTCACAATACACAGCCACCAGCTTCCACTTGAGCTAATTGTTATAAGCATGTATGTCTACCAGAGGAATGAGTTAAATCAACCGCTTTAATTCCTTTACACACACACACACACACACACACACACACCACCCCCACCTAGCTGCCAATATGTCACAGCCCCTAGGTAGGAAGATTGATGGCATTAAATTGCTTCTATCCAAGTTTTTTATCAGGATTTACAGGCGTCACTGTACCTAGAGCTTTCTAGCACCACTCCCTGCCATAAATCATGCTTTTTTTCACCTTTCTCCACACACACACACACACACACACACAACCCCACACATGCTTATGTACGCATGCACACACGTGCCACACACATGCACACACAGTCAGCAAGGCTGGCGACTTTGGGACACGGCTGTAACAAGATGGATGACCTCCTTGCCATCTGCTGCCGAAACAAACCCTGCACCACACACACACACACACACACACACACACACACACACACACACACACACACACACACACAGCAACTCAGATGGAACAACACATGTACATTTTGACTCGGTAATGGAAAATGTCAATCTCTGTCGATGGCGGGCCCCGGAAACGCAGTGATTTCTTCCCTTCCATCGGTCGCTCTCATTATGGGGAAATGTCACCTCATTTCCCAAATACACGTCGCCTGATTAATTTCTGAAAAGGCGAATGAGAGAGACAGAGATGGTAAGATGGAGAGACGTGGCATGTGTCCTATAGACTGCCAATTGTGTTGTTGAATGGTGACATAAAGTGTGTGTGTGTGTGTGTGTGTGTGTGTGTGTGTGTGCGCACGCTTGCAACAAGGTGGCCAATCTGACCTTGACTCTTTGCAGTCTGAGGAAGTATTGACCCTGTTAGGATCCCGATCCACTCATTTATAAAGTCAAAACAGAATTTCATTCCGGAATTGACCCCTGGTGTCGTTAGCTAATTGGTGGCTAACAGACTACCTGGCTAGCACAACGCTACAGCTACGCTAACCCGTCCCGGGGTGAGTTAGCTACTCGAGAGGAGATGAGGAAAGAATAGAGGAGAGCCGAGAGAGAAAAGTGAGATGAGAGGGAGAAATAAAGAGGAGAGATGGCAGAAAGAAAGGCAGGTTGAAAACTGATAGGTGAGGAGGAGAAAAGCCAGAGAAGTAGATGAGGAGAGGAGGCGACTCATGAGGAGGAGGCAGCGACAAGTGTTTTACAACGGGCTGAATAATTCTAATCAGATACAACAGTGGCACTCTCCCTCCCCGCCTGTCATAAACTGGATAATGCAAACAAATGACCCTTAAATTGAAGGCTGCGGGACAACAATGGTGAGTACCCAGTCTGATCAGAGACCGAATGTTCTCACACACACACACACACACACACACCTCAGGGCACTAAAAAGATACCATTTACAATCCAAATTACACCACGATGACAACCCGATTCTTTTCAATTTAAGCACTGATTAAATTCCCCCGTTGCTTTGTTTTGTCGCCCTCCATGTAGCGCGCGTCGGCACGCGGGCTCATACGGCGTGATGTTCAGCATCGCATTATTGTACCTTAAATGCAAAATGAACTTCCTGGTGCTTTGTTTTGAATATCAATCATTCACTTTTTTTTTTTCCCTTCACACACAGGAGGTGTTGCAAGTGGGGAATGGCTGTAACCTTCAGAATCATTACCAGCCTAATGTTGCTTTATTGATGTTAATAACAATCATTTTCAGATTCAATTGGCCATGTCAGAGAAGAAGGGAACTTAGGAAAGTAACTATTACCTGCCTGCTATCTTGCTGTAAATCTGTTGATTGTTTCCTATTCAGCTGTCCACAGACTACAGATGAAAATTGTAACAGTGGCGGCTCGTCCACAGGGACGCTAGGGGCGGCGCCCCGCTTGATGGAAGGACTGCACTTTAGCTTGAGGTCTATGACAGCATTTGGGGCGCTGGGCAGAACGCCCTGGCCATTCTCATTCAATCCCATTCAAACGAACATTGTAGTCATGGTCAGTAGATGGCACAAGAGAGCACAGAGACGTGTTGAGTCATATTTGATTGACTTCACTCTGGCACTAAAAAAAATAGCACTACAACTGTAGCAGTTAAAAGACCAAAGCCCTATTGTTTGTGCACTCGAGTCGGCTACAATGTTACTCTATGATCTCCGTGTCTGTCATGACCCGCCCCACTTAGTCAGCCAATCACCGGCCGCCACTGTAGTAGAATATAAAGGAAAGGGGGACAAAACGAAGAGCTACAAGGCAGGAGACTCGCTTCATTTAAGCCTAAACAATGACAAAGTCCCTGCATTTAATATCATTTGCCACCAAAAGTAACCAAACTTGCTTATCAACTACATTTCTGGATTTAAAATGGAGCATTATTAATTATTATAATATTTGTATTATTATTTGGTCCATGTGATAAATCAAATCAAATCAAATCACATTTATTTGTATAGCCCTTAATCACCGTTACAGTCCCTAAGGGCTTCACAGTGCCCAACATGTGAAAATAATAAATGATTAGTACACGACATCCCCCAGCCTTAGACCCTCACAGAGGACAAGGAAAAACTCCCACAAAAACCTTATTGGAAAATTGGGAGAAACCTTGGGAGGGGCTACTCAGAGAGGGAGGGGCTACTCAGAGAGGGATCCCCCTACCAGGACGGTTGGGCTGCAATAGATGCCGAGTTTGGGCAAGCAGAGTATACACACTATATGAAAGTTCATTTTGGTGGGACATCCAGATCTGATGGGGCATCACAGCAACGCCAACTCAGTGAGCGTGAGATAAGTGAGATAAATTATTTTTTATTTATATCGTTTCGATATACATTTGTGGCAGTTTTTGTTTGATTGTTGCTCTCCATTATAATGATAAAAATGACAAGCTCAAATAAGTATTTACTTTTTCTCCATCTTCGTCTCTCAGCCTCGTCGCTGTGGTGTTCCTCACTGCTCTTCCTCAGAGATCACCTGTCAATCAAACAGTGTGTCCAGTACTGTGACGTCTTTCTCCTTGGATTTCCTGTTGATGGAGTTTGAGTTCCTGTAGGTGGCGCTCTTTTCTTTGTCTGTTCAGCCACGGTGGCTATCGCTGCTCATGCTAACCACCCAGTTCTTCTTCTGTTTATTCCAAACAACCCGGAAACACACAACGCATCACTTTGCTATATTGCCGGGAAGAGATTTTTCCCGGGAAAGACCTACCTGACACCGGGAGTTTAGAACAGCAAATGGGGAAAAGCTTTCATGAACATGAATTGAAAATGGCGCAGATTATTACTTCAGCAACAAGTTACTACAGGGAGATCGCACACATTGCAGATCAAGGATACTCCTTGCTGAAGTACCACCCACACACACACACACACCCCTCTCCCCCCACCCTCACTCTGTCTCTTACTCTCTCTATCTGTGTCTTTCTGCTCAGTGGTGCAGGATGTGTACAGTGAAATTGAAACGCTGACAAAAGGCAGGGGGATATTTCAGATGATGTGTGTGTGTGTGTGTGTGTGTGTGTGTGTGTGTGTGTGTGTGTGTGTGGAGTATAAGGAGTGTATAAGAAGTGAAGCGCATGCCCCCCCCCTCCTCTCTCTCTGTGACAGATGGGAGTATTACCTGCAATAGATAGCTGCATTTTCTTCTGCTTAGGAGGGAATATGGCCAGATAGAGTTTTTATGTCAGGGCACCAAAGTTTTAGTTTTATTTTTTTACAGAGCTCAACTGTTACACACACACACACACAGCAACAAGGAAGACACACATGTAAAGAAGACGCAAACATGGCATACATGCACCAATAGAAATGCAGCTATTCACACAACTCACAGTATGACTCGGGGGGACGACTTAAAGAGCTCCTCACACACTGGGTGTGTAACGCTGAAAACGCTCCCCACCTCGGGCCTGGGGCGAGGCGACACCTTCACTTTTACCCTAACTTTTTTAGGATTGCTTAAACTACACATCACTTTCATGGATAAACCTAGAAACTTCCATACACAGTACGATGAAAGACATGGAGTGAGTTACCGGGTTGAGAACTTGAACTTTTTTAATGGACTCGGTCTATGTTGCTGCCTTTTCACGCATCCGACACCTCGACTCCATTTGTGGTACATGCACATTTTATTTTTGGATCTTTTTGGTTCCGTGTTTTCTTGGATAATAGTCCCAATAATTAACTAAACTACACTGAATGGATGCATGTATTCATTTTTAACGGAAGAAGCTGACGTGGGCTTTACTGTCAAAGGGGTTTTTCTTGCTGAAAGGACCGAGGGGAATGCAAGGTGATTGTCATGGCTTTACTAGAAAAGGCCTGCAGATAGTCTCAAGCTTTAGTCAGCGGAAGTGACTGGTGCTCATGATCCGTGCTGTAGTTTAGTTTAGTTTAGTAGCAGTCATAAAGTATTTCTGCTCAACACTATTTATCAATGTGCAATGAGCTTTTCCATTGAAACAACTTTTTTTTCTCTTCTCGGTGTGCCTCCTGGAAAATGCAGATATTGAATAGTAACCGTATTGCATAGATGACTGATGGAATACACCGCATGAATACCCCTCGAACCCTCCAATAAGAGACGGGTCAGGGGAAATTAGCGTTGCTTCTACTAATGGGAAGTGAATCAAATCAGTCAATTGAAGCGTTCTCTTTGGGATACGGGGAGAGAGAGAGTTAATGGGTTGAGAATGGGACTCTGCACATGATTACCACTCACAGTCGTGTAGAAGACTAATGATTTTCATATTAGCTGTGGGAAGTGACTCAAACGGGTGTAATGAAATGATGAAACGGTGATAGCTGATAAGTAGCGGGTTGAGATTCACGACTGCGACTCGTGTAAATTTAAAACAAATCGGAAAGCACAACTAGTGAAACGTCGCCGAACAGAGCTCGACTCAGCGAAGTTATAGATAGATAGATAGATTTATTTGACAAAATTTAAAACATACATGACAGGCTGATCAACATTCAGACTCCATATAAGATTTTATAAAATTGTCGAGGATTAAGATACACAAAAAAAGCCAGAGGGCTTATTTCCATTGTGGTCCTCTGTCACAGTACAAGATGGCAGATTGAATAAGAAAGTGTCAAGCAAGAATGAAAAAAAAAAAAAAATAATAATAAAATGAAATAAAATAAAATAGGCAGTAAAACATGCAAACATTTATAAATCTACAACAGCTATTTCTTGAGATCTGATTTAAATCTCCTCTCAATCGGGGTTAGCTTAAGGGAGATAGGCAGCTTGTTCCATTCACATGTGGCTGTATTTAAAAATGTACTTTTCCCAAAACATGTTTTAAATCTCATCGGAATACAATTTGTTAGACTGCCTCTAGTGCTGTGGGTGTGGTTGTTTTTAACTAGATTAAAATGGTTGGATAGGTAGGGAGGTGCAAATTTGTACACAATCTTGTGGGTAAAACCCATCTGAATTTGCACCACCCTTTTATCCATGGGGAGAGTTGAGTTTTAAAAGTGTATTAAGTGCACACGTTTTTGAAAATATCCTCAAAGTACAGATTACTCCTGATGTCTTGATTGCGAGGACGTGCAAGTAGGGCAACATTTGAACCAGGACTCAGCCGGTACGGGAGGGCCGGTAGCAATATGTTTGGATTCAAGCCGCCAATAGCTGATGTTTTGTGCCAATATTCAATATCTGCATGCAACCATTTTCATGACAAAACAATTAAAACAAAAAAGTGTTGTTGTGTTGATGTTCGTCCATATGTGTGGAATCTGATCAAAATGTTGTATTAGACTCAATTCTGGTTAAAGGCTTCCCGTAGACAGCCAGTGTAGTATTGATCAATTCTACAGTAAGTATGTAATTAATCAAACTGCGTCATATCAGAGGTAAACGATGCTGACTGGACCAGATCTGTATTAGTCTAACCCTGATTTCAAAATCTGACCTTGAAGCGCGACGCAAATATTCTTGTTTCTACACAGTTGTGTGCTTTCATTTCTAGTTGTTGCATAACACCTCGTGCAAAGTCTACAATATCTACTTTTCTTTTATTCACAGACACGCACACATTCATGCAAGCATTTTCAGCCATATGTAATTGTCTTGCATGCCTCTGTGAAAAGAAGCACACACACACACACACTCACACACTCTCTACCTTGTCCGTCAAAGGGGCTGGCCTGCTCTTATTCAAATTAGATCAAGTTAAATGCTCTTAGTGTGTGTGTGTGTGTGTGTGTGTGTGTGTGTGTGTGTGTGTGTGTGTGTGTGTTCAGGGCCTGCTGTGGTGTCAGGGGGTCTTTGTAGGCCAGTAGAAAGCGAAATGTCACCTTCCCATTGGGGGAGCTGTTCTCAGACTCCATCTTTTTTTTTTTTGGAGAGCTTTTTTCGGTTCCTCGAAGCCAACAAATCCACACGTCTTCCAGTTATGGCGTGAGCAAAAACAAACAACCGTTGAACACACAGTCCTCCAGCAAGACATATGAAAACGATGCAGCTCCCAGCTACCCTCTGAGCAGTAGGTCACTTCTACTCCCAGTAGTAATAGTAAGTAACTGCTGCCGCCATGTTTTTAGTTGACATCAAAATGTGCAGCATCCATAATATGAGTTTGTGCTGACGGCAAAAAAAAAAAGTGAAATGTTTCCATGCCACAGGCCAGGCATCTTAACCAGGTTGCTCATCATGAGAGTGTGAGCTAACCCGGGTTATTCTAACTCAGTTATGGCGTTTACATGCACTGACCCCAAGCTGGGTTGAGCAACCAGGTCTGGAGGAGTACTTTTCAAAATGTTGCGTCATTTTTTAAGAGATTAATTTAAGTGTGCTTTGACTGAGGTATTCTACTTTGCTGCATTCTAAACTGTATGCAGTTCAGACTAAAGAGTTTCTCCATAAGCATTAGAAACTGGTCAATCACAAATTACATCTTCTTCCATCCAGCTACAGTATTATTGGTTTGCCTTAATCTGCCTTTTGGGATATATATACATAACCACTATACATATATATATATATATATAGTGGTTATGTGCAGACACTGGAAAGTAAAACCACTCAAATGCACATTATTAAGGGTTTGATTTGGGAAAGGTTTCAAGTGTACAGTACCAAGCCATATATTGGTCCATCTCTCTCTCATTCTTCAGAATGGCATCCTTGTTGTGTGGAAAGCAATTACAATGTGTGCAGATCATTTCACTTATACTTGCCACACACACACACACACACACACACACACACACACAGGCCAAATTGTTTCAGTGTTCTTGATTTGTTTTTTTTATTTTAGAATTCAACTTCCTCCTCTCCTGATCCAGATCTCATTTCCTGACATTTAGCCCACAGGGGAGTGTGTGTGTGTGTGTGTGTGTGTGTGTCTGTGTGTGTGTCTGTGTGTGGTTTCATTCCAGACAGACAGAGCTAATTGCTTATCTGACCTCAGCACACAGTTTTAAAAAGTTGAGTTTGTGGATATTATAAACCCTCATCACCTTCTATTCTTCATTATTGTATTATTGATTATTGTAATTGTAGTAATCCATAACCTTGCATCTCTACATCATTTATCTTTATCAGCCAACCAACCAACCAGTCAGTCCGTCAATAACCCAGTCAGCCAACTAATGAGTCAGTCAACAAACCAGTCAGTCAATGAGCTGACCAAAATGTCAGTTAGTCAACCAACTAGCCAGTTTGTCAGCCAGTCAGCCAACCAATCAGCCATTGAATCATCCAGCCAGTCAGCCAGTCAGCCAACAAACCACATGACCAGTAAGCCAGCAAACCAGCCAGCCAGGCAACCAGTCAGTCAAGCAACCAATCAGCCAGTCAGCAAGCCAACCAACCTGTCAACCAAATGACCAAAGGCTCTTCATTTTATGTAATTTGTGCATGTTTTTTTAAGAACCAGGAGAAGCATGTGTCAGCCACCCAATCAGCTAGTCAGCCATTGAATCAACCAATCAGTCAGCCAACAAACCAGACAGTCATCCAACCAGTCAGCCAGTCAGCCAACAAACCAGATGACCAGTAAGCCAGCATGTGTACAAACTTTGCGCACAGGCAAACCTACATGTGTTGTTAGCAGCTTGGTGGGTGCCATTGCCAAATAGTGATGGGTAAATGGTTTTTAATAGGCTAAGTGACCCAGTTGGAATAAACCTCAATATGGAATTGTAGTAAACACCATTGGAAAAGGTCTTTATTGCATTCATTTGTAATAATAAAAAATAAACACCCCAAATCGATACCAATTGAGCTCAACAGTGTGGTTCTGTAAGCGAAAATTCCATTCATATTCTGCATAGGGATTTTGATTATTAGCCATAATGTCATAACCATCCAATGTAGACTCACCACAAGCTAGTAGATTGTGAAACGATAGTGTATGCTCCTGTAGAAGCCACAAGTCCGTATGATATCAACCTTGTTTTGAGAAAAACATGTTTTATTCGCGATGTCATGGAGAAGTACTACACTACCCAGAATCCTAAAGTGTAACAGCGACGTCTCTGATTGGTGGAGCTCGCTGTTACCATGGAAATGTTTAGCGCACCCGCGAACGTCTTGTCAGCTAACGTTAACGTTAGCTACTACCGTAACCTAGCTAGCTGCTTATCCTATGCAGCTGGAACGAATCACTACCATGTCGATGACAACACTTTACACTATACTATATGAAACACTATATATACGCACACAAAACAACAATATCAACACTATACTATTGACAAATGTTACATTCAAGAAGAAGCGCGCTAAACTATCGTTAGTTTGGAAGTTTTTGGAAAAGTATCATTTGCAATGGTTTATGGGATGAGTAGTTCCTTCACTTCATAAAATAATGATGTACACAGTCTTGTACCTTTGCCTTTTCTTCCGTTTTCCGATCTTTTTTTTTCTCAGAATCAAATGTTTTATGGTCACGATTCATCGTCTAGCTGGTTGGCTTGGTTCCAGCCTTAAAACTCTTTATAGAAGGATTTTCTGAAATGTTGATGGAGTAAATGAATGGGAATGGGAAAAACCAGAGCCGTAAAAAAAGTGGGCGGTCACTGTTGCGCTCTATTGGCGCCATCGTTTTTTCATCATTTGTACTCCTTAGCCATGCAGACAATAAAATGACTAAACAGGACTTTGGCACAGTAGTGGGAATGGTATGTTTATTTCGCACGCACCAGCAACAAAGCAATATGAAAACCACTGTGAAAAAACAACGGGTACAGTCTGCTCAAAAGGCAAATGTTAACTTGATTCACTTAAACCTTAGTTCATTCAAACCCATGCCTCCTGCAGCTGACGGAGGCTTTACTTTGGTTGGTTTTGTCTGTGCAGGTCTGTGCCAGTGCATTCGTTTATCTCAGTAAATCCCTGGTTAGTAGATGTGGGGTCCTACGTGTCCCCCATCCTCCACATCGCTTTCTTTCTGATCTAGGCCTTGGAGATAAAGGGGTCTAGCAACGTCAGACGGCATCTTCTCTGCAGAGCTAATGCTCCTCTTCTTCCCTTTGGTCTGCAGCGTTCTCTGTCAATTCAATTCAAATCGGTTCAGTGTGTTACACTGGCATGAAAATAAATAATATTCCAAAAGCGTCAACGTAAAGGATCAGAATTATTTTTTTTTTTACATGACATTCCTTTAACCCGTGTGTGCATGTGCGTGCATGTGTGCGCGCATGTACCTAGACAGTGGCACGTAATCAGTTCTTCCACCATCCACTAGCAGTAGAAACATCAAAGATACCCTATACAATCTCTGTCACTCTCCCTCTCTCTCACACGCATGCATTTAAAGAAGCACACTTAGGCATTCACTTCACACACACAAGATATACACACACCCAAGTCAGACAAAGGCAGAGTAGCCTGGCGTTCTGCCGCCTCAGCACACATCTATTGTTTCTTTCTGTCATACCTTTTACCCTCTCGTTCTTGCGTGATCTTTCTCTTTGCCGTTGCGCTGTATTTTACATCTCCCCCCTCCCCCTCCATCTCCACCCTCTCCCTTTTCACTTGCTTCATAATAGGATTCATAGATCCAGAGACATGTTCTGTTCAGTTCAGACACCGGGGAACCTCCACCACCCACTGGATAGAAGAAAAAAAAAAAGACCCTTTGGAGTAAATAGCACTTTTTGACACCCTGTGTGTGTGAGGAATCCCTGGAGGCCTACTGAAGAGCAAAGCCACTGCTGCATACTGACACACACACACACACACACACACACACACACACACACACACACACACACACACACACACACACACACACACACACACACACACACACACACACACACACACACACACACACACACACACACACACACACACACACCAATCTGGCAAATGTAAAGAGACAGGCTGTAATGAGAAATATTATTGGAAGAGAAGTGAATGTGTGTGTGTGAGAGGGTCAGAAAGAGAGAGTGAGAGATCTCACAATGAGTGAGGACGAAGGTAAGAAAAAAAATTCAAGGATGAGAGAAAAAGTCCCCTACAAATAGTAGTGATGGGCTTCATCTAATGACTTTCTCCTTCGCACACAATTACAGTGGAGCTCATCTTCTCCCCATGTGCTCAAATCAAGCCTGTAACTCAGCAGAACTAATATCTAGACCACTGAGAAAGAGGGTGAGGAGTATTGCTGGGCCCCCTGACTTCCAATTATAAGTCCATTTGGTCATGGATATTTGAGGAGTGAGAGAGGGTGAGAGAGAGAGAGAGCAGGAGGGAGAGATATTTGAATATTTGGATATTCCCAGTGACCTCGGCTATCCGGCGGGCCCGCTCCTCTCCTCATCATCGCTCGGCGCCGATCAATTTCCAATTCCATAACCATGGAAACTGTTTAGGGTCACGCAAAATCAATGGGCGCTCCTTCATGAAAAACAGAATAATTATCCGAACTCCTCGCATCACGGCGAGATTGGGGCCGAGCGTGATTTATTCACGCGTTTGTTTTTCATAGGGGCAGAGCTGCATAATAGAGCCGTAACGAATGGGACGGACGCTGACGGCTTTAAAAACAGATGAAAGCGAAGGGAAAGGCTGGCTGTCAGGAGCGATCGAGTCAGGCGGGCCGACAGGAAGAAAGGCGGCTAGAAAGGAAGATGGCATGGATGTGCAGTTTTGCTATAGGTACACATGGAGAGGCGGAGCGACGCAGAAAAAGTACCCGAATAAAAATAAGATAAAATATAGTATATAACAACCAGTCTAAACCAGTCTAAAAGAAGCTCTGAAAAAGATGATCATGGTGTGGGTGTAGGTCCCATTAGTACGGTTTGAAGTAAAAGTAAACAGGGAGGTGAAGCAAAAGTTAACCTCATTCAGCAACTGCCAGATCATTGAACTATTACCTGGTTGGACAGTAAAGCCTGGAGTCTGAGCAGCATGGTGCCAAATACAAGTTATGATTTCACATGTCAGATGAGCTCTGATATGACTGCATACTCCTTTTTTTTTTTTTTTTACCAATGCAGGAGTATGCGTTTCTTATTTCTGACAGTTGGGAGAGGAAGTCAACAGTGCTACTTGTGTGTGTGTGTGTGTTTATGTGTGTATCGCCCTCAGAGCCTCCCATTAACTACCATTCATTCCTATTGTGGCGGGCCGTTTTATCATTTATTCCCTGAAAAGTACTCGTCACTAAAAGCCATAGTACTTATTTTTTTTGTCACCAGTCACTATTGTAATTTTTGTAGTTGCTATATAACAGATACAAGTTTATTTAATTGAATAGGTACTTGTGACTAATAATACTTTGATGTGACTGATATTCATTTAGATATCAACATGTGATTCAGATATATAAATTCTTTTTTACATGTTACTCACTAGTCACTTTTAATTAGCACTAGTCTCTAATTATAGTGTTCACTGGTTACTAGCAACTATTATTAAAGGCTAGTTGTTATTCCACTCGTCACTAGTAAATGTGAATTGTTGCTAGTTGCTACTGAATAGGGACTAGTAGCTTTCAATAGTTTCTATTACTACTCTAGTTTTCATTCTGTTTTATACTAGCAATATTTTCAGGTTGACTAGTAAAACCTACAATTCTATTAATGAAAAAATATGACTAGTAATAACAAAAATTGGAATTAAAACTGTCAAAATATACCTGGCAGTAGCAACTAGTAACAATGGAAGAGGGACTATCGATTAATGCAAAGTTACTAGTAACTAATGCATGATGAGGGTCAGTCTCTGGCAGCAGCTTGGGGAAACAGAGAGGCGAGTGTTAACCCATTTGTCTGTTTCCAGCTCTTGTAACCGCAGCAGTCCTGTTCCATCTCTCTGTATTCTAGCTCTCACTACATCCTCTCCTTTACCCTTACCCTTCATATACATATGATCATATCAATCATTACTCTCTTCAGGCTCCTGTGGTCCTTTAAGATTAAACTAGGTCCTAGCCACTAGAGCATCTTCATAGGGGTTCATTCGTTGGGGTTCAACTGAAGGCATGCTCTTGTGAAGTTGTGTGGTTGTGCTCATCCGATCATTACCAGAACTACCATACCTCGCTGGTATGTTGATACTCACATGCTTTATTAGTGATTTAACCTTTCTGGTGGGCCTATTATACTTTTCCTGTATTAAATCAACCAATTTTCTCACTGTCTCCACTCAGTCTGTTTTTTTTGTATATTTTGAGGATCTTTTTTATACAGCCTGTTGCCCTTAAATTTGTTTATTGTATAGTGATGTGTACCTCTCTTGTTCTGTACTACTGCAATTTATCTATCTATCTCACTCTCCATGTCTGTCTATCTCTCTCACTTTTTCTCTCCCCTCATCGTCGTATGTGGTGGTAGAGGAGATCATATTTTGACAACAGCGGGTCCCAGCGCCCCACCTAAGTCCTCTGTGTGAGAGGCAGACAGACATGATGGAATTCACACCATATTTCAAATCTCCTGGGAAAAATCTCACAGTAGTAATTAATGAGTTCTTAAGAGTGTTTTAATACTATGATTGGTTCAAGTCTCTTCAGCAGCGTGCAAAAAGCCGTCTGTGTTAGCAGGTTGTAGGCTGTGTGTCATCGGTTGTGTGATTGGCCTTTTTATACCTCTGCAAACCACACAGGCATTGCAGAGGTAAAGTAAATGGCGACATTGAACAAGATTCATGAATTGCATTTAAACAACTGAGGAAAAGGTAGTCTACTTAAACCTGGCTGCTATGAGATTGGCTGCGCACAAGTTTGGAGGAGTTTGAATCATGGAGGTCAACAGGGCATATTCCCATTAGACAGATGGGAATACTGAAGAACAAATAAGGAAAGGAGGAAGAAGAAACTAGTATTCTTCAGGGCTAGTTGTGTTGTTACATTTACTCAGGATTCACCTCTGCATTTACTGATAGTTTTGTTTTATATATAAAAAAAAAAAAAGTTTAAAGTTCTATATACAGTATCTTAATGCGGAGGCTGTGTATGGCTAATCACTAAAACAATGCTTTGTAGTATTTATTTTTCTGCTAAATTAAAGAATAGAAAACATGTATGTCAAGATTCTGTGCTGCAGAATCCTCATAACTCTGACCTGTGGTCAGAGGATTATGACATCATAGAGACTAGCGGGCACCACCTGTCATTTCTGCACCAAGGCACACTTGTCTGAGTTGAACTACCGATGTTTAAACTTGCTGAAAGAGACACAGCTATCAAAAACCAACACATCGATATGGAGAAGGTGAATATTTAGTGCTAGTTTAAGCTAAATCTAACTGAAAAATATACTCTTTACAAAATCATTTCTTGCCAAGCTGAGTAATGAACTGCAGATGAAACATTTGTTAACAAACATTAAGGGAATCCACTGAGCTTTGCTATTGTGAAAATCTTTCCTTTTTGGTAGTTGAAGGATACAATATGTTTTCCCTGACAGATATCTGATAATAATCAGGAGGACAAATCATTTGTCTGGACATCCATGCCAGTTAACAATCCCACCAACCCGACTGGCATCTGGATGATCCTGAGGAGGGTCCGAGCACAAAGCTCCCCTCCTTCAAAAACGATGGACGACATGGACCATGAGGATAAATCTGTCTGGCGGTCCATCATGATTAAGGATCCCAAAAACCCTGATGCCATTAGGACAATCCTGAGGAGGGTCCAAACAGGCTCCCCACAAACATCCAATCAAGGCCCCCAGACTCCATGCCTGGCTGTTGGGCAGAGTGAGAGGAACAATGCAAGCCATGTTTCCTACCAACCAAAGACGCTGCGCTCTAACACCCAGAGAGCGGTGATGGCCGGACCCAGGCCACGCTGGGTCAGGAAAGTCCGGGCCATCCTCCGAGAGAGGAATCAGCAGAGAGTGAAACCAGCCGTTCAGTCTTCAGAGAAGGCTTCTGTCAGCAAGGGCTGTAAGAGAGATGCTGGACAGCGAGATGAAAACCTGTCAGCAGCCAAGCGCTTCTGTTGCGCCTAGAGACGTGGACTGACCCCATAGCTTATCATTTTCAGTTCCACAAAAATCAAATAAATAATTTTCCAATCCATTCATTCCTTTGAGCCGTTCTTTTAAACTTTACAGACATGAAAGCTAATTGCTGTTCAAATAATTAACAAAGCAATGAATTAATTTACTAACTAACCAAGTCTGTTCAGTCTCACTACTCATTACAGTACACTACTCAGACTATGGTAGACCTAAAATTATTCAGTTCAGGCAACATAATGAATAATAATAATGCCAATACACCCACTTTTGATTGAAAAACAAGGTCAACAAGGGTTTTGAAAGTCATTCTGGGAAATGTAGGAACTCACTAACTGAAGTAGAAATACACAAGGCAGGTTGAGGGAAAGTGGGAACACTAAAAAGGTAAATCACAACAGTTCATCATTAAGATCACAGACTGATGATATATAACAGTGTAAGAGTATCTGAGGGTGGAATATCCTTTACACTACTCTCTACAATCAAAAATTCATCACTGTTTTAACATATCACATTTGATAGAATGCATTCAAATTTTAGGCATTACAATCAACAGTAAGCAGTGCAAGGGCCACAGCAATGAGTGACCATAGCATGATCATGTAACGGTTACTGGACGGACCCAAACGCAAAACTCTGACTCAGAGGTAGAACAAACAAAGAGTTTACTAACGGAGAAAACCGGAGGGTAGAGTGGATGCAGAGCGAAGCAGGGAGACAGGCAGGAGACACGGCAGGCAGGGCAGGCAGGTGGTGGACGAACAGGTTGACAGGTAGCAGGCAGGTAGACGGGGATGCGCGGAATGGCTGGAGACGGTAATGATCCTGGGCAGAGGGAGAGCAGGGTTAACGTCAAGCAAACAACAGGTAATCTTGAATCCAAATTCAAGCGGCCTGGGACCGAGGTACACCACACTGGTTGGAACAACGATCTGGCAGGTGAGTGGATGGAAAGCCGGGGTTCTTATACAGGTGGTGATGAGTTGATGGATGGCAGGTGTGCAGGGTAGAGCAGGTGATTGGGATGAGGTAATGAAGCAAGGAGGAGCCGGAGACTGGAGCCACGCCCGCCAACACACACACACATACACACACACACACAAGAACATCGGATATAGTAAGTCATTATGTTGGTCCTATTTTTGAAGTTGTGAGAGGATGTATCAATTTGAACGAGTAACCGGAAATGAGAAATGAATTACTGTGAGTAACATGCCCAGCACAACACAGCCAATCAGGTAATCAGCATACTGACAGTGACAGGACGTGACTGAACAGAAGAATACGTTTGACTGCAACTATCGCATTGATAATAGTTTAAAGGCAATTCCTTTATTGAAAGTACCAATACAGCAATGGCTCTCATCGGCTTGAAGGTGGGTGTTGGCAAAGATGGATGGCCACTAGTTAGGGTATCAATTTAAAAAACATAACGTATACATTGTCGTGTACATATTCAGAAATGTTTGTTTTGTCATAGTCACGCTAAATTACTAAACTAGCTAGAGGGTAAGTAAATGATTTAACATTTTACACAGTTAAACATCAGGTTAGTGTCATGCATGCTATCATCAGGTCAAACCAGCATCCTGTGTGCTTCATCTCTCGCTGCTAGGTAGTGAGAACAAGAATACTCCCTGAGAGATGAGGCACCCGTATTCTGGTTTGGCCTGACGTTAATTACGGGACCACAGGAACCTGAAAAGGGCAGATGAACTGTCACAGGACGGCTAAGGAATCTGCTATGGGTGGCTGATGATAAGCAGACTACTGGCGATCCTCTGTCCCAACCGCCAGTGGGCCGCTGGAAAACCGATGAGCAAAGCGACAGAGGCCCGCCGGCAGAACAATTGCCAGCTGTGCTACCAGAGGACCGGCAGGTCCACCAACTGTTTGCTATTAGGGAACCGATGGGCGGTCTTGGTTCATTTCCGCTTCGGCTCCCAATTACAATAGGCAGGGAGTGGCGTGACGACAACTTCTGCTCCCAATAGTGTGATGAGGTAGATTTGTTTCCAAGTGTAGGTTACTGTGACTCAGTAAACTGTCTTGTCTTGAGCCCTAGTCTCTACTCCAAAACACTTGAGCTTGAGACGAGTCAGGTCAGTTAACCTGAACAAACTGTTAGCTAGCTAACTAGCCAGGAGGCTAATTCAGCAAAGCACCAGTGTTCATGTTAACATGCGACTATACCCGCCTCTAGCTAGTCATGTGGCATACGGTAGCTAAAGTAACGGTCCGTTGTTGATTTATAATTGAATTGTAGAACTGTCTACATTGTACATGGTGAGCGAAATTTATAGTCATTTTGCATCCTCTAATTCAGGGGTTTTCAAAGTGTGAGGCGTGCCTCCCCTGGGGGGCGCCAATGAGTTTCAGGGGAGGCGTGAAAAAAAAGCAGGGAAATATTTTGTTTAAAATAAAATTATTTATGCTTTCTGGAAAACAATAAAATCGAATTTAATAATATTTCAATTTTAATAATCCTGACAGCGGATGTGTCAAATTATTTTGAAACGAAACATCTGATTAAAAGGAAGTACCGGTCAGGCTGTAGGTGGAGGGCGACCTGCGCTTGTTCCTGTCATCAGTACAGCCCCGCATCCACCGTCTGTGTGCAGCCAAGACGCAGACGCACCGCTCCCCAGTGCTTAATTTGTGCCCCAGCATTTAGCGCCCCAGCAAATGTCTTACTCAGAATCAGAGCCCCGGGCTCTAAAGTGCGACAACAACACGTATATTAAACTGGTATTAAACAACGTTACGTCCAGTGAACATTACAAGAGTAGGTGCGCGACTCCGCGAGCCAATCAGAGCCTAATATGTAAATAGATACACACACACACGCACGCACAGACAGACGACAGACAGACAGACAGACAGACAGACAGACTGGAAGCTTAAAAAAAATATGACAACCTCAACGTTTAGTTAGCTACTGATAGCAAGCCGACAAAACAGATTCACGGTTAACGTTAATGCAGCACAAAGCTGGCTTCTGGGCTGGCGACACAGAGGTAGGAAAAGTTTACCCTTTTTCCTCCGCCGGGGGGGCGGAGACGCGAGTTGAGCCCCGGCATCTCTTATTTTACAAATTAAGCACTGCCGCTCCCATTAAGGTTAAAACAAGTGAACAATGTGTATTTTCCCCAGAGCGTGTTATAAACTTTACTTAAAGGGTCAGCCCTTACGCATGGTGTCGGGAAGCAGCATTGCGCACCAATGGGTTTGTTACAGGGGTTAAAGTGGACCGGAACGATCCGGAACGCGTTCCGGCACCTTCGATTAATAAGTAAATAAATCTGATTGCCAGTTTCATACATAATAATGTCAAGCAAGTGCATGTGCTGAAGCCTGGCATTCATTCCAGCTGATGCAATCGAGATACTCACTCAACAAATCAGAAAGTGTAGTAATTATTATTATTATTATTATTATTATGCCTTTTATTAAAATGGGGGAGGCCCCGATGACTTGATGTTCTCTGAAGGGAGACTCACTGTCTTACACTTTGAAAACCCCTGCTCTAATTGATGTAATTTGTAGTGAAATAAATTATACTGAAATTCAATTATTGCTCAACTCTCTGGAGACCCCCTGGATCTTCCTCAAGGACCCCTGGGTGTCCTCCTGTTTTGTGATTCATGTTTTCTTGCTTCCTCGCACTGCTTGGCTTATTCTGGCATTAGCAGCAAAAGGGATCCATTGTTTCCTGTCCAATAAGTAGAAAAGGGGAAAAGTGAAACGGTGTGGTTTCTCCCGAGGGACCCCGGGGATGATCACCTCCAATGACTCTAACATTGACCTGTACTGATCACAGTGGAGACACAACCCTTAAACAGGCTCACACAGAGTAAGAGCTTCACGTGTGTGTGTGTGTATAGGTGTGTAACGAGGTGTGTATCTCGCTGAATAGATAGAAAAGTCAATGCCTGCTGCCAAAGAACAGTCTGCAAGGTATTAGTATGGTCTGGACTCCCTATTGGCTGCCCTTTATAAAGAAGGGCAGAGTTGTTTTCATAGTGTGAGTCATAAGCACACACCATGAGCACAGAGAGTACCGCTCACTGAAGAAAGTAGCTTTGTACGGAAGCAGAGAGCGGCCTTGGTTGCACAATTTTTTTTTTAATCTTGTTTTGTCAAGATAACAACTTGGAACTGCCAATGTCTTCAATTAATGACAATTAGTCTTAAAGGACAATTCCGGGATTTTTCAACCTGGCCTCTATATCCACAAAATCACCTATCATACCGCAAAGTAGATCCCAAAAGTTTCGGAGTTGCTCCGGTAGATCGGCTCAGTCGGCAGTCGTGAAACGGGCTCAATGGCTGCAATGTAATCCTGCGGGCATAGAGGCGCGGTCAAAGTACGTCCACTAAAAGTGCTTGTTTTTGCCACTAACAGGCTCAGATTGTTATTTGTGTGTCTGACAACATTACTGAAAGGATCGCTACAGAATTAGACCTTTTTTAACCAGAAAACTAAAGTCTAGCTCAAGGAGAAGTCCCAGGTTTAAAAATCCCAGAATTGTCCTTAAAGTCTTAAATTAAGAAGACTAGCCAGGCAAGATGATTAAAGGGTAATTCCGGGATTTTTCAACCCGGTCTCTATGTCCACAAAATCGCCTAGCTTACCGCATAATAGATCCCTGAAGTTTGGGAGCTGCTCCGGTCCATCGGCTCAATGGCGGTAACGTAATCCGTAAGGGCAAATTCGGCCGGTCAAAGTACGTCCACTAAAAGTGCTTGATTTTGTCACGGACGGGCTCAGATTGTTATTTGTGTGTCTGACAACATTACTGAAAGGATCGCTACAGAAATAGACCGTTTTTAACCAGAAATAGACCTTTTTTTAACAACAACTCTGAACTCTGAACGCTCAACTCTGACAAAGCTGATTAATGAAAGCAAGAGGATTCACTCGTTGTCAGATAGAGGACGGTTGTTTACACGATCCTCGCCTTGCAACAGTGAATCCTCGAGAAAACCTTTTTTGGTGATCTCGAGAGAACAGGATTAAAAAAAATTGCAACCGTGTTCGCTCTCCGCTTCGGTACAAAACTTATTTTGTTTGTCTGAACTTTTAGAACTCTGTCTATAAAAGTTTTTATAGGACACTTTTGATTCTTCATCAGCGGATACTCACAGACCTGCTCCTGCTGTTTGCTTTCATATTATATAGTGGTAATCTTTATTTTGTAATCCAATCCCCCCCCCCCCCCCCCCCCCCCGTTGCTATGCAGTATCTATCTGGTTGTGCTGTCTATCTCTGAACTGTGTGTGTGTGTGTGTGTGTGTGTTATAAGCCGCATAGCTCTCTCTGGACTGAGCTCTCCTCACTTGATGTTTGCCATTATTGGCTTTTTCACTTGACCCTACCACCCTCTTCGCCACTTCTCTTCACAGACACACACACACACAGGTGACATATCTGCAGGGAGCGTGTGACCCCCGAGCCAAGTCCAAACATCAAAAGCGAAGCCAAAATTTGCTGGACATCAAACAGAAATGACAAGACATCAGGACACGGGGTTAAATAAAAGTCAGACAGGAGGACAGACAGACAAAAAACACAGCTGGAGATACAGACAGGTGTTCACACTATTGTTCCATACATTAAATTCCATACCATCGGCATTGCAGGATTTTAGCCAACCGCAATGGCAAACAGGTTCTGATAAACTATTGTGTGCATTAAGACGATAAAAACAATGCGTTAAATAGCATTGGGTCATTTCAATGTTTTATTTAAACATTGGATATATCAATTGTCAACTGGGTATGGCCAAGTGTGGCACTGGAGAGCAAAGACCATTTTGAAAAAATGATCAGTTGACATTCAGGACCCTCTAAGCTGAAAGTTGACCAAATCATATTTATTCAGTCATCAGTCAGACATTTAGTAGATATAAGCAAGTTTGGAAGTGAGATGCAGTGACATTAGATGCAGGGACTTTGCCAGAGCTTAGGGTTTAGGGTCTAGTCAGTCAGTCCAACATCCAGATAGGTACAGATGCAATATGTAAAACGTGGCTGACTTTCCAGTGAGATGTAGGCGAAGTGTAGAACTGTCCCTAAATGACATCAACCAAGCCCCTGAAAATATATTCAATTCAGTTGCTATTCTCCAGTTGCCCACCAGGAGGGGCGGTGGTGTCTCTCACCCCTCATGTTAGCATCTAGTGGTAAAATGTTAGCTGCAGTGCTGGTGATCTTTACATACTCACAAAAAGGCCTTCTACATAGTACCAAAAATGGTTCCTTAGAGTTGTACCATAGCAGAGCCCCTTTTGGTGCTATAAAGAACCCTTTTAAAGAGGATCAATTCAAAGGTGCTTTATTGGCATGAGTACAAAAGTACTTTTTGCCAAAGCAAAACCAACCAATAACGGATTGGAACCAGGTTCAGATAGCAACCATGACAATGTGACAATAACAGTAAATGGTTCATAACAGTAAATAACAGTAAATAATATCATATCATCATCAATCAATATATCAACAGACAAATTTATCCAAGGACCTTTTTTTCCAATTGGTAATGTCCCTCCTGAAATTGTGACAGGTTAATAGATGTGTTTCTGCACGTGTTGCACTTTTTTTATTTGGGTTTTCCTCTACAGCACAATGCTCAAAAGTTCTACATTTGGACTTTCATGGTCCTGTAATCCTTTTTAAAATGAATGAAATGCGCTGAACAAACGGCATTAAAAGAACTATATAGGCACCACACTTCATCCTGATCCTCCATTCTGATTTTTCCATTTATTTACTTTGTCTTACGTCTGTTTGAGTCATTACAGTTCCATATGGAATCACTACCCTAACCAAAGAAACCTTGAAGCACCACTTGTACTACCAACTACAAATTAGATGGTCAGTTTTAAGTACATTAGAACTAGTGCGCTTTTAAGAGTATCGGCCTTGTATGAAAAGAAACTGAAGAAATTCAGGGTGTTTTTCATACAACGGGGCATAAATAAATAATATTCCTCCGCAAAATGGTTTTACACAGCAAGGTGCGTCAGTAGGTGTTGTCACTGGCCTCAAGAGTACTCTTAACTGTCATTATACATAAGATAATGTGTGCATGATGACGTGACACACACACACACACACACACACACACAGTGTTTTGCAGGCAGCAGGGACCATAATCATGCATCATAAGACCAAAAGGAGAATTCCCCAAAGCAAAGTGAAATGAAAACACTCTTTTCCAGCCATTCTGCTGTCACTAAATCATGTGCTGGCTCTGGGTGGTACGCCAAACGGGAGAAAAAGAGGGGCTAAGGGGAGAAAAGGGAGGAAGGGATTTTTTTATTGAGGAAATAGTTCACCCTTAATGGGAAATGGTCCGAGTCAACACACTTGTACAATACACTAACAGCTTTGAATGAAAGGAAGGTAGTGCTGATTTTTTTTTCCCAGGAAGATCTGATGCGCCTTGTGCAAATATCTGTCATTCTTTCATAGCAGAAAGGGAATGTACTTTGAGTTTTTCACCCACCTCTCCAAAGAAATCAATAATAAAATAAAGGCGCTTTTATGTGCGATTCATATGTGAAATATGCATTTAAAGGAACATTTCCCCAATTCCAATGACAAAGCCATGATAGGGATGTGGCCTGATAAAAGGAAAATGATGGAGATTTGCAAAACAGTAAGCAGCGCCCGTATTGTCCTTTACGCACTGTACACACGGGCCCACTAAGTGAAACATCGAGTGCAATTACATGCACACAATATTCTGGATAATCACTCAGAGGCTGGTTGACTTATTCGCACTAACCTGATTGTATGCATCGTCATATCCTAATTTAAAAATATCCCTGTAAACATGAAAAAACACAATAGTCAAAATAATACCATGGAACCTGAGATCACTGCAAAACACATCAGTAAAGTGGGAAAGGTGTATACATGGCATGCCTCAATTTGGATAAAATAGATGTATATCCCAGTTATTCGGGTTTCTCATTTAAAAAATGAAATTCTTTATTACCACAAACAATCGCAGGATATTGGTGTGCATGTAATTACCAAGGACGCAATGGAGAGAGGTGGGTGGATGAGGTGGCATGGTGTGAGGAAGACTCGAAAGTAGGATTAGGTGGTCTTGATTATTGTCTCTGAAAGGAGGGAGGGCGAGACAGAGGAAGATCTGGGGGAGTGAAGGGATGGAGGAATTGATGAAGGACGAGACAAATGGAAAATAACAGCAGCAGTGAGGAGGGAGCTCCATGAAAAGGTTGGTTGATAGCCTCCTCCGTGATCATGGGAGTTGCCCTCCATACATCAAAGAGCTGTGTGTGTGTGTGTGTGTGTTATTATTTATATGATGAACTCCATTCATTGTTGGATTTTTAAAAACTTTTATTGATCTGGGGAAAGATAACTGAGCTCTACACTTTGCACACAGGGAGCTGCCCAGTACAACCACAGCGTTCTACTGTCAGCCACTGAGCAGCTGGGGGTTCGGTGCCTTGCTCAGTGGCATGTTGACAGTTTTTGTCAACGGAGGGAAAACCACATTTTCCCAGCTGATCTGATGATTCTAACCGGCAACCTTCCAGCCACAAGCTGCTTCTCTCCTCCCCGAGGCTACTGCTGCCCAACAAAACCATTATGTAATCAGGTGTACACAAGATCTCTGTTGTTGACTCATTGGCAAACTCAAGACCAGTCTAGACTAAGACCGAGTAAACGGGGGGCCAGGAATGAGGAAAAAGTCTGTAAAGCTCATTCTAGTAGCCAGTAGTCCAACAGAAAAAACATAGTATACACATACAGCAACAGCATCACCTAACGAAGGCAACTGAGAACTAGTTTGGATTGGCTAACATAGCTAAGTATGGCCTCTTAGGCAAATGTACCAGATGGGATCAGCTGGAGCTCTCCATAAAGAGGGTGAAGGGAGCCCAAAGAGAAAACCTGTGCCTTCTGCGTGACCCTCACGTCATCAGTCATTTGTGTATAGAAGAAAAGTGGAGAGATTTGTCCATTAAAAAGTGTTTAGCCGGCTGACAGTGCTGAAATCCACTCTGAAGTTAGAAAGTTAAAAGCTTATGTGCAAGGATATGTGGATGTCTATACACTTTATGGCCAAAAGTCAGTGGACACCTGATCATCATACCTATATGAGCTTGCTGGACATCTCATTCTAAAACCATGGGCATTAATATGGAGTTGGACCCCCCTCTGCGGCTATAACAGCCGTCACTCTTCTGGGAAGGCTTTCCACAAGCTTTTGGAGTGTGTCTGTGGGAATTCGTGCCCATTCAGCCAAAAGTGAGGTCAGGCTGTGATGTTGGACGAGAAGGCTTAGTTTGCAATCGGCGTTCTAATTCCTCCCAAAGGTGTTCAGTGGTGTTGAGGTCAGGGCTCTGTGCAGGCCAATGGAGTTCCTCCACACCAAACACCAAACCATGTCTTTATGGACCTCGCTTTGTGCACAGGGGCTCAGTCATGCTGGAACAGCAAAGGGCCTTCCCCAAACTGTTGGTTTGGAAGCGCCCAATTGGCTAAAATGTCTTGGTATCCTGTAGCATTAAGATTACCCTTCACTGGAGCTAAGGGGCCAAGCCCAAACCCTGAAAAACAGGGTGGCTGAAACACCTGAACTCAATAATTAGTAGGGGTGAATTAGAGGGAAACTTATGATTTTTTGGATTCATTTTTGGAGATTAGTTGCTCTCATGCAGAAATATATATGAGATATTACATAAATGTAAAGACGAGCATTACTACATGCTGTTTTAGAGGGTTTTGCACCCTGACCAAAATGAAGGTCTGCTGGAAACGCTGAATCCTTGTGATTTGTTTGGCAAGGGAATGGTAAAATGTAAAGATATCAATAATGGCACGATATCTGTCAGTGCTGACATTCAAAAACCCCTTATCTGTTGAAACTGAACACGCATGACTGTGTTCTTCAAGGGTACAATTTGCTGACGGACAGCCCTAGAAGTCAGTTCATCAACTAAGTGAAGCAAAAATGGCACTGAGTGGGCACGACACTTTAAATAAGAAAGCAATCAATTCCGTGAGAAGAGAAGAAGGCAGTCTGTAAAGATGGAACCAATAAACAAGGCCAGGAATGAAGTTGATCCCCAGCCTGTCACCTTATAACGTAACATCTCTTTATTTTTCTTAATGGTTTCATACAGACAAATAATGCTGCTGAAAATCTACAATAGAATACAAGAGGCATAGTGCCATCGTCTCTGGGTGTTTGGGGGAACCGTTGTCATTTGGACTGAACCCACAATATACATCTATACCCCCAACCCCAAAGAAGGCATGTCCCTTAAGTCTTTTGGACTGCAAATAATATAACCCCCACTGTCAATGGGCTAATATCCACAATATACAGGTCTCTTGGATTTTTTGGGGAGGGGGGGGATTTCGAACACATCACATTTTGCAGGTCCTTATACAATTATCTCAGTATGTCCATGCATCACATATGTGCAAGGTCAGGTCACCTGCCTTGAATCTGTCCAGGTCTTGTTGCATGTGTATCCATGCATTCATGTTTGTGTGTGTATTGACACAGATAATGGATGTCAGTCACTGTTATCGACCACGCATACAGGTTCACTATTGCAGCGCTCCTCCATAGAAATATGCAATATGATGCTTTGTTTTTGTTTCTGTATGCGCCCTCGTATGTCTGTATATGCGTGTTTTATCATTTGTATAACCCATATGTGTGAGTATAAATGTGTGCATTCAGTGTGTGCCTTCTCAACACACACATGCACACCCTCCCCACCCTCGCTCTCTCAGTGAGTCGGTGTGGTATGTTCGGGGCGTTCACAGCCTCTCGATGTCCCTGTATTTCTTCCTCAGGATGGAAACCTGGTCCCTGAACAGCACGGGGTCCAGTCTCATCTGGGAGTGTACCAGGGGCATGAAGCCCAGCCAGTGGCTGAAGGCGTTCATGCAGGTCTGCCGCTGGGCGAAGTGGTCTGGGTCGGCCCAGCGAGACGCTTTGGAGCCCTTGGTGGAGAGAAAGAGAGACATGGGATGGATAGAGGGAGGGAGAGGAAAAACACATTAGAATTGAGGTTTCAATCAAAGCAGTCATCACAGAGCATTGTCTGTGTGTAAATAATGACTAAATATATAAAAACCAGGCTAGAGAAAGAGAGATACTTAGTGAATAGTCTGTCACAGTAACATCAATTTGGAAACAAATGTTCCTTATGACAGTCTTGTCTTAGCCTTCGTCTACGGCCCTGAAGTGCAAAACAAACTAATAAGTCAGAAAGCAACAGCAAGTCAGAACACAAAACACATTAATGTGAATCAAACCGGAAACGGTGGGTACTTATTGAACAACTATTCCTTGTCGGTGATTAGATGAACGAAAGTGACTATTTTGCAGGCACAAAGCCGTAGAGGAAGAGTGAGCAAGTTGTCAACAGTACTAGATCTTCACAAAGGAACTGGGGGAAACAGACAAGACAGTTTGTGTAATCAGTGACAAGAATTCATTGTCCATCCACTTTAATGTGTTGTGTTTGCTGATTTGCCAATAATGACAATATCATTTCAATGTCAAAGAACAAGAAACACAAACGCGATGACCAAGGGTCACCTAAAGGCTACAGACACAGGTTTAACATTTATTAGGGTATACGTTTTTTTTCTTTTTTCTTTAGATAAATCCTTTGATTAGAAACTTAATATTAGGCTAGTATTGACTAGTATTGACACAGGTTTAACATTTATTAGGGTATTTTTCTTTAGATAAATCCTTTGATTAGAAACTTAATATTTACTACTGGGCGACATGTGCTCTGACAAGGGTCAGAAGTTAAAAGCAAAACGTTCTATAAAACTAATCCTGCATGGTCCAGCATGGGATCATCTGAGCAAAGAGCAAATACATGTCTTTAATGGTTAATGGTGCATTCAAACTTTGAGATATAGCCCAGTATCTGGCTGGAGCCAAAGAGACTGCGAGAGAGAAACACGTTGATAGACAGATAGAGAATGAACACATTTGAGTGCTTTTCCTTGTCGAATGCTGGGCTGGGGAAATGTCAACCATGCCGCTTTTTGTTCCTTTCTAAATTCCCTCAATGTTTTCTTCCTCAAAGGCCGTGCGGACGTTTCCTTCAACTTTTTCATGCTAGACGCCTATCCGCTGGTAACACATCGCAGGTGAGAGAAAGGGAGATGGAAGGAAAGAGATTGAGAAGGAGGAAGAGGAAGTAAATCTAGGTTTTCTGCGCTGCCTACACAATTAAGACATTAATCACTGAGTCCATAGTGCCGAGTCATCGTCCTGCCGCTGGTCAGGCCATCAATCAGAAGCTGACGTGGGGCCGGCCACGCCACACACACACACACACACACACACACACACACACACACACACAGGGATCTCCCAAGCAGAAGGTCAGGGCTGTATGTAGCCTGAAGCTGCTCCAACATTGCTCATCTGGTTGAAGGAGAGGAGAATCTCGTCCTCTTTTCTATTGAGGAAAAGGGCTGAAGGAGAATGAGGGACTTGGGCAATGCACCCCTTTCCACTAAGAATAGGACATTTTCCATCTTTCAACTCTCCTTTGCTAGACTATCCTCAGCTTGCTAACAGAAAGCAACACGTAATGGACAGCTTCATGACATAACACAAATTATTTTGTTTGTATGAGTGTACATACACTTGTCTGTTTGTTTCTGTGCATCTATGCATGCATGACACGCCACCTTGAAAGTGTGGAATCGTAGAATGAGGTGATATTTCTTCATTGACTACCTTTTGACGATTCTTTTTTGCAACAAAAATGACAAAAAGTTGTACATCTTATGATTGCTTATTTGATGGAGAATGCTGCCAACAAAATTGATCGCTTAGTTTTGTTGTTTTAGGACAAAAGAGAGGGAAAATCACACTAGCCACCTAGCCACTAGCAAACCAGTGGGCAGTCTTGGTTGACTTCTCCTTCGAGCTCCCTGTGGTGATTAAGAGAACTGAATTATGAGGCACTACATACCAAGATTGCAAGGGACAGCTAAGGCGTTAATAATAGATCCATGTGTCATCTTGCTAGCTTGATTTTGTTTTTGTAGCAAAACACTGGACACAATATCACATGACAAATGTAAGTACTGTAGCTAGCTAGGTAACGTTAGATTTGACATCAGGCACCAGAACTAACGCTTCATCCACCGGGGCTTTTCTGTTGTCCTGTAGACTAGGGTGGTGGTGATGTTTTTTTTGTTATCAAACTTACTTTGGTTTGGAGAAACTTTTTAGTCGCATATTGGTACAATTAGGTAACTGACAAAGTAATGCAAACACCACCATTTATTGTGCTACGGTTATTAACTATTTTGGAGTTTTTGTCTGAATTCTATGCAAAGTAGTCAAAGTCAAAGTGAAGGAAATTATGGAAATTAGTGTGAAAATTATATTTTGCTTGATTTACATTCTCTTTGAAACGTGAATGATTGGACTCCAAAGCCATCCATGAGAAAAGCACGTATCCCATCCCGTGGCTCAGTATTCTGATCAGCCATCCACCCTCAAATCCCATAAAGCCCCATTAAGATGTGCTGATGCAACCTGATCCCAGCTTTGTTAGCAAGAACGACAGAATTAAAACACATTTGAATGTGTTCAAGACACGTATAATACAATCCAGAGATAGCATCACATTATATGATATATAATGTTGAGAAGAACACAACGTTGAAGGGCAGCCTTATTACAGTAATGCCAACCACATTTGTGACCAACGTTTAAATTAAGTTGGGCACCCATGCATGCATGTGTTTTTGTATGTGTGACTTTGTTAAATTTGTCTGTAAATGTTTCTTCATAATTAATTGTGCACTCAACTCGACTTGGCTATTTGCTGGTTTCTGTTCAGTCCTGATCATGGCTAGTATTGGCCTCAACGTCGTGCAGCGTGTCCCCGGTCTTAGCCCAAGTCTGGGTGTATGATTAATAATAAGACAGCCCTACCTGGGTCATCATGGTCTCCTTGTACTGCTTCTTCTGGGTGACTTTGATTGGTGGTTGCTTGGTAACGGCTGAGACCAGGAAGTTCATCAGGATGTCCTCGCAATTAGCCATGCGGTCCACCGTGGTCAGCAGGCTGGCTGGGACATAGTGGGTGTACAAGTAGTGGTAGTACCTAAAACACACACACACACAGGGTCAGAGGGCACAAAGGAAAGGAGACAACGAGATGAGTCAGTTTAGCTTTGTACATTTTTGTAAAAGCTGCAATTTTGCACATCGGCAGCCAGCGGTAACTGTTTGAGCTTCAAAACCCAGAAATCACGTAACATGACGTCAGGAAAACTTCGGGGCTGGTGAAGAGGTTCAGCCATTGTTGGTGAGTCCAGCTTTCTCTCGACGGCGCACCTCAGGGGACACTTTTGGATGTCACTCTTAAAGGACAATTCCGGGATTTTTCAACCTGGCCTCTATATCCACAAAATCGCCTATTATACCGCAAAATAGGTCCAAAAAGTTTTGGAATTGCTCCGGAAGATCGGCTCAGTCGGCAGTTGCGGAACGGGCTCAATGGCTACAATGTAATCCTGCAGGCATAGAGGCGCGGTCAAAGTACGTCCACTAAAAGTGCTTGATTTTGCCACTGACAGGCTCAGATTGTTATTTGTGTGTCTGACAACATTACTGAAAGGATCGCTACAGAAATAGACCTTTTTTAACCAGAAAACTAAAGTCTAGCTCAAGGAGAAGTCTAGCTCTGGAATGAATGGTGGACAAAGGTAGTCTATGAAAGCGAGAGGGTTGAGTTGTTGCAGGAAGAGGACGGTAGAAACCTGACAAAGGTATTCTATGAAAGCTTTTTGCAGCCATTGAGCCCGTTTCGCGACTGCCAATCTTCCGGAGCAATTCCAAAACTTTTTGGACCTATTTTGCAGTATAATAAGCGATTTTGTGGATATAGAGGCCAGGTTGAAAAATCCAGGAATTGTCCTTTAAGTTTCAATTTGTCACTTCCTATGTGTGAAGATTTTCCCACCGGTGTCCACACACACACAGACACCAGAATTGAATTTGGGCAAACAGGGTGATTCTACAGGGTCTCAATTAGGAGGGATGGGTTGCTCTTCTCTGTTGTAGTTCCACCTCATTTAGACTGACAACACAAAAATTATGCCGAGTGCAGCTTAAACCTTTATTGGACTCGGCCTCTTGAGATGAAAATAGGCCTTTTTCTTTATTAAGGAAGACCGACAAGACTTGTGGACAAGAGACAGTTTAAATGAATGCAATTCAGCTCAACTCGGTTCTATTTTATTCTACTGTATCCTCTTCTGTTCTATTCTGTATGGGAGCTGTGTGTTGCACTATCAGCAGCCTGGGAGCACTAGATCACTGTCAACCCTGTCACCTCCCTGCCAAGGTCTACCGTCCCTCCCTCTCTGACACACACACACACACACACGTTGACATATGCATGGCCAAATGAGTGCACACACACACTCTCTCTAGCGCCACCTTTTTTTCCTCACTTCTCACATTTTCTCCTCTTTCTTTTCTCTTTCTGTCTTTCTGCCCTATTTCCCACCCCTTCTATCTGTCTCTCTCTCTCTCTCTTTCTTTCTCTGCAGACAGACAGACAGACTTTCCAGAGTGTAAATAACAAAAAAGACTAAAGAGGCGCATCGAGCGTCTCAACAATAGAACAATGAGCAGCGACTCAGAGAGAGCTGTTTATCTGCATGACAAGATGCTTCAAATCCCTCCAGAGAGTAACACTCCTCTCTATTTAATTTACCGCTCTGCTTAATACTTTAGTTTGCCTTTTTTTTTTTTGGTTCAGGCATTGTGCTGTTGACAATCTTTTTATGAGATAATGGAGAGGTGGAGTAAGATCGTATTATCCCATTTCCTTTTCTATTACCCTACTGGAAAATAAAATGTGACTGGTGAGAGACGACTTCTAATGTGGTTTGCAGCTTGTCGAGTGAGCGTAAAGTATTTCAGCTAAGTTTGAATAAATCAACTAGACAGCAGAGCAACTGCACTACAAAGCAAAAAGCACTACACACCCAGATGGGTAGGCTGGTTACAGTGCGTGCATTCTCAATTCGGATCAAACATTACGCTGTGTTGCATGTTTTGGGATATTTGGTTTGCGTGAGGGTTTGTAGTGAAAATCGCAAAAACCACATGTATTGTTTCTAAAAGCCACGTTCAGCATGATGAATCCGCATTACATTCACAGCGCACTCAGTCATGTAGTGGTAAATAAAACGGTGGGTAACCTATGCCCTCCAGTTGGTGGTCATAATAAGGCAACACACATTTCCCAGTTAAAAGACCACATCTTCATGTAACTTAGGTGCCTAACCTCTATTCTGCAAATCAAAAAGATGGGTAAACTGAGTTTGGGTGGATTTATGCTTCACTAGATCCCTGTGTGCACCTAAATCTCGTGTTTTGCAATCAATTCATTATCAAGCTCAAGTCTTAATTCAAGACCGGTACCATAACAGCGGGTAAACCATTAAAATTTCTATGATAATAACTTTCCGGTACTTGGCACACAACAAGGCATTAAACAAAATGTACAGGGGTTTTTTTAGATTTGGATTTGATTCACAGAAAATAAATATTTGAATCGTTGAGTTTATTACATTGAGAAAATACTGGAATCCTGAGACGGTAAGTTATTGCAATCATAAAACGGGTTATTTTTGAACTGAGACAAATCCAAGCCGTGTTTTAAAGGTGGTGTGTGTAGCATGTTAGACATGTTTTTTTCCTATTGTGCCACTAGTTTGTTGTCAAAGCCAGATCCTAAGTTTTCCTAATGTTGTTTCATCGTTTTACTGTTACATTATTTTATGGTTTCATTGATCCATTCTTGCTTTTACTCAACTTTTATCCCACTTTTGGTGGTTTTATCAGATCTGTTTTACGTTCTCAGTCGTGGACTAAGAATGAGTTAGCTTTCAAGCCTTGTTTTTTAGCCGGGCTGGCTGTTGTTGTCATGCTGTGCACTCAAGTGACATGTTTTAATCAACCAACACACAGGGCTGTACCTGTGCTTGTTTATGCCGCTTTTCCATTAGCGCAGGTCGGCTCGTTTTAGGCGGGCTGACCGGTGCCGTCCCGTCCCCGCGGTTACCAATGAACACAAGTGAAAGGGATTCTGCCAATACATTGAAAAACGAGTGCTGCTGTGCAGTTTTGGGATAGTAAATGGCTGCATTGGTTATATTACCCTTCGAATTTGATTTGTTGTTGAGCTAAGGCCACGTCCACACTAAGCCGTTTAGATTTGAAAATGCATACTTATTTCTACGTTTTGGTCTTCCAGCCACACGACGCCGGCGGTTTCAACCCCTGAAAAAGTAGCTTTCTGAAAACGCTAGACATATTTTTAAAATTTAAACGGTGTAGACGGCATCTTCCACTATGCAGTGAGTAAATGGAGAGAGAGGAAAAAACGTCCCCTTTCCCCACTAATGCAGGGAAGCCGTCTGATGCAGAAGACTCATGGCCTGGAGCAAAGTGCAAGGCCCCTTGTCCATCGCTCTCTCTCTCTGTTAGTTGATGCTCGGGCCAAGGACATTAAATCCACTATCACTCTGCCACTCAGTGAACACCCCTCAGTTATTGCCAGCATTGGATCCAATGGTATGAAGCTCCAGAATTAAGAGCAGCTCATGGAGGATTTTAAGACTTTATAGAAACTGGACTGGACTCCGGAAAACAATGTATTTCACCTGGTCCTTTTCCTTCTCTCTATTGTGGGGGTGTGAAATTCAGATGCATTTGCCAGATCCACATCTGGCTGAAAAGATACTGCTGCTTTATGGGCATGCACGCAAAGCCGTTTTCCTGTGCTGTTGTACTGATCATATTCTGTAATTACCACACTTGTCATAATTTGATTCATAATTGATAACTGATGGTCTATAGTAAGTAAGTTGCAAATCCCTTTGAGGCTTGACTTGCATCCTGTTTGTAAAGTTTTTCCATGTTCTGGAACAGACCCAACCTTTTTAGACTGGAGGGACTTCACCCCAACAGCCCCCAGCTCCCTGTCAGAAGGGGTATCAGTTGACTGAGTTTTATTCCCTGCAGGATTAGTTAGACATTTCAAAACCTCTTCTGTTACACATACAATCAATACTAACAACTTGCTTTTCATTAAATTTGTTCCTCTCCCGGTTTCCCTAGAAAATTGTATTCTACTTTGTTTGGTTTGTTGTATTCAATGTTGTTATCGAGCCAATCTTTTACTTGCCAAGATTTCATTATTTTTAACCCAGGGTTTTGTAACTCATCAACTCAGGCTGTCTGGATGTGGCGGTTATCCACAAAAATACCTGTAAATGTGCTTTGATCTCTTTTGGTACCTTTGCCATGCATGTCAGCTTTTTACATCAGGGGTATGGTCCCTCTACTATATCTTATTATACAGACGCCCTAAAATGAATAACTTTACTAACTATACTTTATTGTACACTGTTCTGAACTCAGCATGTTTTAAACATGCTGCGGTCCACCCTCTTTTAAAGAAACACAATTTTATACAGCACCTAGCTTTATCTGTGAGCTTTTAATCCGGTACAAGCCAAAATTGCAGTTTGAGATCCTTGGGCAGGGTGCTGATAGTCGTTACAAAATGCAGGGTGATCGGGCCTTTTTCAGTAAGGGCAGTCGTATTGTAGAACAAGCTGCCTTTAAATCACTCCTAAAAACATACTCCTAAAATTGACTAAGATTGATCGCTATCATCTTACCATGCCTATACTATTGTACTGTGGAGAAATCCAGGCTACACACACACACACACACGCACGCACGCACGCACACACACACACAGTAGACCATGTGGGTTTTCTGTACCTGTGGTAGAAAGCCGCCCCAGTAAGGACCATGGAGTAGTCGTTGGTCCACTTGGAGGTGTAGCCCCAGCGGGACCTGGAGCCGTCCCAGTAGTGGCTCCGGGCTGGATAACCGACGATCCGCTCTGGAAAACTCTGCCATACAATAAAGGCGAAATCCACCTGCGGAGAAGGGATGAGACTGCATGGTAAGGGAGAATAGAGGAGAGGTGGAGAGGAAAGGAGGAAAGTAAAAGAGTCTAAAAGAGACTTTGTTCTCTGACTGATGGAAGTCAGTCCTGTCATGTCTGCTACTATGCTGTTGTATGTTGCAGCTGGGTTACAACTAAGGAGGGGAAATGCTTGATGTGATTGAAAAAATTGAAACCGTTTAGTAAAACATAAATGGTGTTAAATAGCTTACAAAGAGAAATGACTGTGCAAACTATTGCAATAAAAGTGTTTTTAAAGCTGCAGTGCCGGTATCAGTGTCCACACAGCAAATATGCCGGTGTTATTTTTTTAGTGTTGGTGTTAATTAACAGGGGTTACTGTTACTTTTACTCAGAATTGATTAAAACTAACTCTCCCACTAGTCAGTTCCTGATAGTGTCAGAGTGGACTTCGGTCGTTCAGAGAATTACTCTGAATTTACACTCTGGCTCGTTCAATTGGCCACAGCCAACCACACATCTAGTGAAGAAACGCCCGCCCAGTGTTGCCAACTTAGCGACTTTGTCGCTATATTTAGCGAGTTTTCAGACCCCTCTAGCGACTTTTTTTCAAAAAAGCGACTAGCGACAAATCTAGCGACTTTTTCTTCTGTTATTGGCGACTTTTGGAGACTCTGACGTGAAAGCACGTATCGTTCTTACTCTTCTCAACGAGCAGCGGGTGCTGCCGTGGGCCCCTCCCCCGTCCCAAAGCACTCACAAGGCGGCCCAGTCCCTCCCAGCTGCAGTCAGAGCAGGAGATGTTCACCCCTCCGCGTCCAGACTGCAAATGAATCGCGCATGCGCGAAGCCGCCGCAGGCTGATCCCGGGATGTAAATGTAAAGAATCGATAGAAGAAAGTTCATTTGTAGTTCTAAACATATTTATGGTGTTTTTTATTCACTTTTTGTCGCTCCCACGGCGTTATTCCTCTCTCCTACAGCGTCCATTACAATTACATGCACATGGTAAATTATGCAAATTAGGTGATGACGTCATTTAGCGACTTCTAGCGACTTTTAGGACAGCCAATAGCTACTTTCCTTACTGAGGAGTTGGCAACACTGCGCCCGCCTCTGGCACAGTCGGCACTGCAGTCACAAGTTCGTCCGAATTGCTTCTTGCTGTGGTAAGTTACAGTCGATAAAATTGTAACTTTTAGATTGATATTAGCGTTCCACAAAAAGTTCATTTTTGTGGAACTGGTCGACTTTAGCTTTAATATGAAGTTAACGTAGCTAGCTAGCTAACGTTAGCTTAGCCCTGGCCCAGCCAGCGCAGTGTTCTTACTGGACTCTCGCCCGCAGTGTTAGCTAGCTACTATCCTCGCCTAGCTTGCTTTAATGTTAGCTAGCATGAATTTAGCGTTAGCTAGTAACACTACCAGATAGCGTTAGTTAGTAACGTTCGCTAGCTAGCTAACATTAGCACCATAGAAATTCGGATATCTATGATTAGCACTACGTTAGCTAGACTAACGTAGCTAACGTTTGCTAGTCTCTATGTTAGCTAGCTAGCTAGCTTGCTCTAACATTGGTTTAGCACACCATCGGGATAATATAGCTAACGTTACTCGCGAACTGTGCTAACGCTATCGGATTTACTCGTTTTGGCTATGTAACGTTAGTAACGTTAGCTAACGTTAGTGTTTTTCTTTCCCCTTGTAGTTGCCGAAGTCTAACTGTGATCGGAGCCGAACAGAGAGCACGTCGTTGGGGATAACGTGGAGGAAAGGTGCGTCAGGTTGAAAAAGCTAGCGATGCATGCGTGTCTTGTTTCATTGAAGTGCATTTTGCAACTGTAAAAATTATGATTGGTGATCGGTAGGGACGGCTCCCAACTGAACATGCGGGCAACCCCGGCATCCAAATCTAATGTTAATTCACTTCGGCGAGATGCCAATTTTTATTTTTATATATATATTTTTTCATTATTATTAACAAAGATATTAATTCAGACAGACAGTGTCTAACAACCCTTTTGACAGGACTCAGAGGGCACGTCCTTTCATATCTTGTGAGCCAGTCAGACTGACACAGGTGTATTGTTTGAGCCTGTAGCTGGCCCTTCCACACCAGTGAATGTGGATCTTCCTGTGACTGTCACTACACACGTTCCAGTTGAAAAAAGGAACATACTGGACATGTGCAGCTCTGTTATTGCTCAGGTTCAAGCCTCAGGTGTTCCTGAAAGTACTGTGCAGTGTCTAGTTGGCTCAATGGAGTAACTGGTTAATGACATCCATGCTCACGCAAAGGAAGCTGTTGTTAATTGTTTGTCTTCTGATGCATCTAGAGAAACCTTGGAGAAAGTTGAGGGTTGTTTTGATCAGCTAGAAAACCCATTTTCATGTCTTAACAGAATCTAAAAGGATGAGGCATTTTGAAGAGAAATGGAAGATAGTAGAACCTGTAGAGCATGTTCTGGGCGTCCGTTTTGATGTAAGAAGAGATAGAACCACAGGCACGTATAGGCAAGTTCCGGTCAATGATAAGTTTATGTATGTACCCATCCGGGGGTCTCTCTCATCTATGTTTAGTAACAGTGAACTCTGTAACAGTTTCCTAGAAGTAAAACCACACCAGGAGGGATTGTGTAGATATAAGTGATGGGTCCTACTTTAAAAATCATAGTTTATTTTCTCAGCAAGAACCTGCTCTTCAGATCCAGCTCTACTATGACGATTTTGAAACTGCCAATCCGTTGGGCTCAAAAAAGGGACTGCACAAACTTGGATGTGTTTATTTTATTTTGAGAAATTTGTCGCCGAAGCTCAATTCTGTGTTGATGAATATTCATCTTGTCGCCCTCTTTCACTCGGAGGACCTTAAGAAATATGGGTTTGAGCCAATTCTGAAGCCACTTCTTGACGATCTTAAGATTTTGGAGACTGAAGGAATACAGTTGCCCTTTTCAGCTACACCTGTGAAGGGTTCAGTTATTCAGGTTACAGGAGACAATTTAGCTCTACATGGCCTTTTTGGTTTTGTTGAATCATTTAGTGCAACCTACTGTTGTAGATTATGTTTAACTGATAAGAGTGAGTTGCAGTCAGTTTTCAGTGAAGATCACCCAGGTTTAACTCTACGTTCAAAAGACCTTCATGTTGAACACGTTCGTGTCATCCAAGAAAATCCTGCTTTGAAATCAACATTTGGCGTCAAACGAGACTGTCCGCTCAATTCCCTCCAGTTTTTCCATTCATCAAACAACTACGCTGTAGACATAATGCATGACCTGCTAGAAGGAGTGGTACAGTATGAGTTAAAGCTTGTGTTTCAGTATCTGATCAAGAATGTAATACCCCTGAGTTCATTGTCTGAGAGAATTGTGAGCTTTAATTATGGATACACACAGAGAAAGAACAGGCCAGGTGGGCTAAAGCTGGATGACAATAGCAAAGATCTTGGACTTAATGCAATCCAGTCATGGTGCCTCATACGCAATGCCCCACTGATATTTGGAGATTTAGTTAGCAGAGAGGATAGCTGTTGGAAGTTGTTACTCCTTTTAATTCAAATAGTCAATATTGTGTTTTCACCAACTGTAACCCATGGTATGACTTGTTATTTGAAACATTTAATTTTTGAACATCACAAGCTTTTTAAATCCATCTTCCCAGAGCAAAATTTGATTCCAAAACATCACCATATGATCCTTTACCCAAGCTGTATTCGAAGAATTGGACCACTCATACACATGTGGTGCATGCGCTTTGAAGGAAAGCACAACTTTTTTAAGAAGTCTGTTAAAAACTTCAAAAATATTGCTAAGACACTGGTGCAGAAACATCAGGCTCAGTTAGCATTTCATTTTGAGAACTTTTATTTCAAACGATTACAATTTGGTCCCATTTCTCAAGTCTTGGTCAGCAGTTTAGAGGGTGGTGAGGCGCTGAATGAAGCTTTTGATGTGTCGTCTGTTTCCACCACTTCCTGGGTCAAAAGCTATGGCACAGAGTATCAGGTTGGGATGTATGTGGTTACTGGAGTTGAAAATGAGATGCCTTTGTTCAACAGGATTGACCAGATAATTGTTAGAGACGACAATGCCTATCTTTTAATTTGTGAAGTTTCAACTATTTTTTTTGATGATCATTTTAATGCTTTTGCTATTGAGGAGAAAACAGAGGTTTTCACAGTAATCTGTGTAAATGACCTGGTGTACTACAGACCTTGTGATAGGCAATTTTCATATGATACCGATGACCAAGTGTACCTTGTTCCATACTGTAATTATATGTGAATGTCCATGCAGTTATTTGTTAATGTGGTGTGGTGGCCATTTAATAAAAATATTATTTTTCTTGTGTTTGCCTTGTGTATTTTTTGTGATAATAGGTGTGGCGGGTGGTTGTGGTGGTTACAGGTGTGGGTATTGGTAGTCAAATTTTACACCCATTAGTTTTAATGCTTTGGTAGTCAGTGTAGCATTTTCAACCCCAGTCAGTGTAACATTTTATAAAAATGACACTAGTGTAGAGTACTATTGACACTACACAAGTGTTAGCCAGTGTTAATTTTGAACTCCCTACAGTGTTGAAATACCTATAGCTGAGTGTAAAAACATTAACACTGACTCTAGTCTAGAGTAGTTTTACAGTGTTAAAATAACTATAGCTGAGTGTAAAAACATTAACACTGACTCTAGTCTAGAGTAGTTTTGACACTACACAAGTGTTAGCCAGTGTTAATTTTTAACTCCCTACAGTGTTAAAATAACTATATCTGAGTGTAAAAACATTAACACTAGTGTTAGTGTTAAATTAACACTGAAAAGAGTGGACGCATATAAACACTTTTCTGGTGTTAAATTTAACACTCAGAGTTGATTTAACACTGGCGATTTTGCAGTGCATGTTGCCTCTCTGCCCTAGAGTCAATGTTTCAATTAGAGATGCATTGATAAGAACCAAAGAGTTTATTGGCAGATTTTCTAAGACATGTCAAAATAGGTTAACAGATTTTATTTTTTTCCCGAAATAATTTAACAGATTAAAAGTCCTCTGGCTATGGATGATGTTATGTCTGATGCGCGCGCACAACACACACACACACACACACACACACACACTCACACTGGTTGCTTTGCTAACTGGCGCTTCTAGACGTTCCTCGTTCTTGTAGCCTAAATAACAATCAAAATGAACGATTTTGAAAATTTGCCACAATTACATAATTAAATCGCGATTACGATTATAAACACGATAATCGCCCACCCCTAAAGCATCGGGACAGTTACTTGCCAATCCACCTGCAAGTACTTGAGAACTGGATCCCTATACTACAGATGCTATTGGTACACTTGCAATTGAGCTCGCAATGTTGGCCGCCACCTCTTGAACTGGAAACCCCCCACCTGCTGACAGAATCATCTCTTCCCTGGGTGCCTCCTACTGCTTGGCATCCCTCTCAGGCTCCCTACTTTCCCCAATAAAGAAGACATTTCTCGTCGTGCAGTGTGTGGAGCACCTGGCGCCCTTGAAGAGATGGGCTTGAGTTACCGGAGAAAGAGGTGCTACTGAATTCAAAAGCGCCTCTGAGACACGCAGGCAGGAATAAGGGGATCAGCGCATAATGAAATACTTGGTAACACACACACACACGCACGCACATGCACGCACCACCTCGCTTCTGGAGCCGAGGGAGAAAATTAATTACCAGAAGAGTGGAGCGGTAGAGAGCCAAAGTTGGAAAGGGAGCGAGCAGAAAGTGGATGCTCTTTAGCGATACCTTGCGGCTTCTGTCATGATTTGCGTGAGCAATTACTGCTAAACGCCAGCACTAAGCTGAGAGAAAGGTTTGAGATGCCACTCTCAATGTAGCCCCTGATGAACAGACGTAGCCGTGTGTGTGTGAGATGTGCCAGACGTCTCGACAGCTGAGCTGAAAGGATTAATAATATCATGCAAATATAATTTCGCCTTCAGAGATTAAATAGCTCTTTATAATGTGGCCGTGTGTGTGTGTGTGTGTGTGTGTGTGTGTGTGTGTGCGCATAACGGAGAGCGAGTGAGAGAGTGACAGAACCCTGATTCTCTCCACTCATAACCAGTCCATCTTAATTATGGGTTTAAAACTGAGGTTTGATGGACGGATAAAGGGGAGGGTTAAGGTTTTAAGACAGAGTGTGCAGGGGATAGAGAGAGAGAGAGATACAATGCATACTGATGGTTTTTCAAGGCCAACAATTGATCCAAGTAGCAGAGGGACGATCCAGCAATAGATCTGTTACAAATCTCTCCTGACATTTGGATTTAACGCGTTGAATGTTACGAGACAAAATGGAGTTTCAGAACCCCCCGTCTTCCCTGCCCTGTCGAGCCCTCATATTGAACTCCAGTGTTGGTATACAAGGATGCACCTCCAGGTCATGGTTCAGCCCTACACCACCATACCCCCCCCCCCGAATCACATCATCCTGTCCCTCATAAGTGATAATTCACTGGATGCAGGACTCATTGTTCTACCTATTGTTAGGGTGTTATAACTGTGAACCTTTCACTCCTTAAATGGGAATTCTGGTATTTTTAAACCTGGGCTCTATTTGTACAAATTCGACATTTATACCGCAAAATAGGTACAAAAAGTTTTGGAATTGCTGCGGAAGATCGCATCAGTCTGCAGTGGACGTACTTTGATCGGCGCACTTGGCCCAACAGATTACGTTGCAGCCATAGCAACCCGTTTTGCAACTGCAGAGTGATGCGATCTACCGGAGCAATTCCAAAACTTTTTGTACCTATTTTGCGGTATAAATGACGAATTTCTACAAATAGAGCCCAGGTTTAAAAAATACCGGAATTCCCCTTTAATACTGGTTGCTTGCAATATTGGAGATTGAAGAATTGAAGCTTATTCTACCATTCTACTGTACTTATTGAAAGTCACTCTGAAATATAAATGACAGTCAACTAACCCTTATATTCTGTATTTTTCTGGTGTTAAATTGGTTAAACAAACAACAAACTGTTCGAGTACCTTTGAAGTAATATCACTTTTGTCTAAAAACACATTGAAAAGAGTTATAGAACAGAAACCTTTTAATGCGTCTTGAAATGAGAGCAGGAGCTCAATGTCGCTACTAACTCGGCACCTTTTTATCCACATCCAACATATTTAAAATGTCTTCCAAAAGGGCATCACACAGTAATATGCTTGGCTGCTTAACAAGAGACAAAAGCTTCGTCAGGTTTTTCCCTTTCCCCCGTAATCTCTCTTTGCGGAATAATCGTACATTTAATGAGCTGAAACAATGCAATTATGAAATTGGCACAGCCATTCTTCCACGGAGGTATTGTAATACGAAAAGTCCTATTAAAAGTGTAATGCTCTCTCTCACATATTTTCACTCACTTGGTATATTTCGTCTCCTTTCAATAAATCCCCATGCCATGTTTAAAGGGCAATTAGAGCAATGGGTTACTGAGCAGAGGAAAGATTCATTCCAGCTCCTCTCTCTTTTCCTCTCCGACATCTGAGCGTTTTCTTTTTCGCTCCTGGTTGTTCATAAAACAACCAGGAGCCCATAAAAAGTTCAGTTGTACCAATTCACTCGTATTGTAGTGCCGTAAATTGTGGCGCTATAAAGTGTAATTGGGATCCTGTTAGCGTAGAAAAGGTGAGCATTGACTTGCTCCAATCAATAGAACATCACAGAGATTAAAGATATATTGGATCTCTCGGTGGGCCTCACAATCCTTTATGGATCACATCTTTTACTTGCTGAAAACCTTAAGAGAAACAAGGTCGCCACTTCTAGGGACTCTCCAAGTAGGAGCACTAATTTAGCATCACAGATCAGGCTCCTGTTCATTTTACTGGCTCCGATTTAAAAGCAACTTGAGAGGCATTGTTCAACATATCTGTTAGGTAATGGGTCCTTTCAAATTTGGCAATTGTGTGAAGTGCGAATATACAAAGAATATTAAATGACTACAGTGCTTTTTGGGAAATTGCAGTATTGTGATGACTTTTATATTGAAATATTGAACAGTGAATCAGGTTAAACTTTTTACAAATTGGACATATAAACCCCTAATGTTTGCATGCACAACATGTATTACTGTGTTGGCAAAGTTTGAACACAATGGGCCTCATTCACGAAAGTGCGTACGATCAGATTTGATCGTATATCGTTTGTACGATTGTTTCTATGAAAAAAGTCTGATTCATCATTTTGTTCGTATTTGAATTTGTTCGTTGGTACGATCAAATCCTACGTGTTTGGAAACATGCGAGAATGTGTTTGTGTGTTTGGAAACATGCGGGGAGGCTCTGCCAAGTTCCTCTTTTCCCTGGTTTACTTGCACACGACCCTTCAGTCTGCAGCCTTTTACAGTGTTGAACAGCGTTTACCTATGAAAATCGACTTCAACAGGCACGCACATCCAATTTACGAACGATTGGCATTCATCAAATATAGACCTGTTCTACGAACAAACCGAGGTTTCCTGCATGTTTCATGAATCCCACATTGGTATTTTCTTACGCACATAAATACGACAAATGTACGAAATCCTTTGTGGATGAGACCCAATGTGTGTTAATAAACTTCAACTTTTGTTTTAGTTCTTTAATTGCATTCTTGATTTTGGTAATTCCTGCAAATTAGAGGAACTGTGAATGGAATTCCTCCTTCTTAATGTCCTTTCAGGTTAACCTCCAATCAACACACCCATTCAATTAAATTTGAAGACGCAATTAAATATTATGCTTGCAGTTATTCTTATCAATCCAAAAGTGAGGATGTAAGGGACTGACATGTTTGTCAGAAAAAGGAAAGCAAGGGGGGTTGGTTGGAGGTTGGAGGAACTTTGCCCGGATCTCACCGGGGAGAAGCCATAGCTAGTTTTAGACAATCATATGAGTCATATATCAGCACTATCACCAATTTCTCCCAAGAGTCTAGATCAGCACTCCTGTTCAGAGGCTTCATAAATACAGGCCCATGTTCAGGTACAAGGCCACATTGAATGCCTCCTTTATTGAACATGAATCATCTTTTCTGAGAGTCATGCTTTAGAGCAGTGGGTTTTCAATGTGGTTTCCTAGTAAAATAAGCAATAGTTTGAATTTCACCATAACTTCATTTACTAGCAATTATCCAAATGTGTGTCTATTGGGGGGAGTGTGACATGAAAACTTTTGAGAATCCCGAACTGCAGGGATTGTCGACTGAATGATTTAAAACTGAATGACTGGGATATGAGACAGGCCAAGGAGAAACATAACGCCCAAGAGAAGAAATAGATAGAGTTGTCAGGGATTGCAGTTTTATACCGTGTGTATACAAAACTTTATGTGCAATATGTAACGGCGATAATAAATCCCATTCAGTGAAACCTCACTTCTACCAAATTCAAACCTCCAAACGGACCAATTCACAGTACAAAATAGGCTAGGTGGCAATGCAAAACATTCTCTAAATTGTGCATAATTTCCACGCTGCTATATGCAATTATCAGGCTGCATGAGGCAATATAGGATATAACTGCATTCACATTTGATATTTTGGATATGCAGTGGCCCGGTAATTCAGTGTATCTTGGCAATTCGCGCATTCCGCTGGTTCAGAGACCTTCTTTCCGCAGGCCTATTTTGACACGAGACAAACAATCTCTCACAAACAAACTGGCTTTGGCAACATTTTTGCAGAAAATCACACCGGTTTCACAAAAGGCGGCATCACATCGAGCGTTCGGACCACACAGAACCGAGCGATGGCTCAAACAGCTTTTGAACTGTCAGACATTGCCCCCATCTTCATACACTCTGACTCTGCTAACTCTGCTAACATGCCAAACTCTTGATTAAAAAAGGCTGGAAATAACTTTGCCTCTCTTGACGGTGCTTTAGTCAATTCACTGGTTTCTAATTTATTCTTAAACAAGTGTCAGTGAAACAGACCGCTGGAGTATTTTCCCCTCCGGCCTCTCTTTTCAGTAAGATGTGAAACCTTAATCAAAGAGGTGCTCTCTGTTTTGACAGTCTAATGATCAGTATGAGAGAGATGGAGACAGAGAGGTAATGGCTCTCGCAAAAAACTCCTGACTCTGTGAAACCATTCAGCTTTTCATTACACCCCTGTTCACTTCTCCTTTCCTTCCTTCTTTCCTTTCCTCCTCTCCACTACACTACTCTCCTCTTTTTTCCTTTCCCTTTTTCCGCCCCTCTGGGTTTTAATGTATGTTTTTAGAACTGACAGGTTAGTCTTTACATAACTTTTCATTGATATGGTGTAGACGTTGAAATGAATTGCACCCAGATAATGATAGGGCCAGGAGAGTTGGCGCCGACCCTCAATGTTGCCGGCCAACAACTCAATAAACGCCTTCGCGGGACTTTCATAGCAAAATAATTTCACTGTTCAAGCACTGATCAATTATTAAAAGGCACCAAAGGGGTAATTAAATGCACTGGGATGAGAAATGATGGAGGTTAAGACACAGAAGGATTTATAAGGAGGAGGCTTTAATAAACCTCGCCGTTAAAGCCCCCATCAAATATCTGGACTGGCTGTAGGTAAAAATAGAGTCCTGAAGGGTATGACCTAAAAATGAAATTTCATTTGCAGAGAGTGGTCTAATGTTCATAAACAATACACATGTAAACACATCAGTATTTACAAGCTCAAAATACATTTCAAGCTTGTGTTTAGCTGTCACACACCTGCATTCTTCGTAAATTTAAACCTATAAAAAAAAAGAAGAAAAGAAATACAGTCGATCCTAACATTCCACTTGGCGCAGGACCCTGATTCAAGATTGGGTCTTGAACATCCTGGCTACGCTGTACCTCACCCAGGCTCTGAACGACTTAAGAAAATAAAGGATGTAACAGCTGATTCTTTCCTCCTTCCTTGCTTTGCTTTCAGTCTGCTGCTGCTATGTTGCGTTTACATGCAGAATATTTCATTGTTCCGAAATAAATTCAAAATGAACTGTTTACATGAGTGCTAAATGAAGTGATCTGATTAAGTTGTGCATTTACATGCCCCAAGCATGTAATCAACTTTTTAGACATGCAGAGATTCCATGTTAGAGCAAACCTCTCAACATTAACATGTGTTGTGTTTCTGCTCTTCTCAGCACAATACTAACAGAACATTATGCTCCATGTAAACACAGCAAGTGTGTCAGTTAACGGTTGATGAGGCATTGGTGGCTCACCTCATTGGTTGAGAGAACAGAGTCCTCATCCAGACTGAGAACTGCATCGGTGAGGATGACGTCATGGGGGTAAAAACGACTGCTCATTGTCTGGGAGAGAGAGAGAGGGAGAGAGAGACACAGAGATAGATTAGCTACAGTTAATATACCCAAACAATAAACTTATCAACAACAGTATTGTGGCAAGGTGCCACATAACCGGGGTCCGGACAGACAGAGACTCAGACAGGTGGAGAGTTTAATGGCCAGCATGGCCGTTTATTTGCGCCACCGCAACAATAACCCGGCCCGGGTCTCGACGGCCGCTGGTTGTCGGCGCCGTCTCCTCCGCCGGTCGTCCGCCCCGGTCCCGGTGGGCCAGCCGCGGAGCCCCAAGGCTGCCCCAGCCTGCCAGGCTTCCAGGGGCATCCCGCCCCAACCCCGGCTGGTCAGCCCTTGCAGGCGACTCCCGACCGCCCCCGGACCTCCGCGGGACGCCGCGGCAGGAGACGGCCCGCTCCCGCTCCGTCTCAGCCCGTTGCTGGCTGCTCGCTCTCCTCCATCCAGCCGACCGGATCGTCCCTCCGCGTCGGCTTCAGCCATCCACGCCGCCAGCCTCTCACACTGGCACGTTCCTCTCTCGCGCACACATTCACACACACGTTAAAAGGGCCCGGCTGCAATTAGGGTTAATTGGCCGCAGCCGGTCCCGGATCCAGGGTAGATTCCATTCTCCCCTGGATCCCTGTTCAGCCTCACCCCACCCTCCTCCCAGCTGCCACATACCCCCACCGCCAAACTGAGGCCGTCGGCCGAAGCCTACTCCCCCCTCCCCCTTGGAGAGCGAGGATGAAGGCGCGGAAGGGCCTCGTCCGGAACGTCTCGGAGTCGGTGGGGCCAGGTGATCCTGGGTGGGGTGGTGAGGGGCTCCCTGCCATCGCCGGCCGTCTCCCGGGACCTGGTGGTGCCGTCCACGGTGTCGGGGCAGGGCGAACCTGCCTGCCGGCTCGACTCCGCCCCCCGCCACCAGCCAACTGCCCAACCACACCCCCCAGTCTGCCACAAGTATTTAACACATTTCTTGTGAAACAGACGCCAAAGGAGATGCAGACGAGACATTTTTTTCAGAGGCAGAACTGCTCTGGAGGGGGACATAGGCGGAGTTAAACCTAAATGGGCAGAGCCAAAGAACCACAGTTTTTCAGAGTAGGCTAACTGGCAAACTTGAATGGCAAAGTACTAACTCTAGTCCAAGTGAATAAAACATATAAATGCCAATGACTTCTTTTTTCAATCATTCGTGACCATGGCATTCATGACCTTGGAAGGCCAGCAGACTAGCTAACTAGCTAACCTGGATAGCTATTAGCATAGTAGTATAGGATGACTTCATAATATTAGCTGCCTAGGACTCACATTTGAAGGATTGCTTTGGTAAATGTTGTTTTTACATTTTGGTTGTACTTATTGGTAGTACTACTGCTATGTATCTTATTTAAATATTATTTTATTTGTCCTTTAACTTTACTTCCTCTCTTATCCCTTCGCCTTTTTCACTGGGCTTCAGTCTAACATTACTTAGCCAGAAAAGCTGTGATCCTCTGGGTATATTCATTGAACAGCGTGGCCCCCAAGTTTAAATTGAAATGTTCTTTGTGATTCAGTTCTTTATTCTGTGCTGTGATTTAGTGTTTCTGACCCCATTACGCTTCCATGCCACTGACTATGTTATGAAACGAATTTGTGAACCTCTGTGCTCTGATGCGTTGCTATATTGGATTGTAATTGGCTCCACTCGGATCTAGCTGAAAGTGATTCACCTGGGCCTGCTTTTACCTTCCCTCACCTTGCGCTTGTGTGTTTCGTGGTGTAGTAGTATTTTATCCAGTCCAATTTTGTATGCGCTACTTCACTCTTTTTTGAGTAGTCATACTGTATCGATCAGAGCTGCGTCTGTGCTGTGTTCTGCATCAACTGTGTCATAATTTGATTGTTTATCAGCCCGACTTAGTTAGGCCTGTAAAGTCCTTTGAGGCTTGTTCGTGATAAAGGGCTTCACAAATAAACTTGACTTGTCTCAAACCAGACAGACATCTTTCTGTCTGGTTTGAGACAAGTCAAGTCAAGACAAGTCAAGTCAAGACAAGTCAAGTCAAGATTTAGGGTCAGAAAAATTGACAGAAATGGATGACTAGAAACTGATCTGAAGGTTTTCAAATTTTCAGGGTCAAGGATTGCCGGATTTTCCAGTAACAGAGTACAATACAAATACAGAGTATTTTTTAAGCAGGCTCAGAGCTGTCGCTTTTCTAGTCACTCTGAACAGACAAACAATGCATTTCAACATTACATCTTCAGCCTCTATTGATGGAGAAACATAATTGCACTTTGCAGATGCTTCAGCACTCACTAACTGAATATTCCAACATTCTGTATCGCCTCACTTTATTTTTGGTGGACAAAAGAATCTGTCATGTAACCCTGAAGCCAACCATTCATTATGTCTGTATTACATATCTTTTCCTTAGCCCTCCCTCCTCCTGTTTCTGTCTCCAAGCTGTTGTTTCTCAGTCGACTCCTTTTACGAGTACACATTTACGAGATTACGAGTGGTGTGATTACGTTTGAGTGGTGTGTCAGCTTGACCCTCTTATAGAGAAGCTGTCACAGACCAGGGGTCCCAAACTGGAACCACCTCAAGGCACCCTGGAAATCTACATCTGTTATAGACGTTATAGTCAATCAGCTGCAAGGGGTTGTTGCGTTAGCTCTGTACGTATATTAACTTATTACACACTCAAGTGTTATATCTTCTTGTGTATGCTTGCACTGTGGAGCGTTTACGAGTCCTTTCAACCCCATTGGCTAGCTCATTCATCACGCCAGGAAGTTATTGACACGGAGCGGCCCGCATGGCAATGAGCCTGCAAGTCATTAACGGTTAACTGCCCGGTAGCCAGTAGGCGTGGTTAACTATCGATGAGGTGTTTTAGGTTCCCACCCTTGATTTTTTAACAGGCATCAATCGCTTGATTAAATCAATAAGCCTTTTAAAAAAAATACTAATCCTTGAAAACCCAAGAAACACCACTCCATAGAGTTAGGGGAAATAAAAGCCCAATGAAAAAATGTGTTTATTCCTTACCCTGCTGTGTCTCTATCAATCAATTGGCCGACTTAATAGGGTGTGTATGAGCCTTTATCAATTGATTGGTTGGCCTAACAGGAAGTGAAGTAGGACTTGATCCATTAGCTGCTGCTGCTGATGTTATTGACTTTTAATTAGAGTGTGAATTATTTAAGAGGGAAGAAACAGACGTCTTATGAAGCCTGGCTGTGTAGAAGAGGGTTCAGATGGGATCTGAATCACCCACCGCCCTGAAAACACCCAAACTGGGCTGCAATTAAAATGAGGGAATTATGCCAATGGATGAGCAGTGGCTGATGTAGGTCCTCATGTTCTATTCATTCATTACACACAGATTGTTAGAGCGTTTTAAATTATACTTCAGTTCAACATTACCAGAAACTGGCTTAGCTCCAACCACAGAGGTTTAATTCAAGATTATTTCTGCCACCAGAGCAGCTCTGCCTCTGAGAAACTCATGAAACCTGCTATTACTGTAATAGAATTTCTTTATTTTGGTCAACTACCCCTTTAAAGTTTTTATGTAATCTAAATGAATCTCCGTGTTAATGTAACCACTGTCACTGCAGTGAAGTTTACATCCTCGGGTAAAATTTAGAGGCTTACATTGCACAAATCACTGCAAGGTTAATGTCTATTTCTATCTCAACTTAATGAGCCGAATGAGTGCAAAGTCATAACAGAATTAAGCATAACATCGAACGAACACTGACGCCAATCCTGTGAATTTCTTCACTTGGCACACTTCAAGTGGCACATAAAAACTCTGCATTAACAATCAAGTGTGGCTTAAAAAGAGAATGCGTGGCAGACAATGTGTTTTCTCTGGATGGAGGGCCTCTAATCGCCAGGCAGGCAATTAGTCAGGTGGACCTTCATAGCAGCGTAATAGTCTCTTCACACAGCGATCAGCCTGAGGAGGTTTCCTGGCCCTCAGTCCCCTTATCAAAACCACAAGCGCGGTGTAATTACCTGTAATGAATCAACATGCCAACATAATTGTGGCAGTGACAAAAAGTAGTAATAGCAGAAGCGCACATGTACGTCCACACACACACAGTAATCAGCAGGTCTAGCATGTGTGGCTTCTCTAAGCTCTAAGTTGTAGACTACATTTCCCAGCATCGTTCACACCCCTGACCTTGACAAAGGCTTGTTTCAACTGCTTGATTGAGAGTTTACTGTCTCACGGTTCTCCACCATGACAATAAAATTCTGGGGGAAACACCTAATGCTTTCGATTTTCTTGGCATGAAAATGTTCAAATTTAAAGATACTGAATATCGACGCAAAATACTGGCTATCGGCAGAAATATTAGTATGGTATCAACTTTAAAAAACCATATCAGGTGAACCCTACAGTCTATCTGTGTCTACCTGTCTGACTGCAGCACCCCCCACCTCCCTTTCCCTCTGGCTGGTGCCAGTGCTTTCTGCCTCTGGACAGAGATAAGGTCCCACTGAGATGGCCTGCAGTTCATTGGCTTGACCCTTATCTTTTCTCTCTCCTTCTTTGCCGTGACTCCTGCTACTTCAAGGGGAATCTTTGGAGATATCTTTCTGTCGCTGCCATATCTCAGGCTTGATGTCTGTAAGTCACAGTTCAAAGTCAACAGTTCACACGGCTGACTGCGACACCGTCGTCGGAGAGACCGCTCCAGGCTACGGATAGCCCTGTTATCTTTGTCATTAATAGTAGTTTTTCAAAATGGTACACATAGAAGATGAATTCATTCATTGCCAGTTTGTTGGCAAAATCCTGATCTTACCATTGACTGATAACCTTGCCTTTTGACTTTATCCAGACTGTTTAGCGAAGACAGATCCATCAGTTACATTGTACGTCTCTTGACCTGACCTTCTCTTCAATCAGGCTTCACTATTAGGTCATACTTGACCTTTTGAACTCTTCACTTTTATGCTCCCTTAGTGTAATTGAAATGAATACCGAAGGGGTCAGGATCAATGGGTGAAGATTAACACATCAATATAAAATTCAGGGTGCTAGGGTAAGACATGCATATTGATAGGTAATTGATGAAGGTGAGATATAGCCAGGATATTAGCAGTGATAGCGGTGAGGCCATAGCTCACCCCTTTTGACGATATTGATAGGCGAGTTGCCGTTCGCCTAGCAAGCAGGACCTCCCTCACAGCGAGGGATCTGGTTTGTCGCTTCACCCAATCACATTCACCCTAAGCATGAATGGTGTAGTTCATTGGCTGGGGGCACTGGTCTAAATGGTGTCATCATCATGACTTAATCTATGTTGCCAGCTACATCACAGACTTCCCAACCTCTAACTTTAAAGTCGCCTCTGTACTATTTGAAAAGACTGACAATTGAATTTCACTATCTAGACAATGTACAAGATATTCGATTTTCCACCATTCTCATATAGCAGCTGAACTCAATATTGTTTTCTGTTATGGTGCCCTCTGCTGGTCGGAGGCTGTTTAAAGTGGTAATCTTTGTGATGTTTCATGTTTCTTCATTTTGTCTACATCCTTAGTGCTAAGCAGTCACTGCTGTGGTATTTTTGCACTGTGCTTTTTCAGCCATGCTTACCGCTGATCATGTTAACTACCCAATTCAATGTGACAGATGCAAGCTAATTTCAGAATTCCATGGTCTTACTACCTGTGATCAGGTATAGGATGCTATCTCAGGTGATAAGAGTGTTACACCAGGAGTGTGTGTGTGTGTACACTATATCTATATATATATATAGGAGTGTGCAGACTATCCACTGTACAGGTCACATACATGTTATATGGACAGCAGCCTCAGCAAGGTCAGTCCAGTCTGTTGACTGAGCTCTTGTGGGGTTTTCCAGCCACTTGTGACAGGAGACAGGAAATGTTGCAGCTTGGTGATGTCACCTCTCATAAGGTACTGTCTTAGGGTGGCAGAGTGCACTGAATCCAGCGAAAACACAAAGTTATGGAACAAAGGTTCCTCCCAAACCTACAGTCCAGGCCCTACACCCTCCACATGTGTGTGTTTCAGCCAGGCCCTCAGGACTGATGTATCAAATCCTGAGAGATCTGTGATGCTCAGCTCCTCCAACTCCATCAGGAAAAGGCGACGGTCCTGTCCTAAACTGCCATCCCTCTGCAGCAGGGCACACGCTGGTTCCCTCCAGCAGATGTTAGATTTGTAAAAGAGCCTCTGAGCTGCCTAGAGCCTGAAGGCTGCCAACCGGCTCTCCAGGTCAACCAACCTTGACGTCCCTCCTGCACAGGCAAGGAAATGACTGCAATGATGTCCTGATCAAGAAGTCCTCTGGGACACAGGGATGAAAACACCAAACTATTTACCATCAGCACCCTGCTCCTGTATGAAAGCTGAGCAAGCAGCTACTTCCATTTTGACAGCCTAGCTTCTATTGCCTGGACTACACACTCCCAGTTCTTTGGCACCCATCCCTCCAAACCCAGGTAAACCCCCAGCAGCTAGAGTCCTGTTTCTTGCCACTGTAGACCATCTGGTAGTCCCACACTGCAGACCATCACTCTTCCCCCCCAATTTATCCTGACAGAAGAAGCCCTTGCTAGAATCCTGAGGCAGCACTCCACTTACCTAATATCCTGCTCATCCCTAACTAGGACAGTCAGGTCATCTGCATAGGCAGGTAGAAATTGTCCTCAGCTGCAGCTACCCCCTGCAACTTCAGCAGTGGTGCTATTGGACAGCCCTGGCGAATCCCCCGACTAACCCGGGCTCCAACCTTTATCAAGCAGGAAACATCACTATACAACAGTTTGATTAATGAAATGATGGAAAACCCCAAACCCTGACAGAACTCTAAAAAGGATCATAGGTTGACCTGTCAAAAGCCTTCTGAGCCAGGGAGACAGCACCAAAGTCACAGGTTAGAGAGTCCAGAAAGATTTGTATAATCCACCGTTAGCAGTGATACAGTTTTTTTCCCCCACTCAAATCCTCCCTCTTGGGCAAGAGGTACAGTACAGTTTCCTACTTTCATGATTGATTGATGATAGATAGATCAAGATGATTTATAGATTACCATGATTGATGATGACATTATCATTATCTTATTTCCATTGACTGAATGCTCAATGTACATTCTATCTAGCTTAAAGGCTTAACCATAGCTATTTAAAACAATAATGCAACTTATCATAGTTCTAGGTCAAATACACTGAAGGCCTTTCTGAAAGCCATTTATGAGAAACAGAAGAAATAGTGATGAAAACAACCAGCTATAGGTTATATTTGTTGAGTTAAGAGAAATTATTGTAACTGTAAATCGCTACGTTACTGTGAAATTCATAATATTGACATGTGCTCCATTTTGTTAGATGCACTTTTGAAATATTTTGGCCCAACTCCCCCTGCAAATCCTGAGGTGCCTGAAAAGACCCCAACAGCATCTATACACCCTGGTGGTAGTACACCCAGCAGCCTGCCATCTACCTCATCTGAACACCCTGGTGGTAGTGCACCCCATCAACCTCTTCAAACCTCACACCTATATTTGCTGGTGATGCAACATCCCCTGAAGCAGCCTGAAGCAGGTGAGTACAGCACATTTTTCCATACCAGCTTCTGTATTTTAGACTCTCAGGTTTCCTATCAGAGGACAAGCAGTTAAAAGTAAAAAGAAATGTTTGGCAACTGGACCAGGGCCGGCCCTCATCATGGAGGTAAACTCTCAGGTCTGCACAACTCCAATGAATAATCCCGTCAGCCATCACTATCTTGGCCTCCACCTCTCTAATATTTAAGTCCAGAGTAGCAAGAGCGCTTCTGGATTCAGCAGACGACAAGGCTGTGTACTGCTGACAGACATTATTAATGTGGGCTTTTCCAGTATCCCACCGTTGACTCCGAGAATAAAACTCCACCTTCCTTCACCTCTCCCAAAACTCTCAAAAACTAGAACAAAAGGTGACTTCCTGTAGGAATGGGCCCTGGTGAAAATGTTTTGTCGCCATATGATGGTCAGAGACACTAACAGGACAGATCTCAGTTTACTGTACCCTATTACTGTGACATTTATGGATGTAAATCCAATCTAATCGGTTCTGCACTCACCCTGTCCTCCCCTACCTTGACCCACATGAATTGCCTGGTATGTGGATATGGATGCACAAGTCTCCATTTGTCTACCAAATCACTGCACCCGGTTATCTTTTTTAAAGCTCCTGCAACTCAACAGTGCAGTTCCAGTTGCCCCCTAACACTAACATTGTGTCAGACTAAGAGTGGACAACTGCCGCACTTATATTAATGTCACGGCTCATCACCATCATAACTATGTGTCTCTTGTGAAAAGATGACATTAATATTCTTTCACCTTCCATAATTACAGAGCAACCCCTTTTTCTCTAGCACCATTTATATTAAGAACACCTCCATGAGCGAAGAAAACACAAAGCCAAGAAAACAGAACAGAAATCAGAAAAGTCTGCCCACTGTGTGCTGTGAATCCTGACCCATTTCTTCAGCCTGTACCTCCTCCTAGGTGAGGTGTTAAAGACCTTGGCATCTGTTGACCTACTACCCCGACTTGCAGATCTCAGATTTCTCTGGATCTAGGAAAAAATATTCTGTTTCCCTCAGAACATGACCCAGCTCCTTGATAGCATACAAGTCCTCCTCATCCTGCACCTACACTACACCTCCCTCTGCATCAGCCTAACTCCTTCCCTGTCCTTCTCCTGCTCCCCAGCCCAAGAGGAGCCTCTTACCTGTTCCTCAACCTTCCCTTTCTTTCTCTTCCCACGTTAGCTACTCCCACTCCTTCCTACCTGACGACTCGTATCACTGGCCCTGGTTTTCCTCCTCACTCTACAACCCCCTCACTCCCACCTGCTCCTCCACCCTTCTCGTCATCTACCAGCTCCGCTCGCCTATACTCCACCTCCTTCTCCAATCCCCCGGTGCCCTGACCCTCCTGCCTTGCCTCTTCATCTTCCCTCACCTCTCCTTGCTGCTGTCCTCCTTCAGCCCCACCAACCCCAGCCTGTTGCTCTGCCCCATCTGAACTACCTGCTCCATCTGGCCTACTCTCCTCAGCTGTAGGCTGGCCAGGCCTCTGGGCTTCTCTGTCTGCCTGTCTTGAATGTGGAAAGGCAAAGCCCTTGTGTCGAATATCCCCACAGTCAAAATAGCGCAGACTGTCCATGCTAGCAAACACGGCATAGGAGCTGTCACCAAACTTAACACTGATACTCACATTTAAAGGTGGATCCAAACTTTCAAATACATAAAGACCTGTCTATGGAGTGACAGGACATGCTTTAGCCCCGGGTCTTTACACCCAAGAGAAATCAGTCTAAAACTGCTTGCAAACTCGACAACTCTGGTAGCCGGAGCAGATGAGGGACAACCAGCACCGAAACGTCCTTCACCCAAAAACCGCCAAGAATCACTTTGCTAACCAGACTCTCCTTCTTGAGAAAAACTACTAGAGCTGGAGACTTGGGACTTGAGACTTGGACTTGAGCTGGAAAATCAGGACTTTCAACTTGACTTGGACTCGTCTGCTGTGAGACTTCACAGCAGTAACTTGACCAGACTTGCCTCAGCAAAACCCCAAGGCTACAGTAACTGTTAGTGGTGGGCGATACTGCAAAATTTGGTATCGATCCGATACCAAGTAAATACAGTGCCAGTATTGCCGATACCGATACCGATACCGATACCGATACTTTTTACTTAGAAAAGCAGCTTATCTACTTTAGTGTAGGGGAGAGCAATGCGTCATAATTTATGAAGTGAATGCATCATCAATATGCAAATTTGAATGAAAATTAAAGATTTGAATTTTCATGATCATTGAATGATGTTTTCTGCAAACATCGCAGCTTGCAGTATTTTGGTCTGCAGCTGTAAAATAACAGCAAACAGCGCTCCTCTTCTTCTCTGCCATCATGCAGCCAGCAGTGCGCTGCTGAGTGACGTGACTGCACGCCGGCAACACTCACAGTATAGCAGGGGAGGAGGGGGAGGGGCAGAGTGAGCATGAGCGAAGTGAGTGAGAGGAGTGGTGTTTGCACATGCACGACCACTATGATGTAACGGGAGTTGTGTACTGAACGTAGAGAAGAGAAACTGAAACGCAAGTATTGATCAATACCGATACCAACGTTGGTATCGATACATCGATATTTTAGATCGATCCGCCCACCACTAGTAACTGTTAAATAGGTTATTTCTCAATCACAAGGCCAGTTCACTGCTTTGCACACTACTCTGCCTTCCTGCAGTGTTTGTTTGGAAGGTAACCATGGCAACAGGCTGGGCACTGCCAGACTGGTATGGATACACCCAATAGATAGTGGAGATCAGTAACGATGAGCTAACCTAACTCTGATGGAAACAATCAATATATTATTGTGGTATAAATGTTGAGTTTCCTCTGGCTAATCAAGACTCTAGCTACATTAACTAGAACCACTAGAAAGAGTCAAATAACATCCTCAAACATTGCTGAACAATAAAAAATAAACTGTTTAGCAACTCATTTTCCTTCATGAAGTCATTCATAATCTCTGATGTACAGCCTACAAAACGTGGGGAGAGTTGGCTTCTCTGATTAACTTCAGTTGTTCGCAGCTTTTTCCCGGTGCTCCTAAATTCTTGGCTAAATTCTTGAGTGAGAGAGAGAGAGAGAGTAAAACAGCTTAGTAGTGAAGCCTGCTGATTGAGTGTACCTGCTCTGCATCACAACGCTCATAACGAACACCACATCACGCTGCTTCACATAGTGTGTGTATGTGTTTTCTGTTGTTATAGTGGGAACAAACACAGTGAGTGTTTGGAAAGTGATACACTGAAGCATCTGTCTGGGCTGTGCTACAATACTCCACATGACTAATTACAGGCCCATAGACGCTGTTTAGTAGAGGTCTGAACACACACACACACACAAACACACATCGTGTTTTATTGTCAGCAGTGGGAACATTGTTCTTGTATTTCAAGAGGGAGTCATTTACATAGAAACAAACAGAAGCAATTAGACCACAAAACATTAGAATCAGAGAGAGAGAGAGAGAGAGAGAGAGAGAAAGGCGTAGGGGAGAGAGTGAGTGAATGAGAGAATGAGACAGGGAGTGAGAGAATGAGAGAGAGACAAGTGGTGAGTGAATGGGAGAGTGAGGCAGCGAGTGAGAGAATGAGAGAGAGACAGGGAGTGAGTGAATGGGAATGAGACGGAGTGAGAGAATGAGAGAGAGACAGGGAGTGAGTGAATGGGAGAGTGAGACAGAGTGAGAGAATGAGAGAGAGACAGGGAGTGAGTGAATGGGAGAGTGAGACGGAGTGAGAATGAGAGAGAGACAGGGAGTGAGTGAATGAGAGAGAAGGAGTAAGAGAATGAGAGAGAGACAGGGAGTGAGTGAATGAGAGTGAGACAGAGTGACAGAATGAGTGAGAGACGGAGTGAGTGAATGGGAGAGTGAGACGGAGTGACAGAATGAGAGAGAGAGACAGGGAGTGAGTGAATGGGAGAGTAAAATAGAGAGTTAGAGAATGAGAGAGACAGGGAGGGAGTGAATGGGAGAGTGAGACTGAGTGAAAGAATGAGAGAGAGACAGGGAGTGAGTGAATGGGAGTGAGATGGAGTGAGAGAATGAGAGAGAGAGACAGGGAGTGAGTGAATGGGAGTGAGACGGAGTGAGAGAATGAGAAAGAGAGAGACGGAGTGAGTGAATGGGAGAGTAAAATAGAGAGTTAGAAAATGAGAGAGAGACAGGGAGTGAGTGAATGGGAGAGTGAGGCGGAGTGAGAGAATGAGTGAGACAGTAAGTGAGATAATGAGAGAGAGACAGGGAGTGACTGAATGGGAGAGTGAGGTGGAGTGAGAGAATGAGAGAGAGACAGGGAGTGAGTGAATGGGAGTGAGACGGAATGAGAGAGAGAGAGGGAGTGAGTAAATGGGAGAGTAAAATAGAGAGTTAGAGAATGAGAGAGAGACAGGGAGTGAAGTGAATGAGTGAGAGAGAGCGATATGATTCACATTCACCCAGACCACATGGGACAGATTCTTCTCTCAGGGGTGGTACAGGCCATTATTCAAAATAGGCCTCTCTCTCTCACACACAAAAATCACTCTTGCGTTCAATGTTTTTACTCTCACCTACACAAAACCTGCTCTCTGATTGGGCGGCTCCTCCCTGAGCCAGCTGGCATTAGACCTCACCAGCACATGCCAAAACCAAGCCACGGACAAATGTACACTAAGAGCCCAAGTGAAGTGCATTGACCTCCACTTCAAAAAAGGCTACACGGATAATTGGAAACATGAAATTAAAATTCAGAATAAACCTCAGCGCTATCAAACATTAACAGAGAAATTGAATTGGCCAAACACCTCAGCGTTCCCTAATTAGATCCGAAACAGGAAACAACAGCCTGCCACAACCTCCGAGAGAGAGAATAGCCCAAACCTAGCTCTGATTATTCAAACATTGTTGTGTATATTTCAAAGTTATGTGAATGAGTATTGAATATTTTATTAATTCTGTGCCCGTGCTAAAAAAAATCGGGTAAAATTGGTTAAATTGGTGAAAGAATAACTAGGGAAAAAAAAGTGATATTGCCTCATCTGTGAAACATCACGTAACACTTTTTTTTATGACCAGTAGTTTTTATTTTTATTTTCTTTATTTTTGACAAGAACAGAAAAACATAACAGATACACAAGACAGTGAACAGAAAGGAACAGGAAATAAAAACATTGCTAGAAAGAAAATGTATAAGTAGACAACCAACATCACTAAGGACAATTTTAATTATTATATGGACTAATATAGACAAACGGAATGAAACAAAACAGTAATGGCGGGGCACGTTCAGGAGGTAGAGACCAGTGGGCAAGATGCCTCAAGCCAAAAGGGTGGTGGTATAGTAATAGATTGGAGATGCCAAGCCCACCCTGGTCCACTGGCCTCTGTAGTTTTCGTAAATTAAGTTTGTCGTTCCAGACAAAATCTTTTACAAAGTCTGTCAAACTGTTTAAAATACTTGAGAGGAATTGTAACTGGAGGTGCCTGAAGAAGATATTTGAATTTGGGTGCACAGGTCATTTTCAAAACATTGGCTTTCCCCTATAGAGACAGGAAGACAGGGGACCATCTTTCAATATCCGCTTTGAATTGACTCAAAAGAGGTTCTAACTTGATACTGACTAAATCTGCCAAATCAGAGGTATGGCCCATGTATTTAAAGGGTAATTCCGGGATTTTTCAACCTGGCCTCTATGTCCACAAAAGTAGATCCCAAAAGTTTCTGAGAGGAGAATGTCGTCCGCGTACAGCATAACCTTATGAATCGACTGGCCAATTTGTACCCCTGGGAATGTTGGATCTAGGCGAATATCTGCTGCTAGAGGTTCCAGGGCTAACGCGAAGAGACCCGGGGAGATGCCCAGAGATGCCCCCTGCCTAATGCCTCTACAGAGCTTGAAACAGGGTGAAATAAGGCCATTGTTAGCACTGCAGCTTTGGGATGGGTATATAGGAGCCGTATCCAGCTAAATAATTTATCCAATGAAACCAAATTATTTAAGAGTGAGAAATAAATAGTGCCACTCTACCCTACCAAATGCCTTTTCTGCATCTAGGAGAATTAGAATTATCATTCTGAGTGGACCACATGATATTGCTAAGGCATCTGATATTGTCGCCATAGCTGCGTTTAGGGATAAAGCCCACCTGATCAGGGTTTATCAGGGATGTAATGACTTTATTGAGACGATTAGCCAATAGCTTTGATAAGACCTTTTCGTCATTTCCAACAAGTGAGATGGGCCTATAACTCTTACAGTCTGCCGGGTCTTTGCCACTCTTTAAAATTACTGTGGTGACTGCCTCTGTCAGGGAGGGAGGTAGGCGGCTCTCTTCTAATGCTTCCCTATACATATCTAGGAGTAAGGGGGCAAGCTCCATCGCGTAACACTAGAACTCAGCGGTGAAGCCATCGAGGCTGGGAGCTTTACCAGGTGGCAGGCTTCTAATGACTTCTAAAATTTCCTCTGCTGTGATGGGTGCTCTAGCAATCCACGCTGATCATCTGATAGAGAAGGGGGCTTTAAGATGCTGAGAAAATAATTGATTTCCTAATAATTAGGATTATAATTGGTTGGATTGGATAATTGGTTTGCCTGAGATTCTGAGGCGTATAGACTAGTGTAAAGGTTTCTAAACTCTTGGATGATTTCTGTGGATTTTGACAGGAGGCTGCCCCCCTGGTCCCTGGTCGCCAAAATGGCACTCATAGTTTCCCTCTGCTTTATGTATCTGGCATCAGCATCATGGTATCAGCATCCTTTCAGCTTTATCCCTCTCCTCACAGTGCTTCTGCCTGGCTCTGAATAGGGCAAACCCAGCTTTTTCAGTGAGGATTGAATTAAACTTATATTTCAGTGGGGTTAGGGAGGTTAAATTGGCATGTGACATGTTTTGTTTGAAGGTGCACTCCGCAACCTGAATCTTTTTTTCCAATTCAACTTGTTTGGCCATGTTCTGTTTTTTCTTAAAGGTTGCATGCTGAATAATATGTCTTCTAAGGAACACTTTCATGGCTTCCCAGGCCACTCCTTTTGATGGGGCTGTGGGTAGATTGGTTTCTATGTACAGATTGATTTGGGCTCTTAGCGATTCCCTCAAACCTATATCCAGCAAGAGGCTTGAATTCAGTCTCCACCTAGGAGTCCTGCTAGACTTATTAAAGGGAACAATGCTGACCACATGGTTCGACATGGTCCGATGGCCCGGGGCCAGTAAACGTTTATGCAGGGCAAGTTGATTGGCCAGTCACCGGCCAATCTGCAATGTGCAGCGCTTTTTGTGCATTTGTAGGGCCCCCTAGTGCAAGTTTTGTGATGATTGGCCCAACGGTTGTTGACTTTGGTCTATTTATGTGCTGAGCCACGCCCTTTTGAAGTTCATTGGTCAAGATCTTGAAAACTAAATAAGATACAGTATCAGCAAGCTTTATATATATATATATAGATTTTTTTTTTGATAAGCTTCAATAATGATCCACAGAAAATTTGGTAGCAATTGGACCTACGGTTTTGGAGATGTCAAAAATTGTTTTTCAAAAAATTCAAAATGACGGAAAATCTAGTCAGCCGGACATTAGTTGAGGCTTTTTTGTAGAGCACATTGAGCTGGTGTAAAATTTCAAGTCAATCGGACGCACAGTGTGAGGGGGCGTGGCCTTTCCAAATTCATATTTTTGGGCCTTAATTAGAGCGCCACCATCTGGCCGATTGGGCTCATGTTTCTTGGGAAGCATTTGCACATCATTTCCAGTTACTGGGCCAAGTTTCAAGGTTTTACCTCATTCTGGCTCACGGCAATTTGCGATGCGGCATAAGACAACAAATAATAGGTGGAAAACAATAACGCTCTAAAACGGTTTTGTGAGAATATTTCAGCCATGATGGTCGGAGCAGATTTTCAAGCAGCCATTCTCCAACTTGCGTCACGAACACTTCTGATTTAAATAGTCATTCACTGAGATATCTGTGTATGAGTGTGTGTGCTTGTGCTTGTGAAGGCGTCCAATAACACTGCAAATGAGAGCAATGTCACACCGTGTCTGCTCAACTGCTCATAATCCGGCAATCAAATATCACACCATTTCAATCACACCATCTATATTAATAGTCTATTTAAAGCTGTCAAAAAAAAAACAGCATTAGATTTCAGTTAATCTTTTAAAGAAAAATTATATACAGTACCTCTGCCTACCCTTCCTCCCCTGGGAGTTCTATATATATTAGGGTTAGACTGATATATAGGGCTCCAACCCTTTTATTAAAAATCAGATCTGGTCCAGTCAGTGTCGTCCACCTCTGATATGATGCAGTTTGATTGATAACATATTTATTGTGGAATTGATCAAAATGAGACTGGTTGTCTATGGGAAGCCCTTCACCTGAATTGATTCTAATGTGATTGGATTCCACACAAGTATGCATAATGATGATTATTATTATCATCCAGGGTTTCAGTGGAGAGTTTTAGTGTCCCTTGGTGGTCTAAATGTTTTATAATTTCTCTCCAGATTTTAGCTGATTCCTCATATCGTCCAGGTCTAGCTCCTAACTACATCTCAGGTCTTTAACCACGTCCTGAGCCAGGGGTGCAACCTCAGATCCTCTGGGACTTTTTGACCATTCTAAGGTCTAGGCTAAAGACCAAATGTAATCAAGCCTTTGCTGTCAGATCCCTAGGCTCTGGACGGAGTGTTTTTTATTGCCTTAGTGCTAACCTCTTGGGAAAAATAGCTAACTGTGGGATCCCAGTTAATGTGTTGAATGCATTACTCTGTGATGGAAGTTCATTTTCTCCAAATGAGAGAGCCCGCGATTGGCTACCTCATTGCAGATGCATTGCATTGCCACGAAGGTGCCGTAAAACACTGGATTGTTTCCTTCTTACGCATTTGTGATGAATGCGTAGGCCTAACCCAGTGTTATTAAGCCTTGTTTTATGCTACCACTTCGGCAAGGTTTTGTGATGAAACCATTCTGTCAGTGAATCGGAGTTGCAAAGAAAGTTCAACACCACAACCGATGTCTAGGCCTAATCAGTTTCATCTCAATACAGCTGAGTCAAGATCCTCTGCTCAGCTTTGCAGCAACATGAACGCCTTATGGATTAAGTGTGAATCGTGTATAACACAGTGCAGTACATACAATCAGGCTGCTAAATGACAGAACCCACACTATTCTAGCGAAAGACACAAAATCTGCATTTTCCGTTTTTCTGTCGTTCTCTGAACCAACATCTCTTTTGCATGTTTTAGCGTGTCTGAGATCCATCATTATTTGCAGTGTGCAGCCCACCACTGCAAAAGTGCCTTTGAGCAAGGCTGTATTAAAAAGCAAAAACAAACCAATATTCTAATACATAATGGATGTAATATGCCAGCAGCCATTACCTTGGTCTGTCCTTCAATGACAGTGAGAGGCACGCTGGTGGAGGGCCACTTACTCCTGGGAGGTAAAGGCTTGTCACAGTTCCATAACACCACGATCTATATGGATAAAGCACATGGAGTCAGTTAATATCAATTATGTTAGGGTATTCATGTTCAGTATTGTCATTGCTGTAACAGCTACTATAGTTCCACTATGTAAAGTCTACAGATAGAAGCCATTGTAGAATCCAGGTGTTTAGTCTTCAACAGGCAAATTGAGGCTGGTCAGGGTGAGATGCGTCACTCCTCTGTGATGTGGTTTGATGGTGTACAGGCATAGTATGGTAAAAATCAGTTCCCACAAATCATGTCTGTTTTTTATTGTGCAGTATCTAATGAATAGAAGGAAGCATATGTTGTATTACTGTGAATATTTAACTTCAACTATGAACTGAAATATGAATTCATGGCTGGATTTTTTATTTTTTTATTAAAGTTTGCATGGACTGCAGTGGATACAGTGATTTATCTTTTCATTATTGTATGACAACACATTTCAAAATAAAGCTTATACAAGACTTATACAAAAAAAACCTTCTATCTCTCTCCTTAGCGCTGATTCTATTTCTTTTCCTAGCACTTTGCTCTTACATGATCGTTTTATGGTCACAGGAACATTATGTTTATATACAGTATATTGTATATATGTTTGAATATGAGTAAGGGTCATGCTTGTATTTTAAACAATGAATTTTCATCTATGTATAAGCTTGTTGTCAGGACGGGACAAGGGTCTTGAAACTAGTCAGTAAAGTGAGGTAAGGTTGATTTAATGCTCCTTCCATGATTTAATCATGTAAAACATGCAAATACAGGGGTGGTTTGTTGGCTGCCAGTCTTGAGCCAGGCCATCGGCTAAATGGATGGAGCCACTTGGTTTTTCTGGCTCCTCTTCCCAGTGCTCGTCCCTTGTCACATTTACCAGACAGAAACTGCAAAAGCCCTAATCTGTTTCCTTAGAACGTTTGCTTGCAGCTCCAAACACAGCATAATTTAATCATTTGTATACTCAATTTTGCAGAATTCTCTCTTTGGCAGTATTCACAAAATGCCTGGTGGATTGCAAACATTTGAATCTGGCTGCTACAAATACACTGTGGGATTGTACAGAATCTGTAACTATTGGCTTTTAACAGCGATATGGAATTTCCATTTGACTGGTTTTGGTCAAGATTTACTTCAAGTGCATTATGAACCACTATAAGGACATTATAAGGCAACAGTGAGTACATTAAGTTTGCTGATGTAGCTATATTGTATTCATAAAGTAATAAAATGCAACATTTTCATATAAATAAATCTCTATTTTGCTACTTTGTTTTTTTTTCTCAATCTCATTTTTGCACCAGCAACAACCCGTAATGAGGTGTGCACATACTTGTATGCTTCTCACCTGTGCACAGAACTTGGACTTGGCTACAGCAATGATGAGCTTCACCACAGGGGAGATCTGGGACTGCAGAGGAGAAACTGTATGGATAGCTGCTGTGAACTGCTGGGATGGGCTCTTACCTGGAGAACACACACACACACACACACACATTTTAGAAACGGTTGTCATGGTAAGCTGTATTCAGGTTAAGGCAGATTTGTGTAGATAGAGCTCTCCGAAAACCTCCATCACGGTTAACTGGACACAGAGTGCTCTCCACTGTACCCCTCATCCATCTCCCTGACAGGATATATACCCCCGGTTCACACGACTGAGCACGGATGAACATGTCTAATCCCTGAGTGAACCGTTTGCTTTGAACGGCTCTTTTAGTCAACTGTGACTGGTGATGATTTGTCTCTGGAAGGAGTCGTTCCTCTTTCTACAGCCACATGAACCAGCTCCTGTGAGTATTTGTCACGCCGCTCCTCTGCTCGTAACTGAGGCAAACAAATGAACAGAACAAGCCGAACAAGCCGAAAAGAACTAAGTCACAAAGAAGGCGCAAACTTTAAATTACTACCTCCTATGAATAATCTCCAGCATAGCTCAATGGGTAAATGACACTACAGTTGAGGAATTGATTCCCTCTGAGGCAGTCTATGCAGAAAAAATGTATCCACTCACCGTACATTATGGAGCTTTGGATAAAAGCGCCTTCTACAATTGGATTTTACCCTCTGAAGACATTTTCAATTTCTAAAAAGTGAATCATTTCATGGCCTATATAGGGATAGTAGAGTAGATAAAGAAAGTGGGGCTAACGTACTAAAGCCATTTAACAGAACCTATTCACCTTCATTGCTATTAATCATAGCTCATTTCCAAAAGGCCATCTTTAAAGGTTGTATGTGTAACACTTTAACATCAATCAATCACTACCACATTCATTTTTGATGAGTAGAATTACAAACTAGACCATCGATGAGAACATTGGCTCCTCTACAGGCCTCTAAAGTGCATTTCACATTGTGGGCCACCAGGACGGATTTAACGGGAAAAGCTGCTGGACTGAACGAAATACCTTCCTTTGCAGGAGGTATTTCGAGGTCACAATTCACTACATCGAGGCGTACGCGTAAAATACATCTTGTGACTTTGTTTTAATTAGTTTGAGGGCACAGGTATATTCATTTAATTAGCCTGATATTTTGTTGAATAAAGACATATTTTATTGAATGAGGCTTTTGTTAAAATGTAATGGATGGATTTGTTGGTTAAAGTTTACTTCTAAAATGGGATGAAAATCCCAGGGGATGAGTTATCAAGGCATTACCTATGCTGCCATGCAAGGCATTATTCATAAAAATGAAAAATCTGGAACCACAGCTAAGGTGTGTTATCTGCCCCATATACCATGGCCTGTACGATATATTTTACTAATTTCTACTTTTTACTGAGATCGCTCAGTAAAGCATTAAGGCATAGGGGTAGCTGTGGCAGAATTTATCCTAGGCCAGGATAAAAGATGGGGGTGGGGGGGTGTTAAGTGCATGTGTCTGTGTTTGTTCACAATGTATAATTACCCCTTGTACAACCAGGACTGAACAAGAGCTATGATATAAAAACAAGAGCAGATGAGAGGAAAGAGAGACAGCAAAAGGAGACGACTAGACAGCCACAGCAGGAGATGAGGAGGCGGAGGACAGATGAGTGATGAGCACATATTGTATATCACAGCCTTTAACATTTTATTACTTTATTTTGCAAGAATTCAGAAGAGACAGACAGCACACTACAATATATCACTGTAGGCATGTGTAGAGTGCTGTTCAAAGTGTTTGCTATGCTGCTTCTCTGAGACCTGTGTATGTTCACGCTAAAGTGCACCAGATTGATGCATTTTGCTGTTGAAATTTTAAAAACTTTCACCCAGGGGGAGGACGGCAGTGGGGCTTACAAACAAAGCCGCCCCGAGTCCAATGCTTTGTATGTGCGAATGTACTTGGCCAATAAATTTGATTCTGATGAAGTCCGTGGACCCCCTACTGTGGTACCCTCGCTGCCTCTGGGCTGAGCCCCGGATGCCCTGAAATCCCCTGCTAACAATACCACTGGCGTGAGATGAGTCTGGACCATGGTCTCATTTGTTAATGGTAATTATACCAAGTTATCACAGTTAATATGACAATGATATAGTGATGTTTAAAAATGTTACACAAAGCACCTTAAATAAAGGTAATTGTATCGAGCAAGATGACCCTATGTGAGCAGCTCAAAACAAGATGAGGGTCGCGGGTACACATACATATATTAAGTTATGTTTATATATATATTAGGTATGTTATATTAAGCACAGAAAGCAAGAAGGGATGCGAGGATTGCGGGCATACAGCATGGCAAGCCTTGGGTGGGGATGGGAATTAGGGAATACACATCCTCATGGTTAAGTGGAGACAGAGTGCTCTTTGGTGTTGCTCTATCCATCTCTCTGACACTGGGCCCCCAGACCAGCCATCTCAGGTGGGCTTGGGGCTATTTATGGAAGTACGAGGTGTGCCCTTGTGGTGGTCAAAGAAACAAGGTTGGTCCTTCCGCAGAACTACGCTTTTGTTGGAAAGACCTTGATCTGTATTAAATTACACGGGCTTCTTCAATTGCCACGTACAGCGGAATAATTGCCGACATTGTTGTGTCCAAAACCACACAACTACCATTACTGTGTCATTTTGTGAAGTTGTAGCATTTACAATTGTTTAAGCAAGTTTCAGTGAAGTTTAAGCAATCTACGGCAGTGCCATTTAGTACTTGAATGAAAAGCATGACTCAAGTAACTCATATGAAATGAAAGTTAATCAAACTTAACCAACCTTTGGAAAGACATTTAAAAAAAATCAGTTTCAGCCAATGTGTTCAATGGAGCACTGAAAAGCACTCTGCATCCTGTAGCTTCTAGACATCCCAAAGGCTTGGCACTCAGTAATGATCAAATACCCTTTCAAGCCACTACAGAAAAATTAAACTCAAATTATAACTGCAAATAGATTTGCACTAGTATACTCTTATTTTTGTTTACTCATTCTGCAATATCATGGGCAGTAATTCCTATGTAATTAAAACTGTGTTGTGATCAAGCTTTGGTAATTAACCTTTGTAAAAAAAAATAACACCAGTTCACTAATTGCATTTTGAGTAGACAAAAGCATTATGCTGTTGTAGCTGATTAGTATTTTAAGTATTTTAGAAAATTCTGAAATACTTTCAGTAGATGTAATGGTTCTGGTGAGTGGAAACCTTCCTGTATTCATCATTAGCCTTCACTGTACAGCAACTACTGGTCTCAATAAAGAAGTACTGTGCCAGACAGTGGCCTGCTCATTTCTCCTTGAGAGCAAGAGTAAGGAATCCTTCCACACCATATGAGTCAAATGAATGAGTCAGACCATACTGTAAAGTTTTCTCCCTCACTTTTCTGAAGACAGTGGCGTCAAGGCTGACCCTTGACACTGGTAGATCAGAGTTGTAGCTCTACAGACATTTCTCAGAGGCAGAGGCAGAAATAATCTCATTGGTTGAATTAAACCTCAGTGAGCAGAGCCAAAAAAAACCTTAAATGGCAAAGAAGGACAACTCTGGACAAGTCATCTAGGCTAACTAGCTAACTTAGATAACTTAGTATGGTTAGACTTCACTACCTCCTCTCATACTGTATCTTGCCTGAGGTTTAACTCAGTCAATTAGATTATGTCTGTCTCCACAGCAGCTCTGCCTCTGATAAGTGTTTGTAGAGCTGAAACTGCAGTCTGCTTGGCACTGTAGTAACATGGTCCCTCCACTGAAATTCACAAGCAGTGACACTGAAACGTATCCTGAAGGAATAATTAGCATATCGCTCTTATTTTTGCTCTCCGTTTCTCTCTCATTCTCTTTTTTCAAACAGTGAAATCCCATTCTTCACACCCTCCTCTGCACTGGCACGCTCCCATAGCTCCTGTGCCGCTTTAAAGCCAGTTGAAAGAGGATTGCGGAGTTATCAGCCTGAGAGGGACATGATAGGGGTGCCAACGTGTGTGTGTGTGTGTGTGTGTGCGCGTGTGTGTGCGCGTGTGTGCGCGTGTGTGTGCGCGTGTGCATCCATAAGCATGTGTGATATAGCTGCCAAACTAGCTAGACACTGGGCAGTGCACATTGATTTTAGAAAAGTGCTTATTTTTGCATCAGATAGGAGCCGATCAGATTCCTCATTACATTACACTTCACTTGCAGGCTTCCAGTCCATGTTTTTAAAATCTATGAGGATTTGAAAACTTTGTATACTACATGTCACCACATTTTAGTCTTTTACATTCCACATCACAGCACACATAACTGTATAACTTCTCAGAAATTACAGTAAACTGTAGCTAAAGTTTTCTTACAGCTAAGCAGAAACAAAAACTTTTTCAAACTAGCAGGCAAAAGTTGCGACTGCTTCGCCATCAAAAGTTATGGAAAGTTAGCAGAGTGAGACTGTTGTATAGATGGCATTGACGACAAGTTATTCCCCTAGCAGGAGCATTGGAGATGGCAGCAGCTAAAATAGTGATTTACTGCAGCGACATAAACCAAACTGCCCCATCTCTCCTTCTGCCCCTCAATTCCTCACTTCTTTCATCCCTCTATCCCACGTGTCCACGATTCCTCAGAGAAAGGCAAACATCCATCTGAGTTACGGCCTCATCCTATTGCGAATCAGCCCGGTCTGCATGCATGCATGCACACCCACACACACACACACACACACACACACACTCTCTCTCATCCCAGCTCCGCCAATGTTTATGAACTCTGCTTCAAGGTGTAAAATCAGGGATAGCAGAGTCCAAAACAGCCCTGGTTACATTACGGTTTTGAAAGCTAGCTAGCCGGCTTGCTAGCAACAATAGCTAATAGAAGAATATTTACCACTTTAATTTTGACAAAAGGTGCTTTTAATTTTGCCTTAATGAATCTCTTCTTGGTGGGGTTGAAAGGCCTCTGACTGAATCACCATTAAAGACCATGTGGCACAAATACCGTCCAATGCTAATGAAATTATTTTACAAGTGCTGGCGGCAACTCTAGGCCAGTAGTTTCAATTATGTGCAATACGGCCCCAAGAGTCTGCAGGTTTTCATTCCAGTACCTTCCACCAGAGAGGGGGAAGTAATCAGTAATGAAAACCTGCATATGCTTGTGCCTCTGTGGATCATGTCAGCCACTCTGTATGTTCAGTGGTTGAAACATTGGTAGAAATTCTAGTAATTCTAGCAGTTAGGGACAATCAGCTGCGTGGAAGGCCACTGTTCTATGATTGATATCTTCAATCTATTTGTCTGTACTGTAGCCCCCCCGCCTATATTTCCTTCACCACCAAAGTTTTTACCACAATTTCTGTGGCTACAGCACAAAAGCACCAAAGTCACTATTCCGTGTCAATGCAGAGCACCAGCTGACATGGAGCTGTTAATGGCACTGTAGATATTGGCCCTGGATAAATACCAAGCTAAGGTCTCATAGGGGTCAGTGTATTAAAATCAAAGGTGGCACGGGTGCATTGGGTATACAAAACAGAAAACCTTGCTTAAAGGGCAAATCCAGATTGGCTCAACACTTTTGAAGTATAGGACAGCACTCCCAGGAATTTTAATTCTGCAAAATTAACACTTCTCTGCAAAATATTGCAAGGGTTTGCAAATTCTGACCACTCTCCACACTTAGAAATATACCTGACTACCGTTCAGGGACAACTGTTTTCACAAATCATCAGATTTTTCCCTTAGTAAAAAGTCTAATCAAAGCACTTGTCAACAAGCAAACCATCCACCTTTTTCTTAAGACTCATGAATTTATCTTATTTATCTAAGTTAAAAAATATCTGCCAATTGCTTTAAAAACCCACTGCAAACACACAGACAAGCGTAACCCTTCATGGAGGATGAATTATCCTGACCAGACTTTTCCCAGATGATGATGCACTGTCTCTGATACTAAAGCTCATGTATATGATATACTGTATCAGTCTAAAATCCAACTGCTTAGTCAGTGATGTGCTAGACAGTCATTTACCAGCTGGCGGCAAAAGTAGCCAACACAAATATATTTGACTGCTTTGAGATTTATATGCCTAAGAAACCCTCCAATGCTGTAGACAGCCCTTCTCACTTTTGAGTCATTTTTTTTTTTGCCACATTTCTGCTGAGTAACTTCCATGCCAGCCGGTTTTAACGTTGGGCATCTCACCATGACAATGTTATAGAGGGCATTATTATCTTAAGCAATAAGACAAGAGAATCACTGCTTTACAGTGATTTTTGTTAGGAATGAAGTGGAGTAAAAAAAAACGCTTTGGTGTAGTTCGTTTATAGCCTAACGTTAGCTTTTTACTTCTGGCGATTGCATTTACGCTTCAAAAATCAGAGAGGTGGTGTTCATTTGTGCAGATTATCTTGCTGAACAAAACGTGTAAGTATCATAAACTTTTGTTTTCCACAGAGCTTATTTTCTGCAATAATCCAAAATCCAATGCAAAAATCCCATTGTTTTTTTTTCCAGGGAACCAGGATGATGCTAACTTCCGGGTTGGCCTACAAAAATACGTCATCCCTGTACCACTTTATTTGTATAGCCCTTAATCACACTTACATCTCCTTGACCATTATGTGGCCTGCTCTAGCTTTGATCTTTGCTGGATGCCCACTCCTAGGGAGAGCAGCAATGGAGCTGCATTTTCTCCATTGGTATACAATCTGTCTCACTGTAGACTGGAGGCCCAAGTCTTTTCCAGCCTTACGAGCCTCAACAACTCTTCTCTAGAGGTCCTCTGAAGTTTCTTTTGACCGGAGCTTATTCCACTTCAACAGATAGTTTTTTTTGGAGAGCAGACTTTGCTGGTAACCAAACTTGGTGGGGGTTTTATATGTAGGGGTTTGCCGAGTATGTTGACCAAGCAAATATTTGTATGGGTGTTTTTTTTCAGAGTATTTACAGATATTCAGACCAATATTTGTCCTTTTTTTTCTTAATTCGTTTAATTGGGTACGTCCGCTATCTATCAGTGATGAATTCACATTGTAATGTGATTCCGGCAGGGTGATAGGACCCATACAACTCTCGTTGTTCATTCACAGAACACGTCAGCAGAGAGCACACTGGACCTGCTCTGTTTGAAATGCCAGTTATTTAATAGCCTGCCTTCTTGTTCTCAGGGTTTGTATAACCTCTCAGGGCTTTACCCTTTCAGCAGCAGTGCTATTGTCAGTGGTTGGAAGATGCCTCGCTAAGGGCAGCTCCTAGCTAACTCCTAGCTAAGCACACGTGACAAGCTAAGATGGCCTAGGGTGAACGTTACCCTCTCTCTCTCTCTCTCTCTAATAACAAAATAGATGTGATTAAAAACAATCAAACAAAAACAATTAACTAAGTAGTAAATAAATAAATAAAATTAATTAAGTAGTTCCATATATAATGTATGGAGCCCCCGAAGTGACATGGAGGAAAAAAACAAAACATGTACTGGGACAAACACTGACTATAGTTTTGCGAGATCTCGAGTTTCTTTTGCGAGATCTCGAGTTTCATTTGCAAGATCTCGCAAATCCAACAATGCGTATGAGAACCGCCGTCTACTGAAAACCCGGCACAACCTGAAGCCGCTAAGGCACTGACCCGGAAGTTAATTTAAAAAGGAAGAAAGAAAATATATGCAAAAAAATAGACAAAAAGCTTTGACTGTCGTCCCAGCTGATATGAACGATAATGTTCACACCTTATAACCTTATTCCTTTTTCTTTTCTTTTTTTTTTTCCTTCGGCTTTTTTCCCCCCTCCATGTCACTTCGGGGGCTCTGTAATAATGTGTCCTCTGTGATTCAAAAAATATGAAACAAGTTGTGTTAATTTCAGAGTTTCAATAGAGTTAATTTCTCTATTTTGTTTGTCCTCTAATGCCATTTTTTAATCAAAGGAGCTATTCTATATATAGTTTAAATGGTTTTCATACTTTACTACCTCAATAATTTCAAACTGGTTTTGGCAAAAATAACTACCATTCTTGTTTAAGCCAATTAGCACCTTCCATAGCAGTCATTATCCTAGAGGTTCATACACTTACATGTAAAAGTAATTTGTTAAATCACATTGTGTTTATCTATTGTTCTGACCAGACCATATTTTAGGAGCTATTTATACAGGAATGCAGGAAATTCATTCACAAACTTTTTCTCGCAACTGTTTAACCCCCATCTATGTACAGGGAAGTTTCTCCTCTTTTGGAAGGAGTGGGTACAAAGTGGTATCCTGGTGCTAGGTGATCTTTACAAGAATCAATAACCCAAGTCGTTTGTTGAGCTTCAGGATGAATTTGGCCTACAAAGACAGCAGACTTGGCCTTACCTACAGATACAGAGCCTTCTGAAATGTACCTCCTGAATACTTTCTAACTATGGCAAAGGTCATGACGCCTCAGGCTTCTAATCTTTGTTACCAGAGAAGGCCAACACCAAGTACTTTGAAAACTCTGGGAAACTGACTTGAATGTTCACTTTTCAGATGGAGAGTGGGCAGACATCCTTGGTAACACCAAGAACATGTCAAGAGAGATTAATCCAATTTAAAATTCTGAACAGGGTTTATTGGACACCTTCCAATCTCTACAGGGTTAAGCTAAAGGACAACCCAGACTGCTGGAGATGCTCAGTTAAGGGCACCTTAGTCCTCTGGGGCTGCCCTAAAGCTCAAGATTTCTGGGTACTAGTACACAAATGTATTGAAAGAATCTTTGGCAATGAGATTCTCTTTTGTCCTCGCCTATTTGTGTTAGGAGAACTCTCTACCTTGAAAGATACACTTCCCTCAATATACACTGACTGGGTCCGTACTGCAGTCATGCTGGGTAGAGATTTGCTTGTCCATCACTGGAAGTCAGCATACGCTCTGTCACTGGGGGATTGGCACATTCTGCAATGTAGAATGGCAGCATACGAGAAGTTGTCTTTCTCCTTATTCATAAAATGGAAAAGATGTAGCAAGAAGATAATGTATGCACATACAAAAAAGGGTAGGCCAGGTGCTTAGTATTGCAGCATGAATCAATAAAAAGAAGGAAAATACCCGCACACTAGAATGATGCTGAAGTTGTGGCAGCATCATTTCGACAGGTATACAGGCTACAACTTCTAAACACACACTGAGGGTGCATCATTCCATTGTGCCGGTGTTTTCCTTCTTTTTCACAAAATTGAAAAGCATTACCTGCCACCAGATGGACACAAAGAATGGCAGTTGCACAGTAGGGTGAATGACAGACTTGGACTGTCACTTTCTGAGTTGTTCTCCGTTCATTTTTAGAGAGAAATCAAACTTCTGAGTGCCTATTTTTCACATCTGTCTGTTTTGCATATGCTCAAGGAGGAAGCCATCGCAATCAGAACCCGTTTTCAACCAGCCGCTACTTGGCTTTCTACGAAGGGTTGCGTACTTACCCAGTATGGCATAGTAAAATGGGAAGAGGGCAGGGTCGGTTGAGAACTGAGGGAGAGCGTAGAGACCACCAGGTAGGGAATTCCACAACAACCGGTTTCTGGACACATGGGAGCTTACCCGGTCCTGGATGATCTGGATGGGAGAAGAGGGGGATGAAGAGGAAGAGGAGAAGAAGGGGTTTGGGAAGATTGGGAATGGCCAGATGAAGGAGATGAGGTAAAAAAAGATTGTAAAAATAGAAGGGATGAACAGGAAGTGTGAGAGAAAGCAAAAGGCAAGGATAATAGGGAACGAAAAGGGGAACGACAGGTGAAAGAAAGAACAGAGAAAATATAAGGTAGGTGAATGGAGGGGTGGAGAAAATGTGAGGCAAGATGAAAAGAAAGGTGATTAGTACTATAATTGCCCTCTCTCCCTCTTTGTCAGCCACACAGCGCACATATAATACTACACACACACTTACACCAGTGTATCTGCAGGTTTCAGACAGCTAAATTTCAGACTTTTTGACACCTTTTTTAAATGCTACCTGGATTTGAATTTAAGACCAATTTAAAAACTCCATAAAAACTGACAAAACCAGCTTGTGTCTGACTGAACAAGCCAAAGTTCTGAAACTAAAAAGAAAGTAGGTTTCTTTATACAACCCTGTATCACAAACAAGCCTCAAAAAACTTTACAAGCCTAACTAGGTCATCAGACTTATGACAATCAATTATTCATCAAATGATGAAAATTAAGATGTGAATATTAAGAATATGATCAGAGCAAAAGCACATGAAAACAGGTTGAAGAGCAGGGGTAGTTCAAGAAAAATGAATTGTTAAAGGACATGAAGCTGTGTTTAGTAAGGCAGATACAATGAAAAAGCAAGAGTGAGAGTGGACATGCAGCACAATGAAACCAGTCACTGCATGGTGAAAAAAAAAGACATAATAACTGCCTTAAATTTAGCTCATGTATTTTAAAGTTGACACATGTAACATCTACAAATGATTAATATATTAATGTTGAGGCATTAGTATAATTACTGTACACAAATAAGACCACCTCAGAGAGCAGCATCTACATTGCATTTTACATTGTGTGCCACCAGGTCTGATTTGTTGAAATCTGGATTGCTTTATGGCACAAAACAGGCAGAGGGGGCTGTTCTCCCAGCACAAACGGCAACATTAGCAACAGGGTTTATGGATAATAGCACTAACACTAGGCTACCAATCGCCTCAACGCATAGTTTTAATTTTAAGACAGAGGTTTTTTTAAGGCAGTGATGAAAGATGACGAGTGACACACAAACATACATTGAGGTTTCATTTTATTTTCAGGGAGATGAAACACAGTGACACCCTGGCAGTGAGATGATCATTAATTTGGTGGGATGGCTCACTGGTTTCTGGATGAAAGGAAGCTTTTGTGGGTTTGAGTAATGTTTGTCTCTTTCCTTCTCGTCTCGTCTCTCTCCAGTTGTCACAGATTCAGACACCAAGTCTACCCATCTGATTAACTGAGGATGACTTTTGCAAGGTATGATGGTTTTATTTACTTGGCGCAAAAGATATCTTTTCACACCGCAAAGCTATAGTCTGTCTCCCAGTGCCATAAATTACACAGGCATAGGCAGTGTGTGTGTGTGTGTGTGTGTGTGTGTGTGTGTGTGTGTGTGTGTGTGTGTGTGTAAGGGTTGGAACAACATGGGTTTTTGAAAGTCAATACATATTGACCTTTTGTGTTGATATTCTATATTTTTGGTGTGACCATTGTCATACTAAGTATTCAGTGTTTCCCCCCCAGAATGATATCCTTGTCAGGGTGGAAAAGCCTCTATAACAGCATTTAGACCGTCATGGGACACTACATTATTTTTAGATGGGTTGCCACCTGTCCGACTTAACGTCAGAGGTGGAAATTAACAAATAACATTGTGTAATTACAGTATTTTTATTTTATTAATACAACTTTTTTGAGTACTTCAAATAAACTGAATAAATACAGATCATCTCCAAACCTCGGAGTGATTATAAACTGATCTTTTTATTTATTTTTTTACCTTTTGTTGCAGGGCCGAAAACAGGCAAACAGTCAATTACAGTTAATAATTCTTGTTGAAAAGCAATTAAGTAATTTTATTAGTATTTTTAGTATGTGTAGTGGCAAACAAAAAGGTTTTCAATACCACTTAGTTAGTGTCCAGGAATGCAAACGTATGCAAACAAAAGGGAGGGAATCCAAAGTCCAAATAAGTCCATTTATTTTTCTTGAGCAAAAAATAATACAGCACAAACGGTACTTAAAGATTTTAAATGATACGTTAAGAATACGGTAAAAACTGGTAAGTGCTCCTGGCCTACCAACTTCCATTTCCTCCTCATGCCCTATACTGGCATCCCTTTCCAAAAAAAACCATTGGCAATCAAAACCATGGGTAGGGGCAGCCAGGTAACTAAAACAGGTGAGTAATTAGTATTACACCTATCAAAAATGGGAGGTAAGTATGTAATCTAAATAAAAGTGAAAACAACTATAGATATATAATAGAAACAAACAAAACAAAACTTAACAAATGGCTCCTACAGTGTGTAGTAAGTAGTAAGTAACCACACAAGTAATTTCAGTACTCCCTCCACCTCTGCTTAATGACTGGAGGTCAAAGCAATTCATACTCAAATACACACAGAAATACTATTTTTAAGTATTCTGTTTCTCTTTCTCTCTGACTCCTAAGCAGTGTACTGATCTGTGGAGAATTGGCTTGGTACTTACAGCCAGCTCTTCACACACACACACACACACACACACCCTGGCACCAACTGTCAGACTCTCAGTGTGTGGGCCACTATACTTATCAACAATGCCTCATTTCACCCGTTTAGCTTGATAGCATGCTGGCTCGGAGTTTTTAGCACATCTGGACAGCAGTGAATGGCTGTCAGTGGGCCTCAGTCTAATTTCATACCCTGCTAGTGACAGGCATCTGGTGGCATTGCTAACGCCTTGTTTTAATTGTGGTTTAAGAACAGTTTTGCTGCAATGCTATGAAAAGATGATAATCTGACTCTAGAGGAAGACAGGGCGGCACAGTTGCTTAGTGGTCAGCATTGGCACTTCACAGCAATATGGACACAGGCTTCATTCTCAACCCTGGTCCTTCCTGTGTGAAGTTTGCATTTTCTCCCCGTGTTCACCTGGGTTTCTTCTTCAGTCAGGTGGATTGGAGACTATAAAGTGTTAGTGTGATGGACTGGTGACCTGTCCAGTGTTCCTGCCTTACTGACAATGCGTGCTGGGACAGGGGACATAACATATTAAAGCAATAGATCACGTTTTTGAAAGATTGGCCTCTTGAGATTGGTCACCTTAGACGTTGAGTACAACACAGACACCAAAATCATCCATGTGTCCCTGGTAGATCATTGGCAGTTATGGTCCATGCTAACACTTTAGCATACACTACATTGAGTGATAGTAGGCTCCAGGTTAGCTAGTATTAGCATACCACTACACTACATTATTCAATCATGTTATTTACACAACAACCCAGGCATACACATATACAAAACAGAAAAACAGACTACAAGTGCATACAAAAGCTGTATTCATTTTTATTTGAAATAACAATGTATATTTAATATGCAAGTTTTAAGAATCAGTATGAGCATGGCTATCTAGGTAACAAAATATTTAGAGCTTAACTATCAAAGTGCGTCGAGCACAGAAAAAAGACAAAAAGTGTTGTGTTGTCCATTGAGTTCTTGGGTTAGCAGCATACCGTTGACAGCAAGCCTGGAATGAAACATAGCGTTAGCCACTAGCTAGTTAGCTAGCTATGTTAATGTTAATTCATGCTGTTAAATAAGGTGACCAGATTTCTGAAATGAAAACCGGGGACATTTCCAGTTCGGCGGTCAATATATCATTAAAATATGCAATGTTATTATCTATGAAATAAAAAAAGGGGACAATTCCGGTTTCATGTATTTTGACCGCTGTTGTACTGTCAGACATCCCAAGTTGACAGATGCCGGACTCGCGCTGCAATCACAATTATGAGAGAACTACTCCAATATTCTTATCATTACCTCAGTTACTCCTGATTAGGGGATCATAAGACACAAATCACTTACTCATTCTCTCTGTTCCTGATGTTTGATCCTGATGACACTACAAAAATAAGAATTACTTATAACTACTATATTATATGCCTACCATCCATGTTAGCAGCCATTTTGTTGTCAATACACTTTAATTTTATAATCCATAACGGCTATTGTTTCCCCTTTATGCCTATTAATTTAAAATAACCTGGACTGAACTTTAAACCAACCAGGTCTAATACTCACGGCTTTCTGGTCTCTCACTTAGCCTACTGTGTCTTTAGTGCATCCCCCTCTTCTTTTCACCATCTTCCACCGTCAATACTGCAATCACAAGAAAACTAGTAGATTATTATTTCCCCTTATGTCTATTAACTTAACTGAAGCTTGACTGAACTCTAAACGTAAAATATTATTTCACTTTGCGGTCTGTTTTTAACGCACAGTTAAAAACGGGGACATTTCCGGGGACAGCTCCAGCCAGGGACAGACCACCAAAAACGGGGACTGTCCCCGGAAAATGGGGATGTCTGGTCACCCTATGTTAAAATGAAGACCAGAGATTAGCTAACATTACTACACCGGTGACAGTTAAGGTAGACTACCTCTTTGACAAAAGTAATGTTATTGATAGTTCATCTAACATTAAATGAGCTAATGCTAATTTTAGAGGCTAAGTAGGTTAGCTGACGTAATGTCACACTCAATCTATAACACCTTTACTAAATCCTCTACTAATATACAGCTGCCAACTAGGTGAAATTGTCCAGTAGTTTACCATAAATTACCACTCACTGTGAGATGCCTCTTAGTCCATTCATTTTCAGTAAGTGAACTGCAAGTAGTTGTCCTCAGTTGAAAACTCGTCTCTCAGCTCACTCCAGAGGGAGGCAACGGTGCGGCGTTAACATTGACCGAACTACTGGGTACTGCCGACCGGAGCCGCAGGATAAGCACATCACTGACAATGAAAACAGTCAATTTAGGAAGCAAAAGGAACCAAACAACCCATAATTCTGACCCAACGTGTTCAACCCAGCAATGTGTTTACAGAAACAATCCAGCTTTTGTTTTGTAATGGCTGGTGAAATCCTGTGTGGAGAAAGGAAAGGGAAAAGTGAATGGAGATGAGGGGATGATGAAGATAATGATGATGGTGGTGATGATGATAATGATTATAATTTATTAAGCAAAAATGATAACACTGACAAAGCCTTGCCATATTTCTCTGTATTTCACAGAGATGGTACAGTGAGAGGAAGAACTTGAACAAGAAGTGAACTAAAAACAATGGAGATGAGGTAGGCTGGGCTGTTGAACACCCCCAAGGTCAGTTCACACTCACCCATTGGACTAGCAAGGTCATTTAATGAGCCAGCCTCTAGGTGTCTGGTCTCTACAGCAAGCATACACCCACACAAACACAGTCTCGCCTCTCTTGGGCTGCCAAAGGTTATACAGACCTCCTTTCACACGGCACGATCATGCACCTCATGTCCAGGTTGTGTCTAGACATTGAACATTAAAATGCCTGTCTCTGCTATACAGATTGCTGTGCACATCACTTGCTCTCCTAATATTTATGTCCTTTAAATGTGACAAAAGTATGTTATTATCCAAGCTGGGTTTTTTTCTGTTGCTATATGTTGATTGGAGACACACTGTATACTCTTTGTTGTTAATGAGGCCAAATTCACCATCACTGCATACATTTTTGCTCTCTCCAAATACAATCTGATCACCCAGGACGCATGTTAATGCCAGGTGAAAAGGTCTTATAGGTCTAGTACTGTCCATTCCTTCCAGCTCCTTCTTCATCTACTGACTAGAAAAGTAAGGGTGGAGAAAGCCACTCGGTAGGGAGCTTGAAGGACTGAATGGAGATAATGTTGGGGGGAGGAACTGTTCTACAAGTTAGAGACAGTTGTTTAGGGAGAGAAGAGCATTACTTTACCAAATTGCATTTTTGCAGCCAATCCTTGTCACAAGCTCTAAGTTGCCCTAGAGTGAGGCAATTAAAGCCCAAGTGCTCAAGCGGAGTTGTTCCATGGAGTAGAAGACTGTGGTTGGACTGGGCAGCACCCAGTGTGAATGTGCTGTATGAATGTGAAGCAGGGTGTTGGTGAAAAAGAGTGTACAAGCTCAATTGACTTTCCCTGTATGAATACAGGAAAAAATATGCCTGGATAATAACTGGGGAAGTATTTCTTTAGAAGGGTTTGTCTTTGGGAGGTGAAGTACAGGGCGTGGGACTGTGCACTATAGAATATGGATGCTGCAGTTTGGTTGTTTAAACAAAGCTATGCTCTTGAAACTCCATCCAAAACTCCCATTAAGACTGTTTTGGCAAGCTTACCTCCAGTGTAGTTAAGACGATTTTGGCTACAGAAGAGAAATAGGCGTCCCAGAGGAACTGAGTCTGCTGGCGGAGAGCCAAGATCCTGTCACGGCCCACAGACCGGGTAATGGAGGGAACCTGTAGGAGGAGAAGAAGAAACGGGAGAGGGAAAACACCACAGAGTGAGAAAGTAAGTGAGATTTTAAACAAGGTTGTGTGAAGGAAAGGGAATGGGTGTGTGGAAGAGTCGAGTCAGGCAGACAGACAGAGTGGGTCATTCTCTGGCTGTGCAGGAAAGATTATAGGAAATCCTTAATTTCTCAGACTCTCCTACCCCCTCATCTTCCTCCATCCCCAGAGAGGCATGGCAACCAAACCACCCGTTGTCCAACTCTAACGCTATGTTCACACCATGTGGGAAAAGACGGTAGATGTAGGCGCCTTACTAGAAAATGCCGTTTACATCAGCTTTCAGCTTGTAAATGCCGTTTGGCCATGAACCCTGATTTCCCCAACCTCCCGAATTCTGACGTCACCAACAATGAAATACCTATAGCCAAGTGTAAGGAACGATCAAAATCAACTATTTCGTCACGAGTCATTTTGGGATCACAACTCTTAAAATACCAGGGCACAACGCAACTACATGCTGGATTTCTCAATTGTGGTCAACATCGCAAAATCGGTTTGCTGTAAAACATGAACTCAAATGTATCACTGGCTAAATGCATGTGTTAAGCATTACAAAGTTGATACGGATCAATCAAAGTGTGCAGAAAACTTCAATCATCGCATCTTGACGTGAACACTTGCAAGTTATTGGTTGAACCGGCAAGTCTTTCCGACGGATATTCCCAGATGATGTAAATGCAGCGGTAGCGTCCATGGAAGCTCACCTGAGGGAGCTATCATCAACCAGTAACAGGGCTATACTGGCCTCTGTGGCCCAATGGGATGAAAGAATAAGTGAAGATGACTGAGGCAAAGCAGATTCGAGCCAACTGCATGTGTTTTATCAAAATGGACAATTTTGATTGGTCAAAACAGGTGCTCTCTGCATTGGCAGCTACCTATCTACTCATGTCAAAAAATGAGGATTATATCTCTCTTAAATAGGCAGTACCACTATCCTCCGGCAATTAATCACAATAACAATCTTTATTTATAAAGCACTTTCCAAAAACACAAAGCGTTTTACAAAGGAGTAAAAAAATCAAAAATCAATACAAGCAACAAGCAATGAAAACAAGCTAAGAAATATTAGATTGGGAAGGATCCGACTTCCTTTGTGTGGACTTGAGGTCACTATCCAAGGTGCTGGCAATGTGCTCATTGTAGAACTCTATGTAACATCATTTACTCTGTTAGAACCCTTTAAGGCTCTAGACGTGGTAATCTCTTTAGATGTGGGGAAGGCGTTTGATAGAGTTGAAGGGCCATATTCTTTTGCTGCTCACAGAATCTCTTGTAAAAGCCTCATCAGAAGGCACGTATTCCTCAAATACACAGATATCATGTTGTTTGATAGGATCCAGTAAAAGTAAAGGGTCCCTCAACGTTCTAAAGCACGTAGGATGCAACCGCGACATCCTAGATTTGAATCCGGCTTTTGTTGCATGCCTGTCTCTCTCTGGGCAAAAAAAAAAAAGCTTTAAAAAATAAAGTTTCTTGAAAAGGGGATTTAAAAACGGGTGTCAAGCTTTTATGCAGGAATCATATGTCAAAGTCCAAGACTGTTTGAAATCTATCCAAACGTTACATCCTTTGTCTCGGGTTCAGAACTACTGGAATGTCTTTAAATCCCCAGCCATGCACTCCATGACTTTTGTTCTTTCGTTCTTCTAGCTGTAACTTCACAAGGAGGCCTGAACCAATGCTGTGACAGCTATTTTCCCAATGTAGCCCTGGTAAGGGTTAAATAAATTGAGTCCTTTTATGAGGTTAAAGTCATAAAGTAAGAAATGAAAGTGAAACTGAGGTTGTTTTAATAACACTTAATAAGGGCATACATGGTTAATAGTATGTGGAAGATAAAGAATAGAAATGTGTTTAAATTTATTTTTGAACATAAATAGTTAAACGTCGCGAAAGTACCCTTCTAAATGTTTATGTGGTTTCGTGCTGTTTTTTGATTGGTTAAGTCCCAGGAAGGGAAAAAGAATGAGAAGAGCGGGAGACAGTAGCGAAGTGGTGACCGGAGAGTGTGAGGGTATTAATGAAGTTTATGTTGAGTAGAATAAGAAAACGTCGTTAAAGGACATCGCATGTTTCCTCGGTAACTGTGCGCTTATTGAGGCGAGTTTTTGTGTGAGTGTGCGTTTGGTGCAACTTAAAGCTAAGTGAACTGTGAGTCGGAGGGACGACGCGCCGGACCGGGAAGGACTGGATACGTTTTCTGACGGGGAGTTCATGGACGCTGTTGCCGGGTTTTCTTGGACGTCCGTTAAGGATTTATTCATCGGAACTGGGACTTCGCTGTGTTTGTTGTCTTCGCGGGAGGAGAGGATTTCTATCGGCCGCGCCGCACCCGAGCCACGTACAGGCCTGCAACGGGTTTTTCCCCTTCAGCGTGAGCGTGTGCGAGTGTGTGTGTGTGGGCCCACTTAAGGTATAGAGTTATAAGTGCCATTACTGTTGTGTGTTCATCCTGACCTAAGGTTTAGGGGTATATTTTTGAAGTAATTCATTTCCTTTTCTGACGTGAATATAAGTTTAGTTTAGTCAGAAGGTATTGTTTATTTATTTTAAGGGGCTAATTCGTGTGTTTGGGGAATTGGTTATTGTCTATGTGTAAATATCATTTCGAAGGGCTTATATTTGTGTTTGTGCAAAACCTTTAAGTAAAGTGTTTTTTTGTTCAACCCTTATAGAGTTGTCTGGGATCAGTTACTATAGTATAAGAGGTATAATTTTTGTTATTGTAATTAGAGTGGTATTTCACTCAACTCAGGTAAACCTTCGGGTAGCTACCTTAATCTACACGAACCCAAAATATCACCCCATCAGCCATAGCACGCAGTGGGGTGCTACATAAAATGGAGGCACCGCTGGGATAATTTAGTTTCAAATTAGTTGCTGACCCAGACAACAAGAGCAGTTAAGTGAAATAAGCCAAAACGTTTAAAAGAGAATTAGTTATTTAAAAAAAACAAAAACAAAAAAAAACACCTCAGTTCAGTAATAAAGACTACATTAAAGCTGCAATAATTTTAGTTCATAGGTAAAAAAAAAAAAAAAAAAGTTAAAAGTAACGCCTTATTTCCTTTATTGATATACTGTAAAAAAGATAAATAGTGATTTTTCTGAGCTCCGGTAAACAGTATTGTGCAGCTAACAAATAAAGAGCACTATGGCACAACTACAGCACTGGTGCAAAGGAGAAGGCATTGACCCTTTACATGCCATACTCGTCAAGGATGTCCCAGAAGACACAGAGATTGAATTTGTTGAAGAAACTCTGCAGTCCATAAAAGCTCTTGGACGTGTTAAGGTCAGAGGAAGGATGTATGATCCTCAGTGTCAAGGCCTAACGATATTATGTGAATGCAGAGAGAAAGTTAACACAGCAGCCATCCCTTTGGACGTGTTACCAGAAGGCGGTGATTCAGCATGGAGGATTGTTGGACCCTCCGAGGAGAAAAATACATCCCCAGATGAGCAAATAAGGGATGCTGCACAGGAACCACAACAAGTACCGGATTCTGTTTTTCAACTCCAAGCGTCCACACCTGAAGCTATTATCAGAGCTGTGGGAGACATAATGCAGAGAACATATAGACCTGCAAGTGACAACAACTCATACAGGAGGTTGCGAACTTTCTCTGGTGTACTCCCCACACCTCCTGGAGAAGAGCAGCTGGATAACTGGATAGAGCAAGCTCGACTAATGATAGAGGAGTGTGACCGACCAGACAGAGAAAAACGAATGAAAATAATGGAAAGTGTAAAGGGTCCAGCATTAGAGATCCTGCAAGCTGTTCGTTTCAACAATCCCGATGCAACGCCTAAAGAGTACATTGATGTGGTTGAGAACACTTTTGGCACCTCTGAAACAGGCGAAGAACTCTACTTTGCCTTTAGAATGATCTGTCAGCAGCCAAGTGAGAAGCTTTCTGCATTTCTGAGGAGGATGGAAAGAGTTTTGAACAAAGTGGTCCAAAAAGGAGGTTTGGAACAGACCTCAGCAGACAAAGCACGTCTTGACCAGCTCATTAAAGGAGCCACCAGATCTGACATGATGCTCCTAAACCTTAGGCTTAGGGAGCGAAGAGATAAACCACCTACCTTTTTGCAGCTGTTGAATGAGATCCGCATGGAGGAAGAATATGAAGCCTCCCGGCGTAAATTGAACCCAACCAAATCAGTGCATGTTAAGACTGTTACAATACCAGCAGAGGCAGAGATGAAAGATCTCAGAGCTGAGTTACAAGAGCTGAGGTTCCAAGTCACTGAGCTTACAGCCCTGTCTACTGCCCAGTCTCCTCGACCACCTGCCTCAGAACCTGCAGGCACTACTGAGGCAGAAGCCTCAGGGGAAGATAAAGACCTTCAAGCCCTAAAGAAAGAAGTTAAGAAACTGAGGAAAGAAGTCTCAGTCATGTCCGTCAAACCCACCCCAGTGTATAAAGATGCACAGCCCCGGCAAGATCCTCTGCCTTTCAACCGTTGGCAGAGAGCCCCACCTCAAAGAGACTCCAGTGATTTCTTCTGCTACCGTTGTGGTGAGGATGGGCATTTTGCTACTAAATGTAGTGCTGCTGAAAACTACCCAAAGGTGATACAGAAACTAATCCGGGCACAGAGACAATCAAAGACACATCAAAGAGAACAACAAAGTGCCACTACAACGCCAGCTAACACAACAAATGCAAGTGTCAGGAAGAGTGCTGTGGGTGTGCAGGCGGATGGTCTGCCAGAGGGACTTGTAGGACCACCCTCCACTGCCAATGTGAAAGTTGATGGCACACCTTGCATCGCCATCCTGGACAGTGGTTCCCAGGTAACAATCATTTTCGACAGCTGGTACTCCAAGCACCTGTCACACATACCGCTACATCCAGTCAGTGGTCTAAACCTCTGGGGTCTGAGTGATTCAGAGAGCAGCTACCCCTACAGAGGTTACATCCAAGTTAACTTGGAGCTCCCAGAGAAAACACCAGGCAAAGCCAAGTCAATTCCTGTTCTCGCCTTGGTATGCCCAGACCCTCGCTGCTCAGACAACATCCCTGTCCTGGTTGGAACCAATGTTCGCAAAGTCAGACCATACACCTCCAACAAGGATGTTGAGGAACCAGACAACATCCGGGCATTGAGAGTGTGTGTTCCAGAGCAGAAGGCCCGACCCTTCCCAGCCACTAAGCCTCCCAGAGACAACCCTGATTACAGCCCTGTGGCTGAGGTGAAGTGGTCCGGCCCTGGTTCTCTTGTCATTCCGGCTGGCAGTGAGTATATCGCCACCTGCAAAGTCAAAGAAAAGCACAGTCTGGATGATAGTGTCCTCATCACAGAACGTGCACCCTCACCAGCTCTCCCTCCCGGTGTGCTGGTGCAGCCAACTGTTCTGTTCTCAAAGATGATGGACAAAAACAAGTTCCTAGTGCTGCTACGAAATGAGTCATTAAAGGCCACCTCCATTCCCATGGGCACCGTGATTGCACATCTGCATGTAGCTGATATGGTGACCGAGGTCCCAAAGTCAAAGATTCCCCAAAAGATTGACTCGTCACTGTTTGATTTTGGAGATTCCCCCATCTCAAATGAGTGGAAAGACCGTCTAAAACAGAAACTCTCTGAGAGGTCCAACGTGTTCTCACTTGATGAATGGGACGTTGGATTTGCCACGGGAGCGGAACATCACATACGGCTAACTGATGAGACTCCATTCAGAGAACGGTCTCGCCGTATATCACTTGCTGACCTCGATGACCTTCGACGTCACCTTCAAGGACTCCTGGCAGCAGGAATAATAAAGGAATCGAGAAGTCCCTATGCGTCACCCATTGTCCTAGCGCGAAAGAAATCCGGACAATTGCGCATGTGCGTGGACTATCGAACGCTGAACCGAAGAACGATCCCTGATCAGTACACCATGCCACGTATTGATGATGCACTAGACTGTTTGACTGGAAGCAAGTGGTTTTCAGTGTTGGACTTGCGAAGTGGCTATTACCAGATACCCATGGCCGAAGAGGATAAGGAGAAAACCGCCTTCATTTGCCCATTGGGTTTTTATCAGTTTGAAAGAATGCCGCAGGGGATCACAGGAGCCCCGGCGACATTTCAAAGACTTATGGAGAAGGCGGTGGGTGACATGCACATGCTTGAGGTCATAGCGTATTTGGACGATCTGATCATCTTCGGGAAAACCCTGGAAGAGCACGAACAAAGACTCTTAAAGGTGATCGACAGACTGGAAGAGGCTGGTCTGAAGCTGTCAATTGACAAGTGTCAGTTCTGTCGGCCACAAGTGACCTATGTGGGACACATAGTGTCAGAAAATGGAATCGCCACAGACTCATCCAAAGTTGAAGTGGTAGCTCATTGGAAACAACCCACTGATCTCCCATCATTGCAGTCCTTCTTGGGGTTCTGTGGGTACTACCGTCGTTTCATAAAGAACTACTCCATCACAGTCAGACCTCTTACCGAACTCTGCAAGGGTTACCCCCCAACTCAGAAGAAGAGAAAAGCAGCCAAGGCACCTGATAAGACATACTACAAAGTGAGTGAACCCTTTGGGGACAGGTGGGATCAGTCGTGCACAGAGGCTTTCAAGAACATCATTCACTGCCTTACCCACGCACCTGTCTTAGCCTTTGCTGACCCATCCAAGCCCTATGTGCTGCACATAGACGCCAGCTTTCACGGGTTGGGTGCTGTGCTCAACCAAGAGTACCCAGCAGGGTTGAGACCAGTCGCTTTCGCAAGCAGAAAGCTCAGCTCCTCTGAGAAGAACTACCCTGTGCACCAGCTTGAATTCCTGGCACTCAAATGGGCTGTGGTCGATAAATTTCATGATTATCTGTACGGGGCTAAGTTTTTGGTGAGGACAGATAACAACCCCCTCACGTATATCCTCACCACAGCTAAACTAAATGCAACTGGTCACCGTTGGCTCGCTGCTCTCTCGACATACAACTTCACCCTCCAGTATCGACCAGGACGCAGCAACATTGATGCTGATTCACTGTCACGCAACCCCCCTCCATCTGATGACAGTGAGTGGCAAAACATGCCTCCTGAGAGTGTTAAAGCCCTCTGTAAGCAGATCTCCTGTGGGAAGTCACCTGGAGGTTACCCCAACTATGCCAAGCTCTTAGGAGTTTCTCCAGCGGCTATCCCAGAGTGTTATGTTTTCCCCACTCGCCTTGATCTTGGTTGTTTGAGCCAGATTAGCAAAAGAGATCTCATCCAAGCTCAAAACACAGACGCAGTGATCGCTCCAGTTAAGCAGTTAATTGGTGGCGGGCAACCAGCTACTCCAGATAAGAGTGTTGATCCAGGGGCTATGTGGCTTCGGAGAGAGGCAAACAAGTTGGTGATTATGGATGAACTGCTCTACAGAAAAGTGGAGAGACCACCTGGTACAGAAGTACATCAACTTGTTCTTCCCAAAGAGTATGTGTTCATGGTACTCAGATCCCTCCACGATGAGTCCGGACATCTGGGGGTGGAAAAAACACTCGAACTCATTCGGGACAGGTTTTACTGGCCTAAAATGGGAGCAGAAGTGGAACACTATGTCAAAAATTGTGGCAGATGTGTTGTAAGAAAGACGCCCCCTCAGAGAGCTGCACCTTTAAACCAGATAACCAGTAAGGGCCCACTAGATCTAGTGTGTATTGATTTTCTGTCCCTTGAACCTGATTCTCAGGGGTTTGCGAATATCCTTGTTCTGACTGATCATTTTACCAGATATGCACAGGCTTTTCCAGCAAAAGATCAGAAAGCTGCCACTGTAGCCAAGATTCTGTGCGAGCGATACTTTGTGCACTATGGACTCCCTGCACGCATACATTCAGATCAAGGGCGTGATTTTGAAAGCAGGCTAATCCAAGACCTCCTGAGAATGTTGGGGATCCGTAAGTCCAGAACAACCCCTTACCATCCTCAAGGGGATCCACAACCTGAAAGGTTTAACCGCACCCTCCTATCCATGCTTGGAACTCTGGATCCGAATCAAAAGCAGAAGTGGAGTCAGAAGATCAGTCAGTTGGTGCACGCCTACAACTGCACCCGAAACGAGGCGACTGGTTACTCACCTTATCTGCTAATGTTCGGAAGAGAAGCCCGTCTGCCTGTGGACATCTGTTTTGGAGTGTCCGAGGGGAGTGAACAGGGTGTGACGTACCAGCAGTATGTGACTAAGTTGAAAGCAGGTCTTCACAAAGCCTACCAACTCGCTACAGAAGCAGCGGACAAGAATCACAAGAGAAACAAGAAAGCACATGATCGGCTGGTCAAAGAGCAAGTCTTGGGAGAAGGAGATCGCGTGCTGCTGAGAAATTTCGGCGTCACCGGAAAGCACAAGCTGAAAGATAAATGGAGGTCAATGCCATACATTGTTGTTGGAAAAATGCCAAATCTCCCAGTCTACCAAGTGAAACCTGAAAGGGGAACTGGAAGTGTGAAAACAGTGCACCGAAATCATCTGTTACCCATCGGCTATCTAGTGAGACTGTCTGCAGATGGTGATGATCCACAGTTGCCATGGAGGCCTGGGACTCGGACACAGCAGAGACAGGCTCAAAGCCATGCACCGACTGTCAATAATGGGGATGCTTTACTCTCTTCAGAGTCAGAGTATGAGGATGTGGACCCACCCAGACCACTAGCAGAAGGATGGAGAGATTTTTTGTCACAGCCAGAGTTATTCACAAGACAACAGAGCCAAGTCGCAGATGATGATCAAGTTGTTTCACCAGCCAGAGATCTGGCAAGAGTAAACTCAAGCCTGGAGACTGTTGATATTTCAGAGGTAGATAAAGATTTAGAAGGGGGAGCAGATGTAAATGAGAACGAAGAAGATGAGGTTCAAGACGAACACTCATATGAAGAGGCTGACAAAGACTTAGAAGGGGGAGCAGAGGTAAATGAGCATGAAGGAGATGATGAAGAGCTCCGGGTGGAACGCCCAATAAGAATGAAGAAACCAGTGATAAGACTGAGTTATGATGAACTTGGAAAACCCTCCAACCAGCCGTTGACTGTCCTAAGCCACGGCGTACTGGTTGGGAGTGGCATCTACAGAGACTCAAGACACCTCCTTTGCCACACCATTTGGTGTCACCCTATGGCATTGTGCTCTTGGTGTTCTAGATTAAAACCCTCTAGACAGTACCAGCAGATCCAAGTTATTTAAACCCTGTAGTTTTGATGGGGACATCAAAAAGTTTAGAAGGGGGAGAGTGTAGCCCTGGTAAGGGTTAAATAAATTGAGTCCTTTTATGAAGTTAAAGTCATAAAGTAAGAAATGAAAGTGAAACTGAGGTTGTTTTAATAACACTTAATAAGGGCATACATGGTTAATAGTATGTGGAAGATAAAGAATAGAAATGTGTTTAAATTTATTTTTGAACATAAATAGTTAAACGTCGCGAAAGTACCCTTCTAAATGTTTATGTGGTTTCGTGCTGTTTTTTGATTGGTTAAGTCCCAGGAAGGGAAAAAGAATGAGAAGAGCGGGAGACAGTAGCGAAGTGGTGACCGGAGAGTGTGAGGGTATTAATGAAGTTTATGTTGAGTAGAATAAGAAAACGTCGTTAAAGGACATCGCATGTTTCCTCGGTAACTGTGCGCTTATTGAGGCGAGTTTTTGTGTGAGTGTGCGTTTGGTGCAACTTAAAGCTAAGTGAACTGTGAGTCGGAGGGACGACGCGCCGGACCGGGAAGGACTGGATACGTTTTCTGACGGGGAGTTCATGGACGCTGTTGCCGGGTTTTCTTGGACGTCCGTTAAGGATTTATTCATCGGAACTGGGACTTCGCTGTGTTTGTTGTCTTCGCGGGAGGAGAGGATTTCTATCGGCCGCGCCGCACCCGAGCAACGTACAGGCCTGCAACGGGTTTTTCCCCTTCAGCGTGAGCGTGTGCGAGTGTGTGTGTGTGGGCCCACTTAAGGTATAGAGTTATAAGTGCCATTACTGTTGTGTGTTCATCCTGACCTAAGGTTTAGGGGTATATTTTTGAAGTAATTCATTTCCTTTTCTGACGTGAATATAAGTTTAGTTTAGTCAGAAGGTATTGTTTATTTATTTTAAGGGGCTAATTCGTGTGTTTGGGGAATTGGTTATTGTCTATGTGTAAATATCATTTCGAAGGGCTTATATTTGTGTTTGTGCAAAACCTTTAAGTAAAGTGTTTTTTTGTTCAACCCTTATAGAGTTGTCTGGGATCAGTTACTATAGTATAAGAGGTATAATTTTTGTTATTGTAATTAGAGTGGTATTTCACTCAACTCAGGTAAACCTTCGGGTAGCTACCTTAATCTACACGAACCCAAAATATCACCCCATCAGCCATAGCACGCAGTGGGGTGCTACACCAATATAGAATACTAATGCTGTACCGTTTGCACTATTATTTATTCATTGTGGTAGAATGTGAGATGGATTGTTTCTTGACAGGTCTTTTGATGTTGTATTCAAGCCATGGTCTGTGGTATTGTTTCTCAGCAGGCATGTACCATACCATGTCCACACACACCGCATCATGTGTGTGGACACACTCACACACACAGCTGTGATCACAAATAACCTTTCTACCTGACATTGTGGGTTGCTTTTTTTTTGTTTTTTTTTTGCATTAGTCAACAGATATTTTGTAGACTTTTCTTTTCTACCTCTTGTCTGTATGTTGACCAGAGGGGGCCTAAAGGGAGGATGATTTTTTTCTTTGTATTGATTTTTTGACTGACTCTGTGCTTGTAAAGAATCTTAATCTCATTCAATGGAGATCTGCGATAGCCCAGCTGTACCTGCAAAATCTGCAGACTTGCTGGGAGACCAAATATTATACCAATGTGAAGAAGCTCATGATCCTCTTCCTGGTGTGCCCACATTGGCATGGAGGACAGCAGCAACTGTGGAGGGACTCCATAGAGGGAGAAAAGATGCTGCCAATGTGACCTGGGAGGTAAATATCCAGCTATATATCAGACAGAATTGAGTGCTGATGCACCTCATGCCTCCTTGATCAGGTCGGACATGGCTCAAGATGCCCCTCTGAGCTTTGCATTGTAACTCAAAAGGCGATATGCAGCCTTACAGCCAGTGTTCCTGAGGAGCCTGTCCTCCTCAGCCCTGAAGAGATGGTGGTAGATTCGGTGCCCAGGACCCTGCTGGTGTTCTGGCCACAACTCCAGAGCCTCTCCACTGATCATTACTCTGCCAAGCTGTCTGACATGGCCACTGGAATGGCCACTGTGGTCTTAAAGAGGCCCACTGATGATGCTAAAACAATCGTCTCTATCCAGGAGAGGAGACGTTCAGCCAGGACCTTCACACAGAGTCCTGAGCTGCTTGGCTCCATATGTAATGTTGTGACTGAGGAGGTTCTCCTCATGTTCCGGGCACTTCATGAAGCCTGGTGAGACAGCTGAGGGCATAACAGCCACATGTGTTTAATTGGAGTTTTTGTACGAGATGCAAAGCGTGCTTTATGATTGTGAGATTTGGTACTTTTTATGCACTGAGCACAATTTCCTGGAGGTGTTGGGTTGACGTGACAATAAATCCCCAACCTTTTGAGTGTCTACTTTGAAATTTAACATATCTCTGATGTTTTTTTTTACCAATGCCCCAAAAATAAACAATGAGCCTGCCATGGATGAACTGAGCTCCCTGAGTAAGGACGGCCACCCCTGTTGTGGATGGAGCTTTGGCCGCCACTGTCGAGGAGAAAGAGGTCAAGCCTGAGGAGACGACCAAGCAACTGTTCCTCAGAATGATGAAGCCAATGTCGTCGCTGTGTCTGTGGTGTGAAGCTCTACGATAAACCCACATCAGCTCCTACTGAGTGTGAGTAGTGTAATGAAAGTAATATTATATATATATATATGTGCGTGTGTGTACAGGGTAAAAAGCAAGGTAAGAAACACAATATTAAACCATAAAATAGTAGTCAAAAACAGTTGATTAAGAAATCACGCAGACTTGCTTTTATGTAATGACCATAAAAGTAAGTCTGGGTTATTTCTGGATCCCCAACAGTCATCTACCATCCAAATAATTACTAGGTTGTTGTTTTTTTCTTGTCTCAGAGGTGAAACAGAGACTTTTCTGGAAATATTTGAAATATTCAGTGGGGTTCCTGCATCTGCAACCTGGACGGATAGATTACTTGTGTAAAATAAATGCGCGGCGCAGGCAATATAACACAAGCACAGCAGGACGAGAGGCAAGAACCGAGCACAGCAGCAGCTTTGTTCTCCTGCCAAAGAAAGGGGAAGGGACGGCATTGGAAGAAAGCCGCGACAAGTCATTGAACAATACTTAAAAAAAAAAAAAGAAAAGCTTGGTGCATATAAGTATACTGGAAACCTCAAAATTCACAGAAGCAAAGGGTCTGAAGACGCAGTGTAGGTGGTTGTGCTGCTGTTGACGTGACTGGGAGCTGTTGACAGCACAGTAAGCAATAATTGCTTCGCTCTCTCTGAGGTGGAATATAAATAACACCAATCAAATCAGCTCAATTCTCTTCCTCTCTATATTCTCTAATAGTGTTTAAGCTCCTCAGTGGGGGGAGTGTGTGTTTGCGCTGGTGTGTGTGTGCGTTAGAGCGCGCGCACGTGTGTTTATGTCTCCTCTCCATGGGGGAATCGTCAACTCCACATATTAAACAGTCGGGGATCACGGTGCTCAGCTATGTAATTGAAAGTAATGAGATTCAACTCTCTCAGCAGGTGTTACAGCTTGATGGTTGTATTAAACAGCAGGCGTGTGTGTGTGTGTGTGTGTGTGTGTGTGCGTGCACGTGTGTGGGTTTTGTCATAGTCAAGAGAAAGAGACAAAGTGGGCAAACATCCAGAATTTGTTCACCCCCTAAACATGTTTGTTTAATTGGAGTTCTTGTACGAGATGCAAAGCGTGCTTTATGATCGTGAGGTTTGGTACTTTTTATGCACTGAGAACAATTTCCTGGACGTGTTGGGTTGACGTGACAATAAATCCTCAACCTTTTGAGTGTCTACTTTGAAATTTACGGAGCCCCCAAAGTGACATGGAGGGAAAAAAAACAAAACATGTACTGGGACAAACACTGACTATAGTTTTGCGAGATCTCGAGTTTCTTTTGCGAGATCTCGCAAATCCAACCGTGCGGTGTCAGTGTGTGAACTGGGGAAGTGCCGTCTACGGAGAGCTTAGTCAGTCCACTGAAATTAGGTTGTAGTTTCTCATGTTACCAGCAGGAGGCAATCGGACTATATTAAAAATTCAGGTGAAACGAATGTGATCTCAAACATATCATCCTTTGCGTCGTTCTTTTATATATATATATAGTTATAAGGTGTGAACATTATCGTTCATATCAGCTGGGACGACAGTCAAAGCTTTTTGTCTATTTTTTTGCATATATTTTCTTTCTTCCTTTTTAAATTAACTTCCGGGTCAGTGCCTTAGTGGCTTCAGGTTGTGGCGGGTTTTCAGTAGACGGCGGTTCTCATACGCATTGTTGGATTTGCGAGATCTCGCAAAAGAAACTCGAGATCTCGCAAAACTATAGTCAGTGTTTGTCCCAGTACATGTTTTTTTTTTTTTTTCTTCGTTTTTTTTTCTTTCCTCCATGTCACTTCGGGGGCTCCGTAGAAATGTAACACATCTCTAACTGTTTTTTTTACCAATGCCCCATCCTACTACAGCTCACAAGGTCATTTTAATTTCAAGTTTCAATCAATCCATACAAAGCATACAAATCCACTGTGAGTCTCTAACAATGAGCCAAAAAAACACTAATTAACTTTCATTAAGCTGCATTGAAATTACTTTTAATTTGAAGTTTAGCTCGAGCAAAGCTCTTGCATCGGCTCATCCTCCTTGTTGTTTTTTTTTAATGAAACCTCTGATCCGCATCCTTATTACAAGATAGCACTGTGATGAGCAAGCAGCAGTGTTGAAAGTGGTAGAAACAAAGAGATCACATTTTACGGGGAAATCATGTTGCACTTTATTGGAAACAAATGATATACTCCCTAAAATAATGAAACAGGATTTGTCTAAAAAAAATAACAACTGCAGGGGAATAAAAAACTTCAATCCATGCACTGTAATGTTCCTCACTTTGGTGAGCTTTTAGACCTTTTATTTGGAAAGTGTTGGGTGATATGTGGACCTAATTGTAAGCCTAAATGTAGGTGCAGTGCATGTGAATGTAGGCCTGGTGCCGATAGTGCCTTCTGGAGGTATTACGGGGCCTAATTCAATAAAACATCTATGATGGGATATGATCAACTTGGGGCCCACTGGAGGAATTTTAAACCAGAAAACGCATTGCATCACATACATAACAGATTCCACAGATTGTCTGAGTCATGAATATGCTCACACCATAGGTGTCATTATACCCCCCCCACACACACACGCCCCATTAATATTTTGCTGTGCCTCAGTAAAAAGATTTTGCAGGTTTTGCACTGTGTCCAACAACATCTGAAGAATAAGTGTGGCTAATTTGGAGGTGACAACTTAACTAAGGGTTTAGGTCTCAGGTGAGTGACCATTATCCCCAGGCCTGGACTGGCCATTGCAAGAACTCCCTGTGGCCTGCTTGGTTTGGCCCGCAGTCATGGTCACTGGCCAGTGATCAAAATGCAAAATACAATTTTTTATTTACTTAGGCTACAACAACAGGGAGCAAACAGTCAGCTGACACTGCACATGAAAAAAAAAAAATAGTATGTGCAGAATCAAATTGCCAACACACTCGTGTCATCATAGGGAGATGCATAAATAAACGACTGGAAACTATAGTGAAAGTAAAGACTGTGAAAGTGAAATTAACTTTGTTTTTTTCTATAAGGTAGAGATGCTGAGGGATTAGAGGTCCATCACCAGGCCCCGTTTCACATTTCTTGCTTAAACAATCCAGGATAATTTGACGCGTGCCGGATCCAGTTATCTTATCAATTAAGATCAGGCCTACTCCGTTTCACGAACATGGATTACAATTACGATTTGACGCCAGTGGTTGGGATCAAGATGTCGATGGGGTCTCAATGTCAGATGATAGCTTGGTTGGGAAGGGGAGTAGGTTTAGTAGGTTTATAGTATGAAGCTGAGAGGGACAAAAATGGGAGGGAGTACTTTTGTAAATAGTTCAGGAAGCCTTGTTATACAATGCTTTTACTGCTATTGTTATGGTTATTATTGATCTTCCTGTCATGAGGATTAATTTGTTAGATTAGTTTTATTGTTTAGTTCTTTCTGTTATTTCTTTTGGGTTATAGGAGAGCTGAAGACAATTTGGGATCTATTCAGAAGGCTTGAGAATGATACCATACAGCAATGTAGGCCCCACCAGACCATATACAATACTGGTACTAAAGCTTGGGGGAGAGCTAGAGGTGGTAGTATTGCATGATGATCCGCTTGCCATTACCCTAATTTCCCCTCAAAAAAACAAAAAACTGGTATAGGTGCTAGGGGTTACTGACCCTCTTTCCTAGATCCAAGATTTAAAAGTACTTTTGTTACTGTGGAAGAGGAAGTTAAGAGGGAATTGCTCCTAAAAGCTGAGGCAGTTGAGCTTTCCAGGGAGTACAATATCGGTATTGTGACAACACTACTAGACAACATTGTTCCCAAGGATTTGAACTGTAAGTGGGACTGGGTGAAAGAACTGAAGGCATGTAGGCTAAGGACTGTTTGTGGATTGCTGTATGCTAAAGGATACATGCTAGGGATAATGCTACCCAGCACATGGTTTCTACATTAGGTGTTTTTACTGGGTTTAGAGTTCCTTCCTTTTTAGATAACAGTTATCTTAGCTTAGTTATCCATTTTTACCCATGGAAGGGATGGCTGGCTTGCTAAATGAAACCTAACCGTAGATCTATGATAAGGGAGTATGCCAGGGCTCTATGACCGTCTCAGGGCTGACGGAGACATCAGAATTTGAATTACAAAAATCAACTGAACCCTAAACGACCCCTAAAAATGTAATCAATCCACCAAGCCCAGAGCTCAGTACTGTCAAAAGTAACATCTTACATTTTAGAATAGGTCCAATTGTCGCCGAAGCAGTAGCTGTAAATCAGTAGACGGTTAGACATCAAGCGCTACTAAATAAAACACATGATTGGGGAATTATAGCCACAAAGGCAATAGTCATTACAGGGGATTAGGTCTCAGTGCTCTCTCAGCAGCACCTACTTCTCCCCCCGAACAGATAAAACTGTCCCTCTCGCAGTCTCCACCAAACTACTCTGCTTTGGGAGAAACCAATTTTCAATTATACAACGAAAAAACATCCATGCATGACAAGCAAAATAATGAATATACAGGCCTTCTACATATCACCATGGCATTGCTCAAAGCCACTTCACCAAAACAAAATGGATAGACACCGTTAAGTGTCTCTCAAATATCGTCAGGCAATATATTTGAATTTCCACACAAAAATTCTCCCTCATCGGAACAGAATGGCCTGAATGGGGCGCAGAAGCGTCAACAAACAACAGGTATGTGTGAATGAATGGATGCTAAACGGAGATCTGGGTGCTGGAGAGGGCCCTCAGCTTTATTCCTACACAACAGAGTTATTTCTGCGTAATGTGTATAAATACAATAGAAACCTCAAACTACTACTATTACTACTTTGATTATGACTCAGGGGACCAGATCCCACTGTTCCAGGCACCTTCAAATTGGTAGCCGCCCACGGACGCCTTATTTCAAAATAAAACATTTGTAAAAAAAACAACACACAAATAGCTATTGGTGGTCATATCAAACATATCACAGCACATTCCAATATCCCATTACTGGAAGCACAAACTATACATAATTTATGTAAATACACATCATCATTAAACCAGGTGATAAAGTCTCCAAGATAGTGATTTTAAACCATCAACATTTTCTTTTGGAAGCCAATAGACAACTGTGTAACACACATTATACACCCATTCAGGAATCCTTACAGGCCACTACTCAACAGAGAATAAGACATATAATTACTTACTTATATCAAAAATACATCACACACAGACAATTATGTGTTATTTAGATAAGATAGTTAGATAAGTATTTTTAGGCGGACCAGACATACCACGCAACAGACTATTCTACTTATTACCCAAAATTCATGAGGCACCTGACACACACCTGACGGTTCCCTTTGGAGGTGCCTTCAGGACCCTCTTGTGTGGTGTGTAAATGGTACAGCGCTTTACAGTATATGCCTCTCATTCACACACACACTCACACACACCAATGGCAGTGAGCTACCATGCAAGGTGCTGGCCTGACCATCGGGAGCAATTTGGGGGTTCAGTGTCTTGCCCAAGGACACTTCGACATGCAGACTGGAGGAGCCGGGGATCGAACCTACGATCTTCCGATGAGAGGACGCTACCTCCCAAGCCACAGCCGCCCCTCCTAGCCGGTCTGGTCTGAATGGTGACAACCCGGCTTGGTCTGAACCGGTCCAACACGGTAATGACCCGTGTTCAATTACCCTGTGTAAATCCTGGCATTTGTGCGTGAAAGGAGTATAAGTAAGTATTAAATATTGTTGGTTCCGTTTGTGTATTTGATTAAATCCAGCGCCTGCTTTTTCACCTTCAGCACATTGCGTATTCCGCATATTTCTGCATCAAGTGATTAAAATAAATGACCTGTTGTGCGCACAACAAAGAACTAATGCCACTTAGCCTTTTGTTCAGATCCCACCAAGCTCGCTAATGAATGCCATCACCCTGTCAAAACTATTGCTTGTTTACTATCTGGACCAACAATTAACATGCTTTTAGATGGATGGCTTTATGTTGCAAAGGGCAACGAGAACAAACATAAACCCTCAACATTAGTACGTCAATGTGGGTCTCTCGCATTCAGTGATGTTTAAGGATGAAACGGCGGCTGGGCTTTGCTCTAAAAGCCACGTTTTTAATAGGCTTGTCTGCCATTATGTGACTCCAAAAACACAAATGAAATTATTATTGTAGCTAGGTGCTGATAGAGGACCGGGTCCATAATTAAAAGGCAGACACACACATATGTACCCTCCAAGACACACACACACACACACACACATATGTACCCTCCAAGACACATACACACAGTGTCTGCCACATTAATAAGTTGCTGTCCAGGTGCCAGTAAAGGTCATGCAGGTGTCAGGTAGTAATATAGAGCGTAATTAGAGAATGTAAATATCATACAATCTGCTTGGTGCCATAATTAAGGAAACAGGAGATAATCCAGTCCTAGAATACGTCTTCCTGGATCAAGCCAGGTGTGAATGACTGAGAATATCGCCGTTGTCGTGTAATAACCACATAAAACTAGTTCAGAGTTTTCTCATTTTTAAAGTTCCCCATGGTCATTTACGGACTGAGCGAGTTCCATGACTCTTAGGCTGTTGAAACCTGTTAAAAATGCATCGCAGGATTTCAAAATGTCTTCATGCCTGGCCAGCAATGGGCTCATTAGACCAACAAAAGGTCGTGTAACTAGTTACCGTAATGTTTTAATCACCAACATGTTGCCACCCAACCATACCTGGCAACACTCCAACATCGTTTATCCTGGGTTTCTCCGATCTCCCGGTGCCCTCCCGTTTTGTTGTTTCTCCCGGGAAACGTTATTATGAATAATCGTCATACACGGATCCATAACTTTTGTTTGTCTGATGTTACCCAAGTTGCCAGATCGTCTAGGAAACACAATCTACCCACACAATCCACACACTACATACAATTTCAACCCATCTGTCACCACAACCTGGCAACCCATAACCTGATTCAAGGGCCGTGTGCACAGCTACTCCCTGCGCAGGCAGGCAGGCCAGTTGAACGCTGAATGAATTAACTAGCTAGCTGTTGGTGAACTGTCATGGCAGGACGGCGTTCTGCCTAAAAAACCCAAATACACCTGCAAATTTAAGAGTTGGACTGAACAGTTTCCATTTATATCTGCTACTCACCAACAGTGTTGGGGGTAACACGCTACAAAAGTAACACGTTACAGGTAATATATTACTTTTAACAGTAACAAAGTAATATAACATGTTATTAATAGGATTTCGGTAATATTATTAGAGTTAATATGTCAAGTAACGCGTTACCAACCAAAACACACCACGCACCGGACCGCCACCTGAAAAAAATAGAATGAAGAAGACTGTTGCCGAAATCCGATGGCTGCAGACTCTACATTTTCAAAATGGGTATATTCCCATTACTTTGAGTTTATCAAAGAAATGCAAAACAATGCAAAAGATCGCCAATTGCCCATTTAAACCATAGCATGAGCATAGCATTAATACCTAGCTATCTTTTATAATGCCTAGTCATACTTCTGCGGTAATTTTGGTGAAAGTAACGCAAAAGTACTTTCAAATGAAAGTAACTAGTAATATGTAATATATTACATTTTGAAAGTAACTTGCCAACAGTTGCAAAGTCTGTAGAGTTGATTTTAATATAGGGCACAGTGGGGAAAATGACGTGAGCCAACATATCAGCTCCCAACGGCACAAGCGTGCCGTTGAGGCACAGAAGGGCATACCGGCAATATCGATCTTCATCACCATGTGACAGACAGAGGCAGGAAATGTATTGACTGCAGAACTCAAGTCGGCTACAAATAATTACAAAAAGTCTAAGAAAGAGTAAGACAGCCACACATGCATACTCATATTCACTTATACACACATACTTACAAGCATACAACAACACACACATACACTCAGAAGCAAATGCATACATAGACGCACTTATTAATATTATGTTCATGTAATGATAAATGTTTTGTTTTTTTATCCTTTATTTAACCAGGGTAATCACATTGAGATTTCCATCTCTTTTTCAAGTGGGTCCTGGCCAAGAAGGCAGCATACAAATAATTTCACATATAAAACAATATTAAAAATAAACGCAAATAAAAACAAGACAGTAAGAGTACACAGTAAAAAAGTAGAGCAAGTGTCTTCAAAATTCAAATAGAAAAAGACAGAATTAAAAAAGCTGAAGGCATGTTTCCCAAATTCTGTTCTCTGTTCATGTTAATATGAACTAATACGTGTTTTTTAAACTGCAGTGTTTCTGTGATAAATGATGATTGATGTTTTGTCACAACATAAATATAAATACAAATATTTTATTTTGAAACCTAACTGTTGGCAGGTATGCACCCAACTTTCTTTTCATGGATATGTGGTTTTCTTTCAATAAGCACAATATGGTCTCATTCGGCGGTTTCATTTACGAGGTAGGTCAGAGATTGGAAGTGGTTCTGTGGTATATTCGGGGTGCATTTCTGTTCCCAAATGACTTGGAATAGGAATCCCCGATCTCTGTGGCTGCTTGTATGGTGGATGCAGTGCCTGATGGATCTCTGTGTTTGCCCAGGGGGGATCTGGAGCTGGATATGGGGATTATGACAGGAAAGATGTTGGCATTTCACCACCCAGACACTCTGCAAACAGCCTTGAATCAAAACTGAATTAGCGGCTGCTGTGCAACGTGAAAAAAGGCCCTGTCTTCTTAATCCAAGCCGGTGTCCCGTAGCCTTTTCCATCCTGCATTCATATCCTCTGTGTAATTAGCAATTTGAAAATATTTGTTGATCAACAGATGTGTTACATATTAACCTTTCTGTCGATTTATCCATTCTGTCTATCCCTCCCAATCCCTTCTCCATATGTCCATGTACTCTGTAAAGCACTTTGTACACTCTCCTTTTAGAGACGTGCCATATAAGTAAAGTTTATTGTTATCATTAAATTTTCATTTGTTTTCATATTGCATTCATTTATTTTTGAATATATATTTTATATATATTTTCATGAATTTCTTGATTGTCTCAGTATGTTTTACTGTTGCTGTTTTAAGCTACCCTGCATACATTCTGTAATTCATGTTGTCATACATATATTTCCACTTAATATGGAATAATACGTATGTAATTGTCATTTGCTCTGTTCTTATATGTATTCTATCTTGGATTCTTGGATCTTATGATCCAATTTATCCACAGGGATCAAGTTTAATCGCATTTTATTAATGTACTCATCCATCCATCCATCTATACATCCCCTTCTTTCCTCCATCCATTCATTCCTCTTTCCTCCAATCATCCCTTGGCCCTCTTTCATCCATACACCCATCCCTTCCCCTCTTTTCCATCTATCAATCCAGGACTACCTGTAGCAGCAGTCTCTCGTCTCCGATGATGGCGGCTTTCCTCCAGTCGATGACCTCAGAGAAGGGAAGCTCCCAGCCGTTACTCAGAAGAACCGGGATACAAGCCGCCTGGGAAGAGAAGGAGAGATGGATCAGTACGGAAAGAGGGAGAATTAGGAGGATTAGGGTAAATAAATAGTGGTGGGGCAGATGGGAGAGGCGACAAGACATTACATTCAAAAGAAAACAACTACACAATGTTCCTTAATCAAAGCGCTGGATACCATCTGCCAGGTTTTGATGTCCATTCACTTTTTAGTTCAATCAATTAATAACATCAAGTGAAACTATTCATTATTTTTTGTGAATGTTACAGCCGTAGTGTGGTGGTGTGTGTTTCTTTCTGTTCTCACCTGTGTCTCGCCCCAGATTACCGCCCTTCCCCCTTCCTACCGCTGTAGTGATTGTGTGAGTGAGCGCATTGTGCTCACATGCTCATCAGGGCCTTCTCAGTTGGTGTTTTGAGGTCTTTTGTAAACCTTTATTTAAGTTGTTAATACATTTTGTTTGTTAACATATGCACAGTTTGTTCATATACTTACATTATCCTTGCTTCTTTGTCCCCGGGTTAATTTTATGTGTTACTCTGTTTTTCTTTCTACTAAAATTCCAGACATGGATATGAAATGAAGAAAAAAAGGACAGAAATTATGTAAAATAAATAAAGTTATATAAACAAATAAATAAATAAATGGGCTTATTCACAACAGTATATGTGCTGTACTGTTTCAAGACAAAGGACAACATTTTGATAAAGAGGCACTTTCTGTATTGGCTGAAGTGAACTGACCCCAGGCCTGCTGTGTGTATACTGGCACTTTCTATTGTCAAGTGAGATGTACTTAAAGGTTAAATAAGGTTAGACTGGATCTTGCTGAGCATACTTTATCCTAAAGTTAAGATCACATTTACGACTGGGTCTCACCCCAATACCCAACTCCTCAAAAAATCATATTCTTTTAGGGTTAATCCATCCATGAAAGTTTTTTTTTTTTTCAGATGACAACATAAACTAAAAGTTTATCGACAAGTTTATAGCAAAGTGCTTGGAGGGATCTGTTGTTGTTTTTGTTTTTTTTGCTTCTGAGGTATTTATCTTCTTAGTAGTCTGTCTGATGAGACACTTTCAACACGTTCCAAATTGGAGTTTCGCAGAAACAAATGGAGGTGCCAAGAAGATTAAGAAGAAAACAAAGTGTGTTGTTTTTTTTTATTTTCCCTGTGTGCAGCAATATTTAGAGGATAAATGAATGCTACTTAATTCATCAGACGCTCTTTTCATTTCCCACAGTTGGCCCTCTGTGTTGCTGTGTAGGAGTACTTTATTTCATGATGAGACTCTTGAAACTGTTCATCATTTGTGGCTAATGGATCAGAGTAGAGTGCGCACGCCATTGTGCACTATCAAAACTGCATTCAAGGGGAAAATACTGCTAGGTTTTAGTTAATTTCCTCCATCACACATCTTTCATGCATTATCTATAGGCCATTTCACAGCATATGGCTTAGTTTTATATTTTATAATCTTAAAACAACAGTTATCTAATAAATAGTAATAACTAATATGTCATGTTATAATTCTGCACAGTCCCCTCTGTCAGCTAACAAGGCAGGTTCTGGGAAAAATAAAAACTTTACTGCATTAATTCAAATTTAATCAACACACAAACTCAGCCCATCACACACCTCCAAGAGACCATTACTAGGTACCAGAATTACGGCCTTGAAAACACAAGGAAATAAAATGGGCAAAATGGTTGTTTTGTTCTTGGCTTTGGCTTCACATTGACGAGGAGGTCTGTCGGCAGGATTTTGTATGAACTTTCAAGAAGATTTGCGGCAGCGATTGATGCAACTTCTGAATACCATTATTTTACAGGGCATGGTATGCTTTGTATATGTAGTCTGAAGTAGCAGAGAAACGAGAGATAACTCGATAGCTGGAGTTTTCATTAAGTTCAAAGTTCAAATCAGACCGGATTCTCAATCAGCAGACACAGAGATTAAAGAGGATTAGCCAAGTGCACGACTGGTGTCAGTGTCACCTCTCGATGCAAATTTCAACTGCACTGATTAGTCTGTTTTAGCCGGGGTGAGATGACTTTCTTTTGTTTGTTTTCCTTATCACTCTTCTCCCCTCCACTGCAATTTCATGAATAGTCTACTCTTCTCTTCTTTTCTGTTCTTTTCCCTCGCTGTGTTTTGGTGTTTTGGTGTTTTATGCACTGGGTTAATGTTAAGGGATTAAGACACTTGTGTCAATGTATTCATTTATAAAACAAATAGTTCAGGACCCCAATAAACTCACATCTTTGAGTTCATAACTAAATATGAATTATATATTGTTGTACAAACACACCTATGTTCAGATAACAATTTAATTATTGAAGCACTAACTCAAAATAATCACTCATATCGCTATTTATGTGTCGCTTAGCAACCACTTTGTTTAGCGACTGTTCAAGACCTAAGTTGCTGAGTGGAAGATGAATATTATTATTTAATAATTATCAATTAAATAATTAATTTAACATATTGGGCGTTCATTCTACAAAGCATTTAGTCCATTTTGTCATGCCTGACAGCAACACTTAGTTGTGCTAATGAAGTTAAGCCTCTCCTGGTTTCGTGCTTTTGTTTAGAAAAATCCTCAGCTATCCATTAGCAGCAGACATACAACATTTCCTGTTTGATGAAGTTTTGTTTTGCTTGTGATGGGAGTGAACTGCATAAGCAGATTTTTTCCCGCTTGGTGTCAGACATGGGCATCAAGAGCCAAATTCAGGTTAGTAAGTCATGAGACACTAGGGATGGGCTGCTCGGGACTCATGCTCCATACTGTCTCGATCTTTTCGACACTCACAATGATGGACACTCGGAACGATGTGGTCACGTGACGCCTGGTTTGGAAACACCACATCACTATGAAATGAGTTTTGAACTTTGTGAGATTGAGTTATTTGTGAGATTACGGTGAGAGAATACTGAGATATTGTCAGAGTTAGCTGTGTGATAATTTGTTTATTTTTTTGGGTTAGTTGCGTGTGTATAAAAATAATATAGATATATTTATAGTTGGCCCAGTTAGTAGTAGCTTGGATTAGTCATGTTCCATTGCACAAGAACTTAAAAACACAATTCTATGTATGATTTCTAATTGCACTGTTATCTGAACAAACTATATGAAACCTGTTGCTCAAAATCCACTCACTCAAACATGTATTTGTGAAATGTACAATAGGCCTATGACACTTGATTATATTACAAAGACATTTGTTGTTCTGTCAATTTTTACATTCTATTTACATTCAAATCATTCAATGAAACAGTTTTGGCAAAATACTGATGTGCAAAAATCCAAGTACAATTATATATGTATTCACATGGAACAAGACTGGTGTCTTACCACTCGGCCATAGAAACTAGATCATAACAGCGGGATAGATTTACAGATAAGATCTATCAACACTCTCTCAACTGCTATGACTGCGACTACCATCAGATGTCACTGTCGAGTAAATGTTTTGAGCGTTTCATAAAGCACTGAGCAAATGTTTCAATTGTCTCGGTGCTTCGGAAAGAGACACACAACCCCTATATACCAGTGCACTGGTATCAAATTGATTTGCGGGACTTAAGAAAATAATTGTATATTTTATTTGGTTTAATGAATAGTATCTAATTAAGACAAAATTATTGTGAATATTGAACATAGTTCTGAATTTTCATGCATTTTCACCTTTTTTTTTTTTTTGTTCAACTTCCACAATTTTTCCTTGTATTCAAGACAAGATGATCATCTGATTGGCTGTCTCCCCTGACTGCACACTCCCTCCACTTCTGCACCTGCCTTGCCTTCTCCCAGAATATTATAGATAATCCACAACCATATTTTGAGACATCTTTTTTCTTAGATTGCCGCTTTTACCTGTAACTATTAATGAACTGAATGGCTTTAATTTTGATCCTCTTTCCTCCACTTACTAAGGAATATAATGAACTTTTTGGAATTCTTTCTAAGGTATTAACTCCTATGTATAGATTTTATATCCTCTCTTATCTGTTATCACGACCCAAGTATAAATTCTATATAATCAAATATGACTGCAATGGACTTTAAATGCAGAATGTCCAAATATACCAATTTATTTTAGTCATTGGTAGAATAATAATGTAATTACAATTACAGACAAAGACAGTTATAAGATAAGATATGCCTTTATTGATCCCCAGAGTGTAAATAAAGAGGGAAAATTAAAATGGCCTATAATTGAGATTTCCATCTATATTGCGTTTTTCTCCAAAAAAAATTATGACAAGCTACTCGTTTTGGCTAAGCGGCTGACATATTATGAATCTGACTGTAGTTAGCTGGCTAGCTAACATTTCTCACATTTTGAAGGTTTCAAGTTAAAATATTATATCATAAATAGAATTTTTTTATTGGAATAAGGCTTCAAAACAGCTATATAAACACATCTGTTACATCTGTGGTGTTCCGGGTCAAATCTGACCAGTCAGAGAATGGGTCGGTCTGTGGATAAAATTTTACTCAAACTTGACTCAAACTCTTGTTTTTGGGTTGTGTTTGATCCACAAAACTACCCAGAATGTTTTATTGCTACATGCCATAATATTAAATTCCAATGTTCTCTGTGGGTCAGATTTTATCCTATTTTTGATGATTTGATGAGATTTTCAGCAGCAAGGTAAATGTGGCCTTTGGACCACAAAATAAAAAAAGTAAATGTAGATTTTGTGGTTATGAATGGAAAACAAGTTAGGTATGATGTAAAACACTATATTGGGTAAAATAATTGTTTTTTGAGTGTTTTGTGATGGTCAAATAGGACCCACAAACGCAAAAGGTACGTGCCCCTTTCTAGCACAATATGAGCGTTTTATGTTGTCAGAGACTCATTTTCCCAGGGTCCTATGTTTGATACATTGACTGTACGAAATGACTGTTTCATCTTGTGGCTAAAATTAACTTGTTGAATACAGAGACTGACGGACTGGCTGTGGACTTGGTGAACAGAAAGCCTTCAGATATGAACTTGGATAATGTAAAAACAGAAGATCTTGATGATCTACTGATTCAGGACCAAAGTGAAAGCTGGGGAACATCATTGTCAGGTTCCCATTATGTGCTATATAGAAATGGGGAACATAGGACCCTGGGAGAGCATATATGTAGAACTGGGGAAAATAGGACCCTGGGAACATAGGAATGACCCCTTCATGCAGCCGAGCCCTAATGACGTACTGCTCAAACCCACAACCCTCTACCTTAAAGTGAAATCTGATTGGATATCAGTTTTAGAGATTTCCAAATAAAAGAACTGCAAAGATGGACAGTCTGTACTGTTAGGTTGTAAGCTGCAAGTGCATATTGAACAAACTAACTATTTGAATGACCTTTATTGAACATAGAACTGTAGTTGTTTTATATTATACATTTTTAAGTTCTAACTATTTTTATTGTTTTTTTTACAAATATGTATTATTTCAAGATTTATGTATAGGTTGTGTCTAAAATTAAAGTTAGAGCTACATATAAAACCGTATAACCACTGCCCTGGATGACTGCTTTGGAGGCAAGCTTGCACACACTATTTATTCCTAAAAGAGAGTATGGAGCCTGTCCTCAACAGAATATCTAATAAGAGAGCAGAGGAAAACAAGAACAAGAACAAGGGGAACAAGACAGCCGAAGGCAGGCGCAGGGCAGAGCCAGATAGTTAAAGATAAACTGTCAAAACAACTGAGAGACAGATAGGAACAAGGTGTTAATGAAAGCTGAAAAATTCTGCTGTCTGACGATGTGTAAGCGCTCTCCTTCTATCCTCCGTGGTGCATCTGGAGAAACAGGGTTTTCTGTGGCAGGCGGATGACAGTTTGTCAATAGCAATAAGATCAACCGTTGGTAGGAGCAGGCCACTGGGGCTGTCCGCAGACCGTCTGATCCCTGAGTGTCCGGCTTCAGCGCTACGGGGCGTCTGGAAAGCCTTTAATCATCGGGATAAGTAACAGCGTGTATTTCTGGCCGGATCAGCAGGCGGCAACATGCCCAAGACGCTGAAGTTGTTCAGTTTAAATTGAACATGTTGAACGTTCAAGCGGTGCAGCCAGAAACACGGGGGAGGATGGGGGTCTTCTGGCTATGTTAGCTTAGCATAAATAGAGGTTCACCTGTCAGTTCTGTCGGTTCAGCAGTCTTTTATTGAATGGTTTGTTAGCAGAGTTTGCTTGCTTTTAATTAATGTAATATGGAATTTATTTTCATCAGAATATTTGTTCTCTTAATGTTTTGTTTACTATTGGTAGATACTACAGCTATATACTAGAAAACCTTTGCACAACCTTTCGTATGCCTCATCAATAGATCAAATTTAAAAGAAATCAGCTAATCCCCATCCTACAAAAGCTAAACTGACTACCACTGATTCACCATGGAACCAGAATAGCCCATCCACAACAAGGCACTTGTTTGCCGTGGGCTGTTCTGACACATACACAGGCGCAAGCATGAGTCGGGGGAAAGTTAACAAATGTATGCATGGACATTATGCATGCAAGCACACACACACACAGACAGACCTGCAGGGCCTCTAGGAAGCGAAAGGATCCCAGGCGTCGGCCCCGGGGCACCAGGCAGAAACTGGAGTTGTGGAGCAGCTCCTGGTAGTCGTACCTACACAAACACACACAAGAAATCAGGTTATATGAGAAGAGAAGATTTCACCTCAACTGCAAAGACACACAGTAAAAGAGAAGAGGAAAGGAGTTTATTTCAGGTGGAAACTTTATTCTAATTTATGTGCTCATCTGGTACCAGAGAATATTTTTGAGCATTAATGCTCTACCCTTCTCCCTGGCCTGAAACTAAATGGGTCTGAGGTAATAGGTGAGAGACAGAGAGAGATGAAGAGAACGGAGGAAATGTCAAGATGAACACCGAAATGATGGAAATGTGCTCTCGGAAAAAAATAAAAAAAATACACAAGTAGAGGAGAGAGAGAGGCGAGAGAGAGCACAAGATAATCATACTTCCTAAAGAGCAACGTGGAATTGCCAACACTTCAAACTTTTTGTCATTTCTTAGACTACAATAAGTGGAGGCAAAAGTGGAGACATTTATCTGGTGGCAATAAGGTCTGGAGAGCTGGAAGAGACAGAGGGTAAAGTGGGAAACTGATTGCCAAAACTTCATTACAAACACTAAATCCACAATAGTGACAAATAACAACTAACGACATCGGCAAATTAAAAAGAATACCTCTGAAATAGCATTAAGTGCATCACGGGACACTAAAACTCTCCACTGAATGGGTTATCAGCTCCTTAAGGCAGAGTGAGGCAGGTTTCATTGCAGGTTTTATAGACTGACACCCTGAAGCTGTTGAGTGAAATCCTCCCACACCACTGGAATGATTTCTCTGGTCAGACATCCGAAATGATAATAATAATAATAATAAAACAGATTCAGTAGCTGTGGTCAGGGAGGAACCTCCATCATATCAGAGGTGGACGACACTGACAATATCTGATTTTTCAATGAAAGGCCAATATCAGACTCATATATTGGCAAACCAATGTATCAATCGAATACTAAAAACCCCACTGTACATACACCCTTAAAACAACCTTAAACGACCTCCCTGCCAGCTGGACTAAGTCTAAGACTTCTGTCTGTCTGTACAAATGAAAAGTATGTGACTTTCGAGCTCAGGGAGCAGATAGTGTGTGTGTGTGTGTGTGTGTGTGTGTGTGTGTGTGTGTGTGTGTGTATGTGTGTGATCCCAGGGCTGGCCCGAGGAGATTTCTGAGTGCAGCCTAATCTGTCTGGGGATCAACTGTCCCCACAACCCTACCACCAGACACCTGTGTGTGTGTGTGTGTGTCTCTGTGTGTGTGTCCACCTGTCTGAAAAGGGGCCTGTTAAAGGTATGTGTATGATAAGTCTTTCACGGGTGAAGTGTGGCTGGCATATCACTGACTGTGTGTGTGTGTGTGTCTGCGTGTGAAATAAGATGTCAAGTGTCCAGCTTGTCACCCAAGACAAGGTCATTCCAGCCACCTCTGAGAGAGAGAGCGAGACAGAGACAGAGACGGCTAGTTGCATAAAGATGGTTGTCGTGTTGTAAAAAGTGTTTGACTACAGTTGCATCTGGTTTGACTACACTGGTCCCTCGTTACAGTGGTATTATCCCATTCATGTGACATGGGTTTAATTCCTTGAAAAACCTTGAATACAAATGTTGACTTTACTTGGGTCCAAGAGCAAATTGTAACAAATTACAATTACTCTCATTGCTGTAATCGAGCAGCTATTTTGTATAGTAACATATCTAAATCACTATTTGGAATAATGTGCATCATTTTCATATGAATAAATGTCTGTTTTGCTGCTTTCTATTACTGATTGCTATAACTCAATAGTGATTCAACCTCTAGCCAGTTCAGTTCAGCAGTGCAGAAACACCACAGCACGTTTAGCTTCACTGTACTTTCTTTTCTTACTGCTTTCCTCCATTGTTGCTGTGACTTCCCTGCTCTGTACCCGCTAGCCTCACCTTGATAGCCACAACCCAGCTCACTGCTGGCCACGCCCATTTGACACGGCCACAACAAATGGTATACGCCCCAAAATGTGTCCAACATCACTGAAAAAACTATTTCAGGCAAATGGGGGGATTTAGGCATGAACACCGTGGATCGCAGACAGACACAGACTGATAATGTAGGATATATCCTATTTATTTTATTGTTATTTTAATGTAGAAAAAGTTGCATATTGCAGCTTTAAGTATTACACCTTGGTTTTATAAGTAGTTGTGTACCACTAACATGCTTTACTTTGATTATACACTTTATTTGAGAAGGCTTTTTATATTATTAAAATAACCTAGTTCATTAACTAGTTCATTTTTTACTCTGTTTTGCATTGCAGTGCAAAGATCACATGTGATAACACTGTTTGAGTGTTAGTGTTGAGTTGTTTACTTTTTCTTTAGTAGTTTCCCACCAGAAAGTTTAGGAATTTAACAGCACTACCATATTTTGGTACTTTTTCCACCATAGTTTTGGACAAAAGTGTCCGCTAAATGGAATATGTATAATATTAAGTAAAGGCTGTATGTAATATGTAAATGTCAGGACACATCTTATGTTTAGAGGATAAATCTACATTACATTACATTACATTACAGGCATTTAACAGACGCTTTTATCCAAAGCAACTTACAGTCACCAGAAATCGTAAGTGCATTTCCTTCCTAAACAAGCATCTAAGAGCATAACTAGCACTAAGGTAAAAGTGCAATAAGTTAGCTGCCTACTTTTTTCTTAAACAAATGAGACAAATAAGTAAATCAAATGAGCAAGAGCTAAGACAAATAAGTATCAAATAAACAAGATCCAATAAACAAGAGCTCATACAAATAATTGACGACAAATAGGCAAGGCTAAGAGGAAGGGTCAGGGTAGTGTTTTCAGCCTGCGGCGAAAGATGGGCAGCGACTCTGCTGTCCTGACATCAGTGTGGAGTTCATTCCACCACTGCGGGGCCAGAACAGAGAAAAGCCGTGACCGTGTAGATCGGCCACAGGGACCTCTGAGCGACGGGGCAACGACGAGGCCAGTCGCCTCGAGGCAGCAGAGCAAATCTAGGGGAGTAAGTTTGATTAAGTGTGTGTGTGTGTGTGTGTGTGTGTGTGTGTGTGTGTGTGTGTGTGTGTGTGTGTGTGTGTGTTGGTGGGTGAGCTGTGTATAATAGAATTGGCACATTGTTGGGTGGATCAGTAGAATATGAAATTCTGTCCTCCTGAACATTATTCATTAACGCCAACGATCAATAAAGCATTGAACTGAAAGAAATAAATCTGCCTCTTGCTTTGGCTTTTTGACAAAAGTATGCCCTTCCTTTTAATAGCTACTGTAATTACATTGGTGTCTTCTGTACACTCAGAAAGATAAGGTCCTTCAAGGGTTCTTTGGTTAGATGTGGTTCTATATAGAGTCATAATGACTCAAAGAACCCTGTGATTTGAAAAAACAACAACCTGTCAAATCAGAATTAACAGTGCTTCTTAGATTATTTAATTTCATACATTCTTGAAGGGTTCATTATAGCACCAAAAAGAGTTCTGCTATAGTACATTTATATATTCGTTCCTCATATTTCATCCAGTATTTATTTTTGGTATATTGTATATGGTATATTCTTTTCTCAGACTCAGTTCTACTGCTATTTTTCACATCTGTATCGATGGTGTAATTGATATTTTGTCATACTTTCCACTACTTATGCTGCAGTGTTGTAATTGTCGGTTGCGTTATGTTTAAATGTTCCCTCATGCATTCTTAAAATGGGTACTTAAAAATGCATTCTTAAAAAGTGTTGACCTTAAGTAAAGCTTGCCCCCCTCCCATTCATGATATTCATGGCCAGGATATGAAGATGTAGCCAAAGGAGAGTGGAGAGTTTTCAGTTCGGTTACATTAAGGTCGCATCTGGCATCTCCGTTGTTTGCAGATGATGCTGTCCTTTTGGCCTCATCGGACTGTGATCTGGAGAGGTTTGGGATAAAGGTCAGCACCTCCAAGTCTGAGACTATGGTGCCCTGGGAAAAGGTGGCCTTTCCCATTCAGGTGGGAAGTAGGCAGCTGCCCAACATGAAGGAGTCCAGGTATTATTCACAAGGGGTATTATAAAAGACGTTGTGACATTGACTGCCAGTTAGGTGCATCTGCCGCAGTAATTTCGGCATTGTGTCAGACCATGGTGGTGAAGAGCGCTGAGCCACAAAGCAAAGTTCTCGATTTACCATTTGGTTTTCGTTCCAACCCTCTAATATGGCTGTGAGCTTTGGGTGGTGACCGAAATAATTAGATCACCGATAAAAGTGTCTGAAATTAGGTTTCTCCTCAGGGTGGCTGGCCTCACTCTCCACTACAGGGTGACACAGTTGCTAACGTACTGTGAGTGAGTAAAAACCTGACAATATTGCTTTGGAAAATGCGTCTGTCTTTTTTTTCCCACTTTCTCATCAAAGTGAGTATCCAAAGCATAATTAGAAAATCTTTTGATAACTCTGTTAATGTGGAAGCGATTGCAGAGAACCTCGAGCCACTACTCTTCCACATTGAGTGGAGCCAGTTGAGGTGGTTCGGGCACCTGGTTACCTCCAGACGACTCCCGTTGGAGGTGTACCAGGCACAAATAACTGCTAGGAGAGCCCAGGCTAGGACCCAGGATAAGCTGGAGGGACTACATTTCCCAGCTGACCTGCGAGCATCTGGGGACCCCCCCAGAAAATGGATGGATGGATGGCACTTTACAGCACCATAAAGGTCCTCTGCAGAATTTGAGTGTGGTACTTTTGCATGAACCTTTCTAAAAGGGTTCTTTATAGCACCATAAAGGAGAATGGTAACGTTTTTTATATAGCCCTTAATCACAGATACAGTCGCAAAGGGTTTCACATTTTCTGGTTACTTTACAGAACCACTTTTCGTTAAGAGGGTATTAGGCGCTCTCTGCTTAGACAAAAGGCTGAAATAACTAGAGAGAGTGTGACAGAAAACAGGAAATAGGTATTGGAGGGACAGGAGAGGTAGGGGTTTGAAAGATTTCAGAGTGACGGGAATAGTAGACAAAGTAAACGACAGCTTAGTCCAATATTCGACCCTCGTCTCTCTCTGACTTGGCTGGTTAATCCTCTCAAAGCACATTTTCTCAAGTCATTAATCTGTCATTATGCTTCCTCAGCCACCTGCTTCAGTATGTGCTGAGGGGAGAGGAGGGCATTTCACCTCCCTGCTGTTACACCAGTGTGTGTGTGTGTATGTGTGAATATAAGAGTAAGAGTGTGCACATGTGTCCGTGCATTCCTTGCAAGCTTGTTTAATGGTGTTTGTGTGTGTGTGTCTGTGTGTGTGAGTGAGTGTCACAACCAAAAAAATATCCAGTAAGAGGGAATCAAAAATCAATATCTGCCACAGAGAATAACTCAGAACATTTTAGTCAAAAGACAACACAAAGATAATATTGCTTTGGAGAGCTCTCCTCGAACCAGACATGAAAAGCCACATTTCAATTTCTTAGGCAATTAGGTTACTTGATGTGTTCAAGGACACTTCAAAAGGACACACAGCCATTGTGAATTGGACATGTTGGCTATTGAGTGTATCAAACCAGTGACCTTTCAATTACAGCATGACTTCTCTAACCACAAGGCCACCCTGCCACCACCAACAACATGAATACACCACGTTTTTGGGAGATTGCCCTGTTGGCCAACTTATTTGCTAATTGATGAGATCATAGACGCCAATTATCCATGTGTCCTTGGTAGATCATTAGCACCATGCAAACACTAGCATACACTATGTTGAGGGATAGTAGGCCCCATGTTAACACTTTAGCATACACAGTCTTCAGTGACAGTAGGCGCAATGCTAACATGTTGAGATAGGCTCCATATAAACACTGTAGCATACATTATGTTGAGTGATCGGCTCCATGCTCACACTTGCATGGAGAACCTGAGCCAATGATCTACCGGGGATACATGGATGATTTTGGTGTCTATGTTCTCCTCACTCAACAGATAAGGTGACCAACGAGCCAACCGACCAAAAAGTTGATCTATGACTGGATTCTAAGGATTCTAGCCTAATATTAAGTTTTAAATGCATTTTTGGGATTTGTTGATTGCTTGCTTCCTAGAATGTAGAAGCCATCAGTGATCGCCCCACCTTCCAAGTGTGAGTATTTTGTATTTGCTATTCTCTAGATTTGGTATTTGTACCTCTCCCTGATAAAGGTGTGTGTCACCTTTATATATCACCTATACATCAGTCTAACAATGGACACCATCCTTTATAATCCTCCTCCATAACTCCCTCTCTCTTCTCTTCAGTCGGAGACATTCCTCCACGCTATGAATGGTGTATGGAGTACAAACTCATTTCTTAAGCTAATTTGTGTAGAAACTAATTACAGCATTGGAGCTTGGAGAGTAAATGCTGAATCAACTAAGTGTCTGAATCATTAAATGTTTCAATGAGTTTGTTATTTTTGAATTAGGTGAAGAGTTCTATGAGACTGTAAGTGGGAAATTTATCTCATTTTCAATAAAGTCAATGGGTTTAAGACGCCCAACATTCATCATTATAAATGGCATGTACTTTGTAAATTAGAACTGTGACATCACCGGTAATTACAGAAAAGCCTGAACACACACACACACTCATAGACAGAAAATAAATTGAATGCTTTATCTTGCACAGAGACTAATATTCCCTCTAGGTGTAATTGTTCAGTGTGTGTGAGGCCTTGCATGCATTGTGTACCGCCATTAATTATGAAGCAGAGACACACTCAGGGATGCCCTTGAAGAGAAAACAAACAACCTTTGTTCATAGGGGAGCGAACATAGCAAAAGTGCCGCCCGCTTCTCTAATTCATGAAGACAATGAAAAGAAATGGAAAGCTTGAACTCTCTAGAATAAAGAAGTGAAAAGAAAGAGTGAAAAGAACAAAAGAAAGAAAAGAAAGGCCAATTTCAGAGCATTAAAAACACACAGCAAGGCAAACATGTTTGGGAGTGGAAGATGATCTCTAAAATGGCTGAGCTAATCTAGTTTGACACACACACGACATAGAAAAACCCTGTACACACACACACACACACACACACACATGGACACACTCTTGCTTTCGCACATTTGTACACTAACTCAGCAACACATTCACACTCTTAGACACTCTCTCACACACACATGCACACACTTCTCTTACATCCTCTTAGCATTCCCACTGTAGAAGGACAAAACCAAAGGCGAATGGGACAAATTATAGTCGCCATCTGCACAGGCGATGCTGGGAATCTGTTAGCTGCTGATCTATCCCCTTTCTAACGACATATCAATCGGCAAAATAGGCCAGAACCTTGCCGCTCCTCCGAGGTACACGAATCAAAAAGCGGAGGAATGAAAGGAATGAAAAAGTTCAGAGACTCTTGGAGAGCAAGTAGCAAAGCTTTAAAACTGCACTTAGCAATTTTGCACGTTGGCGGCCCCAAATGGCAATCAGAGATACTGCAATTATTCAAATTTTTGAAAGTGTGAAGGACTCCGTTACCCAGAAATCCTGTAGGGTGAAGTTATTGTTACAAGATCGAATGCATAGTCAACAATAAATATATTCAATGACATCCAAAATCGTATCCACAGTTAATGTCCTGTTTGCGACATTAAATGAGTCAGCAGTGTGTTTCAGAGGATGCAACCGACGTTACCCAATGCACCAAGATGCCCCAAAATGCATTGCCACTACGTCACCTTCTTCTTCTTGACGTTTTTTGGCGGGTTGACCGTTTTCATGTTGTACTACTGCCTTTTTGTGAGAGTCACCCTGTGTCAGTACCATCTCTCGTGCACTCAGACGTACTATAGACCAGCACTTTTAAATACATGATATTTTTATATTGACTTTAAATGAGATTTTCATTTTCATTCAAAGTTAGCCTAGCCCGGTCATACACTGCTTGAGTATACTTCAGTGTTATCTGCTGATAATAGTTTACTCATTCACCACCTGAGTATGTAGCATGCAGTATATAATAAGTACGTAGCATGTTAGCTTCCCATTCCGAACACAACCACACACACACACACACACACACACACACACACACACACACTCACAGTCAACTTCATCATCTTGCTGCTGCTTCGATCCCTGGGGATTTGTGTATCTGTGTGTATTTGTATGGGTGTGAGTGTGACGGGTGTGCGAGCGATCTGGTCGGCGACGAGGCGACACCGAACGGTCACGTCCATTCACGCCGCCATTTTCCCTCGCCTCCTCCTCACTTCAATCGGCTGCACTCGCGTACCTTCGCGACAAAAAGAAAAAAGGAAAGGAGGACGAAAAGTTGAGTGGTTTGATAAATTTGTTTCCAAATGGGAGTCACAACGAGAGGCGCCCTTGACGGTGTGAGACGTGAAATAGTTGTGATTTGTTAAGGCGGCCCAGAAGCTGAGTGATTCTGTTTGCATCTGTTTTCTCTCCCTCAATCTGTGTGTGTGTGTGTGTGTGTGTGTGTGTGTGTGTGTGTGTGCACGCTCCGATTGCTAAAACATGGAAAGCTTGAACAGATTCCCAGGCCTTTCTCTCAGAAGAACCCCCTTCAGTGGTGCAGTCACGTCGTCACATGAGCGTACAGTATGCTTTTTTTTTTATTCGCCGCGCCTCTGCTTACCGCTGTGATCCAGTTTGGTGACCTAGTTGAGCAACGATAGATTCACACCCTCTCTCCAGTTGGATTAAGATGCATCCTGGGTAGTCAGATTAATATCGAATGGGCATCGATATTTATATCTGCATCAAATATGTTATATTTTCAAAAATGGTTATACGTATGACCTTCAACGACGACCTTCAACCTAAAGCCTTTCAGTCCACTGGCCTTTCTAGTATTAGGCAAAAAAAGTGCAAATGCATTGTGTCTCCAACCCAATCCACACGTCGCAACTATGGAAACAGAAATAAACGTTGTCAGGATATTTGTGGATGAGGAAGCAGCGAGATGAGGTGACTTCTGAAAATATCAATTATGAGAGGAAGCGACGCGGTGGGGGAAAGAGAAACCTACAAAAATACACTTCAGCCATGACGACACGTACATCAAGTTGACGAGACACAAACGATGTACTCTAGATCAGTGGTTCTCAATCCAGTCCTCAAGGACCCCCTGTCCTGCAGGTTTTAGCTCCAGCCTTACTCAGGCACACCTGGACCAAATTAGAGGCTTCAGGTCTTCATGATACTTAAAGGCTGGAGCTAAAACCTCCAGGACAGGGGGTCCTTGAGGACTGGATTGAGAACCACTGCTCTAGATGGTATGGTTGTAGATCAGGACCACAGCTTGGCAAGACGAAGGGTTCCTCAGCTGTTCCTACTGGGGGCACCGAGGCAGAAGCGATCATCAACCGGCACGCCGCGGGGAGTAGAGCTGTTAAAACAATTCAAAAGGCGTGCGGTCGGGGCTGAAGACGGACCGGGGTGAATCGCGTGACCCCCCCCCCCCCCCTTACGACATCCCGGCAAAGTATTTCAGCACCCGGCTCCTTGGGGTCTGTCGGAAACTCACCAAAGCATCAACGGGCTATCCACTAGGGAAGGCGTTTGTGTGTGAGTGTGCACAATTGCACTCTGGCATGGTTAGTATGCATGTGTTTGCGTGTGTGTGTGTGTGTGTGTGTGTGTGTGCAGAGGAGTGCTTGTGCATTTAAAAGCTTTGCCATTTTCCCTAATGGAGAGACAACAAATCAAATCCTTCAGTGATAACTCGGTCAGCGTTGATGCTCCGGTGAATAATGCTGCAAAACAACACGAGAGGGTTGTGTGTGTCTGGTTGAGGGAAGAGCAGTGGTTTATCCTGTTGCTGGTGTGTGTGTGTGTGTGTGTGTGTGTGTGTTTGCGTGCATTCTGGGAATACTTTGGGTGACTTTGGGTAGCATCGTCTATCTCCAGCAGCAGCTAGCGAGGTCTCTGGGAGGGCAACCCTGTCAGAGGGTGGCGGCGTGTCGGCCGGGGTCCCACAGGAAGTTCCTCAAAGTTTATTCTACTAACCCCCCCCCCCCCCCCCCCCCCCCCCAATACTTTGAAGGGGGAAAATCATTGTTATCATAGGGGTCTGTACCCGTCAATTCTCATTAAAATACCAGAAGACAGACCAACTTCACAGAAACACCTCAGCTTCAAGTGTGTGGTGTGTGTGTTGGGAAGGGAATCATTTGCATGTTCACTGCTACGTCTGTGTGTCTTCAAGACAGAGAAAAATTAGCATATTTATCACTGTGTGTGTGTGTGTGTGTGTGTGTGTGTGTGTGTGTGTGTGTGTAAACATCATAGCTGAAGCTGTTCCCATCTCTAGCTGAGTTGAAACACAGGTCTCTGGGCTGGTATTAAAGCTTAATGTTGCAGACTGCTCTGGCTCAGAATATTAATACACTGTCTAACACACACCAGCGTACACACGCGCACACACACACACATACACACACACACACACACACACACATACACACTCAGAGGAAAAGCATATGTATGCATTTACCTGCAGACACACACACTCACACTGGCTGTAGGCAACTCTAGCCATTCATTAAGACATTATTACTGTGGATGGGGTAAACGTACAGAGGCCAACAGTGTCGGCCATTTCTAGAGTCTAATCGAGGCTGCTTCTCATTGCTTCTCAGGCGCTCGGATTTCTGGCTTTCAAGACTCACTTTCCTGGTGCGTGTATCCAGATCACTCATCAGATATGATTTCTCCCTTTCCCCTCACCAAAAGGCCAATTGTTGCACGTGGCTCCTAATACTTTCTCTCCGAATATTTTACGAACGCCTCATTTCGCTCATTCGTGTGGTGACAGTGTCGTGTGCTTCCTGGCTGGATTCGCACAATGAAATGTACTTGTTGGGACACAAGCACGCATTGCATTTACACCTTGTCGTTTATGTCGTCGAATGCATCTCTGGCCACTTCTGGAGGTGGTGTGGAGCACATAATGCACAGTTCTCCAAAACCAATTTTCCCTGTTGGCAGGAAAATCGGACCTTTCCAACGCCCAACTATCCAGTCGTTGCGGGCCTCGTTTTGCTTTGCTCATCAGCACCTCCCCATTCTCCTCCCAAGGTTACACTGACGTCACATCCCCGTTCTTCTCCTCGAGTTAAGCCGAATGGAGTCGGAGCTTCGGCACAACCTTGATCCGCAATCAACGGCAGACTCTGCCGTATCAAAGCCAGAGCGCACAAGCGTTCCCTTTCATTTCTTCCCGACACACGTCTTCGTCTTACTTTCACTCACTGCGCAGAAGCTCAGACTTGTGAAATTCCCAACAACTCTCAACTCTCAACTCTGTCAAAGGTGGTCTATGAAAGCAAGAGGGTTGACTTGTTGAAAGAAGAGGATGGTGTAAACATAAATCTTTCTACCGTCCTCTTCCTGCAACAAGTGAACCCTCTCGCTATAGACTACCTTTGTCCACCGTTCATTCCAGAGCTAGACTTCTCCTTGAGCTAGACTTTAGTTTTCTGGTTAAAAAAAGTCTATTTCTGTAGTGATCCTTTCAGTAATGTTGTCAGACACACGGATAACAATCTGAGCATGTCAGTGGCAAAATCAAGCACTTTTAGTGGACGTACTTTGACCGCGCCTTTATGCCCGTTCAGATTATGTTGCAGCCATTGAGCCATTGTTTGTCTACCTGAGCAATTCCAAAACTTTTTGGACCTATTTTGCGGTATAATAGGCGATTTTGTGGATATAGAGGCCAGGTTTAAAAATTCCAAAATTGTCCTTTAAAATTTGAGTCTCTTAAAATGGACATTCTCATGCCCATAAATGACAAGTTATTTAGTGTTCCCCCCAGACTTTATTCTTGTCGGCGTGGAAAAGCCTCTGACGCAGCATTTAGTCCATCGCGGGACACTAAAACTCTCCACTGAAAGCCAGACTGATGAAATAGTTTTAGGTGGCAGGGTGAGAAAGTTTTCATTACAGGTTTTACAGAGTGACAACCCTGAAGCTGAAATCCTCCCACACCGCTGGAATGATTTCTCTGGTCAGACATCTGATATAAAAATAATAATGATAATAAAACATGTTCAGTAGCTGTGGTGTGTGTGTGTGTGTGTGTGTGTGTGTTTACCAGTCTGCTAGTCCACCCATGACTGTCTATTCACAAAGTCATAAAACCACACAGCAGCTGGCAGCTTGAGACATGACCAAGCCGAGGCTACTTTTCCTTATTGATAGTTGTTTATTGTTTCTATACATATTGAACATTATTACCGAGGCCTTGTATGTATATTGTACCTGTGAACTGTGATGCAGTTTGAGCTGCAGAGATCTAAAGCGCCACCAGAATTATTGGCAACTTTAGTAAAGATGAGGCAAAAAGGCATTCATCATTTGACTCTGCTGCAAAAATGTATATTTTCAATGACACGATGGTTGATGTGATTATTGGCACCCAAAGCTTATTAAGGCCTAAACTCAAGAGTAGACTAGCTTTAAGGATTTAGTATTTACTATTCTTACCAGTCCTCTCAACAATATCCTCTTCTTCTCTCCTCTTTTCTACAAAATGTTTAAAACTCTCAAATGACATTTAACTGCCTTCTTACAGTCTGCAACACTAGCAAGAAACTACTTGGCCTCGGGTACATCGAGAAAGAATTTTGTTGCATCCAGTCTCGCTCAAGCGCTCCAAGCGGGTTGAACGGGAAAAGTTGTCACCGGGCGGATTAGGTAAAGGCTCTCCGCTGTTAACCAATCAACCATGACCTTTCGGGGTCGGCGTTCCTCTTGCTCGCCCCGGCGGAGCGGACAAATACAAAAAAGGACATCAAAGTGGTGAAATAAAAAGCTGCAAACAGTGCAGGATGTAGTTTTTTTTTTCTGTGTACACATCAGCAGGTGATGGTTTGACATTTCCGAATCTCAGAGGTGGGCCATTACTGTGTGTTATCAGCATGTGTGTGTTTGTGTGTGTGTGTGTGTGTGTGTGTGTGTGTGTGTGTGTGTGTGTGTGTGTGTGTGTGTGTGTTATCAACAGCACAGTGCATTAGTGGTGTGTCTGCATTGGCCACCGATATTGGCCTTCCAATAAAATTCAGATAATGGCCAGTCAATGTTAATATGATGGAAGTGAGGATATGATTTACAGCTTCAGGGTGTCAAACCTGCAGTGAAACAATGAATGCTATCTATCTATCTATCTGTCTGTCCGTTCGTCCGTCCGTCCGTCTGTCCGTCTATCTATCTATCTATCTATCTATCTATCTATCTATCTATCTATCTATCTATCTATCTATCTATCTATCGTCTCTGACTGTTAGCTTGCTGGTTGCTTCTGATGAGTAATGCTTCACTGAGACAGCCAGACACACACACACACACACACACACACACACAGACCCTGAGGGAGTGTGTGTGCAAGTGTGTGATGTGCAGTACCATTAGCACCCTCCCTGTGCTCTTGTGGGTCCCGAGAAGGCTGAGAGGGAGGGAGGGAGGGCGGTTTGCTCTGTGTGTGTGTGTGTGTGTGCATGTGTGTGTGTCTGTGTGTGTGTATGCGTGTGTGTTAAAAGCACTGACCACATCACTCTCACTCCTTATCCTCTGTTCTGGTGTGTTGCTCTGTTGGGTTTTGTTTGTTTTTTCCTGCTGTTCTGTTGTTTAGATCAGATTACTTTAGATTACATTAGATTAGATTCAATTTTAGGGATCTCTGTGGAGAAATTGTATGATCTAAGCTTTGGCTAATTTCAATATATTGATAACAATATACTGTACATTTTGTCATACTACAAAAAAAGTGTTTGTGTCCATATTGGACATATAAAATCTAATTTTGATCGGATGAAAGGCATTTTTCTTCCTCTTCACCCGTGGAGCCTCACTTTCATCACCAGGCACAATATTCTTACAGAAATGCATCTAAAGAGACGTCTAACATACTAACGTAGTAGCACAGTAGCTACTGACACATGGAGCAGGACAACAGACCTCTAACAGACTAACGTAGTAGCACAGTAGCTACTGACACATGGTACAGGACATACTATGGACAGGAGACTATATTGTATATAGTACTAGTATATAGACTGCTTTATTTAGCACTGCAGGCACCAGTCTATCCCTGTACATGCACACACACGCACACGCACGCACACACACACACACACACACACTCACTAAGTGTGTGTTAGGCGATGGCAGATAAACTTGTGAGGTTACCCTCAGTGCAGGCAGTCAGAAATCAATAAGACTCTGAATACACACCACTTAAATCTCTCCCTCTCTTGGTCCCTCTCTCTCTAGGTCTCTCTACCTCTCTCTCCTTCCAGAAAGGAAGAGAAGCGAAGGAAGACAGGCAAGTCAAAGTCACCCTCCCGATTTCTCCCTCTCTCCAGACACAGTGACAGGCATTAAACAACATTCGGCAGGAAATTGGAGATGTATCAACATCTTCCTTCCTGCTGCTGAATTATTGAACACTACAAAGGTAGCTAACGTCCACACACACTTATACGCACAAACACACACCGATATGGAATTTCATGCCAGGTTACCGATAAGGACTTTGATAAGAGATGGCCAGACAGCATGTGCACTGTATTTCTCTCAATTACCTCTCTGTCTCGTATCTTTCTGTCTCTTTTTGTTCCTCTGCAGACAGAATTTGTATTACCAGGGGAGGTCTGATGATTGGTGATTTTTTACCTCAGGACCAACGGAATTGTATCCCATCCGGAACAAACATGTCAGTGAATTTCTCTGGTTACCCTCATAAAAACTCTGTCTGAAAGCACCTAATATATTTTGAGTTAACTCTGACGTCCGCATCCCTGGATCAACATCCGAGTGTGAGCTTGTTGCTGCTCGGATGAAGCGGAAAGTTGGGAAGATTTCCCATTCCTCCTGCCTGGAAGTGTTAATGTGTTCAACCCGTTGGGAAGCCCTTCGCTGTTGCTAGCTACCTCCATAGCAACAACTCTTTAAAAGCTTGCTCCGTCAACCAAACAAACTGCAGCATGTATTTCTAGTTAATCATAAACACAGTTGATTGTGCAGAAGCGTACTAGTGTGAATATAACTAGTAATTAATATTTTTTATTACCTTGGACTGTGGACCACTACAAGGTTGGGATGAGCATTTTTTCCTAATCGGAAGCTCATTTTTACGCTAACTCCTATATGACCTGAATGCAGCATCGGCTGTGGGGTTTTACATGTAGGTGAGGAGCGCTAGCAGCAGTGCTAGCTGAGTGAGAGTCGCGTGAGAGTCGCGTCCGCTACAACATCTCTTGTCACTGCATTGCATTCTGGTCTATCCTGTCTGTGGAGGAATTGGTGTCTCTTCCTCTTCTACGATGGATTTCTCTCTGTACGCTGGTGGAACGTCAGTGCAACTAGGAATAGAAAGAACCCCCTGACACCAACACCGTTGATGTTTTATAGATCGTTGAAACTATTTCTTCCAGTAAACTCCATTGTCACTGTGCTGGAATGTATCTCGACATGAGGTTGTCTACGTTTGGCCAATTAACAACAAAATGTACCCAGAAATAAATCAGGTACATTGTCAATAAGTGTTTTAGGGTGGTGGGTGGTTATGCTCAGTGTTGCGTTTTGACAATCAACTATAGCTATGTTGACTAGCTAATGCTATTGTTAGGTGACTTTAGCTGGTAAAAATGGCTCATGTTAAAGTCAACGTCATTGATTTGGAGATAAATAGAAAATCAGTGGCAGCCGGTGATTGGCTGACTAAGTGGGGCGGGTCATAGAGTAACATTGTAGTCGACTGGAGTGCACAAACAACAGGGCTTCGGTCTTTAACTGCTACAGTTGTAGTACTATTTTTTTTAGTGCCGGAGTGAAGTCAATCAAATATGACTCATCATGTCTCTGTGCTCTCTTGTGCCATTTACTGACCATGACTACAATGTTCGTTTGAATGGGGTTAAATGAGAATGGCCAGGGCGTTCTGCCCAGCGCCCCAAATGCTATCATAGACCTCAAGCTAAAGTGCAGTCCTTCCAACAACCGCTAGGTGGCAATGCATGTCAATGTAGTGTGTGAGGGACGTACAACTCGGCGCCTCAGAGCAACAGAGACGGTAATGAAGTCCGCAAACCAACCAAAGCCAATGATTCAACATACACGTATTGACTAGAACACATTTATATGAATTATAAATACAATCTATGAAATGTGTTCAGATAAAAAAACAAACATTTTTTAAATTTATTTTGTAGAAAATTAACAACATGAAGTAGCTGTTATGGATCAGAATCATGGACGCTCCTTTGAATTGGGCCTCCTCCAGCTCTGCTCACCTCTCCATGATATCCAAGCATAATGTTGGTGTATATTCTAAATTTTTAGTCCAAAACCGGTTGAGTTTGGGGTTGATTCCCACCCAGAGTATGACATAAATCACATATGTCCGCCAAGGGAATAAAGCGAATAGGTAAATCTATGTTCTTGGTGGCCTTTTAGGTCTGGTCATCAAATGTTCATTCCCAGAGAGTGACATTTTTGTTTAAGTTTACTTAAGCACAAGCATCTCAAACTGTACGGTGCAATTTGACATTTAAATGATTTTAGTTGAGAGGAAGAGTTAACGTCTTTTCATTCATGTTTTTCGAGAAGATCACATTTTGAAACCAGGCAGTGAACACAGTGCCTCCCATCTTGTGCTCTTTCTGCATGCATACGCTACCATCATGTCGGACTGCGGGTCATACAATATTGATATCGCCAAACATCAATACTCAGATCTGCCGTATTCGCAGTTGATTTTTTGCAATCATACGCCGATCATTACTCATTATCAATGAACGGGAAACGAAATGGCAAAGCTGAAGGCGTGGGATCGAAGACTGTACTCTTGTTGGCTATAGGATGATTTATACCCACCCAGTGTGTGTGTGTGTGTGTGTGCGCGCGCATGCCTGTTTGCCTCCAGACAGACCAGTTCCTCAGTGAGAAATGAAGGGCCCGGGACGTCATCAGTTCCCATATTGATTTTCCTGTTCACATGCTTAATTGAAGTTGTTGGGGTATACATAATTGAAGTTGGTTCCCTCACTCACTTTCTCCCTCCCTTGCTTCTCTCTCTCTTTCCTGAGTGTTAAAAAGAGAAAGGCTCCACTTCTTCTTATTCTCCAGCCTTTCTCATTTCTTTTCTGGAGACAAGTGTTAATGGGGAAGCCGGTGGCTATGTAGTTTTGATGGAGTGGTAGTGTGTATGCGTTCGCGTGACCTAAGTGTGTGCTGGTATGTGTGTGTGTGTGTGTGTGTGTGTGTGTGTGTGTGTGTGTGTGCAGCTCCTTTTGTGGAGTAGTAGAGTAGCTGAATGGACTCTGAAAAGAGAGCTTTAATCCTACAAGAGGAAGAACCTACTGCAGGGTGGTGGTGATGGGGTCAGACCTATGTTCCCTCAGCCCTATCCCTCAAATCAAATCAAATCAAATCACATTTGTTTGTAGAGCCCTTAATCACCGTTACAGTCTCTAAGGGCTTCACAGTGCCCAACATGTGAAAATAATAAATTGTTAGTACACGACATCCCCCAGCCTTAGACCCTCACAGAGGATGAGGAAAAACTCCCACAAAACCTCACAGGGAAAATTGGGAGAAACCTCGGGAGGGGCTACTCAGAGAGGGATCCCCCTACCAGGACGGTTGGGCGTGCAATAGATGCCGAGTTTGGTTCCCTCAGAGGGAATATAGGGCTGAGGGAACATAGGGCCAAGGGAACATAGACGCTCATCATCACGCTCCCGTGATGATGATGATTTGTCTTGAAACTACGCATTGACACCTTGCTGTCACATCTGTCAGTCTAAAATTCACTAAGGCCATCCAAATTTAATTAAAAGTTTAACAGATGCCCTGTGTCACTTTTTCTAAAAAAGTATAATAAAAAAATAAATTGTTGATGCATTGTTTTAATGCCGGCCTAGGATGATTTTATTTATTTATTTATTTTTAAAGTGATGTGGGGCATCCGTTTAATAGTTAATTACATTTGCATGGCCTAATGTTCTTATTGTCGGGGGGGAACAACCCACTAATAAATTGCCATGATTAAATATTTTGGGTCACTGTGCCATTTACTCAGATAAGACAGAGCCAACATAACTGAATGAGTAGTAGCTGCTATATTTCATCAAAGTCTGTCACAAAAACGTATTACAGTAAAATAGGCATTGGGGTCATGCAGCTGGTTACTGTCACAATACATGATCAAGAGCTGAGACGCTCATCTCACATAGTTGGTCCTCTCTCTTCTCTGGGGATGTTCTACCCACTCAGAGATCTTCTCCATGCTCTTCAGTGATTTTCTTCCTCATAGATCTCCTTCCTTGTCTTTCTCTGAGAAGTTCTCCCTCCCAGATCTTCTCCTTCGTGTTCTTCAGTGATCTTCTTCCTCAGACCTCTTCTTCCTAATCTTCCTCAGAGATCTTCCTCCTCTTCTCCCTCATAGATCTTCTCCTTCGTGTTCTTCAGCGATCTTCCTCCTCATCTTCCTCAGAGATCTTCCTCCTCCTCTCCCTCATAGATCTTCTCCTTCATGTTCTTCAGCGATCTTCTTCCTCATCTTCCTCAGAGCTTTTCTTCCGTGACTCCCTCTGAGATCTTCTTCCTCCTCTTCCTCAGAGATCTTGAATTGAATTGAATTGAAACCTTTATTTATTCAGGGAAGACAATTGAGAGCGAGCGCTCTTTTACAATGCCGCCCTGATTGCAATGCAACACATACAAAATAGAACTGTTACAACAAAACAAGATAAAATCACAAAACAGTCACAAGAATAAAAGACAAGACTATGAAAAACATGTACTATGAGAAACATGTACAGTCGACATGGAGCACACCTTCTACCAGAACCTTGAACCTCTCCAGAGAGATGAGTTGGTCCAGCTTTAGGGAGTCCTGCAGCCTGTTCCATTTCTCAGGTGAATGAAAACTAAAGGCAGACTTTCCTGCATTGGTGTTACACCACGGGACGTTCAGCCTTATATGTGATTGTAGTCTAGTATGGTGTTCTATGTCTCTAAAATTCAAACGTGAGGACAGGTATAGTGGCAGCTTACCAGTCAGTGCTTTAAAAATAAAAAAATAAAAAGAGAATGTTGCTCTCTTCGAGTGGCAAGGGACAGCCATCCAACTTTGCTATACAGAACACGGTGATGGGTGAGAAACCCATCACCAGTAATAAAACGCAGAGCACTATGATATACTGCATCAAGAGGCTTCAGAGAGGTGGGCGAGGCATTCATAAACAGAACATCAAAGACAGATAATATTGTTGATTGCACAATGATTTTTTTTTGCTAATAGTGGAAAAACAGGACTTATTTCTATAAATCCTATCTTTCCCCTTAGCTTTTTGGTGAGGTGTTCCACATGGGTCTGGAATGATAGTCCACTATCTAGCCAAATACCCGAGAGTGTGAATACCCGTACTGGCATCAGTCCCGCGAGACCTTGAAAACAACATACATTTAGTCTTGTCAGAATTTAAGACAAGCTTATGGCCAATAAGGGACAACTGGAAAGCATCAAAAGCAGACTGCAGATTTGCAGCGGCCGTTCTAAGAGTGGATTCTGCACTGTGTAGGACTGTATAGTCTGCATAATAATGGACAGAACAGTGTGGGAGGGGGGGCACAATGTTATTCATATAAATAGTAAATAAAAGTGGACCCAAAATGGACCCCTGTGGGACACCCTTATCAATTACAAGAGAGTTTGATTTAAACCCATTGGCAACAACAGCCTGTGTCCTCCCGGTAAGATAATTTGACCAATTACAACCAATTGACAGATCGCTCGTCTAGACCTATTGAGGATAGTTTATTTCATAAAATGCTGTGATCCACTGTATCAAACGCCTTTGACAGGTCGATAAAAAGTGCAGCACAGCGCTGTTGACTATCAAGACTGCTGACTATGACGTTCACATCTTCTCCTTCATCGGAGATCTTCTTCCTCATCTTCCCCAGACTTCTTCTTCCTTATCTTTCTCTGAGATCTTCTTCCTCCTCTTCCTCACAGATCTTCTTCCTGCTCTCCCTCAGAAATCTTCTCCTTCATGTTCTTCAGATCCTCTTACTATCCTCTGCCTCCTGTTGTGCACACCTGGGCGAATTCACTCCACATACCAACTAGGATCATTTTAGCTGATGCCAAGCAAAGCTCTTGATAGTCTTTTTCTCAGAAGTGGCTTTGCTCCAGTAGATCTATGGCTTCTTCTGTCTCTCATACTGTAACAGTTGTAGACACACTGGCATGACACCAATCCACCCAAATATCCTCCTGTCTTCACACTGTAAACCTGAGACATGAGTCCCCGCACAACTCCTGAAGCCAAATATTAGTTTTCTTCACAATCTACCTACACCTACCACTTGTATTATCTTGATATTTGCAAACCTCCAAAATGTTGCACTAATGTCTGGATGTGCTGATGGGCCATATCATCACGGTCACCCTGCCTTAAAGAGCTGCCCTGACAAGAACAACACACTGATGACTTGTCCTTTTTTGCCGTGAAGATGAAGCATTTGTTGTGACGATCAAAACCAATTCGGAGGTGCTAAGTATTTGATAATTACTGAACTGTCGTGGTATTGTCAAGATCAAATGTCTTAGTATGAAAGGCCGAGGAATGGATCTTCATTTGTTCTTGGTGTTTTCTTTTTTCCTCTGGGTAAAGGCCTTTGGCAGGGAGTGTGTTCGGGCCCAGATTAATTGCTCCGTGTGTTAATTTGCTGCCCGCCCCCTGAACGGCGTGTGTCTCCATTGATTAAAATTACCCTGCGTTTGGTTGCTGCTCTTTGTTCATTTAACAGGGTAATTGATGGCGGCTGGTTGTCTTGTCCTCTATCCTCCATTCCTCTTTTCCCTCCCCTCTTTTTCCCTCTCTTCTTCTCCCCTTCTCCCCTAAACACTACTATTTGCCGCTGCCCTAGCTCCTAAATCATGCTGTTTGCAGGCTGTCTCCGCGGGCAAGAGTGTGTGCGTGTGTATGTACATGCACGTGCACATACAGCCCTGTGTAACACTTACCGCCTGCCTCTATTTTGATATTTTTTTATTAACCGGTTATCGTATAGGCCAATTTACCATATTACAAATAGGAAAATAATAAGGCACCAGTATAACCTGCAGAGCACCAACAGTCCAGCATTGTTTTTGTATTTTGCATGTTCTCTGATGTAGGGATGGGACATTTATTCAGCATGGCGTGCAAATTAAAAAAAACATTCATTCATTCATTTACATTCATTCACTGCTGTGACTAATTCATTTCATTGATTTGGATTCATGTAATTCCAATAATTCAGGACCAACCGATGTACCTGCACATGCCCGACCCCATGTGCAGCCCTTTTAATATGTCATTACAAGCAAGCCCAGGCATTAAAGCTAGTCAAGAGCTAGACTAGACAAGATTTTAATGTGAAAAATCTACCTGTCACCTACATAAAAAAGTGGGGCTGCAACCGAGAAGAAGATCCATCCTAATTGAGATACTGTAGATTTGCCCAAACTTTTACTGTTAGTAATCTGGTGTGGGGTCTGATCCCTGCTAGGAAATCTTCTCGGCCCACTGATGCAGTGGACCGTTCAGTGCGAATGGAGTGCTTATGAATGTAGCGCTTCCTTCATGGATTGGTGGATTTAAAGAAACTTTGGGAGAGAGATCAAAGGGAAAGTAGTAGAGACAAAGAAATATGATATGGAGGAGCAGAGTATTCCATTTCTAAACACCAATCTAAAGAACTATCTTTTAAAAAACAAATATATATGTTTTTTTATTTTGCGTTGCAGAGTGGGTGCAAGGTTTTTAATATGAAGGTTTATTTCATTTTGGGAGAAAGTGCTTTGTATGCTTCATACTTTCATGCAACTTTCCCTGAGTGTGTGTAGTAGCCAGACTAAACACCCAATTAACTTTTTAATTAATTTAAAAATGTGCCCATAGTGTATCTAATTGATTGGGGGTTTAATATGTGATGGTTCAATCTGCAAGTAGACCATAATTCATTGCAGCGCTGCCAATTTGAGCTGGGATTGAGACTCATTTTAAAGGGGCACTACGTAATTTATACACTCACCCTCTATCGGCAGCCAGTAAGAATTGCAACAATGTTGATATAACTCCTACACAAGTCTCCGGCAAAGTAATGTATTACTTATTACTCGTTGCTCCTTTCAAAAGTAATATTATTACTTATTACTCACTCAGAGCAGAAATGCATTATACTATTTGTCACTTTTCTATTACACCTCTGAAATTCTTACTTTCAAAAATCAGGACAACTCACTTCAGGAAACCAAACTGACGTCCATTCCAACTTTTCTGCCATTATTCATCTACACTGGTTTAGCGTAAGAGATAATGACTAATTATGAGGACAATGAATCGGGGGCGGTAGTTCTTGAATAATTTCAACTTCAATCTGGTTAATGGAAATCAATTAAATGATGAATGCATCAAATCCAGCTATAAGTGCACCCAAGACGCAGTAGAGACTCCATCAACCAGACCACCTCTGAAAGTGGTCAGAGACATATTTGGAGACATACACAACAATATGAAAAGGCAACGTGTCTCCAATCTACATTAACAACTACCTCAACTGAATAAACTTTATTAGTAACTGCAAATTACAGGCAGCGGGCAGCTCAGATGGTAACATACTGGATGGATTATCAGGGTGTTGGTGGAGCGAGACGAGGCGTTTACCGTCAGTTTGAAATCATGTAAATGTTATAAGAAGAAAAGGCAGCAATTTTGTCAGGATATGAATCCGGATATGAAACACAGATTAAAGGTGTATAGGGACCTTTGAGAACGGGGGAGCGGCGGCGGGGTTACGGAAATGAATAAACGTCGAGAGAGAGAGAGGAAAAGGACAAAGTGAAGTGGAGGGAAGATGAAGGATGAGTGTTAAAAGAGGGGAGAGTGAAGGAAGGGCAGGCTTAGAGGTTGGAGGCTTACGGCAAAAGGAGGAGGAGGATATTTAGAGATTAGAGGGGAGGTAAGGAGGGGAAGGAGGGAGGGATCGTGGGAGGGAAGGTTGACCGGGTGAAGTCACGGACACCACATTAATCAGACTTTCAGCGAGCCATACCCCGACAGAGCCCAGACGTATGTTCGTGCCAGAGACAGTTGCTGATTGGAAGAAACCGCTACCGGGGGGAAAAAAAAAAGATTTAACACTTTTGCACGGTGCGCTCTAACCGTTAGCATGCAAACATGTTGAGCGCATGTCTCTAAGGATGCGCGCGGCGTTTTTGGGCTCGCCGCCGTAGGAGACTCCCGATACATATTCCACACCCCGCATTAAGTCTGAAAATATCACCCCTTTCCGATTCCGAAACACCGAGGGGAAAACGCCCAAACTGGGAAAGAAACGCCTTCGGTAGCTTTGTCTCGAAATAAGGGCGGGCAGCCGAGGCACAAATTGGGGCAGGTCGTTTCCTCACTGCAATCTATTCAAATTGGAAAATAGCCTTGAAAAAAAAAAAAAGATGCTTGACATGTTGGTCATCTTTAATAGAGAGAAAACTCTATTTGGACGGATTGCACACAACTCACTGGCCTATAGGTATGGCAGAGCAGGTTTGGGTCCAGACCTTGTAGTGAAACCCATTTCAGACTGACTGTCTAACACTGCGTTACAAAACTAAAATATTACATTACAAAACTAAGGCAGGTAAGAATACCTTTCAAAACACCGGAGCAGAAGAATGGAACAAGCTGCCAAATGAAATAAAACGTGTTCAGGTGGCAAGCAGGTTCAAGAAAAAGGTGAAACTTTGGCTTATAAGTTAATATTTTGTTTAATTAATAAGCCATCAAGAGAAATAACTGCTGCTTTTATTGAGGTATTTATTAATTACATGATTGATTGTTGTTGTATGTGATGTATTTATTATGTTTTAATGGAGTGCTGATAGGCATTTGGATCATGTGTGACTTTTTCTGCTCGCTGCTATATAACCACCAGATAGAGGACCACAATGGAAATAAGTTGTCGTTTTGCCAACTTTTTTGTGTTATCCTCGGCAATTTATGATGAGCATGGATGTGTTGGCATGTGTTTGAGAGTATATGAGTTTGTGTTTTATCTGTTGTTTTCATTTTGTTGTATTGTATTGTTGTATTTTAAATTGTCAAATAAAACTACTACTGCTAACTACTAACACTGCTCAGCATTTCAAATGCAGGGATCAGCATCACACGCTTCAAGCTGCGTCAAGAGATATTGCACACGGGTAGTATCCGCTGTATAGCCAACTGGCACCAGTTGGCTATACAAGGAAGCTCTCAGTCTGGTGGAGCTGCCTTGTGTATAATGTGTGTCCAGCTTGTGGGCAACTAGAAGCTACAAGCCACGTTGTCTGCATACAATAGTATTTAAAGTGTAACGGTTACACCTAACTTGCCCTAGGCAGTATAAAGGTTGGGAGACGCTAACACATTCTGGTACTCTTTGGATTTATATAGAAGTGTGTGTGTGTGTGTGTGTGTGTGTGTGTGTTTTTGCCACAGGCTTTCCTTGCAGACTCTCAGGTCTTTGATATGCTAGCCATCCACCAGGGAAGAACTTTAATATTCCACCAGTAGCACTAACACACACACGCGCACACACACACACACACACACACACACACACACACACAGACAGTCGGTTGGTGGGTGGCCTGTTAATATGCTGCCTCCAGCTTCAACAGTGACGGTGTCCCACAGGGCCAGACAGCTTCTGGAACCACACTCCGGCACAACCGGGAAAAAAAAATAAAAAATCACCGTCTCTGCTTCAAATTTACAAGCAATTGCACCTACTTTCTACAAAAACCGCAGCGTGGCTTGGACTTCAAAATGTTGAGTGCAGCCAGAATAAGGTGTTCCCAATTCTCGGCAAAAAACTACTAATACGCCAGTGCGACGCTTTAAAATGACGGCTAATGGCTTTTTAGGGGAATTTGTTTTTTATCTGTGGTGCCGCTGCATCGGCGACCTTTCAGAGGCAATCACAGCTGTTACTGGAAAGTAGCGCAGACTGCTGAACTGGACCGCTTTGACGTCACTCCAGTCTGGTTGAGGTCAGTTGGCGTGGATGGTCATCACAGGTCTGCACAGGTCTTCTATCTGAATTGTGTCTGTGTAGGTTTTAACTGGATTGTATTTACGCTAATGTTATAGGCGTTCTCGTGCAGACACCACTTTCACTGTCAATGCGCCAAAATAAGTCTCTGACCACTTCCGGAGGGGATTTGGGTGATTGGATCTTCAGTGCATCTTGGGTAACGGGATGTATCACTCTGAAACGTCTCCCTCAGTGGTAAAAGAGGACCTGTCCAATCTCCAGCGAACAGGACGGCTGCATCCTTCACTCTCTATTGGATTATTGTTTTGCCCCTGATGAGGATTACACGTGTGTGTGTCTTGCAACTGTCTTTCTCTCTCTCTATCTCTCTGACTGTCTCTCTGCGTTACGTGTGTGTGTGTGTGTGTTGTCTTCCATTTGGCCTGCCTCCAGCGGTTCCCTTGGCTGGTCTGAAACGAAACAAGGAGGCAGGCGGAGTGCGCTGGTGGCAACGCTCAGCTGTCACTCTCAATATCCCCTACACACACACACACACACAGTGAGAGCAGCTCTCCTATTTCTCACACACAATGCTCTGCCTAATTAGGGTTGTAATGTGAACAAAGGCAGCAGGCCTATCTGGGACAGCAGGCCTCCTAACGCTCAAGTTCAGACCTGGAAACCTCTTAGACAAGACATGTGGAGTCCTTCATTTGCAATACACACACACACACACACACACACACACACACACACACACACACACTCGCTCACTTAGTGACTCACTCCACACACACACACACACACACACAGACACAAATTCAGCCAGTTAGTTAGTCAGTCACACACATATACACACACAAGTAGGCATCCATTCACCCACACCACACACACACTGATTGTATCACACATATGCATATCTCACACACGCTCACTCTCTCTCTCTCTCTCTCTGAGTCAGTAAGTCCTTCATTCACAGTCACAGTCTCTCTCCCTCACACACACACACACACACACACACACACACAAGCACATCCCTGTCCTCCTGCCAGTAATGAAGCAGATAATCAGCTGCTTCACGCTCCGCTGTAGCAAAACCAAAATCAAAACACTGTTGATTTAAGAATCAAAATGCGTACACTCATGGGTTTCTCATCTTCTGCGCTCTGTAGCAATGATGAGGTAGAGCTGGGAGTGTGTGTGTGTGTGTGTGTGTGTGTGTGTTTTCATGCTGTATTTCAAAGCTTGAGGAGCAGGCGGTGGGTTTGCCAGGCAGTGTTGAGAATCCATTCCTCATGCCTCCTGCCTGATTTCTCTCCTCTGTATTTCCTAGAAATGATTCTCTCTCCTCCGATTGCCCCACCTCTGACTTTGATACCGACGTCCTGACCGAGGAGCTTGACGACACGCTCCGAACTTGTGAAAGAATAGGAAAAGAAAACAAACCCAGCGAACACTCTCGACACTGGATAGAGGAAGGAGGAGGAGAGGCAGGATATGAGTTCAATGTCAACTGATCAAGTAACAAGTGTTCACAATGGTAAAAAATCTGATTAAAACATCTTTGGAAACCTTTGAACTGATATCAGGAAGATATTTAGGTCCTGGTTTCACAAAGTGATGCAGGTAGCAGCGACGGACGACTACCGACGTCATCTCAACTTTCATTTTGGAGCTACATCTACAAGGGTATTTCAGCGTTGGTGCAGGCCGTCAAACATCAAAATGTTGACTACCACACTACCACAGACAATTTAGACGTGGCAGTTCAACAAGGAGCTAATGAAAATGCTGCATGTCTCTAAGTGACATCAGCACATGGCAAGCAAATCTCATTCTCATCTAAATGAATCCCTGATTGATATACCACAATAGTGATCCAACCTCTAGCCAGTTCATGAAAGCTTTTAAATTTGCTGTTCTAAACATGGTTGGGTAGGTCTTTCCTTGTGCACAGGAAGTGATGTCCTAACTGTCTGTTCTTGTCTCCTAAGATCCTCTGAACGCCTTATCCCTTGCGTCTCCTCGCTGTAACCCACCAGCCTGCCTGCTTCCCTCGCTCCTGCCTCACCTGCTTGCCCCGGCTCCATCCAGCCCAGCCTCTGCACCCCCCACCTTCCCTTCACCAGCTTCATCATTAAAAAAACGCTTATTTTCTACTCCGTCGTCCTGGTCTGCATTTCTGGGTCCTATACAAACTGCTATCCCTGACATTTTGCATGTATTTTGAGTTTATCCAGTGGGTTTTGAAATGGTTTCATATATAAGATGAAGTCAAAACAGGAAAACCACCAAAACTGGAGTTATGAGATTTTCACCCAACAGCGACAATATGCCTATAACACACTGTCTCGGTACAGAGGTGTGACTTATGGTTTGTCAGAGGTATCTTCTTCCCTATTAGACCATCACACACACACACACACATACACACACACACAGGGGTTATGAAAAATAATTAGTATACTGAAGCCAAATAATGTTGAAGATGATGAACTATTTTCACAAGCAAGCTGTTCCGGTGCCCAAAAAAAATAATCTGCAGTAAGAAGAATCAGATACGATGCCGGCTGATGAAATGAAAATGTTAACTAGTTACATTTCATTTAAAACATTTCATCATGCAGGAATGCACTGAAATAACCTCTACTCCATTTACATTTTAAAAGTTTTCAATAATGTTGGAAATTCTAACATCTGCTGTCAAAATAAATCTAAAGTCACGTTAGTCTGTTTTTTTTTTTAACTCCATCAGACCATATGCTGACAGAGAGCAGAGCAGACAGCCGTCCTATAAATGCTGATAACCAGAGGTGCTGAAGCTGTTGCTTCCCCAGCTGATTTATACCCAACATCTGCTGCTCTGGAAAACACTCTGATCATCAACCCCTATATCAAATAACTCAACTAATGTTGTCTCAATTCAACAAAATTACTGGAATGACTGTTTAGAGGGAACAATATTGCCGAAGCAGTAGAATCCAGAATCCAGGCCCAAGAATCCAACCTAGTTCATACATTCATCCATGGAATATAGAATAGTACATCATCAACATAATGTGAAACAATTCCAGAATTGACAAGAGTTATATAAATCAAGGGGGTTCATTTCATTTTGGTTCTCTAGCCAGGAGGTTAGAGAAGCAGGCTTGTGTCTTGGTTGCCAGTTTGGATCCACCTGGGAAAATGAACAAGTAACACTGTTCATTGTTGAGCAAGGCTATTAACCCCCCACCTAAAAAAAGAAAAACAAATGTGGATTCTAGGCGAGTCATTATCCAAAATGTAAAGTTGCATATTATAGCACCACTGTCTGGTTGATCTAAGTTTTTGAAACTTATTTACCTATTGTTCTGTCACACTTTTTCACATATATATTTGAAATTTGGTGACTCTGGCATCACAAGCAAGGCCCAGTTAATAATATACTAGAACAGATATTGAAGGCCGATACCAATAATTTTAATTGTTAGTATTCAGTGTTTTGGAAAAGCCTCTGAAACAGCATTTAGACCATCATGGGACACTAAAACTAAAACTAATAGTTTCAGGTTATCAGCTCCTTAAGGCAGGGTGAGGCAGGTTTCATTGAAGGTTTTACAGACTGACACCCCTGAAGCTGCTGAGGAAAATCATCCCACACCACTGGAATGAATCCTCTGGTCAGACATCTGATTCCACTTTCCTCTTGTTCACATAACAAATAAAAACCAATAGAAACTAACTCCTGCCTGTCTGTTAAACATCAGACAAACATGTTACTGTAGCACAGAATCTTGCTGTCCTCTGTTTGAACTCATAAAGTTGGAGGTTTGAACACTGGGGATGTGATGCAACACCTATTCATCTGCTCTGGGCTATGTGGTGTATCTGATTGCAGTGTGTGTGTGTGTGTGTGTGTGTGTGTGTGTATGTGTGTGCACGCACGCACCCATCCTTGTTTGTATATGTGCAGATACTTGAGTGTGTGATACTGTAGCCCTTTCAAAAAGGAAAGCCTGCAGATAGAGACTGTCTTCTCGCTTGTCATTTACATCCACTTCTGAAAGGATCTCAGACAAATGGAAAAAAGTCAAACTGTCCTTGAAAGTTTGGACTTTCCAGACATTTTAAAACTTCTTACATGGGACTGTATTTTGAAAGTACTAAACTTGACAAAAATGAATGAATAGATTTCCCTGTGATCAATCCTCCATCATCAATCAAACAAACACCTTATAAAGCAGCCTGTTTTGTCCCTATCCTCTTTCCGATTCTGACAATGGTTGATAAATAAAAAAATAATTACCCACCAAGATAATTTTACTGGCCAAAAAATGTAGATGCTACCACTGTGTAGAGCGACATAACAGCCAATCGCAAGCCTCGTTTAACTGTGGCATTCAAATGTTATTGTCTCTTTTGACTCGATTTTTTGATTTATCCAACAAAAAATTTTTTTTTAAATGATCTCCTGAAATTACTTGTACTCAAATGACAGTTAATGTAAGCAACAAAATCCCCATTTTGAAGTTTGTCGCTGTGACATCCTGATGTTTTTTAGAAGTATGTGTCTTAATGCAATCCCGATGTGTTGTTGGAGCAGCCACTCAATTCTGACTACCTTAATCTAGGTGTGTGTGTGTGTGTGTGTGTGTGTGTGTGTGTGTGTATATGTGTGCGTCACTCCTCTGTGTCCGGCGAGGGTTTAAAGAGGGATAGCATTAGAGGAAGGATAGCTTTCAAGTAGGGATTAGGCGAAAGCTGGGTCTCTGAGGGTCATTATTCAATACTGGCATCAGAACCCCTGGTTAAAACCAGACGGAGAGTGGCTGCTCCATCTGTAATGAAAGGAAGAGAGCACTGTGTGTGTGTGTGTGTGTGTGTGTGTGTGTGTGTGTGTGCGTGTGCGTGTGTTTGCTTTGCTTATGTATGTGTTGAACACAGCAACATCACGGAAAGGTTTGGAAGAATAACGGCATGAACTTTGAAAAAAAAAAATTGGTCTGGCAGAGAAAGAGGCACTTGATCCATTCAGGGGTTGTGTTATGCCTCTCCCTCCTCCATGTCTCCCTCTCTATCCTATCATTTCCAATAGCTAGATATTGGGCTGCCAGGTTGAACTCATTCTGACCCCCTTTCCAGACTTACTGTATGTCTAAATATGATTTAGCTGCATCATTTACGATTGACAGTAAACACCTCACATCTTGCTGGATGTTCCCCATCCACCAGTTTCCTGACAATCCATTTTCGACAAGTATGTTGCTATCTGAGCCGCCTGCCGCCTGTTTGATGTGCGTCTTTCCTGGCTGAACATTCCTGACCGGAGATGCATCGCATGTGGCCAAATGCGTCTGTGACCCCTTCTGGAGGTGTTTTGGGTAATGGGATTGGTTTGTCTTGGGTTAGTTACACTGGATTTGATGATTTTGTGCTCCATCACAATACAATACAATCGCCCAAGATACGTGAATGCCAAGCGGGGAGGGGATGCAAGTCTTCTCTCTCCGTGCAGGGTCAGCCTGCTTGGTACAAGAAACAGTGTGCAAAACTCAAGATGAACGGCAGCCATCGGCGTCCAGATGTGGCACTCATCATATCTTATAGGCTTTTCACACTTGAATATGTTAGCCCAGGGTTAACTTTAACCCTGGGTTATAATAGCCCTGGGGTAACTTATCTCACGTTTTACACTAGTTTTCTTTAACCCTGGGCTAACAATTGACCCCAGGTATTTAGTGTTCAGGATTTCACACTGTAAGCTTGTAGACCCCGGGTTAACGCTTAATGCTAATGTTTAACTTGCTGTTACATTCTAACCCCTCTTACATTCTAACTCCTGTTACATTCTAACCTGTTACATTCTAACCCGTTACATTCTAACCCTGTTACATTCTAACTCCTGTTACATTCTAACCCGTTACATTCTAACCCGTTACATTCTAACCCCTATTACATTCTAACCCCTGTTACATTCTAACCCTTGTTACATGCTAACCCCTGTTACATATTAACCTCTGTTACATTCTAATCCTGTTACATTCTAACCCCTGTTACATTCTAACCTCTGTTACATTCTAACCCTGTTACATTCTAACCCCTGTTACATTGTAACCCCACAACGTATCACACTATTGTTCTTAGCATCGCATTTTGGGGATAGCACCACAAAAGTGGTGCTAACCCTGCTTCGTAGCAGGGTTTGGTAACCCAGGGTTAAAAGTGGTGTTAACCCTCTTTCAAAAATGCAAGTGTGAAATGCTGCTTAGCCTGGGGTTAAATGCGTCCTTAACCCAGGGTTAAGAAAGACGTTAGCCCGGGGTTAAGTGTAGTGTGAAAAGCATATTAATGTCGTTTCTTATCAAGCAAAACTCCCCATAAATCTATTTGGAAGCCAAAGAAAGAAAGTCAGATCAAGTACCGTTCAAGACCAGTGTTCCCTCAAATTCAGTTTGGTGATCTACATTTAATAATTGATCACATTGACTTGTCATGCTCCATTTGTCCCTAGAAATGTAGTGGATATAGACAGTTTGGAAATTTTGGTGGCAAATGCTATTAGATGCAGTGTGAATTGTGAATTGACGCCCCTGACAGTAACACCTGCTAGCTTAATAGCAGGTGTTTTCTAACTTCATTAAGACGTTGCCACTCATGACGCATGCCAACTAATGGTGTCAGGGGATTACTGTGAAAAACCTATTAGGCGTAAGGGATGCCTGGGGGCTGTTTGGGTTCGAGTCATTAGGGAGGCGTGGAATCGCTGTGTGAAATTAACACTGAGCGGTGAGAGACTTGGAGGCGAGTCAGAGAGGCGGGCTTGCTACCGGAACACGGTGGGTTCGGATCTCAGGACCAGTTTGGGAGAATAAGTGTCAACATTCAAAATCCAACGGTTTATACACTGACACTAATTTGAGATGATCAATTCTTTGGATTGTGGAGGGGGGGGAGGGGTCCAGGGGCATCCTCTCCCAAGATTTTCTTTGTATGCTTGAGGTGACCTGAGGAGATGAACAGTAAACCCGCTGCCTCTTTATTTAAAGAGACCGTTCTGAGTAAAAAATAAAAATATTTTGCAAATATTTTTAGCATGGTGGGTAACAATCTTACCGTGGTGGGATGATAGCAGACTGCATAGTAGAAACATCAGCTGTTCAGTGCTCAGTAGAAGTGGTTGTGCTGGGCAGCTCCCAGTAGATAAATAAATGTTATGAAGTGTGTTTGGAGAGACAGTAGAGGGTGGCAAAGAGAAACAAAAGAGAGACAAAGACTAGGAGAGGAGAAGAGGGCAGAACTGAACAGAGAGGCACACGGCAGGAATAGAATAAATCAGCCCTGAAGACGGTTGAGTCGCACTCTCTTTTAGCTGATGCTGCGATTTTGCCTCCTTCAGAGGGTTTCAGCGCTACGATCTGACTTGACTGAGTTCTCCACTGAGCCAGCAGAGAGGGGCTTACACCCGGATCAAACACCAGAAGCCCTCAGCCCTCATACTTGACACCCCGCGTCACGTAAAGGCCTCCCATATATTACCGGCACACAGATAATATTTCTGCCATCTGGAGGGGACTTAGCTGTACCTAACTTCATGTTTCTATTTCATTTAGAAAAGCCATGGACAAGTGCAATTTGATAATAGATTGATTATATACTATATAGGAGGTGTGGAAATTGAGGTTTTTGAGGCTGGGGCAATGTGTTAGTGGAGTCCAGATGGGTCCCTTTGTAATGGTGTGTGATGTATACGGAGGAGATTGTACAGTAGATCTATCCTATTATGGGGTACAGGGTTTCACTGTGGTTTTGGTTGCTCCCTATATGTTACCTGGATAACAGCTTGTGGTGCAAAATTTCTTAACTAACTAATTAACTCACTAACTAAATAGTTTCCTTTACTCATTGAGACTTCTGAGAATTCAAGGTCAAGGTATATTTGAGGGGGTGTAAAAACAAAAGTTTCTATTTTCTGGACAACAGATGACATCCATACTGTAAACCTGTGTATGTGTGTGTGTGTGTGTGTGTGTGTGTGTGTGTGTGTGTGTGTTTCATGCTAACGCTTTAGCATATATGGATGATTTTGGCTATGTTGACCAACAGGACAATTGGACAACTAAATTTGCTCTAAAATGCTCTAAAAATCCCCCAAATTCTTATTTTATTTTCATTGTATTTTCATCATGCTAACATAATGTGCAAATGTTAAATAAACAAGTTTTAAACCTCTTAGTGCCTTCCAATAAGGCAGAACGTGCCAGGAAAACAAGCCTGTCTACTGGTACCGGCTTCAGTGCCGACCTGTGACAGATGACAGAGGGGGCACTGGTGGCAGGGATGCAAAGGCATCTTTTGGCCAACTGGCTGACCCGTGGAAAGTTGACCTCACGCAAGCATCTTCTTTTTGGTGTCACTGCTGATTGCTGTTGCTGCCGCATCAGCCTGAGGAAGTGACCCAGATGGAGCCGTGACTTTCTTCTCTGACAGTAGCCATGGCTTTCTGACAGCCTGGAGGACCTCTGGGCCTACATATCAACTCTTGAAATGGAGATCAAGCACTGATGTAACATTGATCAATTCCTCTATCTCAGGCTCTGTGTATTTGTCATTCATTTAGTCCAGTGTTGTGATCGTTATTGTCTCGTTGAGGTCTGAATCACTCTCTCCAGGGTTTCGTATGGTGCTAATGAACAAATGATGAAGTATGAAACACTAACATAATCCTCTCCAGACAAAGCGTCAGTGAATTCAGTGAATCAAGGACCTCCAGATCTTGTCATGTAGGCACTAGATGCTTGGTCTTCTTGTCAGCCTCGAAGACATCTATGATGGCTTTTTCCTGTTTCCTGTTCCAGCACCTGTTCAATCATCTAATCCCCATCGGGTTAGAGACTCACAAGTTTGAGTTGTGGGTTACCAATGGCAATACGTAGTACTGTATATGAACAGGCACATTTGACAATTGAGAGCATTATAATAATAAGCTGTATTATGATGCTATACTCTTTCGACCCTGTGCGCCCCATCCCTCACCCACATTATCTTAGATGATCAATGCAGCAGCGTTACCTTGACGCACCTTGCATGTGGCCATATTTCTACTTCAGCAGTGAACTCATCTCTACTTGTTTATGGCTTTATATTAGGTCTCAACACTAATAGATATGTGATCGTGTCTTTATTGTCATTATTCACATAAGTAGTTAAATTTACTGTCCCAACTATTACACACATCGCAACACTTCATTCAATAGACTTGCCTGCTGTATACCAGCAGGTGGCCCTAGTGTGCACGGAAGCCTCGAGAAATTAACCCATTGGCTGGAAAGCCTCAAAGCGTCAAGATGATTCATTTTGCCATCACTACTGATTGACTCTCATCACAAGTTTGACTTTCTGATTCACATAGCTTCAGATATTAGTTGCGCTGACTACTCAAGTGATGCATTCGATTACCGGTGTTACCTCCTTTATGGCTATGTTTTTTCTGCAGAAGTCGCAGAAAACGGTTGCTCGCTCTGCCATGCTCGTTCTCTGCAAGACCAAAACAAAACAGCACTGGCTTCCATCAGGCTGTGTCATTGATCCTCTACGTTACTGCCGTAGAAGTAGAATGTGTAGAGCGGACATTCCCGTTCACATCAATTATCTCGTGTCATCACAATATTAAAAAGCACAGTTGCATTTGAAATTGCGCCGGTGAAGGATATTATCGCCCACCCCTATTCTATTCTATTCTATATATATGCAAAAAAATGGTTATAGTTATTTATAGTTAATTTAATTAGTATGCTATAGTTGTTATAGTTACAGTATTATCATTGCATTTAGATGTATTTGTTGGTACAAACATAAAACAATGTTCTTATTTATTTCAGTACCATGAAAGTATGAAACAATGAAAGCACGTCTATGTACGTGCACATTTTTCTAATATTTTGGAGTATATCCTGTGGATCTGACGTATTTTGGTGCACACTTCTCGTGACGGAGCATCCTGTTGTTCAAGCTCTCTGTCTCTGTCTCACTGCTAATATGCATGATATCTCATCAGTTTCATCCCATCCTACTTTCATCTCTCTGTATATTTGTTTCCATTCTTCATGATTGAAGTTTTATTGCTGGGCTCTCCCTCGATGCAGCCAGTGCTCCTGAATCTATAAATTATTAGTTCTGAATTCATCAAATCTGTCCCTGTGAAATAAATATAAATATAAATATATATATATATATATATATATATATATATATATGCCCCCCCCACTGTGTTTGCTTCATACCATTGGAGAGGACAGGGCTCCACTGACTGCATGGGCGAGGTAGGGTTTACTTTGTCAGTCTCTCTCCATTCACACTGTCTGCATGCGTATGCAGGCGTGCGCACACACACACACACACACACACACACACACACACTTCACTAAGCTCTGGGGGTATAACAGTACAAGATGTGTATGCAGCAGGCCTCCAGGAGTGCTTGGCTTCTTGAAGTAGCATCACACTAATATTTGATATGATTCAGGGAGCCACTGCTTCGCTCAATTTATTATAAGAAATGAATATTCCCACAACCCTGGGAACATGGATTGATCCATTTGATCCACACTAGACCGACAAACCAAAAGCAACACCATATTTCTGTCACTTCATAAACGGCACCATACGTAACCAGCTCAGTATTTCAATGGAGAAAGTCGGACTCATAATAGTCACACCAACTCTTACGCTTGTCACCTAGGAGAGAGAAGTATAGCAACACGTCACCAGCTAAACCTCTGACCAAACTGTCGTCCCTTCCCCAAGCTATCACTGTGAATAAAATTGCATTAATTGATCTGCAAGGTTAAATAAAGATTTAGAAGATAGAGTTATAAAAGTTATAAAAATATCAACATATATGCAACATATAACATGATAATGGAAATATGAAGAAAAGTAAATGTGAATTGTAAAAATAGATTTCAATATATCCAGTTTACAGATGTTTATTAGTTTTCACTGCACACACTTGTTTTCCTGCCATCAGTTTATTGTACATTTTTAATATGTATTATCTTAATATGTTTATGCTTTTCAACGCCTGCAGATAAAGTGACATGAAATGCTTTTCAACATGTAACAATGAGGATGGTAGCTGTTTTCACAACCTTGATATCTCAAATATTGTATCTCACTAATATTGGGTTGGGCACAACATATCGCTGGGAAAACTGATAAAACATTAGCTGTGTGTTTCTGGTAAACAACAAACATCACGCATCATCATTTAAATCACTAAAACACATAGACACGGTGATGGTGGAACTATTGTCTGAGAACTCATGTGAACTGAGAACTCAATAAAGTACACCTTTGAGCCATTTTAAGGCATACAGTTATTTAATGACAACAATATGTGATTTCTTGTCATTTGACTATTGTACTATTCAAGGAACTATCCTGGAATTCAGAATAAATAGGATCGCTACATCTATTGGCAGGATACTATGACTGACTAAACTAGTTAGTATTGGTTGCTAGGAATGCTACTTATGTAGGACCTTAAGCATATTCTACTGTTTCACTCATTGCAAGTCACTTTGCACAACAGCATGTTCTTGAAAATGAAGTACAGAGACATCTAATTAAACCATCTGAGTTAATACTTTGTTATTAACTCAGTTAAGCTTCTTGGATATGTCTGAATCAGCTTGGCACATCCTGATGATGGGATTTTGTCCCAGTATTCTTTGCAGATTTCCTTGAACTCGGTCAAATTGGATCGGGAGCATTTGAACAGGTAGCTTCAAGTCATTCCACAGATTTTTCAAGTTTGGGCTTTGTTGGGCCAGGCAAGAACTTTCACATTCTTGTTCTGAAGCCATTCCAGTATTGATTTGACTTATTTGGCTGTTGTCCTGTTGCAAAGTAAATTGTTGCCCCAATTTAAGATCTTTTGCACTCTGACAATCAGACTATCATTGTTCCCTCTATCCTTACAAGTCTCCCACTCCCTGACACTGAAAAATGTGCTGCCACCATGTGCTGCTGTGGTCGGTTTCTACCAGGATCTTTTGCCTCATACTTCCAGAGTCTTTTATGTCTTTTTTTGTCTTTTTTAGGACGATGTCCTTGGGATGTGTGTTGAGAAAGGGCACTTAATGCAAGGGCGTAGCCATTGTTTTTAAAGTGTGTGTGTGGGGGGGGGGGGATAAAAGCAGGGGTTTTGGGGGTCATCCCCCAGAAAAAAACTGCTATCTAAAACATATGGTATTTTAAAAAGTGGGTGGGACATGTCCTACCCAACTAGACTTGGGCACGGTACGCATGTAGTGTGATCGCTATCCGTGCCCGAGCACGGAACTCGAACGTGATGTCAGTGATGCGACTGTCCCATTTAATTGATGATTTTTTGATGAACATGAATTGTACTCAGCGAGTAAAGCTGCAAATTCCTCCCTCAATGTCAGCTGCCTCCGTAAAAATCTTGTGCAGCACGATTAACTGAAAATCACTACGTTGCATAATCCATAAATCTATGAGGCATGTGAGAGGGCTGTGTGTCACCACGCCCAAAACGACTCCAAATAGGCCACAAAGTAAGTACAATCATGAACTCCATTGTGCTGTCGTATTTCCCTTTTCATAGTAATATGGCTGAATTCTCCATAGACCTCCACTAAAAGTCGCTGGTCAGTGGCCATGAACAGTGCAGCTCTGTCTTTACCGTCATTTTTCGAGATGATGAATTGATCAGATCCATGATCAACCTCTCGGCCTGCGTGTGCCTGAGTAAGGATTGAGAACCACTGCCTTAAACAACCAATGACTCCCAGTTTCTGTTGCAACATGCTGATGGCATGATGAGGATTCGGTATAAAGAGCATGAATCCATGGGTCCACCTTGCCTGGTGTCTACAGTACAGACTGCTGGTGGTGTAATGGTGTGAAAAAAGTTTTCTTGGCTCACATTGTACCAATGGAGCATGGTTTGAACATCATAGCATCAGTAACACGCTCCTGCAGATTCCTCCTCTACAACATCAAGAGGATTCGTCCCTTCCTCACTGATGAGACAGTGCAGGTGCTCATCCAGGCTCTTGTCATCTCCCACCTGGACTACTGCAACTCCCTCCTTGCTGGTGCCCCGGCGTCGGCCATCAGACCCCTGGAGCTTGTTCAGAAAGCTGCGGCTCGTCTGGTGTTCAACCGCCCCAAGTTCTCCCATACAACTACCCTTCTCCGTTCTCTACACTGGCTCCCTGTAGCAGCTCGCATCCAGTTCAAGACCCTGGTGGTAGCCTATAGGGCAGTGAAAGGAACAGCTCCTTCTTATGGGACGAAATCAAACAAGGTGTTTTTGGATTTCGTGTGACGAAAATTAATTTTGTGGCACAAAATGGATTTTGTGGACGAAATCGGGTGGTTTACATTTGGCGCCACATATCTTCTTACCTCCAAGCCTTACACCCCCGCCCAACCACTTTGCTCTGCTGCCTCGAGGTGACTGCTTGCCCCGTCACTCAGAGGTCCCTGTGGCCGATCTACACGGTCATGGCTTTTCTCTGTTCTGGCCGATCTACACGGTCACGGCTTTTCTCTGTTCTGGCCCCACAGTGGTGGAATGAACTCCCCACTGATGTCAGGACAGCAGAGTCGCTGCCCATCTTTCACCGCAGGCTGAAAACCCACCTCTTCAAGAAACACTACCCTGACCCTTCCTCTTAGCCTTGCCTATTTGTCTTCAATTATTTGTATGACCTCTTGTTTATTGGATCTTGTTTATTTGATTTTCTTATTTGTCTCATTTGTTTAAGAAAAAGTAGGTAGCTAACTCATTGCACTTTTACCTTAGCACTAGTTATGCTCTTAGATGCTTGTTTAAGAAGGAAATACACTTACGATTTCTGGTGACTTTGGTTTTCTTGCCTACCTATGTTGAATGCACTTATTGTAAGTCACTTTGGATAAAAGCATCTGCTAAATGACTGTAATGTAATGTAATGTAAAGTAATAGTGTAATTAAACATTGTTGCTGACCAGCTCCAGTCTAGCCTTTTCAAACGGAAACTTCCAGCAGGACCAAGATGGTTCGCTAACATGACAGTGACTTTAGTTCAGTCCAGATCTCAACCCAATAGAGACCTTTGATGTACTCTTCCATACATGTACTGCACCATAAACAGACCTCAAGTATGTGCTTTAAAATAAAGATTGCCTTACCTCTCTTTAACAAGACATATTATTACAACGATATCTTCATTATTCATGAATTTATTATTTTAAACTTTCCTTTATTTCAAATTGTTTGAATTTAAAAAATGTAAAGAAGAATACAAGAAGAAGAATACATGGATGTAAAGGAAGCTTTACTTGTAAAGGTGCTTCTCAATAGAAAAAAGAAGAATTGAGAATTGTTTCATGGCATAAACTTGCTGAGACCCCAGTATGAGGAATATTATCAACTGGTCCAAGAACAGCATCAGGACAGTAGTACTTTCACCTGGCTTTGTTATACAGTATAAATTCAACAAAAAACCCAACCTGGCAACCCTAAAGTCATCCCAACATTATGCCATGCTTTCTCCGTATTATTAAAGCAGATTGCATTTCTAAATAAATATACTGTATGTATCTAGTCAAAGTTGGGTTAGTAGTTACCGTTGACATTAAAATCAGTTGCTTAACTAAATTAGCCTGCTGGCTAGTTATTTAGCTAACAAAATCTTAAACAAGCTGTTTGTGGAGGTTAACTGACTCTTCTCAACCTACAACTCCCTTTTAAAATTTCACCGTGAACACATTTTATTTGTTGAGTTCTCAAATATTCACACAGAATGTGACTACTGCCCGTCGTGGAGTCTATGTCCGGGCTAATCTTTCCAGTGCGTATACTGGGTCAGAAAAATGAATGGTTTTTCATCAGACAACAACAGAGTATGCAGCCTGAAGCAGAAGAAATAACGGAAAAAAACGTTTTATTCTGGTGACGAGTGGCTTGGAGGTCTTTCAGTTTACAATCATGATTATGACTTCCACACCCAGGCAACGTTAATCCTCAGATTCATTCAATAAGTATCTGTCTTTTCAGGCTTTTTGTTCTGTCTTTTCCTGATAGATGGAATTATCTTATTTCAATTAGAAATAATTACTAACTGCCTGAAAGACTTGAATTTGAGGAAGTGATAAAACGGTGAAGCCCTGTGTGGACTGAGTCAGCGCTCCTGGTTGAGATTAGATCAATGTTGTTTGTCCCCATAACACCATATTACGAAATGCAATGAGACTGTATCTCCAACGTTCATGTACTATTGCAAAACACTACTCATATTGAGTAAGCGAGCCAAAGGGGAACTAGCACAAACCCCAAAAACTCCAAAACTCTAAATCCACCTCATATACATAAAGGAACTACTTCTTATAATCTTAAAGTTAAAAATGTGAGAGCTGCCTACTTTGCAATAATTCCTCTTGAACAATTGATAGACTCATAAATCCAGCCCCCACTATGGTTCCTGTCTTTTCCAATGATAACTTTGAAAAATGTTTATTGTTTTTTATTGACATGGTCATGGTCACTTTCCTCTAACCCTATGGTGAACTTTCCTGCTGGTCCTGTCTGAGTCAGTTTTGCCACATCTCCATTCAGGATGTAATTGACACTGTATCCAACATGCCATTGTCATCCAGTCCCTTAGACTTTTTACCCCCAACCCTATTTAAAGAGGTCTTCGTTGCCATTGTTCCCAGTTTACTCTCTATTCTACTCTATGCTTAACTGCTTAACAGCTCTTGTGTCTGGCACTGTCCCAGATTATTTTAAATTTGCCAGTATTCAGCCCTCGATTGGTTTGCTTCTTATTTATCAAATAGAAAATGTTCTGTCTCTATTGGAGATCATGGGCCCAGCGATCAATTCTGGGGCCTATTATGTTTTCTACATATATGCTTCCCCTGGCACATACAGTATAATTTCTAGTTTCACATGTATCTTATATCATTGCTATGCAAATGACACACAGCTCTACCTCCCCTTGAGGCCCGATAACCTTGATAAATTGTTTATTTTACAAGATTGGCTGCTATTAAGACTGGATGTCAGAAACTCTGAAAAATGAAATTCTGGCCATTGGCCCTGTTCATATAGCTGGCAAGGTGCTGTGTATCGGTCCAATGACAATGTCAGGTCCCTTTCCAAGAATTTTGGTGTTATATTTGACCAGTCTACTTTTTGATCAACATGTTAACAAACTGCCTCAGTCTTGTTTCTTCCAGATGAGGAATATTGCCAAAATCAGATCTGTTCTGACCTTTCAAGATCTTGAGAGAGTTATGCATGTCGTTGTCTCCTCACGCCGGGACTATTGTACTTTTAGACTGCTGGCTAGTTAAAACAACAGAGTATGCAGTCTGAAGCAGAAGAAAATGTTGACCCCACACAAACCACAAAAGAAAAAAACAATATTGTAAAAAACGTTTTATTCTGGTGACAGAGTGCTTTGGAAGTCTTTCAATTTACAATCATGATTATGACTTCCACACCCAGGCAACGTTAATCCTCAGATTCATTCAATAAGTATCTGTCTTTTCAGGCTTTTTGTTCTGTCTTTTCCTGATAGATGGAATTATCTTATTTCAATTAGAAATAATTACTAACTGCCTGAAAGACTTGAATTTGAGGAAGTGATAAAACGGTGAAGTCCTGTGTGGACTGATTCAGCACTGCTGGTTGAGATTAGATCAATGTTGTTTGTCCCTATCACACCAAATTATGAAATGCAATTATGAAATGTAATATTGCAAAATAATACAGATATTGAGAAAGTGAACCCAAAGGAGACCCATAAAACACGCCAGCCTTTCCTATATAAAGACACAGAGATTCACATCACCTGTAGATCTCACACTCTTCCCTTTGCCAACTTTGACAACAGCTTTCAACTCTTCACTCTCAATCACTGGAAAGGTAAGAAAACATTTCATTATCATTTTACTAACGCAAGGAAGACAATGTCCTTGGGATGTGTGTTGAGGAAGGGCACTGGATGTATATAATGATTTGTCTGTATTACATTGTTGGATGACTGAATGAAATTGTTTAAATGATTGTCTTTCTTGTCACATTGTTGTGGTCACATTTTAGTGGCCAGCAACACCTGAGTCCAAATGTCATTGTGATGTGTTTGGTTCTTGGTTTCAGGATGAGGTGTGTCGTGGCCTTCGCTGTGTTGCTGCTGGTCGTCTTCATGGCTGATCCTGGTTCCGCTGATCCTGGTTGGGGTGGGTAAATCACAAGTGAACATACACTCAGTATGCACTTTGTTAGGTACACCTCCCATTTATAGCTGGCTCCTCCAGACAGTGAGTTACGTATAAATAAATCCCTGTGGAACGTTTCCAGAACCTTGTTGAATCCAGGCCTTGGAAAATGCAGGCCGTTCTGAAACCAGTGCTAGCTAGGTGTACCTAGTAAAGTGGACACCAAATATACATTTTAGGTTTTTACATATGTGTATTATGCTTTTGCCACTGGCTGATTTCCTGCCGGCACAACTGCAGTGCAGTCAATATTCACCGGCACATTGGCAATTCAGTGAGGTGCAATGTCAACTTTTCCCTGCCATATTCATTTTGGTCTTGCAGCGGGATGGGCGGGGTGGCACAACAGGGGGTGTGTCAATTAAAATCAGCTGCCGCAGCGGGATTTTAGTGTCAGTTTTGAGGTGAAGTCTAAGGTGCAAGTCAATCAATTGTGCTATTTTCGTGGGTTTGTGAACATAGACCTGTCCATAATCCCACACATCGGTGTTGTGCATGTTAGGCTATAATTTACCCACATGGAGGTAAATCCTTCACCCATAGACTAACTGAATGCAATCTTTTTAATATGTTAAGCACAACAAACTATTTGGTAACTGAATTAATGTGTGAATCATTGGCAGTCAGACTGCACCATTATGCATAGGAAACATGGTGACAGGAGTTGCAATATCTCAATATAGGGATAAGACAGGGAGAAGAAACTCTTAAAATTATGTAGGATACTGGTAAACCAGCCTGTCACAATTCTCTTTTTAATATCATCTTTCTTCCTCTGATCATATTGAAATGATTTTGTTGTCGTTTGGTCACAACCTATACGAGGTATCAGATAACCTTTTTATATAGCACTTATCAAAACAGTTACAAAAAGAAACAGCCAAAAACTAAAACTATTGTACAAACACATTTCTTTTAAAAGGGGATGAAATGAGCTCATTTGATTGGAAAGAATTGAAGCCAGCCCTCACCACTGATATTGATATTGTATTTCTCTTCATCCGACCTCTTTGACAATTGTGCCACAGTTGCGCCTTACACCTCTGGTCACCAAAATAGACTGGACACGCCTACTCGCGCCTGTGCCTTGATTCACAAAAATAGAGTCCTAAGTTTGTTTGGTCTAGTGATCAGTTTGGGTTGCTGAAGTATGTATGTATGTATGCATATGCTATATGAAGATGTGTACACTAATAGTCTAAGCAATAGCTTGTTGATTGCTTGCATTTATTCATCCACTAGGCTATGTGTTTTATCTCGTGGTTGATATCAAGCACATTGAATTGCGAGCCAAACCAATTCTTTAACAACATATACTAAATACAATGAGATCTTGATTCATTTATTAATTTGTTGTTTCAAATTGTCTTAAAATGTATTTAGGACACAGATGCTGCCATTGTCCCTGTCTCGGACATATCACCGGCGGTATCGGACACATCATCGGCGGTTTCGGTGGTTGTCACAGACATTGTTCCTGTTGCCACTCGCACTGCTATAAGAAATGAACTTATAGCATGCTGTTTACATTAGTCCTATGTTTGCATGAATCACTTAAGATGAAATGACAACTACAACTGGTTTGGAAAATGTCAAATTAGGTTGATATTGCAAACTGCCCTGATGAATAAATCAGCATTATAAAGTCAAACCAAGTCTCTTTTATCTTATTGGGAAAGCAAATTAGTTAATTTGATTGCAAGATTGACTATGATGATGAAAATCATTGTTATTTATTTTGTCTTTGGAAAATGCTCAGTTATTGGCAGATATGAAAAAGGTACCATTCTTGTATTCAGTTCATAAAATAATCACACTTTCAGTATGTGTGTGTTGGGGCGAGGGGGGGGGGGGGGTAATGGAGCAGCCTTGAGGAGTGATTTAATGCTGGCAGGAAGTGTGTTTGATGCCTCTGTCAGCAGGGATGTTTTAAGTAATGAATCATCACACACACCTATGTGTGTGTGTGTGTGTGTGTGTGTGTCTTCCATCCAACAACGACCATGCTTATTGTCTGTCTCTGTCTCTCTCTCACTAGAGCATTTAATTTCTTAACATCGATCAGTGTCAGTCTGTTGATTCTCTGATAGTTCTTCTCACACAAGCACAACCAACTGGACAACCAACTGCAGGAATTTTTTGTTGTTGTGTATAAACCAAGCAAAAGCACATATAGCAGCTCACCTTGCAAGTGCATTTACCTAACAATCTCTGAACCACATGACGAGTGAAATGCGTATAATGAGTATAATGCATTAAGAGGAGTTCAATTCTGTGGCTGTCAAGGACTTGCATGTTAGATGCATTTCATGTGTTGATGACAACAACGGCAAGGGTAACCAGAGGCGAAGGCTACACCACAGTGATTTGGGCATTTAGAGCGGGTAAGCTGAAACACACCATCCTGGAATTGCAAACATATTGTGCTGGAGGGATTTGCATGCCCCAGTGACCCTGGGAGCAATGTTGTTGGGAGCCTTGTGTTTCTAGTAGGGACACCCAAGGCAAACTGGATGAGACAAGCAAATATTGATTAAAGAAGATATAAGAAGAAGCCCTGCCTGTTGTGCAAAGGGAAAAAGTGGAGCAGGCTTGGACGTGGTGGACCTTGGCAATAGAAGCTGGCTCCGTGAGTCCTTTTTTCAAGTCCTTTTTTCAAAAAGGACTCACAAGAACTCCATCACGATCATCTCTACCTTACACCCAGTCTTATCTGTCCGTCCTCACTGTGAACTATAAATAAAGACAAAAAAGCCCCACAAAAAAATCTTCAAAGAAGTTAATTTGAAATTAAATAAAAAATGCATAGTTAATAATAGTTAGTTTATTATTAGTTAAATAGTTAAAAATATTTATAAAACATTATTTCTTAATGTGTTTGAGACATGAAACAATAACTTCACATGTAAATTAATTTTAAGTATGACAGTATTCCAGTACTACAAGTCAGTAGAATTTGATGATATGGAATAATTCCGGATGATTTATAACAGCACTACCGATTGACCACATCAGATAACATGCTGGGAATCAGCTAGCCACTTGGCTGCCTAGTTAGTAAGGCACCAATTATGAATATTTACTTCTGCGGCAAATGTAAAATGTATGCATATCTGGAGCAGTGCACTGCTGATGAGCAGATTTGTCTTATTTTTGCTGTATTTACTGTGACCACAGCAAGGTAAGTCATAAACTACACAGTTAAAAAGTAAGAGGTGATTTATCTCTAATGGTGGTGACTGGGTAGCTGATAAAGGGATTACTCAGATGATTTGTTTTGACGGTAAACAAATAAAAGAGGGGGGAAATGTGTTAACAGCAAGGAACAATTATTGAATCAGGAATTGACAGCAATGACATGAAATGTATTAAATGCTGATTTAGATTTAGGCAAATAAAATACAGCCAATGTTACTAAGGCTTTAAATAATATAACAAATATTTGATAGAATTATAAATTATATTTTATATTATTGAGAAAAGTAGGCAAATGTTGATTTTCTTCTGTGGAATTTCATAGCTTGGTCTGGGAAGATAGGAGGGACCCATACAATCGTTATTAAAAGGTAAATCTTAAGATTAGATTTGATTAGATGACATTTTATTATCCCCATAGGGCAATGCAGTCATTGCAGCATCAAAGAAGAGGACTTAGGTAAGAATATAATAAATATAATACAACAAATGTGCACCATGCCAATTTGCATTGTTGGCTCTCCATGCAAAATGCATTTACAGAGAAGATGTGCAAGTGTGTATTGTTAACTGTTCATAGATCACATTTACAGATGTTATAACACATGTACAAATGTGTCCAGATGTGCAAATGAGTGGTGTTAGCTTTCCACATCATCAAATTAGTATTTGTAAGTATTCACATCATCAGATGAGATTTACAGATGCAAGTAACATATGTACAGAAATGTGTCCAGAAATATGCACAAACTCATATCTTCTTTGCTCTAAGATATTATCTGTTGCTGTAACAACCCAAATTACTCACCAAAGACCCTTCCAAATCTACTAATCTAGATACTATATGTACTTAATTATGTAGAGGTCATGTGTATAAACTCAGATTAAGAAGGCCTAAGAAGGGCAGAAGAACAGTTAGTCCAGAGCATAGGAAGCATAGGAAGAGACAGTCCAGAAAGCAGTCCAGCACAGCTTCCTCTTATTTAATGTCTACAGAACCACCACTACAGAAGTCCCCCATCATGTAGTAGTAATAGTAGTAGTAGCAGCTGTAATAGCAGTAGTACTAGTGGCAGTAGAAGTAGTCATATACTAGTAGTAGCAGCAGCTGTAGTAGCAGTAGTACTAGTGTCAGTAGATGTAGTATAAGTCAAGGACAATTTGGAACCATATCTAATCACTAGGACCTTCTGTCCCCGTCTCCTGCTTCTCCTCATTTTTCTCCTACCAAAACAAGACAAAATAGACACAATGGCGGAAGACTCCTCTCCTTTACACCCACTGTGTCAGCGTGAATCTTCTCCTACAACCCCAGCAGTGGAGCTATAAGTGAGCCTGGCAAGCACTGTACCAACGTGGCGATGTAAAATTCATGGAAAGAAATGGGCACAACAGTAAATCATTCTGACACTGCACCGCTACACTACTCCACAGGTACCACTATGATCTAAACTGCTAGAAATCAGGTGGACTGGAGTAAGTTTAGTAAGCAGAGTGTGATCGCTCTGTCCAGAGAAAGCTGGACTCACCAACGATAGATCTTTTGCCTCTCTCTTCCCTTTGGTATCCTTTGTTATAGAGCGACCATAGACTGGCCAGGTTTACTGGTTTACTTTACACCGTATGGGATTTCTGAGTATAGAAGTTAAAATTTGGAGATGGAGATTTACCTCTCCATCTCATTTGGAGCACCCAACATGCAAAGTTGCTTAATGCAGTTTTAACACAATGACCTACACACATGTTTTTTGTATTTTTTAGAAAAGAGGGGTAGGAGGAGTGTGAGTATTGTATTGCCTCGTCTGCTTCATTGAAGGTAGAGGCACATAGAGCAGGGTTTTTCAAATTTTCTCACGCTGAAGACCTACAGATATCTAACCATTTTACTGAGGACCCCAAAGTAATAAGGTATAGACCAAGGACATCTAGATATGCTAGCCATTTTTCTGAGGACCTCCTAATACATGGGCTTTTTGCTGAGAATATTTACACAGGGCATTGTGAATTTTCATCCAGCTTTCAAACACTGATGCAGAACAGATCCCTCTGTCTTTCCTGTCTCTCCATACTGTGTTATCCAAAAATTCAGACATGCCTTTTAAATGAAAGTTAAGCTTTTGCATGTGTGTGTGTGTGTGTGTATATCGACACTACCTCTATCCTATCCCAGACCAACTAATTTGATTCCAGACAGATGAGGCCAGGCAGGTTGAGGCATCAACTAAAAAGATAGGGATGATGGATTCTCTCACAGTCAACTGAAGACAAGCTAAGGGCATCATGGAACAACCCTGAAAATGACACCTGCATCTCCCCCATAAAGTAAAACAAACACATACCAACCAAGCAAAGTTTGTTTTGGTGGATGGTGCATCGCTTAAAACGTATCGATCGGAAATGAGATGTGGTTAGAGCAGGGATGAGGTTAGAAAGGTGTGTGTGTATTTGTGTGGGTCACCAGTGTCATTGGCAGTGGTTGTTTACCTAGAGGCGATTGCTGGCCTCACACACAAGCCCTTCCCAGACAGAGACGCGTGGTAAATAATAGAAGAGCTATGACAGAGGACACACACACACACACACACACACACACACACGTCAAGGTTAAAGATGGGTGTTGGTGTAATAGGAGATTACCAACATGTCATTAATACATGAGAAGGGTTCAACAAACCAGAGAGTGAGACAGACATCAGACAGTCATGTAGTCACCATGGAGTGCACACGTTCCTGACATCTGCATATCAAATGCATGAGAGGTCTGTATGTCTCAATGACAGTTCAATCAATATGATTTCAGCCGCATTAGAGAGTCAGGTGACTCACCCTCACTTACTCACATTACAACCACCCACCATTCATAGGCTTTCGACCCAATGGGTGAAGATCAAGTGAAATAACAACTGGTGTTCAAAAACCTCTTCAGATGTGCTCTCTTTCAAAAACCTCTTCAGATGCACTCTCTTTCAAGGATGTTTCACAATTAAATTGTTTATCCTTTGTTTCAGTGGGCCAAAAATGTAATTCAGCAGTTGTGACCATTGTAAAAGTCATCCATCATGTATTTGTCCCACATTAATACTGCACTAAAAGCTGCAGCCTATTCTTTGTGAAATGCTGCAAGGAAGATCATGTCTTACAAAACTGTTGTCCCTCATATCTCAAAGGAGGTTCCGGACCATGCCATGCATCTTCTGACTGCTGAGACACGAAATTTTCTTTTCAAAGTAAAATAAAAAACTTTTACATTTTCACAGGAAACATTCAGGTCCATCCCAATGTTAAATGTTACAGCACTGGACATCTCATGCTGCCTTCAAATCATAGAAAATATCACATCATAGAAATATCATAGGACATGCAACATTCATGCAAAACACTTGATGCCAGTGTTAGCACCAGGAGAAGCTGGGAGCCATAAAGTTGGGTCCCATGGCTTCCATATTCAACAAAATCAACAAGTACCAAGAGGATAGAAACTTGAACAGCATAGCTGAAAGGAGAAAGGCCAGAGAGCACAAACAGCAACAAAATGAATGGTAGTTTAAGGTGAACATTAACCAGACACTGTCAGGGTCCCAGCTGTGCCTCTCCCTCATTCCTAGTGTTTCTGTTGTTTTTCCTTCCCTGGTGTTTCTTGTTGGTCCCCTGTTTGTACTCTCTCTGTCTGTCTGTGTATTTGGGCGTGGCGCCCTGTCAGACACCTGCTGCCAATGCACCTGCACACCTGCGACCCATCCACTCATCAAGTACCTGCGGTATAAATACCCCGGCTCTACACTCCAGTCTTCGCCAGATCTTTCAGTTCGCCAACGTGGTACTAATCCTACCATCACAACTCCAGCTCAGCTCTCCATGCCTACCTTCTCAATAAATTGCACTGAACTGTTGCCGGCCTTTGTGCACGTCCTGTTTTTGGGTCCTAAACTAACACTACCTGACAGAGGATTCCTCTGAATTTTTCGCAGAAAACTGGATGCAGTGCAGAAAACTGGGTGGACCACAGAAAAAAACACAGAATGATATACACACATTGGCCATGGAGCGATTTGTTGGACCTGTGCAGTCCAAGTCAAAGGGTGGAAATATCTCTGCTGCCAAAAGAGTCTTAAACAGTCTTATAAAGATGAGGATGGCTCTTTTGTACAATGTTCAATGAAGTTCTATATAGTGGGTTGGTTAAATCCAGCCCTCTGATTGGTCAATAGCTGTGATATACCTCCATTATACCATGCTTACCATGACAAGTGGTCCATATTACTCCTCTGTAAATATCAGCGTAACGGGAAAAAAACAACATTCTCTGCAGGTCGGAGATTCATTTTGGTCGTTGCTTCAGACGACTGTCACAAAATGTCATTTTTGCAATTTCTAAGTAAAATATAAGATGTCTGATGAAAGTGTATGGTAATATATGGAAATAATGTAGTAACTTTAATTTTAGAAAAGCTTTGCTGCACATCTGGCAGATGACTATGATATAAATTCCATGTACCAGTTCTGTTGTGGATTGTTGTTTAATTAGACCACCATTGAAACTTATGACCACTACAAGTCAGCCACGACCTCAAACGCAAAACAGACATTCTTAAAAGACAGAGGACCATAACCACCCTCTGTCTGTAGAATATTGCAGAAATTGCAATTTTAATTTTACAAGTGCAGATTTTTTTACCGTGGAATCCTGGACGGCCTGGTTAATTCTAAGATGTACAAGCTTGACATTGACTGTTTGTAGCGTGGGGATGATGTTGTGATGAAAACAATCTTGACTGTCATGATCCTTGACAGTATAAAAGGAGACACGCATATATGGATGGCTTGACTAAATGTAACCATCAGAAAACCTCGCTTTTCACCTTGACCTTGAGAGTTGCTTGTGACAAACGATGAACACAATTTTATAAAGAGAAAGACAGAAAGAGAGGATGAAGAAAGAGAGCAAGAAGGGTGGAGTGGCAAAAGGGTATCAGAAAAACAGCGTTTAAGTAGAAAATTGATGGATTAAGACATGGTGAGAAAGGAGAGAAAAAAGGAAAGAGTGATGGAGGAATAAAAAAGTAATTATTAAAATGGGATGATGCAGCTACAGGATCAGGTCATTACTGTGCTATCCTAGAAGTGTGTGTGTGTGTATTTGTGTTTCAGTGTTAAATGTACTGATCAATACAGTGGATGTCACCAATCTCCCCAGAAGATGGGCAGTGGTGGTCGGCTGTGGATACAATCCCCCAAAGCAATTACTGCGCTCTCCCTCAGTCCCTCCCTCCGGTCTTTCTTTGTTTCTCTCCCCTCGCTCACTCACTGTTTTTTCTGGTCCTTGCTTTCCTCAACAGAGAGAAAGGCCAAGCAATAGACAGACAATCTGCTGACAGGTAGACAGCTCAAAGACAAACAGGCCTAGAGCTAGACAGATAGATAGACAGGCAGAAAAACAGATAGATATACACATTCAGTGGATATCAAATGTCTACATGCCCTTTCAAATTTCCTAAGTTTTTTTGCCTTGAGGCCTGGAATATGAAAACCCATTAAATCAGATGTTTTCACTTTCATTTGGATACAGTAACCAGCAAAATCAAGGCAAAAACAAAAGGCTACTCATTTGTGACAATGTAGTAAAGATGGAAAACTAAAACACTTTGGTTTGCGTGAGGCAATAAAAACTAAAAAGTCTGAGAAGATGTTGACTTCTGATATCAACCCTCACTGCATGAAGAGTCCTTCAACCGAACAAAGCCTTCCGAACAAAGCCGCGAAGCTCCCGGGCACTTAATCTCTTCGGTAATATATATAAAATCATGTGGCTTCGAAACAGGCGGAATCGAACCCCCGTTTGGGCAGGGGAGTCGTTCTCACCCCCATCAATCTCGATGGGGGTCAGGTTATTCACCTTGTTAGAGCAAAGGGAATTTTCACACCTGCGTGCCCTATCGCAGTATGGCTAATTTCATTGGAAGACCAGCTAAGACTGATGACGTTAAATGGGATTTGACTGGCCATTCATATGTCCTAGGACAAGTTTCATTGGTTCTGTGTCTAGCTTAAAGGGTAATTCCAGGATTTTTCAACCTGGCCTCTATCACTTTTCATACCTTTAAGTAGATCCCAAAAGTTTCTGAGTTTCTCCGGTCCATCGGCTCAACCGGCAGTCGCGTAACGGCGGCTCAATCCGTAAAGGCATAGACTGCCGGTCAAAGTACGTCCACTAAAAGTGCTTGATTTTGCCACTGACAGGCTCAGATTGTTATTCGTGTGTCTGACAAGTGTCTGACAACATTACCGAAAGGATCGCTACAGAAATAGACCGTTTTTAACCAGACATAGACCTTTTTTTTAACAACAACTCTGAACTCTCAACTCTCAACTCTGACAAAGCTGTTTTATGAAAGCAAGAGGATTCACTCTTGCAAGACGGGGATCGTGTAAACAACCGTCCTCTATCCGACAACGAGTGAATCCTCTTGCTTTCATAAAACAGCTTTGTCAGAGTTGAGCGTTCAGACCTTAAAAAAAAAATAGACCTTAAAAAAAAGGTCTATTTCTGGTTAAAAACTGAACCCTGTCAGTTTGCCCGGGCTCCCTCTTGGTGTCATCTGCATGGTTCAGTGAACACAAGATGGCAATGGTTTGATTATACTGTGTTTCATGTAATGCATGAACTTGAGTATGAATCAAACATGACCAGGTAATACTGGATAATGTATGTTATTCAGAATATGCTTGTGTCCTTTGGGTCCAGCAGGAGTACATCAATCGGGCTCCGCTCATGGCTTCGCCTTAGCCCATAAGGCAAAGCCTAAACGGCAAAGCCTACGATCATAGAACAATAGTTATGCACTATAACTCTAGTTCTATGATCGTAGGCAAAGCTGTTTCGTTTCACACCTGCTGTCCCCTCCATGGTTCGCAGAAAGAAAATTGTGGAGGACGAATGCTGGGGGACACAGCATTATATACAGGCGCTTCAATTTTCAGCGCTCGCGCACGAGCATAGCCCATAGCCCATACGGCGAAACGGCTTTGTCTACAATCATAGAACTAGAGTTATAGTACATAACTCTAGTTCCACGTTGTCACACGTCACTGTTCTCACCTGGATATCTTTTCGTGCAGTGTCTAGACAGGCTGGTACATAGACCAAGAGGTAGGCAGACAGAGAGGTGATGGCCGTCATATGGGTGTAGCAATAGTGCCGGGCGAAAAAGAACAAACAAATCATTTTGAAGAATAATTTTCAAGCTTGAAACATACCGAGTCTGCAATAGTGCGTACTGGTACAAGTAAATCAAATCTCCCACTCCCACACCAAAGCTCATCGGACGAGTCCGACAGCAGCTCTTCCAGTGTAGCCTATCGCCCTGTCCACTAAAGCTGCACATTTACCATGACCCACAATACTAGCAATAATTATTAGCATGCCCTGGTTGCCCTGACGTTATGAATATCAAATAGCTCAATCAAAGAAAAAAACTTTGAGGTACTGGTCTAAAATGAACAATCACCAAAAAGACTCAAATTGCCCAGCACTATATATGGCAAGGTGTTGCACTTGCCATACCATAGCGTGAGTCCAAATGTGATCTTTGTAGTTAAAGACAGATATCGCTTTTATCTTTATAATGGGAAGCAAAGATCAAGTAAAATCAAGCCAGAAATCTATTTGGAAGAAAAAGAGCTCAGTAAGTGCACTTTGTCCCAAGTATACAAAGACAAAACTTTCTAAAAACTGGAAACGTGGAAATAACACACTGGTCAGGTACAGCAGGTCAGTCATTGCTCCACAATGACTGAAATGTAGTCTATTTTGTGTTTGGAAGTTTCAGTTGCAGATATCAGATCTACTTTGCCATCGCTTAGGATTCTAGTGATGCCTCTGAGACAGGTAAGCAGAGGGACACTTTTGGGTTTGTACACCTGTATGTGTTTATGCCTGTGTGTGTGTGTGTGTGTGTGTGTGTGTGTTTGTGTGTGTGTGTGTGTGTGTGTGCGTCTATTGAGATGGAAGGCTAAATATAAAACAGTCAATACTACACACTGAGCTACGACATGCTTTGACTGGTTCTTCTCTTCTCCCCTCAGCAGGAGGCTTACTGTAATGTTATAACAGACAAGCCAGTGGAGGAAGATGCGCCAGGTCTCGCTGTTAATGTTCACGATTCTGAATTCACTTCATAATGGAATGACAGTAGGGCAGCTGGTAAACACTACTAGAAAATACTGTTCACCTCAGCTTTCAGGTGGTAAACACTACTAGAAAATACAAATGGTAAATACTACTTGGAACACCTCAATTGATTTAAACAGGAAGAATGACGAGTGAAATGGTAGTGGAAAGCCAAGTGAGCAGGAAGAAAGTTCCATGTGTGGTGGGAGAGGCTGGTGAAGAGAACTGGTGTTGTTGTGAGGTTTTGCTCCAGAACAAGCTCTAGAACAAAATGAGTAACCCATTCAAAGCTTTACTTAACTCTTTGCAGCTTTCTTGTAGTAATACTTTTAAGTCTTACTGGAAGTGAGCAATGGAAATATGTATAATACTTAGGGGTGGGCGATTATCGTGTTTATAATCGTAATCGCGATTTTAATTATGTAATCCTGGCAAATTTCAAAATTGTTGATTTCGATTGTTATTTAGGCTACAAGAACGAGGAACGTCTAGAAGCGCCAGTTAGCAAAGCAACCAGTGTGAGTGTGTGTGTGTGTGTGTGTGTGTGTGTGTGTGTGTGCGCGTGCGCATCAGACGTAACATCACTTTCCCGTGAATGAATGGACCAAATACTTTCCCCAATGCTGCGTTCATGAACTGTCCCCGTCCAGTAACGCCGTGTCCAGACAGGTTTGGACCGGTCATTTTTTTGCGAGCCGCGAGTGAATGTGTCAAGCCGGGCAGGAAGTCAGACACAGGAACGGCATAGAGCATCCGGTCAATTTCAAAATAAAACAAAACAAATAAAATAATTGTTCATTAATCATAATCAAGGTAAAAGTTTGAAATAATCACGATATTGATTTTTAGCCATATCGCCCACCCCTAATAATACTGTGCAGTGTCACAGGCATGCCACATTCTGCATACAGTGGAGCTCACTATCTGATTATCACACCTGAACCAACTGGAGGCTTCATGTTTTCATGATACGTTAATTAGTTCAGGTATGCCTGAGTAGAGCTGGAGCTAAAATATACAGGACAGGGGGTGCTTAAGGACAAAACCAAAAAACAGCCATTTGTTGAGGCAAAATGACTCATTGCTCAAAGTCTAAAGGCGAGGCACTTTTTTGTGTCACAGTGACCTAAATTTGTGTAACCACCATCTAAATTTCACATCTTGCCACTTTCCCAGACGTATTTACGATTTTGTTAGGATACTCAACTCATCGCTTCTGACACGACAAGACAAACACCTACACTGTCATGTTTATTCACAATGGGCCTGTTTTGCTGCACCCATTGTAGCCACCCACGTCAGCGAAAGGCTTCTTGAGTTACCACGACGGACACACTGCCTCCCCCTACTGAGTAGAAATCTATCAAAGAGTTGAAAGCAGGCTTTGATCCCACTAGCTGGTATGACTGGGCTTCATAATGCCTCCACGGGAGGCCAATTTGCAGCTGTGTTGTAGGGCCAAAATCCTCTACTATCAGCACTATACACGACCCACCAGGACAAGTACGGTTGTGTTTGTGAATGAAAGAATAAGAAAGACAAAAGTGTATACGAGACTGTGTGTGTGTGTGTGTGTGTGTGTGTATGTGTGTGTATGCATGCATGCACCAGACATAAACTGGTCTTCTAAAGCCTTCTCAGAGCTTGTAATATTGAACAGCCTCATAATAATGCACACACATTCACAAACCTACCACTGCAGCCATAAGAAATGCACACACAAGTAGGTTTTCACATACAGCGTCTCTCCCACCATCCCTCCACCACACACACGCACTCAAAACTGAAATGGTAATAGGGGTGTGACACTGAAACAACATTACCAAGCATCTTTGCTCAGCTGTTATAAAGCAGTTATAAAGCAGTTGTGGGGAAGTGATACAGGACTAAGGCGAGGCATCGAGGAAGACACTGAGCAGATCGAACAAGACTAGCTTTTCTCGTCCTGTCAATCCACCAGACCCATAGGGGGAGAAAAAGAAAGACGTCTTACAGAGACTGAAAGCTTGGCAGTAAATAGAAAAATCCTGATCCTGAGTGTCATACAGTCTTACCTTATTATCAGCCTCATTACGCGTAGCATACGCCGCATGACAGATGTTTTAATCCGAGGTTAAGGTCTGCCCTATTGCACTGCGGGATTAAACCCACAAAGGGCGCCAGTCATAATACAACCGCTCCTTGTTGAATTACCACAATCTGATACACAGTGGACGGACAGTGCGGTCCATCATCCCACTCGGCCAAATGCTACTCAGGAGTAGGTCTACTACCACGGGGGCTGGCATTCATAGGCTGGTGGATCCCCCAGGCTTGCTGAAGGGCACCTTCAACAGCAATTGTCGTAGTTTATTTCCTTTCCTCCGTCTATGTTCAAGCCAGCAACCGTCTGGTCACGGGCCCTCTTTTGTTATGTTGCCTTTCATCTCCCATTCACTGTCTCTCCCATCTGTCATCGCTGTACACTATCTAATAAAGCAGAAATTACATGAATTTAAAAAAATAAATAAATAAAAAGGCAATTCAAATACCTGCCTCACAAGTTAGTAATAATTAAATTAAATTAAATTAAATTAAATTAAATTTGATTTTCACTCAAAGTCAGGTCATACATATATGCAGAAACATCACAAATGCAGAAAGTGTTTTTTGCCGCAAAGCAGCATGTGCAGCGGCTTACCATTACTTTTTACAGCGTATAACAGGAGCTACGTGGAGCAGACATTTCCTTGTGGTCCGTCTGCCCTGGACGGACATTGTTTCGCACCGATCAGCAGCTCAAGACCTGATCACTTTACATAGGGCTCTACTGTAAGTACACACACACACACACACACACCTGCCTATGGCTGGGTCCAGGTCAGAAGCAGATATGAGTCCGCTGCCCATCATAGCAGCATTGATTTCCTTTCTCCTGCGTCAGGCTGTCTTGTCAACAGACTCCTCCGAGCATGGAAGATTAATTATTCACGGGACAGCTCTGCCAGAATCTGTAAATAAATACTTAACTAATATTGGCCCCCACAAACCGCAGGTTTTAGTTTACTGTACGGGGGAGGAGGGGGAGCGGGGGGGCTTGGTGGGTAAATGCTATGGGAGGGAGAGGGAGTGGACCATAACAAAATCTGTACAAATACGTTTTCATTCATCCATGTTGCAATCTGTAAGCGATGATGAAAGTGATGTTAAAAAAATGGAAAAGATCAAGAAATGGCGAGTGCCACACCTCCCCAAACCCAACTGGTGCATGATCAGGCAAAAGGAGGCTATTTTTCATAATTCCTGAAAAGATGACATTTTGGAGATGCATTGGCAGAGCAACGAGCAAAAAATACACCACTTGCACTTGAAAAACAACACACTGGCTGCAAAGTAGACGGTATCTCACCTTGAAAAGATCAAGGTCCTGGCGTTGCATCACCCTCACACGTGCAGAAACATTGCTAAATGAAGCCTGTTGTTTGGCTACATCAGAGGAAGCACCCCTCTGTTTCGCACCAGCGGCTGTGTTGCCTGTTGATAGCGTTGCCACCTTCCCATTTAGAGGCAGCGCCTCTGAAAAGGTCAAGCAAGTTGTCAGTGCCTCATGATGTCTCTTTCAGCCTGACTCCTTCCCCCAAAGCCATTTTCCTCCCGCTCAATCTCTTCTCTGAACTTTTCTCATTGTCTGTTTTCCCTAGCTCCAAAGCTGCACGAGATGTTTAGGTAAAACACACCTGTCTCATCAGCCTAAATCACAAAGGGAGGCTGCAACAGAGAAAAGCATCCCATCACTCCTAATTGAGACGCCATAGATTCATCCTTACCCAAATTAAACTCTGGTGTCAGGTATGGTCACTTATCCGCCCACAGGAAGTGATGAATCAAAACTTTATTGTGAAATACAAACTGTCTCCTGTCTCCGTCCAGAAAAAGTTGGACTCACCAATGTTAGATCTTTTCCCTCTCTTGTCTCTTTGGTTTCCTTTGGCATAAAGATCTCAGAATGACTGGGTTGGTCAACATGAGTGTGCTGTGTGCGGTTTACTGATGTCATGTTACATGGATTTCAGGGTATTGGAGTTCATTTTTTTTCAAACAGTTACCTCTCAGTGCCATTGGGCGCCACCAAGGTGTAAAGTTGGCTACCGCAGCTTTAAGTTTCAGTTACACCATACACCACACGTAGTCTATATGTTCAACTACTAACATATTGTTAGGATTAATAAAAATAGAAATGTATTAATATGTGTTAACATGTAAATAAAACAAAACAAAAGTAAACAAAGTAAACTGCGAAAAGTTTTTTTTTATTCTAAAAATGCGGGCATTTAAAGTCATAACCACTCCAATTACAGTGCTGGAGAAATGTGACCTATCTAGTTCCAAATATAAATATATTATATAAATATGCACATACAAATATGTTTGGTGAATATATTTATTAAATATATATATATATAATATATATTAATATAAAAAAGATGAAGAATTATGAACTGACAAACTCACTAACTATAATCTATATCTTTTGGAATATAGTTGAATATATGTGCACACATGGTGTATGTATGGTGTTTTAAAAATATATATAATGGTATATAACATTTATCAGCCCAGCCCATTTTGCAGTTTGCCTCTCTCTTCCCATTTTTGCTTCTCTGTCGACCTCCACTGTAAAACAAACAAAAGTTTCATATTTTCTGTGCCTCTGTTATCCCACTCTGCCTTTACCCCCGCTGTACTCGTCTCTAACAGCCACCACTTCTAGTCCGAGTGCATCCTATTTAACATCACTCATTTGGCTTCGCCTGCCCTCTCTGCCTGTTTCATCGTTTGGAGCAGAATGAAGACAAAGCGCAGAGAGATAATTGAGCGCTAACACGAGTCAGAGTGGGCCGAATGAAGACGGATGACGGGCCTTTTTAGGGGAGGCCTTTGCACCTCAGAGACGCACTAACCTAAATGTAATTTGGAAGCATCTTTTTCGTTCTGCGTGCGTCTGACAGCATATCGCGGCTAAACCTATTTGCAGCTGCACTGGATGTGAACAGGGTTAAGATACCTGTGTATTTTCAAGTTCATCCATATGAGGAACAGTAAAGGCCTCAATTCCAGCTGTGTCTTCCTTAATCTTTGCTCCACTGTATTTCAAACCCCCTCTTTCTACTTCATAACAGTGTACTGTGCCTTTACTGGGTCGCTTTCGGTTATAAAATAAACAGAAATTGGCCTTTTTCTCAGGACTTGAACGTACGTTGAAGACTTGGACTCTTCTATAACTGAGGAGGAAGTCAGAGCGGCTATTTTATCAATGAAACCTGGAAAATCTCCTGGGTTGGATGGATTTCCAGTAGAGTATTGTAAGAGAAATATAGACATCCTGGCTCCCATATTGACAGATGTATATAGAGAATCTCATCAGAGATGAGGCTCTAATCTCACTGATCCTTAAAAAAGACAAAGACCCCACAGATCCAGGCAGTTTTCGGCCTATGAGCCTTATAGCTGTAGATTGTAAGATCCTAGGTCTAAGGTCCTAGCGATGAGACTTGAGAAGGTTCTACCCCACATTATCCATACAGATCAGGTTGAAAAAAAACGGTCGTCCTCAGATAATCTCAATGTGGTTGAGCCAGAAGGAAAATGGTCCGGTGGCAGCCTTCTCCCTAGATGCAGAGAAGGCTTTCGACAGAGTTTCTTGACATACACTCTGGAGAAGTTCGGCCTTGGGCCTGGTTTTATAAAATGGGTTAAGGCTGTATATTCTGGACCAAAAGCAGCAGTCCTTACAAATGGAGAAATATCACCTTTTTTCAATCTAACAAGGGGATTGAAACAAGGAAGGGGACCCTCTTTCTCCTTGTCTCTCGCAGATGCAGGAATTAAGGGAGTAATGGGAGGAGGTAGAGAACATAAATTGTTTCTTTATGCAGACGATATCCTTCTCCTATTGGCTGACCCTGCTTTGGGATTACCTAGAGTCTTGAACACAAAAGAATAATTTTAAAAGTCGGTTATTCAGAAGTCGGATCGCTTGCAGTCAAGACTCGATTGCCTGTCCTTGGTAGCCCAGATGTTCTATCTGAATGTTTTGAACTTGAATTTTTATATCTGAATTTGACCACTCGAATTTGAGCAACCTGAATATAGGTTTTGAATATCTGAAATTTTGGATCTGAATTTGTGAACATTGGAAACAACAATGTGAAATTGAGTTTAATTGAAATGGCAAAACTTTAATTTTGAAGAAGTAAATTCAAAACCAATAAATTCAGGTACATGGTTTTCAAAGTAAAATATTTCAATGTTATGAATTCAGTGGTGTTTAAAAATTAAAATATGGGATGTCCTGGGTTTGAATCCGGCCCGGGACCAATGTTGCATTTCATCCCTCCTCTCTCATCTGATCTTTCCTGTCTCTCTCTACTGACTGTCAAATACAGGCAAACATTTAAAAAAAAAAAAAAAAGTTCAAATATAAATGTCACTTATTTGCTTCCATATCAGTGGCTCCAAATGGCAGCAAATTTAAGGACTTCTATACCCAGCAATCCTGTCAGTAAACTGGCCGGTCTGTGATGCTTTATGCCAAAGGATACCAAAGGGATGAGAAGGAGGGCTGTAGTCACGACCGCCTCAGCCGATTCCAAGATGTCAAAAAAAAAAGGCCTGGAGACTGGACCCAGGGAGAGGACATGAGGAAATGGAAGAATGATGTGAGTGTGAGAGAGAGACAGAGAGAGAGAGAGAGAGAGAGAGAGAGAGAGAGAGAGAGAGAGAGAGAGAGAGAGAGAGAGAGAGAGAGAGAGAGAGAGAGATGTAATTATGAAGCCAATGTGTCATCAAGAAGATGCAACTTAATGCATCCAGAGATTGAGTGGACTAGGAAACATTCGACTATCATCAAGTATGAAATCTTTCTGTCATCATGGTGACCCTGGTCTACAATTCTTTCCGACAGTGCAAAAGAATCCCACGGGACGTCAAACTGGACCCTTACAGCACCTCAAACAATCCTATTGGACTGTCCAGTAGGAATTTGAAAAACTTTACAATATATGAAAATATCAACTGGGTTTGCCATGTAGTTTTTTGACCACCTGAAATGAACTGATATCATTCTGAAAATGTGTTGAAAAAAAATGACAGCATAAAAAAGAAACTGACAGTTTTAATATGGTCTGCTGTGATTCATTCTGACAATTTTCATCGTATCGCTGTGAAGAGATACGATGATTTCCTCTCTCTGTCGTTCTCCCTCACTTTCTGTCTCTCCCTTTCTCCCACACACACACACACACACACCATGAGGTATGGCTGTGTGCGATGTGGCCGTGAAGTGTTTATTAGATTAAACCTAATCCCCTGGAGAGGGGCGGACAGCCTGTCATCGCTACCTGATCACCAGGGGGGCCTGTTCACCCGACATTCACACACACAAGGGCACACATCATTACAGGACCATAAGCCTGCCAATAGGTGAGCATTTGTAGCATCTCTCTCTCTCTTCCACTCCTCTACCATGAACAGCTCGTTAAAATATTGTACTGTTCCTTTACCACGTCTCTTCCCAGAGTTCCCCACATACAGTCTTCTTCATCTGTTTTCTGTCCGTCACCCACCACACGCACCTAACTACGGTAAAAACGCCATTGTGGTCGTGCTTCTGCATGTGTGTATAGTATGCAGTGTGTGTGTGTGTGTGTGTGTGTGTGTGTGGACTTAAGTACTACAGCATGGAAAGTGCAGAACTTTCCATGCCCTCCCACTTGTCATTTCATTATTGATCAGTCTGACAAGGACTCACATCTCACAACTGTGCCTTTGAGTGTTTATGTTCACACTTAAACCTGTTGCTAAGTGTGTGTGTGTGTGTGTGTGTGTGTGTGTGTGTGTGTGTGTGTTGTTGTTCGGAGGAAACAGGGATGGAAGAAACAAGACAACTGCCAGTTGTGATTGCACATTTCTGAGTTTTGCATGATGCATGATCACGAAAAGCAGCAAACAACCACAAAATTGGGAGTATGCTGAGGAAAAAGACAAAAAACAGACGCGGAATTGACGGATAACATGTAAAAGATGGATAAAAGGACTAAGGGATGACAAAAAGAGGAGACAAAATGACAGAAATTACTGACAAGGCAGGAGGACAAAAAGATGACAAAAAGTCACAAAGAGACAAAACAACCTCAATACAATACAATAACTTCCGTGTTTTCTTCTGGGTATAGATTTGCAAATCAAATCAAATCAGATCAGATCAGATCAGATCAAATCAAATCAAATCAAATCAAATCAAATCAAATCAAATCAAATCAAATCAAATCAAATCAAATCAAACATGGCAGAGTGATAGGAGGACATAAAGAATGACACCAGTGTTGATTGAGGTTTTGCCCCCAGCGACACCACGCGCTGAGATATTATTTGAAATGGGTTCAGTCTCCACTCTGGGAATACAGACCTTGAGCTTCTGCGATGCAGCCAATCAGAAAAGTGGCTTAACTCTGCATGTCACTAAAAGGATTTCAATTCAAGTGCTGTAGCGCCAGGTAGCGACACTGCGCTCGCGGCGTATGGGAAAGACAGTAGGTACAACCTTACCACTTGGAAATCTACCTCAGCTTTCAGGTGGTTAAATCAGATTTTCAGATGCTCTGGAACTCATCGACTTCCTGAATTCTAACATCACCAACAAGGACATGTAGTCAAGTGGAGGGAATGACAGATAAAAACACAAATGCTTTTCTTAAGTTTCATCATTTTGTGATCACTTCCCTTAAAATGCCACGGCAGGACACAAGTGTTTGCTGCTATGAACCACGTCAAATGCACAAACACTTCCAAGTTGTCACTTTTCGATGCCACGTTGTCCCAGCTTTTCCTTTTTCGCTGAGATGACTTATTCCCATATGGTATGAATGCAGCATGACCCATATTGTAACAGCCCAGACTGTCTTGTCGGAGAATAAAGGAGCTCTGGTATGTGGCACGTTGGTGCAGGGCTTGCACTGCTGCCTCACAGCAAGAAGGTCCTGGGTTCGATTCCTGCCTGGGGTGCTGTTGACTCTGGGCTGCCCAGGTGGTTATCTCCCGGGCCTTTCTGTGTGGAGTTTACATGTTCTCCCCGTGCTCACATGGGGTCCTCTTTCACAATAAGGACCCCAACATGAAAGAAGATCACCTTCTCCTGTCCTGTCCCTGACCACCACCTCGACCAAGATCTGGAGCTGTTGGTCCCTGGGTGCTGACACAAAGGGCTGCAAAAACAGGATGGGTTAAATGCAGAGGACAAATTTCTGCATACAAATTTCCTGTGTGTGTGTCAACAAAATATGGACTAATAAACTTCTTCTACAGCATTCACACAGTGATTGCAAGAGGCGGGAGGAAAGGGGGAAGAACCTCTACCCTAAAAAAAACAACAGAAAAACGAGCGCGTGTGCAAAGTCGGGATGGGCATTTTCAATTACTTTCTGAAGTACGCCGTCTGGAGTAGACAGAAGAATGGAGGGGGATAGAGACAATCCATCAGACAGACAGTCTGCACAGTCAGAACAAAACCAAAAAAAAAAAAAGGCAAAGGAAACTACTTCATACTAGGCAGAACAGCTCGCTACAGGCTGATCTTAATATGCTAAATCTGTCACAAAACCACAAGGAGAACAATGGGCACTCCACTGAAACACCAGTGAACGTCTTTAGTAAATTCCACTGATTTATCATTGCCATTTCTTCAGCCATCAGGTTGTCAACAATCCTGTATAGAGGTGGTTTGAATTAAGATGTAAAGTGGTAATTTCTTGATTTCCTCAGTTCTTTTTTTTAATTTAGTCTCCATCTTTGATGCTCAGCCTCATCGCTGTGGTGTTTCTGCACTGCACTTCCCAGATCACCTGTCAATCAAACAGTGTGTCCAGTACTGTGACATCTTTCTCCTTGGATTTTCTGTTGATGGAGTTTGAGTTCCTGTAGGTGGTCTTTGTCTGTTCAGCCATGGCGGCTATCGCTGCTCATGCTAACTACCCAGTTATGCTTCTGTTTATTCTAAACCAGAAAGGTAAAACACATCACTTCCTGTTTGCCAGAGGATTTTCCCCAGGAAAGACCTACCTGACACCGGGTGATTAGATCAGCAAATGCAAAAGCTTTAAGGAGCTGGCTAGAAGTTGGATCACTATTGTGGTATATGAATCAGATAGATGGCAGCAAAAACGCATGTGAAAATGCCGTGGATTATGACTTTAATGACACCAAAACATTATCCTCTCTCAACGAGAATCAACAACCAGCGTTCTCAGAGCCTTTGTCCATGATTACACAGTGGAGGGATTCACTGTAGCGGTGAATGAGGGATCATTTCTCCAACACTTTGTTAAAACAGTTCGCTTTTGGCAGAACATTTAGATTTTCAGTGCACACGTCTTTATCAATAAAGTTCATCAATGTTCAACCACTAAAACTGGCTGCCCTGGGGATTTACAGACAGCATTTCTTTGGAAAACCAAAAAAATGTGAGAAAGTGAGGACTATAGGGAACCTTCCAAGAAGAAATTTGAATTTTGTTTTGTTACATGTGTCCTGTCCATGTGTACAGTAAATTCAAAAAAAAAAAACATGCAGCAAAATATACTTACCTGGATATTAACAAACTTCCACCAAGAATCTCTTACGAACAAGCACACGTTTGGAGAATGTAACCTTTAGAACGGCACTAACATGCGCACACACACACACACCTCACCCTTTACAGCAGAATGCAAATCAGCGTCCTAATTCTCCTGGCTATAGTTTGGAAATAACAGCCCTATTAATCTGTCTGCTGGTACTATCAATCATCAAGACTGGTGTATGCTCACTCCTAATGGGTCTGCTCAGGTCAGCTCTGCAGGCCCAACAACATGATGTATTAATTAGTGAAGTTTACCAGCAACTTCTCTGCTACTTCCCTCTCACTCCTTTGAGTTTTCCTTAAATTGACCTGACATTAAAGTTTTTTTTCTCTGCGCTGCTTGGCTTCGCGTTTGGCTTTTATATGGCTTTTTAAAGGCACACCTTCATTTTGTATTCTGTCCTAAATCTTGTTTTAATTCTAAAGAACATTTGACTTTCTGTGTTTTATTATTATTATTATTATTATTATTATTATTATTATTATTATTATTATATTTTGTTTGAAAATGCACTGCTGTCCCATAGTGATGTCAACCACTTACGTCGGTTTGCATACCAACAGACTAACTTCTACATGCAAACAGCAATGAATGCATTTAATTTTTGTTTTGCATTTAATTGTCTTTTCAAATTTCAATTTAGGATGAAGTGAATTGGCAAAAAATGCCTGGAAGGCACCAGTCAGGGACAGCTTGAAGATTTACTATCCATGAAAGATGAAATTGCTTGACCTAAGGGAAATATCACTTTAAGTAAAAACAGTAATAAATATGATCTTTTGTCTTATATAAGAAGTATGATGTCAGTTTGAAGGAAGTGAGGAAGGTGGATGGACATCCATCGCTGTTATAGCCATCAAAAGGCCTCACCATATTTTACTTATTACATTTTTAAAATAATTTTAATATACTGTAAACTGCATTGTGATGACAGCTGTGTGAAACAACTTAAACTAAATAAATTTAGCTGTCTGTAGATGTTAAAGAATATTTGCTTAATACTGCAGCAGGGAAACGGAGATGATATTTTAGTCTAGTGAACAGAAATAAAATAGTTTCGATCCATCATGGCTGGCAGCAACGCATGTATTTGAACTATAATGTCCTCTAGCAATGCAGGGACACATCGGTTTCAGCCGTCCAGGGAGGGGAAACATGCCGGAAGGGTCGGAGCCATCAATCAGCGCATAATCTGAGAAGGCACACTGTCAATGACAAACCAGAAATAAACAGGACAGTCAGGAGAATATAGCAAATATGCCTCAATAAGTTGACCAACAGAAGGGTCGTGTGATGAATCTGTACAGATGGATTTCCATCAGTTACAGAAAAATGTATTTATTAGAGGAGTCTGTCATTGGGGAAGGCAGTTAGTGACCAAGTAATTGACATGTGAGTGACAGAAAGAGAAAGCTAGAGAGGTCAAAAGGACAGAGGAAAAGGAAAAATGAAGCTAAACTAACCTGGGGGGATATGTGACCTTCACCAATACCATTTAAAACAGAGAGCAGCTGGTGTTGTTTAGTCATTACTGTAGTACTGGGAACGTGCCTGCCATTCACTTCAGCCCATGATGGCTCTCTAGGTGTGTGTGCTTACAGTATACCTGTACTATGTGTGTGCCTACAGCACTGGTCTGACCTACAGGAAGCAGGCAACTGGCATAGCCAATCAGATTCTTCTGGAATCTCCTCTTTTCTGCTTCCACATAGTTGAAAATTACCCACTGTAGTGCAACAACTACATAGCCAGCAAGCTAGCAATAGAGGTAGTGACTAAAACACAACAAGCCTACTATAGAGGTAGCAATTAACAAACAAAACAAGCTAACAATAGTGGTAGTGATTAAAACACAACAAGCTAGCTATAGAGGTAGCAATTAACAAACAAAACAAGCTAGCAATAGAGGTAGTGATTAAAACACAACAAGCTAGCTATAGAGGTAGCAATTAACAAACAAAACAAGCTAACAATAGTGGTAGTGATTAAAACACAACAAGCTAGCTATAGAGGTAGCGATTAAAACACAACTAGCTAGCACCCCCGCCCTGGTCGACTGTGATTGGTTTTCAGAAATACAACCAGCCCGACATTTCTTTCTGTCATGAAATGGGTGCAAGTGTTTGACATGAAAACTACTTCATGTGAGCTGGGAATTGAACCTGGGTCATTGGATTTGAAGGCAAATGTATGCTCCTCAAACTCCACATCCTAACTTTCCACCACGCTAGTTCAATGTCACACTGCTTCCTCGTCAAGTCTCCTTTACATAAGCCTGGTGGGAAAACATATTTCTCTCACTTTTGTGCATGGAGCATGTTATTTGCATTTTAAGACCAGGCTGGTATCTGCATATATATATGCGGTCTATGTTGTGCACAATGTGTCATGTCACCCAAGCAGTCATCATTGCAGCATTCATTTTAAAAAGAAACCTGAACATTGCAATGAGGCGAAATCCTTAACCGAGAGAATTTGTCGTACTGCCTGTTTATTTGCAGCATGGGAAGGGAGGGTTATGCACATAGGTACTCAGATCTGGATGCTGCCCAGTGGAACCGGTCTCTCACTGTTTCCCACTGAGCAGCTCTGCTGGATTGGGGATTAAATGTCTTGCATGAATGCACACTGATATTGCAGAAGTTGTACAGAAAGTGCAAGCGTGTTCTTGTCCAATTTCCGCACTCAGCTTTTCCCAGCAGGAAAGGATTCAAACCGATGATCTTCCGGTCATAGGCTCCCTTCTCTGGACTTCCGATTACTGTTGCTGCTCATTATCAGTCTGGGAATAGATCCCTCTGTACCAGATCATCAAGGCAGACTGGCTGCCATCTGAATTAATGTTCACTGGACCCTCTCACAGTTCAACATTTTCTCCACCTGCCACTTTAACTGAACTGGCAAGAGTGGATGTTGACATTCAGATGCATTGAAGTGTGGAATGAGTATGAAAAAAGTGAGGATATCAAACCAGAGGGCTACTATCTTTATACACAGGGCCCACTGTGTCCTCACAGAGCTGGTAACCACAGACTTGTAGAGTAAAAGTGGTAAATTAAGACACAGCTGAAAGTTAAAATGATTTGCCTTCATTTTAGCCACAGTGTGTGACAGTAATTAGCTTGGATTTATTGAAAAAGGTTTCCATTTCACAAAGCATTTCAGAATAGGAGGTGATATGATAATCTTTGTTTTTGGATGTGAGCAGACGGTGTTGTTTGCTGTCGACCAGCTAATAAAATCGCTGGTAGAGATCAAACAAATTGCAGAATACTTTGCTCCACAGTTGGTTGAGCTAATACCCCAGAGTTTTTGTTTGTATTCATTAATACATTTATGCAAATCAAGTTGTGTCCCAAAAGAGTACTGTGTACCCAAATAACCTCACTCGATTACCAGCTGCAAACGTATTCTCCGCTTAAGACTAATCTAATAACAGCTGGCTTTGTCATCAAACAGTGCTGTGATCGAATACCTATTCAGACAGTATCTCCAAATGATTAAAGCCTCTCAAAGTTGGAGGAGGGATATTCTTGGGCAGAATGCCCAGAATGCCCTCTTTCTCGCTTGCAAGTCTTGTTGGCAGCCATTCTCAATACCCAAACTGATCACGCAAAGTCTTCTGACGTACCACCACCTTTGAAAAGAGCTTATTTGTGCTGCAATAATTGTGGCGTTGATATTGCCAGCTACCTCTTATGGGCTTTGTAGATAAATTAATCATAAATTATGTGTCCACTTTTGGACCCATGGTATGTGCCTCCATGCGATCACTAGAAAAATCCCTTTGCGCTTTTCCTTTGGAGGGCGACGGCGTCTACCTCAGAGGCCGTACTACCTATGGCATTGAGCGGCACTCTAAATTTCCATGGGGTCACTATACTCAAAGTTCAAATTAATTGTACTTTGACCCAGTTTGCCACTGACCTTTGAAAGCATTTCCAATCAAATTAAAGCTTTATGCGATGTATGATAAAGAAACAGGTAACAATATTGGGTGTGAGACACAAGACATTTCAGCTACGGACGCCTTGTTCCCAAGCCAAAAAAGCAAATGACAAAGCATTATTTTGCATTGATATACCTTTCACTACAACGCTTCTGTTGGATCTCTGCTCCTCTCTGTTGTAAAAATGTGACTATTATTTGTGTAAGCTGTACCAGAGACCCATCAATGTTGTTGCAGTTCCTAGTGGTTGCCAATAGAGGTCGACAAAAGTTAGAGATTGCCCCTTTTAAGTACACACAAATAGTTCAACTATTCATCATGAATGTTCAACAAACATCTGTGATGTTGTACCAAGAAGCCTTCCTACTGCACACCCTAGTGGTGAGCACAATGCAGAATGCTCATCATGTGGGTGCGCCTATAACAAACAGAGCTACCAAGACGCACCCTGATATTCAATTTGATAATTTTATGGGTATAGCAATAGCATTAGCAATAAAAATAAGAAGGTTCAGTGGCACACAAGAATAAGACTGACTTTTATGTTTGAATTTACATGGAAATCTAGCCCACATAGGGTTACAGATGTGATTTTCTGTAATTGTAGCATAAGGTAGCATTGATTGTAACCAAGTCACACAGTAGCAGTGCACTGTGGGAGTGCTGTCAGGTGTCAGTGCTAACTTTACTATGGTACAGTGGGGGAGGGGGGGGGGGTTTGTGTGTATGTGTGTGTGTGTGTGTGTGTGTGTGTGTGTGTGTGTGTGTGTGTGTGTGTGTTTGTGTGTGTGTGTTGCCACGACTCCCACGGAGCAGATGGCGTTTTTCTTTACAAATTAGCTGTCATCAAACCGGAGGATGAGACAACAGCGATTAAATACACCGATAATTTAATTAAATACAGAAGACAGAATTAAGGAGAGGTTTGAGTAGAGAGTTAAATATAGCTTGATCAATCTTTATTTTGACGTTTTCTCAATTTCTGATCTTTCATTTTTATGCCACCACAGGGCTCTCACAGTTTTCTGTTTGACAGATGGCCTTAGTATTTCCCTCAGAAAACTTTTGCTGGCTTAGAGTTCAAAGCAAATATAATACATCTACTACACTTAAGAATGATATCTTTATCTTTATTATTCTTAATTATTTTGTTTTTTTGGATGTAGGCTTTTATATTGAAAATGGAATGCCTGAAATATGAGGACATATTATTAAGCATGTACTTATCTCTTATAGTACTAAAATTAAATTAAATGTCTCCTAAATGTACTAAAACATGATTTAAAAAAATACTTATATCTATAATTCTGAATGGAACAATTTATCTTTCACAAGTTTACTATTCTGCTAGGACATTTTTACTTTATTGCTTTCATTGCTCTAGTCAATAATTTGCATATATTCTTCCATCAGTAGTTGACATTACATTTGCAATTTAACTTGGATTTGGTTACATTGATCTAACAATCTAATATCTTATATAATCCAGTATAGTATTTTGCATTTTGTAACATCATGCTTCAGTTTGCCTTAAGTATAAAGGGTTAGGGTTAGTTTAAAAACCAGTGTCAACATTCCCAAACATGCTGCCCTTTGCAAAACTAACTACCGACTGTGTTGTGCATTTTAATTAACGGTGTCTATTGATTAAATGCATCGTCCTGACATGTTTCTGTACCTAAGGCATCTGTATCATATTTTATCTAGACAGGGCAGCTTATCTGGAATGGGTACAGCTACACAACTTCCTGCAGGGATTGATAAATAGTTGCATTGATTTTCTCCCTCCTCATACTAGGGGGGAAAAAAACGACTTGCAGACATGTAATAGCTTCAAAAAAAGGTTAAAACAGATCACAAATACAGCTTTGCCAACATCAAATATATCCAAACAACTGATGGCATCACGTTGGCCTTTTTGTATTTCTTTGCCACTATCACTCTAGATAAAGACTTTGCTGTCTTATCATGTTCTCAAAGAGGCGTTTGATTTGAACAGGGGAGAATCCCTGTTGGACGGAGGCAAGGCTTGATACTGAGCTCAGTTGCAGTGTAGCGTCTGTATCTCCCCTTTAATAAAATATGACTGTGTCTGTGCAACTGTATGCTGTGTGTCTGTGTGTAAATGCATGTAAATATGTAAGTATATGTATATAACGTGGGTGTGTGTGTGTGTGCAACTGGCAAACAAGAAGTCAAATTATCTGTTGCAGTATGGATGCTGATATACAGGCTAAAATGTCATTAAGAAACTAATAGCAAACAAAATCATTTTCCGTCAAACTGCTTTAAATCAAAATATCATGAACCTTTCCTGTCATTTTATTCATTTAATGTCCTGTCCTGTGATTTCTTCTCAAACAGAGGAGCCTCAATAAATAGCAGCAGCAAGATTAGAAGGAAAAGACATTACACGCTGTCATTCCGTGGCAATATCTCCCTCGCGGCTTTGTTTGTTAAGAGCTATTATTCTAAATGTGGTTAGAGTGCTATACACCAGCCAGAATGAAGTTAAAAGGCATTTTATCCATCTGGGAGGAAGACGCATTAACCTTAAACTGATATTTAAATGTCAAGACAGCGAATGCGCGTGTATGTATGTGTACTATGAGTATATACAGAATGTAATTCGATAGCGGCCTACCCTTTTGAGGTGCATATTATATCTATCAGATTATGCAGTCTGAGGTGACTGATTGCCTGCGCCTGTGTTTTCATCAATTAGACTCAATTACCGAAACGGCTCCGGTTGCACACTACCTCGGCCTGCTCAATTATTCAGCAACGCTGCCTTCCAAGAGCTGAAGTCAAGATTTTTCACCTTCCAAACAAGCCTGTTTTGTAAGACAGTGTGTGTGTGGATGTGTGTGTGTGTGTGTGTGTGTGTGTGTGTGTGTGTGTGTGTGTGTGTGTGTGTGTGTGTGTGGATGTTGAATATCTGTTTGTATGGCAATAAGAAACCAAAATAAGTTGTTCTTGTATTATAAATTGAGGTTATAACCTGCGTGATACAATTTGCAAACTTTGCATTTTGCAAATGACTACAACAAATATTTCCTTTTGCGAATCCATAAAAACATTTGCATCCATTTTAGAAGTGTTCTAAATCACACCACAAATTGTTATAATAAAGCTTCGCGTAAGTTCAATCAGGAAGGCTACTTCCTCCATTCATATTTTGTCAGCAGGTACAAGCTCCAGCTCTACATCGTCCAATCACACTGCTCCTTTCTCCTCCCCTTCCTCCCCCTCCAGAAACCAATCACTAACCTTCTGTTTGTATGGCCTCAGTTGCTTCCATGTTTCTGTCATTTCAGCTGCCTAAACCGCACCAGTCTGATGCACCACCTCCTCCCCCACCACCACCAGCATCACGCTCCATCAGACATCCAGAAGGGTTAGATCTTCAGCCTGGGGGGTTCTCCTGTCTCCTATCTGCCCCTGGGAGCTTCACGCTATCGCTGGATACCTCTTGGAGTTTACGCTAAACCTATGCTCATTTCTCATGCTGTTAATAAATGTTCATAATTGTAAACCTAGCCTCTTGTGATTGAATTCATGTTATAAAACAGGTACAAGAGAGTAGTGCATTCTTGCTTCTTAAAGCTTCTTTTTCCTCGCCTACTTAAACTCTTTGTGTTCCTTCCTCAAAAGTCACTCTTGCGGCAGTATAAGAAATTCCATAATTCATTTATTTTCACTAAACATACCATATCCTAGTGGTAAATCCTTTAGTTGTCTTTTGCAAATTTGTTATTTGATATGGGTTTCTGATGAACTGAAGTGGGGTGACACTCAAGGTTGAAGACGCATAGCAGTGTGAATAAAGCCCCTTAGACTGGTCTTATCTATTGGGGCTTTGTGGTTACGTGACCAATCTCCTGGCAATTACACCTGGTGCCATCCTGGAGGTCCATTGGAGAATTGGCTCGGCAAAAATAATGGCTTGACATATAACAACCAGGCTAGAAAGAGAGAGAGAAATTGTTGTGGCATGGGAGGAGATCCATTCAGTATAAGTAAAAGTGAACAGTCTGATAGGGTAGATTTGTTTGCAAATGTAGGTTACTGTGACTCAGTAAACTATCTTGTCTTTAGCCCTAGTCTCTACTCCAAAACACTCTGAGTTGGAGCTGGAGAAGAGTCAGCTGAGTTAACCTGAACACCTGGTTTTTGGCTTTGTTTATGAAAAATGCAATGCAATACACTTTACATCAACTAAAAAGTGCACAGATTCAACAATAAAGATAAAAGCAAAAACAAACAGACAACACAAAAAGAGATTAAGTAACCAGTAATTATCCATAGGTACTAAAAGCAGCATCACCATAAGTGTTTGTCTGTGTGTGATACAGTATGTGAGACATACTATATTTTTGGCAGCATATCATTAATATAATTAAGGGCGAGTCCATAGGAAGATTTATAAATAAGAAAAAAAAGCTTAAAATCTATTCTAAAACTAGCCAGTAAAGGGACTTCAAAACAGGAGCGATGTGAGCTCTTTTCTTTGCTCCTGTTAAAACTCTAGCAGCAACATTCTGTACACACTGTACTTGTCCTAAAGTCTTCTTGGGCAGACCTGAGAGCAGTGTATTACAATACTCCAGCCTACTTGTAACAAAAGCATGCGCAAGTTTCTTGGTATCGGAGGAGAAAGAAAAGGTCTGACCTCATGAAAGTTAGATCAGAGTCAATGATAACACCCACATGTCTTGCCTGAGGTGTAACGTGTGGTGGTAGTGCAGTTTGTTGTGAGCTCAGTTTCTCTTTCTCCCCTTTTTGGACCAATGACCAAAACCTGTTTTATCCTGGTTGAGTTGGAGGAATGTGTGTGTCATTCATACATTAATGCCTGAGATGCAATTCATAAGACCATCAAAAGGGCTAAGATTTACTGGTGTAACCACGATATAAAGTTGTGTGTCATCCGCATTACGAAATAATGAAAATCAATATTATGTTTGTGGCTCATGGCCCCTAGTAGTAACATATAAAGACTGAACAGTAGCGGACCCATAATTGAGCTTTGCTGCACTCCACATGGAACATTCATTCTTTCTGATGAGAAGCTCTGGAGACAAGAGTTCCGATCTGCCAGATAGGATGAAAACCACTTGAGTGCTGTGCCTGAGAGGCCTACCTACTTTTGCAATCTATCAATTATCTATCATAATCGTTGTGTCAAAGGCCGCACTTAGGTCTAAAAGTTTTTTCTCAATACAGTTAATTCTGAGGTAATTTACAACCTTATCAGAGCAGTTTGTGCACAGCATGGAAACCAGAACTTATGGTTTTTCGTGCTATTTCTGGTCTGTCAATTGTATGTAGACCAGTTTCTCCAGAATTTCTCCTCATTTTTCCAGGGAATCCTAGGTTTATTTCTGACTGGGGCAACAGAATCAATGGAAGCCCTTAGCTTTGCACAAAAACTACCTGCTAGATCACTGGCAGAGTGTAGTGGCAATAAAGGTGATTGATTGTTAAACAGCGCCATAAAATGTTCAACTGCTGCTGAGTCAAGGCAATGTTTCTTTACAGCATGTACAGTATTAAAAATCACATTGCATGTCTTAACACAATAACTATCAGTATCAGTATCAGCAATGTCAGTAATAGATGTTATTTCTGTTGAGAATCCACGAGTTATAAGAAGGTCCAAAGTGTGTCTTTATTTATGCGTGGGTCCTTTGACATGCTGTGCAAAATCTTTGGAGCATAAAACATTAGTAAAATCTATTGCTTTAGACTCTACAGGATTATTAACATGCAAGTTAAAGTCTCCCATGATAACGATCCTGTCATCGTTTGAGTGAATGATGGATAACAGCTCTGAGAACTCATCTAGAAATATGGCAGTCTGTTTGGGAGGCCTGTATACTGTAACTGCTACCACTGTGGGTTTACAGTGGTAGCAGTTTACAGAGAGAGGATGCAAGTATGTATTAATGATAAAACACTTATTTTTTAATTACCTAATGTTTAAAAGTGTCATGTTTAGTTTTGTATTGTTGTCTAATAGCGGAATATGAATGAGATTATCAAAAATGGATCCCCTTTGCTGCCTGTTGTTATTTACAGCAGGTCTCAGATTAGCAGAGACAGGAAGAATAGGGAGGTTCGTAGCAGATTGTTTTGCAGGGATGGAGGTAGGGCCTCCAGGCCAGTGGGGGGTGCTACTGAGAGTGACAGTAGGGTGTTCGGCGTAGTGACCGGCGTTGTGTCCAGACATGTCGGGGGAGTAATTAGTGATTTGCATGGGGCTATATTAAAAATGTTATTTGATAGTCTGCATGTGTCACGCCCTCCACTCCTGCCTCCTAGCAGCTATCAGTATCTCTCTCCCTGTCTGTCTCTGACTGTGTCTGTCTGTGTTGGTGGGCGTGGCTCCAGGCTCCTCCCTGGTTACATCATCCATCTCTCTCTCTCCTGCTCTGCTTCCACACACCTGCGGTTCATCTACCATCACCACCAGTATTTAAACCCCGGCCTTCCATCCACTCATTGACAGATCGTTGTTTGTACTATACAGTCAGTTTTGCTCTTGGTCGCGGTGCAGTTGTATATTACTCTGTGACGCATTCCCTACTAATCACCTTCTCCATTGTTCAGTTCCTGTTTCCCTGTCTGCCAACCTGCCACCGCCTGCCTGCCCTGCTTGTCTGTCTGCCAGTTTTCCCTGCCAGTCATCCTGTCTGCCTGCTCGGTTCACCCTGCTCCTCCACCTGCCCTATCCGCCCCTGCATCCCCAGCCTATCTACCCTGCTTGCCACCCTGCCCTGCCATCCTCAGCCCCTATTCCCTCATTAAACCCTCTTCACCTTCATACACCTCCCATCTCTGTGTTCTGCACCTGGGTTCTCTGATACGGTCGTAACGGCCTGTACCCAGCACCATGGGGTGAATGCCATCTTACCCTGCTAAATTAGCCAAACTAGCCTGCTAGCTAGTTGCTAATTTAGCAACATGCAACTACTGTCCACTACTAACGCAAGCTTCTATTAGATACTTTATCTCCTCCTTATATATTTTAATATTATTGTGCTGTCCTCTAAATAATTTGTATTATTTTTATTATCATTATTGTTTATTATTGTTGTTGTTGCTATTTCCTCTGTGTGGGCTAAAGGCCAAAGTCTTCAGAGGATTACCTGGCAGTACTGTGGCTTGTTACAGCTTGTTCCACAGTCGTGTGTGTGTGCATGTGTGTGTGCGTGTGTGTGTGTGTGAGGGAACACAGGTTTGGATGAGTGGTCCTGACCAGTCAGCAAAGCCAAAAGTCCAAATGCTGGACACTGGGTGAGGCTCTGGGACCGGACTGTATTTGTTTACCTGACTCTGTCCCAAACTTCAAGCCATGCAGCATAATAATCTCTTAAATGGACTCACTTGCTGTTATTCCAAATCAACTGTCCTCATGGCATGGCATTCTTACATCAATAAATCTTTACCACATTCATTTTGAGGCATTCGTATAATTACTGTAAACAAATGAGATCATCGCTCATGGATCTTCAATACCAGATATGGAAGTCAGTGGTAAAAATGGCATTGTGATCAGAAAGCTAATGGAGCCTGGGAGCAATCCAGTTACAATACGCATATAATCAGTTTAAACAGATGGAGAAAAAAAAAAGCAAAACAGAGAGAGTTAAATACATCCAGCCACAGGAGACGCACAGCATTTTCAAGCCAAGTGTGGACACACAGCGACAAAATCTGATCTTTAAAGGGGTCATATAATGGAAAATGGCTTATTCCTGGCCCTTATACATGTTCTACAGGTTATCATTGACCTACGTAGCTGAGAAAATGTGAAATCTGGAAGTCAACCCCTTTTTCTGTATTTTCCTTTTTCCAAAAACGGTGTCCAAATGGGGCAAATTCAGAAAGTAGCCCCTTTATACGTCATAACGGGCGCTTCTTAACATAATCCAACCCCTCTCAGAGCATGCCCACGCCGGGTGAGTGCTCTGATTGAGAGCAGTGCTCATTACATACAACCTCCACGTCCTCAAAACAGCCTGTTCTTTACAATGGAGGAAATGAGAGACTGAAACACACCACAGAAGCTGGTTTTAGGATTTTTTTTTATATCGACTTCAAAAACATCTTGTCAAGACCCCTGGAAACAGTTTTAAATAGCCCAAAATGAGTAAAATACCCCCCCTTTAAAATCCAATATCAAAAATTAAAGTAGTAGTATTTAGTAGTAATTGAAGTAGTAGTAGTAGTTCCTGATTTCATTATGAATGTTTTGTTCATAGTAATAGTAATGCAAGATGCTCTATAGGTTAGCAAGAAGTAACACAAACTATCACTTAAGGTTTGCAAAGCTTTGGGAATCTCGCATCCACATCAAAAACATCTTGCACCATAAGCCCGGAGCCACAGAAACTGCTTATCCAAACATCTTATCTCGTTTTTAAGAATGCAATTTAGCATTTTGCCATTACAGGATATAGGTCCTAAATGCAGCTGGGATTGAAATCTTATCTTATCCACAGTTAGGATGTCAGATCTTGCCAGAAAAAGTTTCTTAATTTAGGAATATCCTAAATGACTCCCCACTAAAAATAGGACACCGTCTACCACATTACATATTTTTGAAAATCCACACCCATGCTGAGATCTCAAGTTAGACCCCCGGAGCAGGCGTAAAGACAATGTGACAACCACTAATTAGGAGGAGAACTCTATACAAACTGTTACGCATGAGGGTTCATGCACAGCAGTTCCTTGCTTGAGAATATTTTGGAGCAGTGACTTTGGATCCCCCGTCTGTCCTCTGCTTTAGTCTCGGCTTTTGGTGCACGTTGCAGTGCGATGCTGAAGTTGCTCTTGTATTGATAATTCATCAGGTGAAAAAGCACATTAAACATTCGGACTGCATATTCCATATTCCATGCACGTATATTTTAGCACAGGTGGCAAATTTTCTTACTGGCCAGAGCCGAATGAATATACAGTAAAGAAAACACAGGCGTGGTATCTTTGAATTTGACGCTTCTATCCTGCAGGAGATCTGTCTACTCTCTGTGGATATGACAAAGCACACATCAGATAAGGAGACTGAGGGAAGTCTGAGGGAATCTGATCAGTAGCATAGGAGAGTCACCCCCCCTATCCTCAAGGTTAGGAATTAACTTGCGAATGATGTGCTAGGTAGTTCTCTGTCTTCCTCTCTCTGTCTTTTTATATCACTGTCCCTTTCTCTGTCCTCTTTCTGGGATTGCAGCATCCTGGTAATTTCAGATGGCAGCCATGGGGGTGGTAGATAGATCTGTTAGACAAACCGTGGTAGAGATCCAAGAAAATGGAAACACTTCAAAGCAATGAAATTAAAACTGTCTCTCCCCCTTTCTATCTGTGTGTGTGTATGTGTGTGTGTGTGTGTGTGTGTGTGTGTGTGTGGCTTATGAGTCTAGTTTTCCAAACACATGTAGAGCTGTATAGGGAGGTAAAACCAGGGAAGAACTAGATCCTGTCACTCTGCAGAGGAATCCATAGGCCCCCAATTAGCTAGCTGGTGTTCCTGTGTGTGTGTGTGTGTTTGTGCGTGCTCTAGACAACAATGTCTCTATTTTCGCTGCTGTCCTGGCTCCTATCTCTCACCCACACACTCCCTCTATCTCTCTATTTCAAGCATATTGTTCCAGCATGTGTGTGTGTGTGTGTGTGTGTGTGAGAGAGAGAGAGAGAGAGCGAGAGAGAAACCGTTCATGCATGTGTGTATGCACTCTAATTATGCATACATGTCTGACTGTGCATACATACATGTGTGCATTAGAGTGTGTGTGTGTGTGTGTGTGTGTGTGTGTGTGTGTGTGTGTGTGTGTGTCATTGCTTTGATGGTGAGTATTTCTAGCCGGAAGACTACTCGCATTATTATCATTATTACATGCCCATAATAATAATAGTTATTAGTTATTAGTTTTAAAATGGTGAGAACAGTAATAATGTGTATGTAACTTCTGAACTACTTGACTCATCTAGAATAGTCTGAGTATATTTTTCTTGCTTACCAGGTTGCCATTAGCTGTACTTTGATTGCTTAAGTATTAGTGCTTTAATCAATAGTCTATTGTTAGCTGCTAGTTGGTCAGTTTCTCTTTGTGTCATAGCCCCTATTGAAGGTAGTTTCACCCAAGCTAGGCCAATTGCCTGTCTGGGAGGGGCCTGCACTCCTGGCGGACAATTAGCAATCAGTTGAAGCAGTCTTAAACCACTGCTGCTTTGAAAGCGTCAGGCAAACGAAGGCTAGGCGAACAAAGGCAACAGGCGACTTTTTCAAGCCCAACTTCTTCAAAGAATGACCTTCGAAGATTAGGTGCTTCTTCTCTTCATAAACCATATCATTGTATTGTGATTGTGTACCATGTGTTTGCTTCCTATTCCTGTCCTATTCCTCTTTTCGGTGGTTGGACGCTGGGTCACACCCAGACGGCGCGACCCCACTAATCTCATCTATCCCACTCTCTCAACTCGCATTGAGCAAGTGGTGGCAGGGGGGCTGTGGAACTGCCAGTCGGCTGTGCCAAAAGCTGAGTTCATCTCAGGCTACGCATCCCTGCTTTCCCTCAACTTTCTTGCTCTAACTGAGACTTGGATCACCCCAGAAAACACTGCCACGCCCGCTGCTCTGTCAGATGTGTACTCTTTCTCTCACACTCCCAGAGCTGCGAGGCGAGGCGGTGGTACTAGCCTGCTATTTTCCAGCAAATGGAAATACTCTCTTTTTTCTCTGTCACAATTCTCTCCTTCCTCCTTTTGAATTTCATGCTGTCACTGTTTCTCATCCAGTCAAGCTCACCATCGCGGTTGTTTATTGTCCACCAGGCCCTTCTGGTGACTTCCTGGAGGAGCTTGACACACTAGTCTCCCACTTCCCTGACGATGGCTCTGGACTCATCCTTCTCGGTGACTTCAACATCCAGTCTGAGAAGCTTGACCCTCTTCTTTCGTTCCTCACCTCCTTCGACCTCGCCCTCTCCCCATCTCCTCCTACCCACAAGGCTGGCAACCAACTGGACCTAATCTTCACCAGACACTGTTCTACTGCCAACCTCTCCATCACTCCTCTTCATCTCTCTGACCACTACTTCATGTCCTACTCTCTCTCCTCTCCCCCCTCACATCCTCCCCCTACCCATAGTTTCTTCTCGTCGCAATCTCCGCTCGCTCTCCCCCACTGATCTTTCCTCTTCTGTTCTCTCTGCTCTCCCTGCCCCTGAATCTTTTTCTCTTCTATCCCCTGATACTGCCACTGCTCTTCTTCTCTCTACTCTGTCCTCTTCTCTGGACCATCTCTGTCCCCTCACCTCCAGGCCTGCACACCAAACTCCATCTGCCCCTTGGTTGTCGGACTCAGTGTGTACTGAGAGACGGAGCCTGAGAGTGGCTGAGCGCAAATGGAGAAATGGCAAATTCTTCTGCTTCTACTGTTCACTTCTGCTTCCAACCCTAAAAATCTATTTGAAACTTTCTCCTCTCTCCTCCAACCCCCACCCCCTCCTCCCTGACGATTTTGCCAGCTTCTTTGACAAGAAGGTTAACGATATCCGATCCTCCTTCTCTCACCCCCCGGCTGGTGCCCTGCGCACCACCCACACCTGTCGGCCTTCCACCCATCCATCTCTACCACTCTCTCCACCTTTTCCATCCCCACCTCCCTCCCTATCCCATTTTTCTCCCCTCTCCCCAAACGAGGTCCTTCACCTTGTTACATCTAGCCGCCCCACCACATGCTCCCTTGACCCGGTCCCATCCATTCTGCTGCAGTCTACTGCACCTGAACTCCTTCCCTTCCTGACGCACCTCATCAACATGTCTCTGATGTCTGGATGCTTTCCCTCTGCTTTCAAGACTGCCAGAGTCACCTCCCTTCTGAAGGAACCAACACTTGACCCCTCTGAGGTCAAGAACTACAGACCGGTTTCCCTTCTACCCTTCCTATCAAAAACTCTTGAATGTGCTTCATCAACTGTCCTTGCACCTCCACCAGAACAACCTATTGGATCCCCACCAGTCTAGGTTCAAAGTAGATCACTAGACTGAGACCTCCCTCCTTGCAGTGACAGAGTCGCTCCATGCCGCTAGAGCGAACGCTCTCTCCTCCATCCTGATACTCCTGGACCTGTCTGCAGCGTTTGACACGGTGAACCACCAGATCCTCCTCTCCACCCTTGAGGGGATGGGTGTCTCAGGCTCTGCACTCTCCATGTTTGCATCCTACCTGACGGATCACTCCTACCAGGTGACGCTGAGAGGGTCGGTGTCAGAACCACGCAGGCTCACTACTGGGGTTCCTCTTCTTTTTTCCCTCTACACAACATCTCTTGGTTCTGTTATCCACTCCCACGACTTTTCCTACCACTGCTATGCAGATGACACCCAGCTGATCCTATCATTTCCCCCCTCTGACACACAAGTGGAGGCAGGCATTGCTGCATGTCTGGCTGACATCTCGGAGTGGATGTCGATGGACTACCTGAAGCTCAACCTGGGATTGGTGAGCTGAGCTGGTGTTCCTCCCGGGGAAGGGCTGTCCGCACCGAGACCTGGCCTATCATCATTGATAATGCTGTGGTGACGTCAACTCGGACTGCGAGGAATCTGGGTGTGACCCTGGACGACCAACTGTCGTTCTCGGCAAACATCGCATCAGTGACAAGCTCCTGCAGATTCCTCCTCTACAACATCAGGAGGATTCGTCCCTTCCTCACTGACAAGGCAGTGCAGGTGCTCATCCAGGCTCTTGTCATCTCCCACCTGGACTACTGCAACTCCCTGCTTGCTGGTGCTCCGGCGTCTGCCATCAGACCTCTGGAGCTTGTTCAGAAAGCTGCAGCTCGTCTGGTGGTCAATCGCCCCAAGTTCTCCCATACAACTACCCTTCTCCGTTCTCTACACTGGCTCCCATCCAGTTCAAGACCCTGGTGCTAGTCTATAGGGCAGTGAAAGGAACAGCTCCTTCTTACCTCCAGGCTATGGTCAAGCCTTACACCCCCGCCCGACCCCTTCGCTCTGCTGCCTCGAGACGACTGGTTGCCCCGTCACTCAGAGGCCCCTGTGCCCGATCTACACGGTCATGGCTTTTCTTTGTTCTGGCCCCGCAGTGGTGGAATGAACTCCCCACTGATGTCAGGACAGCTGAGTCGCTGCCCATCTTTCGCCGCAGGCTGAAAACCCACCTCTTCAGGAAACACTACCCTGACCCTTCCTCTTAGCCTTGCCTATTTGTCGTCAATTATTTGTACGAGCTCTGGTTTATTGGATCTTGTTTATTTGGTTTTCTTATTTGTCTTAGCTCTTGCTCATTTGATTTTCTTATTTGTCTCAGTTGTTTAAATAAAAAGTAGGTAGCTAACTTATTGCACTTTTACCTTAGCGCTAGTTCTGCTCTTAGTTGCTTGTTTAGGAAGGAAATGCACTTATGATTTCTGGTGACTAGTAGTTTTCTTGCCTACCTATGTTGAATGCACTTATTGTAAGTCTCTTTGGATAAAAGTGTCTGCTAAATGCCTGTAATGTAATAAAAACACACAAAGTTTAGGCACAACACCAATCCTGCACATTGAAAGAAATGTAAATATAGTAAAAGAGTGCTTATGTCAAATGAGAAATCATAATGCACGTGAATTGCATTTAGCCCGGTAGCTTGCTGGTGTTGAGGTATCTTCCATCATTTAAGGTAATTATAGCCCACAATTTTGGTTACTGTAAGTGGAAGTACACAATTGTACATTTGAAGTGTAATTAAACTGCTATTACATCCCACCAACAGGCAGATGGCTAGGAGGTATGTGTGTGTGTGGTTGTGCGCGCATGTGTTTGTGTGTTTTCCAGCAGTTTAGAAGTGTGTGCTCAGCAGGTTACTCCCCGTCTGGCGCCCGGCGCCCAAGGGTTTGACAAATAGGATCTGGCCCAGTGGTGCTTCTTATTAGCAACATTTGTATGGAACCTCACCTGAGTGTGTGTGTGTGTGTGTGTGTGTGTGTGTGTGTGTGTGTGTGTGTGTGTGTATCACTTAACATTTGCATGAGATCTGGGGAGCTCACCTTCGTTAGACTTGCAGTCAGCACTTCTCACATGCATACACACACCTTAGGTTGGCGAGCAGCTAATGTTCCCCTAATACCTGTGACTGCTTCAACCCTCGGATAGATAATTCCCCTCCCCTCCAGACAGTTCATCGTTTGTTGATGACGGGAAAAATGTTGAGTATACCTTCGGGACAACGGTGAAGGGAGAGAGAGAGACTCTGCATGTAAATGGGAATGATAACTTGGATTATCGTGTCCCTGCAGGAAAACTCTGGTAAAAGCTGGAAAGCTGATAAAAAATAAATATACACCGGTAGATGTATATGGTAAAACATGAATATACACTGGTAGATGTATATGGTAAAACGTTAATATACACTGGTAGATGTATACGGTAAAACATGAATATACACTGGTATATGTATATGGTAAAACATTGTTTTGAAGTAGAGACTAGGGCTAAAGACAAGACAGTTCACTGAGTGAACTAATCTACCTCATGAGACGATTCACGTTCACACTTTTACACCATTCCCTTTATAAAACATTACTGAATGGACTTACACCCAAACTGCAACATCATTTTCAGGTAATTTCTCATTTGTTGTTGGATATATATTAAGCCATTATTTGTGCACAGCCAACTCTCCAATGGATGGATGTGGGTGCAAGGAGATTTCTGACACAAATTCAAAGAATCTATTGTTAACAAGAACAAAATAAGAAAGTGCTGAGTAAAGTGTTTTTAAAAAAAAAAAAAAGCTATTTGAAGTTTTCCAAGACTAGTTTCTAGCCAACCATTGCCGTGTAAGTGGTGTTTCGCATTGCGGGTCTGATTAGCTTAAGGAAATATGAGGAAATGAAATCATCGGCCGAGGCAGAGACCAGAGAAAGACAGCCAAATACAGCCACCATTTGGTTAATGGGCTATGAAATTAAATGTGTTTCTTAGCCTGCAGCCCAAATCCCCTTAAATATCAGCTAACGTGGCTAATGAACTTTACTCTGTCGTCAATTACCTGTAACCATAATGACCTAATGGGCTTTTAATATGGGGGGGGTGTGGAGTGAGTGAGAGAAGGCGAGACAGGCATATCTGTACATACACATGTACTATAAACAACGTAATACATGATATATATATATGTAGGGAGGACTTTCTAATTACTTGAATCGAACAGCTGAATCTCTCATTGAATTAAAGTAAAAGAGTAAAAGAGGTAAGGGGGGGTGTTAATATTAGTGAAAGTAAAATGAAGAAAGAAAATTGTGAGGCAGAAAAGGAAAGGTAAAGGTGATTAAAGTGGTAAGAAATTCACCACAACTCCGGGTTGAAAAGATCCCAATCAAGTCCATGAAGTCTATTCTGTGGCTTAAACCAGTGGTTCTCACTCCTGGTCCTCAGGGCCCACAGCCCTGCTGGGTTTTCATTCCTACCGGGTAGTTAATTACATTCTCCTGGTGCGCCAGTGTAAATCAGTCCCTGATTACATGGCCCGAATGAAAAGCAGCAGGGCTATGGGCTCCGAGGGCCAGGATTGAGAACCACTGGCTTAAACAACATGTCATGTCATGGTATATTTTCAAGCTGCTAAAGGCCAAGCAGGTCAGACTCTGCAGTGATTGACCAGGGTATTCCAGGATAGCTCTAGGACCTCTTGACAACCTGTCTTTGGAAAAAAAAGACCCATGAATGTGTGCTAGGTTCACCATAGTGACCTTGCTGGCATTTTGACAAGCTTGAAGATCTGAGCAGTAAGGAAGGAAGGAAGGAAGGAAGGAGGGAAGGAAATGCAAATAATGGTCTTTCTATGAATGCTAATATGACCTTAGACAATTAAAAAGCATTTTGGAAAGAACCGAGAAAGAGGACTAGGACTTTTTGATGCCGCTGAGTGGTGTTGGACATCTATAGGTAGGGATACACAAGAGGTGCTGCTGGGAAAACTATAGTGACCCTATAGATATAACAACTCAGCATAGTAAGACTCAAAACTAGGGCTACACCAATAGATTGGTTTGCCCATATATTGGGTCAGAATTGGCCTTTTATTGAAAACGGGAGTCAGTTCTGATATGATGGTTAAGATGCAGTTTGATTGATTACATATTTATTGTAAAATGTATCAATATTACATTGGTTGCCAATGGGAAGCCCTCAACCTAAATTGATTCTGATGCAACATTGAACAGATACAGATACAGATAAAGGTGTACTCGCTCTAAATGCTGTTTCAGAGGCTTTTCCACCCAGGCAACAATAACATTCTGGGGGAAACTGAATACTTGTGATTTATACATGAAATTGGTCAAATTTTAACATATTGTATATCAACATAGAATATTTGATATTTTGGAGTGAGTAGTATTGGTTAGTGAGTAGTACTGGATAGTATTAGAGGACTGTTACTGCACACAGCAGCCACCACGCATTCATTCAAGTAATCACATTTCCACACAACAGAAACTGGTCTTGCAGTACAGCATCCTAACCCATCATAAATCAAGGAGCCACCACAGAAAAGACGCATGGACAAGAGAGTTGGACACAAAAAAAATCTTCCTTTCTTCCTTTTATCAGGATTTTTCCTGCATAGACAAACTTTTGGTGGCTGCCAAAGTGAAATTTTGGGCTGCACAAACAGAAAAGTGAGATTTTGAGGGCATAAAACAACCATCATAATGTATTTTGACGTTATGTCATCTTTGAATTCCTATGCTATTAGACTTTTATGAACAAAAACCCCCCAAAAAACAAAGCATGGGCACTTAATTTTGTATCCAGTTAAAAATTTGCATTAAGTTTGGCCAATTAATCACTGGAATATAAAAAATACACCAAACACAAGGTACATTGCCAATAGTTTTTTTTTTTTTACAGAATTATAAATGTTTTAGAGTGGATTTGTGTTGGTTTCTCTGGTCAATTCTTGCGCAATAAAAAGAAAAGCACGCCTAAAGGCAGGTTCACACACAGAAACAGTCACAGAGGAATTACCTTCAGAATAAATACCTTCACACACACACACGCACTGACTAACTTTTCACCCTGTAACTCAACTCGTTCTCCACTTTCTTTACCATGCAACCTTCTCTAATTCTCTCGCCTCTGACAAATTCCCTCCTTTCCTTTCCTCTGTCTGTTTGACGCTAATAAGCAGTGAAAAATGTTGTTCACCAGAGTCTTACACAGTCAACAGTCATCTCAAATAAAATCATTCAGCGTTGGCTAGGCTGCCTTTAACTCACTTGCAGAACTGTCACCTCCAAGCGCCCGTCCACCAGAAAAGAGACACAAAATGGTTTTGAAGCGTAAAAACATTGCAGGGTTATTGCCTGTCTTTTGATGTGTGACAAAAACGCTACTTAGGGTGTTCCTACTCTCTGATCTCTCATTCAAAGAACTTAGAAAACGGAAATGAATACTATATCTCTGTTTGAGATCTCAAAGCTTTTCCTTCCATTTGTGAGTGTAAGCTCTGAGTACATCTGATCTTCATTGGATCTTCAAGTTGAGGCACCCCTGCTACTGCATGTTGAGTCAGTGCAATAGGCACAGATTCAATTTGTGCTATTTTGAGGGAAGCCAGCGGGACCAAATAACCCAGACATCAGGTGGATTGTAGCTCTGCACTGTGGTGTGGGTGAGGTGCTCCACGGTGAAAGTCGATATGCAGCCTGCTGATGCTTTTCCTGCAATATAATTATGGTTAAAAGATTTAAGCATCCTGGTGGATCAGTGGGCTAAAGCGCATACCATGTAGGAACCTTTGTCAGTAAAAACACCTAACAAGAACGTACATAAAGGATTATTGGAGTAATGGACTGCTCTTCCAACATCGCTCCTTAGAAAGCTGATCTTGCAAACCTCTTTCTGTTGGAAAAGCACACCGACTCCAATAATCCCTTTTCTAACAACAATGAACAATGAAGAGCGTTTTGCTTCGATATGAACGACCATGGATATTTTTCATGCACACTTTGATTCCCAAAGGATTGAATGAAGAGACTGATCTCATGTTCTCTAGTTGATAAGCATCACCTGTCGTCCAGACTTCATGTGTTCTGTCCTCGTTACAACCCTTTGCGCAATCTGACAGGCAGCTTAACTCCTTCCCTAAATCACCACGCTGGACTCATCAAAGGGTGACAATCACAGTTCGGTTAAGTGCAACACTACAGTTCCCCACAGAACCACAGGGGGAGACAAACTCAGGTGTAAGGAACTGGCTATCCATTAGGTAACAGCACATCATGTATACATTTATATATCATGTATGTGTACAGTATATGCATGTATTATGTAAATGTGTAGACTCATCCATGCACTGCACTTGATGATTCATGTCTTCTTTTCCGTATGTCTTTGTACTCTATAGGTGATATCTTCTATGTTGTAAGGAATGCGAAAATTCCTAATGGCATCACTGTCAGGTCTTAGACATTAATGCACACAACCCAGCTCAATAGATAGATCAATAGATCTATACCCAAGTGTGCACACAGTTATTATTCACATTGGCTTTAATGACACCAGACTTAGACTTAGAAACTGCATAATGACTTTGTGGAGAGCCTTAGGAAGGGCCGTATACTGTCTGGCCCCATCCCAACTCATGCACATGGCTACAGAGCTATTGCATTGCCGTTGGTCTACATTTTCCAGACAACTTTGACCTGGAAGCGGAAGCATGCATACAAGAGGGACGGCCTGCAACCTAACCACACTGTATACCCTAGTGTTAGGCCAAATCCCAATCCTTATTTGTACCCCTATGGCTTCGGCTTGGCCCTACCCCTTGGCCCTCGCTACCGAGGGCCAAGGGGTAGGGCCAGAAAATATCTCCCTAAGTATTGGGATCGCACTTCGACGCTGATACGTCATCAATAAGCAGACGGGACGAGTTTGTTGTCGGAGATTACTATGGCAACAATGGTATTATCACAGTGACATTTGCCGTTCATCTGATGGAGATAGAAAAGCATGGACGCTCGCGATTCGTTCACAACTTATACGTTTCACGCTACTAATCGATCAAACAAGTCATCAAATAAAAAAGACCACTGCTTCATTACCAGTCCACCTCATGACAGAATAGCGTTAGCGGTGCTCTGTAGTCTAGCAAGCTGTGCTCCTAACGTTACCCTGCCAGTCTGCACTGATATTAGAGGAGCCGTAACAAGTCCAGCAACTTCGCTGATGGACTTTAGTTATATTTCATCATATACCATCAAAGGGGGAAATGCGACATGTAAATATGTCAAAATGCAGGACTGTCATGCACAAATCAGCCTAAAACAATGTTGTAATGTAACTAACTAACGAAGTAGAGACATCGGCATATTAGCGATTTTTTTGTTATGCTTTTTATAAAGAAACGGTCCATAATACATTGAAACGACATTAAACTAAGATAATACTACGGTTGGAATATTTTTAAAATCTTTATTAACGAAGAAAATACTACATTTGTGGTTCACTTCGGATGGTAGCGTAGCGGTCCCCATGATCTTCCTGTTACTTCCAGAGATTCGCAGGGCATTCTGGGTAGCCCTTGGTTTGAAGTGTGCCTCTGAAAAATCTCCGTTTGAAGGGCTACAAACCCCTTCGGCTTGGCCCTACCCCTTGGAAAATAGAGTATTGGGACAGCCCTACCCCTTCACGTGAACGCGCAAAACGGAGGGGTAGGGCCAAGGGGTAGGGCCAAGGGGTGTATTGGGATTCACCCTTAGTGTTACGCCCCTGCCTGTTTTCTCCCCACACCACTACTGTGCCTGAACTGCTCATTTCTTGTTGTACAACTGAAAGAACAAGAAACAGTTCATCAGAATAACTTTAAACCTTTAATTGAAGCCGCTACCCCCAATTATTCTTATTTTCACCACCCCAGATTAAATGGCTCTCCTTTTGAATATTTAAGCTATTTAATTTGTTAAAATGTCCCCATACTTTGTGTTTTAGGCTACAGACCTCCAAAACTGACATAACTTAATTTTGAGAATTCTCACATATCTTGTCTCTTATTACGCCTCAGTATGATGAGTTCTTATTCTTGCTGATTTCAACATCCATGTCTGCTGCCCTTCCCTTCCCCTCCCCTTGCCTCTGATTTCATGAATCTGATCTGACCCAATCTGTTAAAGGACCCACACGTTGTAAAGGTCGTACCCTCAGCCTAGTTCTTTCCTCTGGCTTTACCCATGAGGGTTTTGGAAACACTTGATTTCTGTGTGTCTTGTTTATAATGCTCTGTTTCCCCTTACCCATTCCTAAAGCCCTATGCTCTCGTATTTTCACCCTCCGCAAGTAGATTCTCTGAGGCGTTCGCTGTCACATCTGACCATAATACCACAGAATTTCCACGTATAGAGACTGAGCACCTGATAAATATCGAACCAGACACCAAATGCTTTGTTGTCTCTATACGGAGTCTACCCAAGGTGTCCCTGTGTATGTGCCTGTTAATACAGAGACACACACACACACACAGCTCCCTCAGCAGTTGACTCAGGCCAAATTCGTTTTTTAATAGAGATAGAGCGATGGGAACAATTGTTTGGACGGCATGTTGAGATATAATCCCTTCATCTGGACTTTCTGCCTCTCTGTCTTTTCATCTATCATGCACTCACGCTGCACACACACACACACACACACACACACACACACACACACACACACACACACACCTCGTTCTCCCTACCCCATGATAGCAGAACACGGGTGTTGACCTCCTTGCCCTCTCACTTTCCTTTATTTACAGCTTTTCTCATCAGATCCCGTCTCCCTGCCTGGTCTCCAATCCTCTGAAGTCAGATCAGTCCAGCTTCTCTCTATGAATGAAACACCCCTGGGCGGAAAGCAAAGACAAATGGAAGTCAACTGATGGACCAATGCTCCTGCTGATTTATCTGTCTGTCTTGTGTGCTAAATTCCAATTTGAAGGAATACATCAAGTTTTTGGGAGATTGCCCAGCGATCACTCCGTTGATCAACTTCCCCGTTAAGCAATGAGAACATAGACACCAAATCATCCATGTGTCTCTAGTAGATCATTAGCTCCAGTGCTCCATGCTAGCACGTTAGCATACGCTATGTTGAGTGTCTCCATGCTAATGTCTCCCAAACTACCAAGTAGCTAATGTCCATAGTCTGGCTTCATTTAGCTTTACAGCTGCTACAAGTTCTCATTTTGTCATTTTTTAGATACTGCTATGTGCGTACGACTGTTAGACTTAACATAGCGTATGCTAAAGTGTTAGCATGGAGCCTACTATCACTCAACATAGTACATGCTAAAGTGTTAGCATGGAGTCTACTATCACTCAACATAGTGCATGCTAAAGTGTTGGCATGGAGTCTACTATCACTCAACATAGAGTATACTAAAGTGTTAGCATGGAGTCTACTACCACTTAACATAGCGTATGCTAAAGTGTTAGCATGGAATCCAATACCACTCAACATAGCGTATGCTAAAGTGTTATCATGGAGTCTACTATCACTCAATATAGCGTATGCTGTATGTGTTAGCATGGAGCCAATGATCTACACAGATGATTTTGGTGTCTATGTACTAGGTTTGTGGTACACTATGAGGAACTAAGGTACAAGCCGCAGCATATTATTTTACTGTAGGCAGCAGCCTTAAAACATCATTGTGAGTGTCTGTTGTCATTTTTCTTTAATCAGGGAATCAATCTAGAAGACAGACTATCAGCATGTCACTATTGCAGGTTCAAATTCAAATTTCAAATCGATCAATATGTAAATTAATCCGAGGCACCACACCTATCAGATTAATGAATCAGTTGAATATGGACATAAATACCACAAAAAATGCATTAGGACTTATTTTTGTTATTAGCATATTCAAATTAGTTAATATTTTATAATCTCATATCAAAGTAAATGTTTTGCATCCAGGGATGTGTCATTTGGAGATTTTTTTTTTTTAGCTAATGTCGACTAATGGGAACAGGTGTAAAAATGTATGAATTAACTATCAATGTTTTTATGGTTGTTTTAGAAGCCAAATATTCTCAAAATTGAATAATCAAGCCAAAAGTGCCATTTTCACCTGTAGTGCTTTGCATCGGATTTGGCACAGAAGAAATTAGAAATAGGCTTAGTCACCAGTTAAATGGCAGCCTGATGATAAATACTCCAACTATGTAATTATTCGTTTAAAACTGTGAAAAAACCCTGAAAAGTACTGTTTGAGTGAGAGCACCAGGTGCACACACACACACACACACTGCAAAAAACAAGCACACAGGCCAATCTAACACAACCACAAACAACGGGGTCTGCGTGTGAAGTCTCAATCTTACATGATATGACAGACAGTGACGGACAACATGCATCAATACCTGGAACAACCCCAAAATGTTAGATTTTATTTTTGTCAGTATATCTCACTATGTAGCAAGCGAATCACTGTAGTTCAAATTTCCAAATGGCCAATTGAGAATATGAGGTAGATTTAATAGGGCTGTCATGTCAAGTCACCCTTATCACATGTTTAATGACAAAACAGACTGGATATTGTAATTACTCTGTACTCACAGATCACACACAGATCATGACATTAGCTAGCTTCTCTCTTCCCTTTTTCACTGGGTTTATGCTACTCAGCCAGAAAAACTGCGGTTCTTGGCTCCGCCCACTGAGGTTTAACTCAACCAATGAGATTATTGTGTAACTAAAACTCCAATCTGCTTCACTAACACTCTTATCCACAGCAACTTACAATGACTTACAATGAGTGCAACAGCAGAAGCTTCAATTCATAGATCAGCAAAAATTGCATATAGTGTATACTTTCCTGCACACTGTGCCTGTGACTCACAGACTGTGTTAAAAGCATTTGTTATAAAGCATATAGAGTATAGTAAAGCCTTCTGACACTCCATGGTCGTTCCTCTATACATAGGACATGATGCTATAATATAACATGTCTACTTATCTAAGCACAGTGTCTCTGTGTTTGTTATGTGGGAAAAACCTGTACGTGGCTTTAATGAGACTTCCTGCAGTTTCCACTGGTTCTGAGCAATGTGTGTACAGGTGTGTGTGTGTGTGTGTGTGTGTGAGTGAGAGAGAGAGAGAGAGCAGAAGTGTACAAAGACAGGGAGCAGATGGAAGCAAATAACAGCAGGAGGCGACGGCACATTGCTGAACATACACACTTGGACACACACACCTGTGTACAGAGTACTTGGTGTACAGAGGGACAAATGGTGAGGGGGGAAAAAGCTTAAAGTCAGGGTCAGAGAGAGAGGGATGCGCACACACACACACACACACACACACCGGTCCCAAAATGAAATGTCATTGTCAGCCCGTGTGTGTATTTGGTGAATGGCTTGACAGTCGGCCATGTCGCAGAAGAGGCTGCTGCATTGTCTGCTATACAATACTGATTAGAAGAGCGAGAGACACAGAAGGAAAGCAAGTGAATCTTATTGTGGGTCATACAATAGCGTTTTAGAAGAATGAGAGCGAGAGAGAGAGATAAAAAAAAAAAGAAGCTTTTATTGTCTGTTGTACAATAGTGTTTAGTGGGATGAGCTCAGAGTGGCAGAGAAGAAAAGAGAGGAGGTTTAACAGGAGATTGACTGGATCTGTCTGTCAGTGCCAAGCAACACACACACACAAGCGCACACACACACACACACACTTGAATTACTGCATCCATTCCCTAACCCCTAACCCTAAATCTCTCCACTACATGATTAATCTTAAAGCTGCACTCGGCGAGATTTTTATGTGAAAATCCACAAAAAAAGAGAAGCATGTCTCATCCCTGCTAACTGAAATCCTCCAAGTGCCAAATTGAAACATTAGAGCGGAATACAAAACTATTTGATTCGATTCGTCGATTTTTTTTCCACCACCTCCTCCCACACCGGCCACCAGAAGGTCAGAGGAGCGTGCAATTCACTGACATTACATGATTTCCTTCAAACTTTCAGAAAATTCAAACAGTTTTGTCTCGATGCCACTAGGGGCCGCCAAGGTGCGAAGTTGCCTAGTGCTTTAACCCTTATCTTTAATTCAGCCTCATTTGTTCGATGTTTCCAACATCCTCTCCTTACCCTTAAAGCAACATTGCACTTTAGTGCAGCGCTGCACCTGGCATGTCTTTGTTCACCTCAGCTTTCAGATCACCAACAAGAAAATACCTGTAGTCGAGTGTAGGGATTTATGTATTCATTTCAAATAAAACAAGCATGGCTCTTAAAGTGTCATGGCATGGCACAAGGACTTGCTGGGTTTTTTGGGTTGCGGTTGACATTAAAATGTTGCTCTGCTGTAAAACATGAGCTCAAATCTAATAATTGCACCAAGGTAAACTGAAAAGACAACACCGAAAACACAACAATTTTCATATGTCAGGGCATCTAAAATGCAAATTTCCGATTAATAAAAAAACAGCATGAGTCATTGTGTGCACCTCTTCACATGTTCTCGATCATGTGAAACTTGTTGGGGAACAGATAGGAGGCTGGAATGCCTCTTAGCTTCTAATGTTGAAGATTGTCTAGTTGGGTGGTTTTGGATAAAAACAGGTGGCCTCCTAAAATAGTTAGTTTTTTATTATGACTAGCAAAAACAGAATAAGGGCTTTCTCACATATTTTTGGAGTGAGCACATTTTAGGGGGGTATGAGTATTAAATACAGCAACACTGAATAGTCAAGATAGACAAAAACAATATAAGCATAATACAGTGCACGTGTCTTTTCACTTTACATACCAATAAATGGATTAATTTGGAGTGGTCAGTATAAAATCCATCCATCTATCCATCCATTTTCTTTACCCGCTTATTCCAATTCAGGGGCACGAGGGGGGTGCTGGAGCCAATCCCAGCATGCATTGGGTGGAAGGCAGGCCAGGTCGCCATCAAAGCCAAAGAGAAACGTCCTTACATAACCTTAAAAGAAAATGTTCTCTGAGCGTCGTCTCTGCTTTCACAATGTGCGTTAGGGAATGTGGCTACCACCACCTTTAGTTCTGCATGGTGGAAATGACAACATGATACAGACAGACAAAGCAAAGCCCAGGGGTGAAAACAGAGCACACACATAAGACAGGACGGGCTGATTACAATCCTCTCCCATATTCATAATTTCAGCTCCGTTGCATCATGTTCAAGGAGAAGAAGAAGGTTGGAGGTGTTTACTAGAAAGAATAAAGATCCTGCGACACACATTGTCTCGGCTGTAACTTGGCAGAAGGTCAGGGATATTGAACAGACCGATTGCCAAAAGTTTGACTTAGTGGATTCCTGGGGATCTCAGTTTGGCTCCTGTCATCCAGCCTATTTATATCTGTTCCAAGGCCCACTGATACAAATCTCTGGCTGCCTGTAAAAATCAAAAACCGCTTGACCTTTTTTCCAATTCTCTTCGTAGTCCACAGCCACGGGATAGGATAATCTGCAGTTAAGGGGAGGATCTGGTTCATAAATAAGGACGGATCGCAATCTGTTTATTTAAATCCTATTGATTTTTTAGGATGCTTTATTCTGCGCCCAGCTTACAGTATGCTGTTCTTCATTTTGTCAGTTTCCCTCCCTGTCTATAGTCTTACACAACGTAAGTGAGGATGATATGGAGAGTCATATATATTCATCCTATCTTATATTTTTCTGAATATTGTACCATAATTCACTCCACATGATGAACAAAGACCCTCGTTCTGATTGTTCTCCAACTTCTGACTGAGAGTGATATTGAAATGCTGTTCAGCATTCAGCCATGCTGGTATTTGTTGTCATGGTCCCTGCCCTACCCCTGTGTTTCCTCTTGTTTTTACCTCCCCTGTTTGTCTCTGTCCCTTGTGGTTGTGTGTGTGTGTGTCCTGGGCGTGGCTCGCTCGCCCAGCCCTACCTCTCCTCCACACCTGTCTCCCATCAACCCATCAAGACCCTGCAGCATAAAACCCCCGGCTTCCCATCCACTCATCGCCAGATTGTTCTGCAACCTACGTGGTAGACACCTTCTCGGCCTTCCTACGAAATAACCTATTCTCTTGTGAATGTATATGTTAACTGTGTGTTTCTGTCCCCAGTGTTCCCCGGTGTGTCTCCTTCCTCGTGTCTCCTCGCCTGCCTGCTTCCGCCCCAGCCTGCTCCCCGGTTCCCAGTCCTCCCTCTGGTCTCTCCCGTCCCTGCCTCGCCTGCCTGCTTCCCCTCCAGCCTGCCTCCTCCGCCCCGGCCTCACCACTACCCCGGTTCCCCCCAGCCCGACCACCATACCCCTCCTCGCACTAACCAGCTCTTCCTCCCCGTTCATTAAAACCTGTTTTTCCCCAACTCCTGTCTCAGCGGTCTGCATCTGGGTCCAGCCCCTAACTGTACCGTAACATAACAATCTGGCCACCATGGACCCAGCGGACTGCGAGGCCCTGAAGAACGCCATCACCCACCAGGGCCAGTGCCTGGGCCAGCACGAGCAGGCTCTCCAACGGATAATGGGGCAGCTCCAGGAGATCTCCTCCTCACTGGGTTCTCTTCGCCCAGGCCCCGTTGACGTTCCGGACCTTTCTCCACCTCATGCCGCAGTTCCCCCGGACCCTCCGACCCTCTCGGAGCCGCACGTACCACACCCCGCCAAGTATTCTGGCAACCCGGACACCTGCCGTGAGTTTTTAACACAGTGCCAGCTGTCTTTTAATGCCCAGCCGTCTCGCTACCGTAGCGAAGCCGCCAAGCTGGCATTCATCGTGAATTTGTTGGAGGGCTCCCCTCTTAGTGTGTACAATGCTCTCTACGAGCAGGGTTCCTCCCTGGCCCAGTCGTTTACGGCTTTTTCATTTGAATTAAAACGCTTATACGACTTTCCCATTAGGGGCCCACAAGCGGGACAACGTTTGCTGAGCTTACGGCAAGAAAGACTCACCGTCCGTGAGTACGTCGGGAAATTCCGCAGCCTGGCCGTTGAATCCGGCTGGAACGATGCCGCTCTCCTCTCCGCGTTCCAGAGCGGACTCCACCGGGACGTGCGGCGTGAAGTGGCGCTCCGGGGGGACGCCGGAACCCTGGACGAGGCTGTCCTGCTCGCCATCCGGGTATCCGATCTGGAGGCGCAGTGGCGGGTCGAGTCCCGTCTTCCCCGGGGTCCGATGCATTTCCCGGAAGGTAACAGCGCTGCCAGTTCTGCTTCCACCGCGGGCCCCGAACCCATGCAGCTGGGCCGCACTCGCCTCTCCCCTGCCGAGCGCCGCCAGAGAATGGACTCGGGAGCTTGCCTCTACTGCGGCCAGGAGGGCCACTTCCTCTCCGGTTGTCCTCTCCGGCCAAAAGGGGAGGCTCGTCGGTGACTGCGGGGTCCCTGACGAGCCACGCCATAGCCCGTTCCTCAGCCCCGCAGCCCGGCGTTCACCTCAACGCCTCCCTCCTCTGGTCTCATGAGGAGCTCCCGGTACGTGCGCTGGTCGACTCCGGCGCGGACGCCAGCTTCATCGATGCCGCGCTGGTGTCCCAGGCCGGGATCCCCATTGAGCCACTCCCTTCCCCGCTGGATGTGAACGCGCTGGACGGGAGACTCCTGGCTCGCGTCACCCATCGTTCGGCGCCCCTCACCCTGATATCGTCGGGGAACCACCGGGAGACGATCCCGCTCCACGTCATCCCCTCCTCCCACGCTCCGGTGGTTTTGGGTCGGCCCTGGTTGTCGCTCCACAACCCCCACATAGACTGGTCCTCCGGCTCCGTGGTGAGTTGGAGCGTTTTTTGCCACTCCCACTGCCTCCTGTCAGCCCCTGCCCCGAGGGAGTCCAGCCCCGTTCCCGTTTCCGAGCCTCCCGACCTTTCCTCCGTTCCCTCCGTATATCACGACATCACCGAGGTGTTCAGCAAACAGCGAGCTCTTTCCCTGCCTCCTCACCGCCCCTACGACTGCGCCATAGACCTGCTTCCCGGAGCCCCGCTGCCCACCAGTCGCCTGTACAACCTGTCGCGGCTGGAGAGGGAGGCGATGGAAACCTACATCCACGACTCCCTGGCGGCGGGGCTGATCCGGCCCTCCTCTTCTCCTGTCGGCGCCGGCTTCTTCTTCGTCGAGAAAAAGGACCACGCCCTGCGCCCCTGCATCGATTTCCGGGGCTTAAACAGCAACCTGATCGACCCAGCCTTCGAGCCTCTCCAACACGCCACGGTGTTTTCGAAGCTGGACCTCCGCAACGCCTACCACCTGGTCCGGATCCGCGAGGGCGATGAATGGAAGACTGCCTTCAACACCGCCTTGGGCCATTTCGAATACCTGGTCATGCCCTTCGGCCTCACTAACGCCCCAGCAGTCTTCCAGGCTCTTATTAATGACGTTCTCCGGGACATGCTGAACCGCTTCGTCTTCGTCTACCTCGACGACATCCTGATCTTTTCTCGGGACCTAAAAGAACACACCCAGCATGTAAGGTTAGTGCTCCGGCGGCTACTTGAGAACAAGTTGTTCGTCAAGGCCGAAAAATGTGACTTTCACGTGCCGTCAGTGAGTTTCTTGGGGTATATTATCGAGCAGGGGCAGGTCAAGACTGACCCGGCCAAGGTCCAGGCGGTGGCAGACTGGCCGACGCCGGCCTCTAGAAAACAGCTCCAGCAGTTTTTAGGGTTTGCTAACTTTTATCGTCGTTTTATCCGCGACTTCAGCAGGGTTGCAGCCCCACTGACTCGACTCACCTCTACCCTCTCTCCATTCAGCTGGACCCCAGAGGCAGGTGCTGCCTTCACCCGCCTCAAACGTCTCTTCACCTCCGCTCCTGTCCTGAGGCATCCGGATCCCACAAGGCAGTTCGTGGTCGAGGTGGACGCCTCCGACTCGGGCGTGGGGGCCGTCTTGTCACAACGGTCCTCCGAAGACCAGAAACTGCATCCCTGCGCGTTCTTCTCTCGGCGTCTCTCCCCGGCGGAGAGGAATTACGACGTGGGGAACCGAGAGCTCCTGGCCGTGGTCCTGGCCCTCGAGGAGTGGAGGCACTGGCTGGAGGGGGCGGAACTACCATTCGTGGTCTGGACAGACCACAAAAACCTCGCCTACCTCCGTTCTGCCAAGAGGCTCAACTCCCGGCAGGCACGGTGGGCGTTGTTCCTGGGGAGGTTCAACCTCACCCTCACGTATCGCCCAGGCACCCGCAACGTCAAGCCCGACGCCCTCTCCCGCCAGTGGACCCCTGAGAGGGCCGCTCCGGAGCCTGAGAGCATCCTGCCCCTGTCGTGCGTCGTCGGAGCAGCTACCTGGGAGGTCGAAAGCCTCGTCCGGGAGGCCCAACTGAACCACCCCGACCCAGGTAATGGACCCGCTAATCGCCTCTTCGTCCCCGACCCTGTCAGATCCCAGGTCCTGCTGTGGGGCCACGCCTCCAGGCTCTCCTGCCATCCCGGCGCCGCCCGCACCCTGATCTTCCTCCAGCGGAGCTTTTGGTGGCCATCCATGGCCCGAGACACCAAAGCCTTTGTGGCGGCCTGTTCCGTCTGTGCCCGCAGCAAGACCTCCCACCGGCCCCCGGCCGGCCTTCTCCTTCCTCTGTCCACTCCCAGCCGCCCATGGTCCCATATCGCGGTCGACTTCGTCACTGGACTTCCCCCCTCTAACGGTAACTCCACCATCCTGACTATTGTCGACCGCTTCTCTAAGGCTGTTCACTTCGTCCCTCTCCCCAAGCTTCCCTCTGCGAAGGAGACTGCGGACCTTCTGGTGCGCAATGTGTTCCGGCTCCACGGGATACCCCTGGACATCGTCTCCGACCGGGGTCCGCAGTTCTCCTCGCAGGTGTGGAGGGCTTTCTGCCAGGCCCTGGGCGCCACCGTCAGCCTCACTTCCGGCTACCACCCCCAATCCAACGGGCAGACGGAACGGGCCAACCAAGACCTGGAAACGGCCCTCCGCTGTGTCACCGCTCGCCACCCCTCCTCCTGGAGCTCTCACCTACCCTGGGTGGAGTACGCTCACAACGCCCTAACCTGTACGGCCACAGGTATGTCTCCGTTTCAAGCCTCCCTGGGCTACCAACCCCCGTTGTTCCCCGCCCAGGAGGAGGAACTGGCGGTGCCGTCGGTGCAGGCCCACCTCCGACGCTGCCGCCGGGTGTGGAGGACCGCACGGGCGGCGCTGACCCGCTCAACCGCCCGGAACCAACGTCTTGCCGACCGCCGCCGGACCCCTGCGCCCGTGTACCAACCGGGGCAGGAAGTATGGCTCTCCTCCCGGGACCTGCCATTGCAGGTGGAGTCCCGGAAGTTGGCCCCCCGGTACGTGGGACCCTACGTCATCGAAAAGATCATTAATCCCGCGGCGGTTAGGCTCAAGCTGCCACCTTCTCTCAAGGTACATCCCACATTTCACGTGTCATTACTCAAACCTGTGTCCTCCAGCCCTTTGTGCCCTCCTTCCGACTCCCCTCCACCCCCCCGGATCATCGACAACCACCCAGCCTACACCGTGAAAAGGATAATGGACATTCGCCGTCGAGGTCGGGGCTTCCAGTACCTGGTGGACTGGGAGGGCTACGGCCCGGAGGAGCGCAGCTGGATCCCTCGCCGGAACATCTTGGACCCCTCCCTCATCCGCGACTTCCACCGGGAGCATCCCAACAAGCCCGGTGGGGCGCCCAGAGGCGCCCGTTGAGGGGGGGGTACTGTCATGGTCCCTGCCCTACCCCTGTGTTTCCTCTTGTTTTTACCTCCCCTGTTTGTCTCTGTCCCTTGTGGTTGTGTGTGTGTGTGTCCTGGGCGTGGCTCGCTCGTCCAGCCCTACCTCTCCTCCACACCTGTCTCCCATCAACCCATCAAGACCCTGCAGCATAAAACCCCCGGCTTCCCATCCACTCATCGCCAGATTGTTCTGCAACCTACGTGGTAGACACCTTCTCGGCCTTCCTACGAAATAACCTATTCTCTTGTGAATGTATATGTTAACTGTGTGTTTCTGTCCCCAGTGTTCCCCGGTGTGTCTCCTTCCTCGTGTCTCCTCGCCTGCCTGCTTCCGCCCCAGCCTGCTCCCCGGTTCCCAGTCCTCCCTCTGGTCTCTCCCGTCCCTGCCTCGCCTGCCTGCTTCCCCTCCAGCCTGCCTCCTCCGCCCCGGCCTCACCACTACCCCGGTTCCCCCCAGCCCGACCACCATACCCCTCCTCGCACTAACCAGCTCTTCCTCCCCGTTCATTAAAACCTGTTTTTCCCCAACTCCTGTCTCAGCGGTCTGCATCTGGGTCCAGCCCCTAACTGTACCGTAACAATTTGTGTGGCTATTACCAGAGACCCACCTGAATATCTCCTACAGTGGCCTTGAAAAGCATTCACCCTCCTTGACTTCTTGCACATTTTTCTTGTGCTCCAAAATTAGATCAAATAGCACTTTGGTCTAGAATCGCTATAATGTACTTTTTTCTATCAAAGTGGGACGGAAATGCAAGGAACTTATCTAAACGTATAAAAAAACAATAACATAAATATATACAGAAAGCACAGAAGGTACAGTATAATCACTTTCTCTTCCTTAAATTTTACTATGGAAATCTATTAAAACATTGGACACAAAAAAAGTACTGAAAAGTTTACTTTTGGTAATGAAACTGGAATCAAATGTTATCCATAAATGACACAGGTATTCAACACTGAAAAAGCCTGCACCCTAAAATCTCTTTAAAATTTATTGTATTCAAAATTATTAAAAATATCTTACTATTACCTAAAGGTAAATGATGAATAATAAGGGCTGTTATTACAGGTGTATATTTGATGAATGCTAATCGTTCGTAAATTGGATGCACGTGTCTGTTGAAGCCAATTTGCATAGGTAAACTCCCTGTTCAACACCATAAAAGGCTGCAGACTGAAGGGTCGTGTGCAAGTAAACCAGGGGAAAAGAGGGAAAAGGAACTTTGCGGAATTGAATCCGAAATTGAAGTGTTTCGCACATGCGTGCGTGATACAAAACAACAGAGTTTTCAGAAGCTTAAGCAGCGGAGTCACAAGAACTGATAAAAGTAAAGCATAGCAAGAAATGATTAATGTCAATGCGTTAAAAATAGGCGCGTATTATCAGCCACAGGAGGACGGCAGCGCACTGTGGCGCTATCGACATGGATCAGAGGATCCATCAATAAGACCTCACTGTCGGGTGTCCAGTCGGCTTTGGAGTTGGACACAGATCAAATCCAGGCTGCATCTTCATCAGATGGTAGGACTATGTTATTGAATTTGTAAGGTGTCCAGTTAGGGATGGGCGATCTGACAATTTTATATCATATCATTGTGCTGATTGGCCAAATTATATGGCAGATGAGGAGCTGGTGCCAAAAACGGACCCGGCGTCAGTAGTGTGGCAGTGGTTCGGCTATGCACAGTCAGATATTTCTCAAAGCAAAGTTATCTGTAAACTTTGTCGGGCAACAGTCGGCACTTCCGGAGGTAATACGAAAGAGTTAATTGAGGCAGAACTGGCATCATACCTCTCAATACCTGAGGCTGACAGTGAGTTGGATCCCTTGGGGATCAAAATTGGGAAGAAAGATCGCAATTCACATCGTGGATTGTGAATGTGCGTTAAAAAGAAACGTAGAAACGCTTTTTGATCAAATCTGACATTACGTACGTTTCGTGAAAGAGGCCCAAAGTGAGTAAAAGGGCTGAATTCTTTAGCAAACTAGATTTTACATCTTAATTTTACATTGTGTGCCACCAGGTCGGATTTGGAGGGAAATCTACAGCAACTGGATTGCTTTACGGCACAAAATAGGAAGAGGGCAAAATAGGAAGAGGGCTCTGTTCTTCCAGCGCTAACGGAGCTAAAGCTTTCAGAGTTTCTGGCAATGGCAGATGGTGGAAGATGGAAAAATCACTTCCAACATGTTGCTTCATTAAAGACAAAGAGAAAACCTTTGACCAAACAAACAAAGATCCTCTTTGCTACAGGAAAGGTGGGAAATGTGGTCTCAATTTGGAGAAAAACTAACGCTCACAATACCACTGGTGTGAGATAGAAGCTACCAATTGTCTCCAACGTGGTCTCATGTTTACGGTAAGTACACCAAGGTATCACAATTAACTGGACAATGATATAATGATGGTCAAAAATGTCACGTAGCACCTTAAGTATGAGCTCTGAGGTCCGATTACATGAAGCCATGACAGTCACACTGCCAAGAGAGAGAGATCGCATCTTTCATTCACTCTAAAAGATGCGCTTTAATGAGGGTGCAGCCCCTCTATGTCTTTAGGGGGCTTCTGAGTGTGTTTCTATGTGTGCATACATGTCATTATATTTGTCTATGTTCGTGTGTGTGTGTGTGTGTGTGTGTGTGTGTGTGTGTGTGTGTGTATCTGTCAGGCCCTTGTCTAAAGGTTAATGAGCTGGGAGTCACCACATCGTAACATTGTGGCTCCTCTACAGCCCTGAGCTAATTGGGACACACTTTAACTTTACGGTTAATGATGTCAGACACAGTGTGTGTGTGTGTGTGTGTGTGTGTGTGGGTGGGTATCTGCTAGCATGTGCAGTGTGTGTGACAGAGAGAGACAGAGAGGGAGGAAGAGCAGGGTCTCTTTGAGTGTTCAGACATTAAGCAATTAACCAGTTGTACAACTATGCTGTAACAGCTCAATGATAATGCTGCACATCAATACGTGCATGACTACTCATTTTTAATAGGCCCACTGAGGTTAAAGAATTGCGTTTTCATGGCAGGCCTGGCCAAAGAAAAACATAAAGCGCATCATGACAGTGATACAAGTTACGGGTGGGCGATAATCGTGTTTATAATCATAATCGCGATTTAATTATGTAATCGTGGCAAATTTTCAAAATCGTTCATTTCGATTGTTATTTAGGCTACAAGAACGAGGAACGTCTAGAAGCGCCAGTTAGCAAAGCTACCAGTTTGAGTGTGTGTGTGTGTGCGCGTGCATCAGACGTAACAGCACTTTCCTGTGAATGAATGGGCCAAATACTTTCCCCAATACTGCGTTCATGAACTGTCCCCTTAAAAAATACTACGTGGTATTCAGTCACATCCCTCCGCCCTGTCCAGTAACGCCGTGTTCAGACAGGTTTGGACCATTCATTTTTTGCGAGCCGCGAGCGAATGTGTCAAGCCGGGCAGGAAGTTAGACACAGGAACAGCATAGAGCATCTGGTCAATTTCAAAATAAAACAAAACAAATAAAATAATCGTTCATTAATCGTAATCGAGGTAAAAGTTTGAAATAATCGCGATATTGATTTTTAGTCATATCGCCCACCCCTAATACAAGTGGCAGACCAACAACTTACAACACTGGTCAGAATAAAGTCACATAAAAGAAAGACAGAGGTAAAGCAAAGTATACAATCAAATTACAGTGAGTCACATAAACCAGAGAACAAAGTTATATTCTATATAAACGCTCCAAAATAAAATAGTCCAATGTCAAACTGGCAGGCTCAACCTGGGGCTCAACCTGTTTTAATCTCTACTAAACAAAGCAATAAGATTCTTCATGATCAGTTCAAGCTTACCAACCTGTTTCAGCTTTCAGTCATTTTCAGTAGGTTTCATCAAGGGAGAAGAAAACATGAAGACACTTAATTCTGTTCTGACCTTCGGGCCAGATAACAAGAACAATACTGTAAACCATAACTGCGATTTTTAAGATCACAAATAATTAGGGAATGGCCTTAGAGATAAACATGTACCATTGAATATGTTTACGAATGGACAGGACAGGCCATTCCATTGTGTGTGTGTGTGTGTGTGTGTGTGTGTGTTAGGGATGGTAAGATTCACCGATTTGCTTGGGTGCACCGGCATAAAAGTTCACAATGCAATTGCCCCGAAAAAAAAAGTGTGTACCGGATAAAATTTGGGATGAACTTGTGATGCATGGTTTCTAACATCTTTGATTTATTTATATCTAATTATTAGTAGGGGCCCTACGCCATTATTATTTAGAAATGTGACCAATCATTTTATATTTAGATTGATTCCTCTTTCCTAAACTGTTTCTCAAGCTCGCGATATCATCTCCACCTTCTGTCAGTAGTCAAATTACTACGGAGGCCAAGGCGTGTGTCATGGACATGTCACATTAGAGATTAACATGGAGGAGGAAGAGCTACACCTTCCACTGAATTCCTACAAATCAAGTGTTTGGCGACACTTCGGATTTTTCAAAAGAGACGGACAACTGGACAAGACGCATGCAATTTGCAAAATATGCCGTGACGCTATAAAGTACACAGGCAGCCCGACTAAAAGGTTTGCTTAAACAAATAAAATCAAACTCTCTGTACCATATTGAATTGCACAGCATCATATTCTTTTGCATCGAATCGCATCGTATCACGTTGAATCGCATTGTGTTGAATCAAATCGTGTCAAATCGTACTGCATCACAATAGGGGTGAATCCTATCGCATTGGTCGTTGCTTCAGATGTATCTTTAATGTATTGGATCGCTGGTAATGTATTGAGATGCGTATCGCATCGGCCTCAGTGATAGAGATGCACATCACTAGTGTGGGTATGTGCTGGCAGTGGGAGAGTTAAATTGACAGCGGTGCAGTGTGATTTACACAAGGCCTTTACGGTAAAGCACCATGAAGAACATTAGACAAATGACAGTGAGACTGGAAAAGATTGATTATAGGCAGAAGACTGGGGGGAGGGCAGGCAGACACACACACACACACACACACACACACACATTGAGGAAGGAACATCGGGGCTGAAATGAGCTGTAACCGAAACTCATCCTAATGGGTCAGTTTAGCTGGAAAGCGTATCCTATTAAATATGCATAATAGTCAGCAAAGTCATGTAGAGTGGCCACTATAACAAGCTGATATAATGGGTCAGATTCATGAATAAAGCCTGGTCTTTCATTAGAGATGTTAAAGGGACGGCTACCTCAAGGGATCAATCCAGCATATTAGTTTAGCCACATTAAAGGAAAATTCCATAAACAATGTTAAATATCATCAATCTGTGATGTTCGATGCATTCTTATGATGTTATTTTGTGGTGAAGTGTTGTATTTTACATTTTTGGTGTACCCACTTTTCCCTCAACCTGCCTCGTCCACTACTGCAGTTAATGAATTCCTACATTTCCCAGAATGCCTTGACATGCCCCGGAGCACATGCCTCGACTTACATTTTCTTCCTGTCGGGAAAAAGTGAGCGTCATGCCCCTTACTCAAAACACAACATGTCTTGGGGCTGCATTGCATTCTGGTCTATTGAGGCTCGAATTGGTGTCCCTCTCCTCTTCTATGATGGATTTCCCCCGATATGATTGTTGAACGTCGGCCTAGAAAGAAACCCTTGCTCTTTGATTCTGAGGGATTGACACCAAAACCTAACCATTGATGTTTTAGATTATTGAACATCTTTCTGTTTTCTCTTTCTTCTCCTTTGTAATCACATTGGAAATATCTAGATGCAATGTCACATTGTCTACGTTTGGCCACTTATCCTTATCATGGAAAAAAAAAGAACAAATTATTTGATTTGGTTTGTTCCAATGGGAGGGGTCATTGGTATAAGGTAAGCTCCAAGCCAGGTGAGAGGAGAGTGTGGGTATGGTGTATAGTAGAGAGCATCATCCCCAGAACTGGTGTCTCCCATGAGTAGTCAACCTCTAGCATGGGTTTTGTTTTGGTTTATGGTTTTGTCAAGCTTTTGTAAATACTCCTAATTCTAATTCTCAAATTTTTTGTCCGGACTATTTCATTTTGTACTTAAAGGGGGGTATTTTACTCATTTTGGGCTATTTAAAACTGTTTCCAGGGGTCTTGACAAGATGTTTTTGAGGTCGATATAAAAAAATCCTAAAACCAGCTTCTGTGGTGTGTGTTTCAGTCTCTCATTTTCTCCATTGTAAAGAACAGGCTGTTTTGAGGGCGTGGAGGTTGTATGTAATGAGCACTGCTCTGATTCACCTGGCGGAGGCGGAGAGCACAGCGCCCATGCTGCTCAAGGTAAACAAATAAGCTTGATGCAGAAATTTACCATAACCATGGTGGCCGCTCCAGAACCAACACTGAGACCGGACATGTTTGAGCTGGAGTCTGACCCAGAATGGGAAGAGGCAGCTGAGGCGGTTCCACTTAGTTTCTCACTGATAACAATTCTGTGTAATATTGTACTTTGTTTTGTGTATGTGGATGTGTGAGCGACCCTCTCTGTCTGTTTATGGCTCATGTCCATAAGCTTACTGAATACAACTTGCAGACAAGCTAGGATTGACAGTTTTGTTGAGCTAGTTAACCAATATATTATTGGATGCAATCTATTTGCATCCAAACAGCGCAGCCAAACAACCAAACGCGATTGTACTAATGGTGGCTAAAGTTTACCGAGCCTGACACGTTCAACAGACTTATAAAACAGACACCGGTCCCAACAAATAACTTTAAGATGAGTCCTGACTCCAACCAATAACTTTAAGTAGTAGTAGCAGGGAAACTTACGGGCCTGACATCCCAGGCCACAAAAGCGGAGGTAGTACAAGATGAAGCATGGCTTAGTATGACATATGAAGGGGCCTGCCCTAAAGTCAGGTCACCCCTTATTCCTGGTGTCACTGAATCCATCATGCTAGAACTGTTGCAGGGCTTCCTCAATGTCCAGCAGAGGAGAGAAGAGGGGTTGTTGGAGGAGATACGGGGGCTAAGAACCACCATCTTGCAAACCACAGCTCCAATTGTACCAGAGGCCGCGACACCTGCAGGCCAAACACCATCACTGCAAACCAATAGAAACTTATTTCCCAAACTGCCCCCGTCCCACAGTGCCCCGGTCTCCCCTACTTTGTCCAATTTATGCTCAATCCTAGCAGTAGGCATTGGAGTGTTTTGATACCGATGCCAGTTGCAATACTTCATGCTCATACTTTCGATGCTTTTCTTATGAAGGCATGCTTCAGTTATTCAGGTAATTTCTGTGTAAAATGTGTTCAGTACACACTCCCCGCTTTCGTAAATAGAATTACACCTCACTCAATGAACTCCACACATTTTCAGCCAGTATTTTGTCAGTGTCTCAAATGAACTTGAGTTAAGCCCCGCCCTGGACGACTGTGATTGGTTTTCAGAAATACAAGCAGACCAGGGACGTTTTTTCCCTCTGTGACACAATGATCAAGTTGTCAGCCAGACCTGTCTCCTGCGCTGCTAAAGCGACGTGTGGAGAAAGGAGAAAACGAGACTCATATCGAAGTGAACGTAACACTTCACGGACACTTTTTGTCCGGTGCTTATATTGTAAGAAAGGTTCATCCTTACTTCTAATGGGCTTATAATCTCCTTGTAATGCACACCAATAAGCTTCAATAAGCTTCCCAGAAAAATTTAAAATGTTGCAATTGTACATGCTACAGAAAACAATATGGCAGCTAAACCATTTTAACACAGTGCTGATTAGCAGAGATTCCATGGAGACAAAAAAGAAGGGAATGGAGAGATAGTATTCACTCTGGAGAAAAGGCCTGAAGGGCGTTAGAGCATTGCCAGCAGCCAGCTTCAGAGACAGCAACCAAAGACCCAAACAGAACAAACTCACTGTACACTTCAATCAGTCTGGGATGTGTGATTCTGTGGACATTTGTAGTTCTCTAAAGGTATTGCTAACACCTCTGGCCTGCAGCAAAGGAGAGACCAAGGCTGAGAACTTTGATCAAACGCAAAACTGCCCAAAGGCAAAAGACTACCATGCACACAAATACACAAGTGCACACATACACACTTGCAGAGACATATAAGTGAGCCTCTGTCTCAGCACGTAACCATAATAATAAAAGAAACGGTTTATGGTCTGTTGGCTTTTTTCTTACCAGTGCCCGGAGTTAGCATACCCTTCACCCTTCACCCCTAACACAAATTGTGCACACACTTGACAGACACATGCATGCACCCTCAGGCGGGCACACACTGCTTGGCTGGCCATGCATTTCTCTCGGGCCACATTGAAAGGGTCTTTTGCACCTCCAGAATTTCACGGCCAGTTACACCCGTCAGTCAGTCAAAGCAGGCTGCAGCAGAAACTTGAAGACTGCCTGACTGACTGGAGCAGGAGCTAACCCAAGTTGTATACTTGGCGGAGTTTACCACCGTTCTGCTATGGAAAACAATGAACATCTGGTTTGTCTACTGCATGAATGCACCATTAGAGACTTACCAGCTGCCTAACTGACTGCGCAGCCAGATGACTAGCGCCTCCGTCAGGTTTCACAGGCTAATTTTTTCTGGACAGGCATTCTCCTCAGCCAGCTAGCATGTCATGCAAGGCCTTGGCGACCCCATAAATGTCAGGTCGTTTCAACGTCACTTCTCCCGCGTCTACCCCGGTGCGAGAGAGGACATTTTCTCCGGCGAACCTGTCAGCCTTGCAAGGCTGTTAAAATGATCAAAGTCCCTTTTAGAAACCCTGAGAGAGAGAGGTAGACAGAAAGAGAGTGAGGGAAGAAGAGGCGGCAGACAGACAGACGTGTGGACAAGCCGACAGGAGGCGATGGGGTGCAAACACAGAAGCAGACAAGAGTATTACAGAGTTACATGATGCAATGTATTATTCCTTTGAGAATGACAACATGGTTATCAAGCTGGGCCCGACACTGTTGCCTTTGGTACTAATTACACTTTGTAGCAAATCTCCAGCCAGATACGCAGAACGATAACGAGGACTGTAGCACCCATGATGTAACCGACAATCCAGAGCCAGTAATGATGAATGGTAGGTGAATGGTAATTGGCGAATGAGTAAGTGAACGAGTGAGTAATATTTGTCTAAGTAGTTTTTAACAGGTGAAACACTTCACTAATCAAGTCTGTTCTTTATTGAGTAGCTAGTATCTGATTAGTAAAACAGCTGCAATTTTGATCTCCCATAATCCTTTTCGTATGCAACTTTTGATGACATCACACTAACTTTATTCTGGGTTCTTCCATCTATTGGTTTACACGGGCTGTTCACATTGTTGTATGAGCAGTGCTTTTATGTATATATGTGTGTACATATATAACATAATGTGAATTGCTTACAGTGCAAATTTTCACCCCGACTCAATTCAATTCATGCATTTCATCCATCTATATACCTAATGTGAATAGCTAGCGTTGCACATTTCTACACCCCTATTTATACACATATTTTAGGTATTATTTGCAATTTTTGTAATTGCTTTTGTAGTATCTTCACTACTCTCTATACCCATGTACAGTATATCTTAATCACGGTTGCTGTAATGACCCAATTTCCCCACGGGGATCATTAATGTTTCATCTAATCTAATTTCATCTAATCTAAGTGAGTCGGTGACTGAGCAAGTTCATGAGTGTTTTTTTTCTTTTTTTACCACATCTTTGTCATACAAGTCAGTGGGTGAGGTTATACTGTTGAAATAAACAAGAGAGGAGAAAGAGAATAAGAGAGAGAGAGAATGAGTGAATGAATACCTGTTTTAATCATACCCTTGTTCTTTCTGATGCTAAACTCCATGTCCATTTGATTAATCCTCAAGAGTTTGGACAGATTAGTAAACGGCAGTAAGATGACTAAGTACTACCATTCGCTGTTGTACAGAAAAACAAGATTGGACTTATATTTTCTGTGGAGGACTTTGATCCCGTTTCTCCTCCCAAACATACAGGAGGTTGCTGGCTGTGAAAAGGACTCTTTATCTGAATACCATACATGCAAAAGTAGAAAATTGTACACATACAGTATCTGTTTGTGTTTGTACAGCGGATGTTGGACTCGTCTCAGTGATGCTGTGTGTGTTTCTGTTTGTCTGTGTGTGTGTGTGTGTGTGTCTGTGTGTGAGAGAGAGAGATGTAATCCATTCACCCGCTGAGTCCTAAGCCTGGCCCCTCCATGTGTGTTGCATCACATTGCATTAACACACACACACACACACACACACACACACACACACACACACACACACACACACACACACACACACAGACATCAATGCCAACCCTGCCTGCCTCTGTTAGCCTGGGCTCAGGGATTACTGAACTCCCTGTGTCCTCTCTCTCTCTCTCTTTCTCTCTCTTTGTTCAGGAGTCACACAATTCAATTTTGTTTCAATCAAGTTCAATTCAAATCTTGCTTTATTGGTATGACAGGAAAGAAACCTCTGTTGTAATATAATATCAATTGAGGTGCTATTATAAAAATTAACAGATGAAGTAATTTAACAAAAATAAATCACACACTAACAGCAAAGGAACACACACACACACACACGCCTCACCAGAAAGCATATACACTCACCCTGTTGGCCAGGGACCAAACTGGTAGCTTACCAGTTAGGCTACAATGAAGACCAAAACAACATTCAAATTTCTTAAAATGAATTTGAAGGATTTAATTTGGTAAAATACAAGTGAATATAACATATGATATGCTATTTTGTGGGCAAAGGTCTTAAGGTAGCTAATAACTATGAAAATTCATTGCAATATTTAAAGGTGCTATGCGTGACATTTTAAACATCAATATACTATTGTTAAATTAATTGTGATACATTGGTAAAATTACTGTAAACAAATGAGACCATGGTGGAGATGATCGGTGGCCTCTATCTCATGGCAGTGGTATTCTCTGCTCAGTCAGTGTTAAATTAAGACTACATTTCCCATAAACCCTGTTGCTTCCTGTCCCTGACATCTTTGTCTTGACTGAAGAGGATCAACATGGAGTGATTTTTCCATCTTCCTTTAACTCCTTCCACCATGAACTCTGAAAGCTTTAGCTCCGTTAGCGCTGGAAGAACAGCGCCCTCTTCCTGTTTTGTGCCGTAAAGCAATCCAGCAGATTTCCCTCCAAATCCGACCTGGTGGCACAAAATGAAGTGTAGAGGCTGCCAATCTTCTCGGCAGTGGTCTTGTTTGTTTATGATACAAATACGGATGCCTCGAATGTGGTAATGATATATTGATGTTCAATGCTACACATAGTGCCTTTAATTTCACGCTGGCTATCATTATATCAGAGTGTATGTCACATGTAGCTGTTAAAGGCCCTGTCATACTATTGCATATCGGACTAGCGTATGCCAGCGTATGAAAAAAAACTCATACGCTGGTATACGCTGGTATACGCTGACATACGCTAGGGGTACGTTAGGCATAGGTTTTATACGTTTCAAGCACGGTCGCATACGCTGGCATCCGCTGAACACGCTGAACATTTTTAAGCATGCTTAAAAATGTTGAGCGTATGCCAGCGTATGGTTTATATGCAAAGCATGCGCTAGGTATACGCTGAATACGCTTGAGATACGCTCGAGTTACGCTAGAGGTACGCTAGAGGTACGTTAGTCATAGGTGGAATACGCTGGTCATATGCTGAGACATACGCTGGGGGCCCTCTCACACTATTGCGTATGAGAGAAACATATTAGTTGCGTATGAAAATTCATTTCATACGCACAAAAAGCCCTTTCTTATACTTACCGTATTGAACCTATGCGTAGCGTATGAGTAGCTTGCAATACACTGGGGATATGCTTGCCATACGCCAATCATACGCTAGTTGTACGTTAAATACGTTACTCAATCGTCAGGCATACGCCTGCTGTACGGTATCAATACGCTAGCTGTATGGTACACCTTCATGCCAGCGTATTGCCAGCGTATGACCAGCGTACTCCACCTATGAGTAACGTACCTCTAGCGTAACTCGAGCATATTCAGCGTATACCTAGCGTATGCTTTGCGTATAAACCATACGCTGGCATACGCTCAAAATTTTTCAGCATGCTCAAAAATGTTCAGCGTCTTCAGCGTATGCCAGCGTATGAGTGTCTTTTTTCATACGCTGGCATACGCTAGTACGATACGCAATAGTGTGACAGGGCCTGTAGTAGTAGCAGCTCTTCTCCAACACCAGTATGATCTGATCAATTTGGCAGTTCACCATGTCACGTGATAGCGGTACGCTGGACATGCGCAGTTCATACGCTACTATGGCTACTAGCCATACGCATACTACGTTGGCCATACGCTGGACATACGCTGGCAATACGCTAATCATAGGTTCAATACGGTATTTTCAAGGGTTTTTTGTGCGTATGAAATTAATTTTCATACGCAACTAATACGTTTCTCTCATACGCAATAGTGTGACAGGGCCCTAAGTAGTGGATATCTCAGTTTGGAAGTGGGTTGACTCTTTATCTAGGTTCAAATCCCAGCAGGACGCCCCTTTTTCTATCCCTCTATAATCCCTCTCTCTGCCGTCGAGGCCAATAAATAGGGCTGTCAGGGAGGAAGAATGGGTAGAGTGGCTAAAATGTTCACTCTCAATGAGGAGAAACATTGCCCATGGTAGTTCAGCCAACAGCGGATTGCAGCTTGAAGTTTTTGGTTGGCATCGCAAACAGTATGGAGCGATGGCAAAGCCAGTCGCTGGTGGGAGGGGAGACAGTAGCTGGCGCTCTCTCTTTCACACTGCAGGACACACACACACACACCATTCACAGCGAGACAATCAGCCATGAACAATAAACATCAGCAAAGAGCAAGCATCAGCCTAATATGCATAAACAAAGCCCCCGCACCAATCCTCTCAGTGAAATATGAATTATGAATTAATATGAATTATGGCCCTGCAGGACTGCGGTGTCTGCTCATTAATCAGTACGTTTACGGCGGAGAGGGCGAAACATACCCAATTCCCATGTTAATTCAAAGAACGCACACATAGGTAGGCACAGGTACAAATGTGCATTTACTTGCATTCGCAACAACAAAACAAATGGTGAAATTAGATGGATTAACCGCAATCAATCACTATGGTTACCTGCCTCCACTGTCATTACTGAAGTGCATTTTTGGTGGGGGGGGAAAAACAATGCTTCATGTCAGGATTGCATGTGTTTATTTTTAGCTGAACCGACAGCACTCACAGGGGTTGTGGGTACTGTCATCAAGCATGTCTGATGAAGACCAACTGTGGATTTCAGCTACACCTCTGTAACATCTCATTTTACTCAACCTCTCTTGTTATCTTTGCCCCTGTCTTTTAAATTCTTCAGCCCTGATCCAACCTGGTATTTTTCAGACAGCAGCAGCATCAGGCTGGATGGAGGGAGAGAGAGAGAGAAAGAGGGAGGTGAGAAGTGGACAGGGAGTGATAGAGAGGGAAGGAGGGATGGCGGGAAGGGTTGACAACGCTGCCTGTAGCGCTGCTACTGTAATAGGCTCGCATCGCGACTCGGCCATCTTCGCCGTGTCTCCTCCTAGCTAGCCCCGATTCTCCTTCCTGCCTGTTGCTTCTCATCAGGGTGGGAGAGAGTGCAGCAGGGAGAAAGGTAGCGAGGATGGAGAGAGTGAAGGACTGTCATACCAATAAAGCAAGATCTGGCTTCGTTAAAGGAGAAGAGCAAAAGTATGACTACTCTGAAACAAAGGGGTGCATCTAGATAGTTCGAAAGTGGTCAGGGACACTAGTGCCGATTAGTATGTCAAGTGGATCCAAGTGAGTCTTAATCGGATCTTTTATCATTAGAGAGAGAGAGAGCAAGCTGCAGGTGAAAAAAAATAAATCAAGAGAGCATGCAGGATTAATGTTCCCTCCAAGATGATAGTTCGGTGACCTACGTCCAATCATTTCTCATATGAACCAATCAATACCTTGGGAGTCGTCGCTCCACTTTGTCCCACGAAAGGCAGTCAATAGAAGGGGGATGTGAAGTTTTGGTGGCAAATGATGTGAGATGCAGGGACTTCGCAATAGCTTAAGGTTTAGTGGATGACTCTAGTCCAATCAATCAAACTTAAAAACACAATAAAACACAAGGACCAGTTAAAGAGACAGAATGACAGTAATATAAAAGCAACAAGACCAAACAAACAAAAAAAAGGAAAATGTAACTCTCATACTGAGTTAAAAGCCAAGGAGTACAAATGTGTTTTGAGGCGAGATTTAAAAACAGACAATGTAGGGGCCAGCCTAACATGTAGAGGCAGCTCGTTCCAGAGTTTGGGGGCTGCAACTGCAAAAGCGCGATCTCCCCTGAGCTTAAGCCTTGTCTTAGGTACAACCAGGAGCAACTGATCAGCGGACCTGAGTGACCTTAATGGGACATATCGCTGTAACACATCAGAGAGATAAGGTGGAGCTAGCCCATTTAATGATTTATAAGCAAACAATAAAATCTTAAAATGAATCCTAAAACGTATAGGGAGCCAGTGGAGGGAGGCTAGTGACTGATTTGTTGCTGATGGGCAATGTTGGCCAGAAGTTCAGCTGCAGCCAACTTTGTACACAGGAAACAAGGCGTCCATGCAACTGGATTCTGGAATTGTTTGCAGAGTGAAAGCATAGTTATTGTTGTTCAGTTGCTCATTGTTGCTCACTCACATACACAGTCAGACTCTGTATTGTCACGTTCTGCGGCGGGGCCACTTCTCTTTACTTCTGGATTAAGTTGAGGCAAGTTTATTTGTATAGCCCTTAATCACGGTTATGGTCTCCAAGGGCTTCACAAATGGCCACATTATGAAAACAACCTTGGACCCTCGCGGAGGGCATGGAAAATCTCCCACAACGCGTACGCGCCGTGACTAACGCACATGGGGGAGATGTTGGGAAACGTGTTTTATGCAGTGTATTTAGGACATCTTTACATAGTGAAGTGTGTATCCAGAACAGCTCTTTTCCCCCAGAGCTTGCTGTGGGCTTTTATTCATTCAGACAGTCTGGCTACAAAGACGCTGCAGACAGCCACAGTTTCAGATAAAATTGCTTTTGGCACTAACAACTTTATCTGGGTGTTTTGCCCTTCGGATATACTCCGAACCAAAATGCCTCAGTTACTGTCACCATCTGTCAGCTCTTCAACGGAGAGATTTATCCCAGTGACAGAAAGTCAAACCCACAAGGCCAGGCCCTGAATCCCCTCAAATGACAGTAATGGAGGATTGGGGCGCGACAGTTTAATCGCCAGAACTAAAGATGTGGGCAAAGCTCTTTGTCTCTGTCTTCAACTCAAGTTCTTACTCTCTTATGGAAATTCTCTCCATTCTCTCGAGCACGATGAGCGGATACGTCAACCGATCAATCATAAAATCATCCAATCCTTTCTTCTTTCCTCTGATTCAGGACTTGGAAATTACTTTTACTTCTTGATACAAACTAAAAAACATTATTTTTCAACGTCATACATCATTACATGGGAACAAAAAGTTTACCGAGAAGAGAGCAGCAATGGAGCGATGGAGTCGTCGGCTATTTACCTCAAATGGCTTTGACTACGATGTGCAGGGAGTTGAACCAGCACAGCCCAGATCCAGTGTCAGCCTAATTCAATCTGAAGGCTGGTTAATATTATGGTATGAGGGCCAGCCATGTAAATAAAACAGTGGCTGAGTGCTCTCAGCCGTGTCCAGGGATTGCTAGGTAAGTCTGTCCCGCTGTCAGTTACATCTCCACAACATTAGGGCGAGTTCCCCACTTATCCTCATGCCCGCCTGTCAAATCCGATAGCGATGTAAAGCTGGACGGCGGGTCCTTGGGTTGGTCCTGATGTATGGAGAGAATGTCATGCTAAACTCCACCTGGGACGCTATCCTTGGTAAAAATACAGCCTTATTGTCCATCCAACCTTCAAACATGATATCTCTGGTCTGATTTTGACAAAACTTGACATGGTGATGTGTGTTCCTGCACTCAAGAAAAAGTACGCTGAGTGGCCTAAAAAATTCTAACTCCTACACTGTAAGTCTGATTGACATGAAACTTCCTACACACACCCAGCTATCCTTACAGTTTGGCCTAACAGGGGCACTGTACTTAAAGGTCAGGACTTTACATTTTGAAAGGCCATACCTGCTACACTACTAGTCCAAATTTGATGAAAATTGGAGGGATGGCGCATCCTGTTACTTGTTTTCAATCACAGTAATGTGTTTGGGCTGAACAAGAGAAAATCCACCCATCAGTGATGGACTTGGTTTTGACTTGGACAGGTGGAAAAACCAATTAGACCTTTTGCCTCTCTCGTCCCTTTGGTATCCTTTCATATGAAATGATCACAGACCATTCAGCTTGGTAAGCAGGGGCATGTTGTGTGCAGTTTACATCACGTTACATGATTTTTGGGTATCCTAGACCTCAAAATTCAAAGTTACATCTCACTGTTGTTTGGAGCCAGCAATGTGCAAAAATTGCATTGCCGCTTTAATGTGGCTTTTTATAATCAGCTAGCATTACATACCTTGTAAAACATCACTGAGGACCTGTACAAGTGATCCACCAAGCAAATCAAAATTTTTGTGACTAACTTTTTTTTTTTTGTAGAAGCTCTGAATCCTCTGTGAGAAAAAGATCCACAATTGCAGCATTTTTCAGATGATTATTTTATGAGCCTTGTAGTGAGGGAGACGATTTCATCTAAGACCTCGTTCATCTCAATATAAGGCAGTTTATTGGCAATTAATTACAGCAGTCGTTTCAAGCAAAGTGGTTACAAAAGTTGAGATTTTATTGAAATACAAGCTGCTTGGTGGATCACTAGAATGCCAAATTTACCAGTGGATCCTAACGAGTCAGAGATGGGCTTGAGTGATGTTCTATGAGGCATCTGAGCATTTGACGGACGACCTAGTTCAACATCAAACTCAAACAGGCACATTTTCACCATTTGATATTATGAAATGATACAAATTCATATTAAAACAGCTTTAGAAACTGTTTTGAACTAGTTTCAGAAAGCTATTTAGGCAGCAACTCCAGAAAGATTTGTCAGTCGTTTGAACTTTAATTTTGGCACCATATTAAAACGTTGGTGCAGGTCCGTGTATCAACATCTTGTTGACATCAAAATGCTGGGATGTAGGGTTTAGCAATTAGAAAATGCCACCTTACCAAGCATTGCAACTTGGATGAAGTTTAGTGTGATGTTCTCTCCATGGTACCTCCATGGTATCTCTTCATGCTTGATCTTCAAGAAGTACATGTGTAGTATGAAAGTCTGGATGGTTATCAGGCTCTTCCCAAGGCAAGGCTTGGAAAAAAGGTTGTTTTTCCCCAGATCAACTCCTCCTCCCTAGTATATGTGACCAATCACACTGCTCAACCATGCCAAACTTTCAATTCATAATCAAGTCCTAGGTCTGTACCAGGGTGATTTACATTTCATGCTCCCACTCATTTGAGAATAAATCCCAAAACCCTAATTTGGCTACAGGAGGATTTTTTCTGTTCTTTCTGTGTCTTTCTTTTTCCCCCTGGCCATTTCGCCGGTACTGTGGAGCTTAAGTGTGCGGCTGTAGGTTATATGTCTTCCTGTCTGCCTTCACTTACCCAGTGAGAGAGTTAGCCCGAAGCAGCGCCTCGTTAGCTAACATGCTAACGAGCTCACTATTGATATCTCTTAAAGAACTGGCCCCTCGTCGATTCGATTTCCTGTTAACTCACTCCAGGCAACGGAAATCAACATCCAGCAATTAGTTTTTTCTGGACTGGGGGATTGGTCTGCAGGGCATGGAGGTGGTGTAGGTATTCATTAAGCTAAATGGGCCTGTCTAGCTCTCTATCTGGCTGCTGTTCGTTCATTCAGTGTTGTCACTCCTCTGATTAGACATAATGGTCTTAAGGGGGTGGTAAAGACGGTGCAGACGCCTGAGGGGACAGCCGTTTCTTTGGGCTTTGCTATCCTGAGTGAGGCAGGTTAGGGGAATGAAGCTCTGAGGGTGAAGTCCGCTTCAGCAGCAATGCATTTTTGTTGCTGCAAAAGGACCCAAAACACGCCGAGATGAAACTGATTACACCTGGTTATCGACCGTATCGATGATGCTATAATTAGATTACATTGTGAATTCCAATGCAGGAGTGATAAAATGTTCTCATCACAAAGATTTCACTGGAAGCTGGTAAGAAAAACGGGGTAAAACATTTGCATAAAGTGTGACCCCAATGTAAGACCGTGCAAATGATGCTGTGTTCAACCACACGGGGGTCTGCTTCATGCATCCATCCATCTGTCTGACATGACATTTCGTTAAATTACCATGCCGTGTAGATCCACGGTGTAAATCCACTCCTAGTCAAAGCCGTAATCCGTGGCGGTGGATGGGAAGTGATTTCTGTGTGTGTAGCAGTGTAATATTCATGACATGCCCCTTCCGTGCCTCCCTACGTCATGTTCTATTGCATGACGGTGCTGCAATGGAAACGACAGGGTACAAGAGCAGAGACCATTCCTCCCTCTCTCTGGCTTCCTGCGTCTCTACAGGAAGGAGGCAACAAAGGGAAGGAGAAAGGACCGAACACGACAAGAGACCAAAGCGAGCAAATGAACACGCGAACGAGTCAAAGGTTCATCAAGTGAAAGAACCCTACGTGACCTCTCTCTTCTCTCTGAACGAAAACTAATATTTCCTTTTTTCTGTCGGCCAATTTGTAGGCTGTGATTGTGTCAATTTGCTATCTTCACTCTGTTTCACTTTCACCTGAAAGTTGCGGCTATATGGAGCGGCTTCAGCTGGCATTTTCTCCGACTGTCTGAAGGAGAGAGGGAAAAAAAAAAGCCCAAAAGCTGTTTACACTCATTTACTTATTTTCTCTGCCTCTCGTTTCTCATTTTCTGCCCCTCCCTCCGTCTCTCTCTCTCTCTCTATAATAATAACCTCCTTCTGTCACAAATACTAACGGCCTCAGCAAAGAGAGACAGACAACATTTGATAGACCTTCTCCAAACAGGGTGTGAGCAGAAACTCAACATATCAATGCATTAACTGGAGTGCCATTAGCCGGACGACTGTTTTTTATGCTTTCAGCAGCAAAGGTGATTAATTTCTCCCCCAAGCACCCACACACACACACACACACACCCCTCCTCCACATACGCACACACAGCCATTTCCATTACTGTGGCTGAGAAGCCTGCGGTCGATTGCCGGTGGTGGGTCGATGCGTGCCCATGGATGCCCGCCATCTCTGCTGTTTACGGGCTCAGATATGCTAAAGCAGGACAGTTTATCCTCTATCTCTCTAATATCACTCTTTTTCTATCCCCCCGTCTTCCTCCCTTTTTGTGTGTTTCTCTCCTCCTCTCTTCTCCCTTCTTTCTCTCTCGCCCACAAAAAAAAAGCAAAGATGGGAATTGGAATAGTGAAAGAATGGGGGCAGCGTATTTGTCATGGCAGAATAGAAATACAATACCAAGGCTGAATAAATCTATTCGCATGGCGAGAAAACCTCGCAGCAACGTGAAACAACATTGAGAAGCCGCAACTGACTCACGGGCCAGGAGCCATTCTCCTGATTCAAAAGTGGCGTGAAACAGCAGCGACTACACACTCTGCCATGGCTGGTTTAAAAGGCAGCATTGTTCTTAAAGCACAATCGCATTGAACTTCATGATGACGGATATGCATGAGCCAAATATCAATTTACAATTTACTATCTTGTAATAGAGTGGTTTGGATATATTCTGTCCCCTGTGCAATAAGCAAATTGGTAGGGGCCACTTTAATGGTCACGTGTATAGGTCTATAGGACTATGTGAAACTTTGCGACCATAGGGAATGAAGAAACAAGTTTTGTATTTTTTCAGTAGAAAATGTATCATGCCCCGCTGCATCATGGGCAATGTTTTCTCCCATTTGTTGACAGAGATAATGTATTGTGCAATTCACAATGCAGAGTTCATATCCATGCACTTACCTTTCAATACATAGGATGTGTGAGACAGGGGATTTTGTTTGTGGGTTTTTTTGTTTTTTGTTTTGTTGTTGGGAGCGTCCCCGTCACACTGTGTATAGATAGATAGATAGATAGATAGATAGATAGATAGATAGATAGATAGATAGATAGATAGATAGATAGATAGATAGATAGATAGATAGATAGATAGATAGATAGATAGATAGATAGATGGATAGATAGATAGATAAATAAATATTTAATAAATATTTTTAAAAAACTACGATACTAGGTGACATAGAGCCAGCATGTACAGCGGAAACTGCAGGGATGTTTGCAGTAACAAATTCTGCTATACAATTTCTTTTACATACATATCCATTTGTGTATCTTGACCGGGAAGATTGTGCTGGCATTAAGTAGTGCTAAATATAGTGAGGGAGAAAGCGATTACGAGCATGCCTTGTTGTTCATCACCCCTATCACACTGTGTGTAATTGCACATTGCCTTGTAAAGAACCCAAAAGAGAGCCGCGGTGGTTTTGTGACGTCCATTACAATCTATTAACCTCTTTCCCGGAGCAATTATACTGTAAGTGCAACAGCAGAATAACCAAACCATTTGATGATCCCATAATAGCCCAGTGTATAGTGATAAACGATAATAATACAATATGCATATATGAATACAAGCGAGAGCAAAGGGAAATGCAGGTAGAGGTTGGGGGAGGAGAGGTCATCCTTTTCAAACCACTTTTAAATATGATTGTTAGAAAGTTACGCGTATTGAATATGCAACTTCTGATTAATTACAGCAACTAAGAAAATGTGCAAAATGTTTTGCACATTTGCAAAATTAGTTCAAAAGATATATATTTGGGATATTTAGTATAAAAACAATGCAAAGTACTTTTTTTTTATCAAAGTGGAGGAGAAAGTTAAGAAATGTATGTGTATGAAATCCAAATACAGAAAAAAAAATCTACTTTGCAAAAGTATCCAATTTACTCACTTTACACGTTTCTTATTCATTATTCAATTTTAGAAAAAAACATGCATTTTCTCTGGCTCTAATTTTACCTTCCTTAGTAGGATGTCTTCTATCAGGTCCCTTCAGTGCATCTTAATGGGTTTTTTAGGCTGTAGGGTGTTTTCTGCTTCACAATGCTGGAACACAGTGTTGAATACATGTCTCGCTAATGGACGAAATACGACTCCAGTTCCTGTGGTTTCACAGAAAAAATAAACCGCCATCCTTCTATCACTATATAGAAGTATACGTGCGGTAGTTTCTTCCCGTTTCAATTCTTCATTGGCTTCCATAGTAAAATTAGAGACGAGAACATATACTGATAGTGCACATTCTTTATTTTTATATATTGTGGAACTGGAATTAAATATGCTTCAGGGGCAGAAATAAATCTAATGGATGGTCTCACCATGTGCCATTTAATCGATGGCGAGGTGGTTCAGTGGCTGAGTGGTCATGTAATGTTGAGCTGAGGGTCTGAGCCCCAACTCAGCTGGGACTGATGAGGGCAGCCGTTGTGCCGGCGACGCATTCTGATGTTAATTGGCCCTTATTTTTGGATTATTATTTCTGGTGTTTCAGTGACATGTCGCGCTTCACTGGTGTTCATTTGAAACATGCTTTTAAAAGAGTCTTCAGTCTGCGTGTGCACTGAAGTTCCCTTATTGTAATGTGAACTTTCCTGTGGATAAATAAAGGTGAAAAGAAGGTAAATTTAGTTTTCAAGGAAGTGGTGTCATCGGCAGTTAAAGCTGACCTTGTGATTGGCTGCTAGTGTACCAGCATGCAACGTCCTGTCCTCGGGTCAGTATTTTGGTGGGCAACAGCAGAAGACGTTATGCTATGTAACTATTTCAATCGAATTGCTGAAGAAAGAGTATGTGAGCCCAACAGAATTTCACATGAATAAATGTTCAAAAATATCCAAAAGGATGGCTAAGTGAGTATTCAACCCCAGGATAGTGGCATGATTGACAGATGTAAAAGTCTTTGGAGCTATGAGGCAAAAACCTGGGCAAAAAATAACCTCAATTATGTCAGTACAGGCATGGTGCAAATATGTATGAACATTTTTAGAAATTGAAATCCACTGAAATCTTTATGCAATTTGCTTCAACCCCTATCTAACCAGGTGAGTTAACTATGTCCAGCATCACACGTCATCCAAAATGCATTCATGCTGCTGCAACTTTGTAGAGTCCTACCCACTACTTCACGGAGTGGTAGAAAAATGGAGTGACGTGACATTCATTTTTGGTGTACATGTCACGGCGATATGCAGCGAGAGCAGTCGAGATGCTGCATCCCTTGCTGCGTGTCACCGTATGCATCAGATGATCTTCTGCAGCGCATTGGGAGGGAGGATTGATCATCCTCACAATGTTCACCGCTACCTAACGGCTCTTAATTTATTTTGCAATGGGGTCAATTATCTGAGCCATTTGCTTCGATGTGCTACAACCAAGTTTGCAGCCTTAGAGAAGAAGAAGAGGAAACGTGCAGGCTCTAGTGTGGCTGGCTTTGAGTGTCAAATAAAATTGTGAAAATGTGGTGGTTTCAATGTCTCCTCCCTGTATCTGATGATCGCCCACCATCAAACGTCAACCTCTGACAAAAGCTACTTTGGTCATGGGCCAATAGGTCTAATGACCAAATATGGACACAGAATAATAATGCATAATATATCCCATTATATATTTATTGTTGTTTTAATGTAGCATTAATTAGCTTTAACCCAAGAGCCCAAGAGCACATTCTTAGGAAGAAACTCTACCAGTGGGGGGCGATACTCATCAGTTCCCTCCCCTTAAGTGCTTTTGATTGTAGTGGCTGAGGAAGAGAACAGTTTTCCCATCTCGTCCAAGTTCATATCAAGGAAGCTATAATAAGGTGTAATGAATGTCCTGAATGTACTGTTAGTACCACAGTCTTCATCTCCTCCATACACAAGACCAGGATTCGATAGTTCCATTTGCAGGAATCATTACTTCAGCCATTAGCTACTGTATTAGCTACCAGAGGCATCTCTAATTCAGCTACATATAGATTTACACACACACACACACACACACACACACTGTTGAACCCATTAGGGGCCAGCATACAAAGCAAGCAAGAAATACAAACCCTTGCGCCCCATCGCTGAAAATGAATATATGCAAAACAACAAGCTACTCCGGCTTTTAAAACATCAATCACAAAATAGTCCTGAATTAGGAAATGGGATACGGGCGACAGGATGTGATGTCAGCAGGTTAAGTAGAGATAGGGAGGGCAGCCGCTGAAGGAAGTCAAGGTCACAGATCGTTCAACTTTTACGCTTCACATCAAAGTTGAATCGGGTGTAAAATGAAACTGAATAAACAGATAAATAAAAACATTTGAATATGTGGACTTAACCAATCAGCTGAGTCTGGACAAATTAGCATTGTTGATATTGAAATTACCCACCTACTCTATACTGTATGAGCCTATTTCCATCTATATGTACTCCTACATATTTTTCTTTTCAGCTGGAGACAGGCTTAGAGGAGGAAAGACATTTGACAACTATTCTTGACAGATATTCTAGGCGCTCCTGTAAGGCATTGGGTGTCTCTCTCTCGCTCTCTCTCTCTCTCTCTCAGGGCAGAAAAGTGGTGTTTTCACTTTCAGGCGCGTCTTAGAAGGCCTGTTAGGTGTCTGACTAAAGGCGCCCAACTCGAGCAGTGAGAGGAGAGAAGTGAAGGATCCAAATAAATGAATTTCAGAGCCGATCGGCCATCACAGGGAAAGACAGAAAGCGAGCGAGGGAGCCAGAGATTGAGCGCCTGCGGGACAGAAAAAGAGAGGCACTAAAAAAGGAAACAGGTGAAGAAAGAGAGACAGACAGCCTCCCCTCTCACAAACTCGCCCCGTCTCTCTTTCTCTTTTCATTATGCAGCTCATTCCCATTGCTTATCTGCACGAATGACTGGCCTGAGCATTTTGAAAGGTATCTGCTGTCGTTATTTTGATGGCTGACTTGCAGTTTTCACTCAACGAACATCATTGCAAAGTGCAGTTGGGGGGGGGGGGGGGGGGGGGGGGATTGCCTTGCAGAGTCTGGATCAATGAATTAGTGTTAGGGGACAAGTTGCGAGATGTTAACAACATAGAAGGGCACCTTCACACCCGGCATGTTCACTCCTTTAGTTCGAGTCGACGCCATTTGAGAAAGGTGCCAAGAAAATGCAGGTGCCTCTTCCAAGCCAGCTGCGGCGAGGATAGGTAGGAGTGACAACGCAATCTGAACCAAGTGCAGGAAACTAAGCGCAAGGGATTATGGGTATAAGGGGACTGAAGTCGACATCTGATAGCCAGAACTTCCCTGCGCTCGGAAAGCCTTGCATAACCCAATGAACTGCAGGCAAACTTAAGAGTCGAGATGAGGTGAAGTGCCTACTCAATATATGGGCTGAGAGTACAAGAATATTGAATTATTCAACCTGTATATCTGTCCATCATAGTTGGCTAAAACCTGAAGCCATCATGCTTAGCTAAAACAAACCTCTAACCTGGTAGGATGGCTGTCCAATAAACAAGCTGCTTGTGAGACCATGTGACTTTTGTTTACAAGCCATGGTTGGCTAGTAATTGAGCGGTTTGAACCTAAATGAACCAAACACAAAAATGCAACAACTTTTCCACTACGGTTGAGACGAAAGAAAATTGCAGGTATGACCACACCCTGAGGTTAATTTGGACCCAAGGAACACGCAAGCTGATCATATCGGCAACATCCAGAGCAAAAATGTTCATGCGTTTTTGTTTCAGGTCTGTACCGGCTGCGATGATAACAGGGGTTCGTGGAAGTCAGTGAGTTGTTGGAAGTTGGTTAATTCGTGGAAGCAAAGAGCCGTGGCTATGCATATTGAATTAGTATACTTTCAGAATACTTTTTAATATGCTTTGATTAAAAAAATGTGCATACCACTTTCTGTACTTCGGTATTCTGTATAGTCCATCTGCCTGCCTGTCTGTGTGTTTCTGCCTCGCTCTCTGTCGGCCATACCTCGGCCCTCGTTTTCTGTTAAGTTGGGACACATGGCGTCTGCAGAGCAGTTGGCTATTTATTTATAAATGTGCTAAAACAGGGAGTCTTATTTTGTAAAGCACCATCTGTCCTCCAAATGTGTTGCGGCACATCTGTCCTGCCTGCAGCTGAGCCACACAGTGGCTTCAAGTGCTGAGTGGAAAACATTAATGTGCCTACAAAGACGCTCTGATTTATGTCTGAATCATGGGTTACTTTCCTTCTACCTTTTCCACCCACTTCTTGTTGTCTCTTTATCCAGCGCTTAATCACTTACCACTTCCTTCTAGGCCACACAGGAATACATTCACAGGAATATTTGCTTCTATCAGTTTGGGCACTAACAGTAATGTTGCTATACCTTAGTCTAAGTGAGTCCAGTTTTGATCATAGTTTTTAATCATCATAATTCAGAGCAAAGATCAAGCATGAATCACCAGAAATATAATTGGAATTCATACCTAAAACAAAAACTCATCACACCATCAGGGAGCATCAATCCTTGCTCCAGAAACTTAATTCATATAAGTGGGATTGGAAGTTTTGGTGGTAAATGATCGCAGATGCAAGGACTTTGCTATAATTTAGAGTTTGGCTAAAGCTGCTATGTGGTAACATCGTAAATCAATATCATATTCATTTTGAAACATTAATATGATTACCGTAAACAAACAAGACCATCATCAAAGAGAGATCAACGTGAGATCAAAGAGAAAATCTTTGACTGAAATAGCAAAATGAAGCAACAGGGATTCTGGGAAATTTGGAGAAACAGTGGCACTAGCATTATCAGTGGCTGATAGAGGCCACCAATCAGCTCCACCGTGGTCTCATTTGTTTACGGTAATTACACCAAGCTATCACAATTAATTTGAAAATGAGATATTGATGTTTAAAAATGCTATTATAGCCCCTTTAATTTATGCTTAGGTGATGGTTATCTAGAAATGTAAGCTTTTTTCACTGACTTACACTCATTGTACATTACTGTGGATAAGAGGATCAAAATGTAAATTAACAGAGTAAGCGTAGTGCTACAGTATTTGACACTCCATGGCAATGAATTAATGGTTTTATTGAGGAGCAACAGTAAAAGGCAATTTTCATTTCGGGGTATCCTGAAGTTGATTTGTGGGACTGAATTTTTATTAGTTGATTAAAAATGTTTTAATCCAATCAAAGTAAACAGCTGTGCTGTTATAGTACTGGGGATATAAACAACCCACCTGGGTACCCATTAAGAACCACTGTATCATAAACTAATGTTTTCTTCACAGGCAAATAGCTCAGATGGTGAGGTGTAAAAACATTCTAGACTTCAGCTTCAGACAAAAAATGCTGGGCTGGCACACATGCGTGCGCACGCACACACACACACACACACACACGCACACACACACACACACACACACACACACACACACACACACACACACACATACAAACACACACACATTCGTAGCTTTGCTGATGTTTGCATTCAGCTAAAATTCAGTTAACAGTTATATACTTAGCTGAGATTACATTAAAGGATAATTCCAGCCATGGTGAATGTTAAACCCAGTGCCCTCTCTCCATGACAAAAGTCTTTTTTGTGTTGTTTTTTTTTGTGGGATTTCATAGATGTCCTACATCTTTGCTATGCTGAGAGGAAAGTGCACGTTCCTCTCGCTTATGTAATGTCAATCTCTGTTATCATGAACTTAGAATGTTTGAAAAATGCTTTACCTGTTTCATGCTTTACCTTCTTTAAGGGGAGTTTATGCCAGTCTGCCTGCCCCTTTAAAAAACAATCCATGGACTGCCCCTTTAAGATGTGTTGAATTTCCTGTGAAAAGTTACAAGTTAACTCCAAATGAGGAGTGAACACCTGGGTCAAAGCTGTCCCAATTCCACAGACCACCCCTGATTGGCTACAGCAGGCTGCAGGTGATTTAAGGCTCTGGAACGGCAGCAGACCGAAGTCTTGTTCCCTTTGCAATGTGAGAAGAGCAGTATCTATTTTGTTTGACTGAGTGCATGGGTGTTTTGGGGGAACAGAAGACCCCAGAACAAACAACCTGGTGAGGCCGCTTCTGTGTTTTTCCTTTTATTCATTTTTAATAAATCTTTCCAGATGGTCTGAACATACTACCAACCATCCCTAATTACAACAACAAAAAGTTGAATGAAAGCGAATGCCGTCTAGAGGTAGGGAACTACGGAAATTGGAAATTAATTGCCACAATTGTATGGTAGAAATGTAGATTTTCAAAACCCATTTCATGAAAAATAACTGCATGATTAACTAGAGAGGCTTACTTCATGTGCTTGCATCGGATAAGCAAGCAACTGGACTGCAATCCACCGTGTCATTGAAACAAAAAATGCCCAACACTTGTCACTCTAGACAACACGAGAGAGAGAGAGAGAGACTTATGCACGCCAGTCAACTAAACCAGCAAAACATGACTATTATTTTTCATGGGCAAAAGCCTTGTCTAAGCCTCTCGCTCTTTCTCCGCACACTCATAGGCTACAGTGATACTCGCACGATCGCCGGCTACAGCTATTAATCACTGGAACGTCCAAATTGCCGTTAAATTGTCCGTGGTGCAAAATAAACCTGGCAGCCGGAAGGGAGGCCCAGAAATCACACTTTACCCTTTTATCTAGTGGAAAGTGGTGGTATTTACTGTGTGTGTGTGTAAGTTTTAAAATCTCTGAGACTCGTAGATAGCAGATGCTTCCTTGGAGAGAAGGTTTAATTGTACAATAACTGACCTCTTAATGTTCCCTTTGTTTAACTCTCTTTGCCTCTAATACGACTCTAGCCACTTGTCCATTTCTAATCGCTTTCTCTTTCTCTCTTGCTCTAAACCCCCTTAACTGATCTCTGGTCCTGCATTTAAAACTTTTGGACTTTTTCCTGCTGGTTTGTAGATGACTTCCCTGTTGAAATGACTGGTTACCTCAAAGGAAGACATTTCCACTTTTTTTGTGGAAGACATGAGATCTTTGGTATCCTTTTATAAAGCATGACAGACCGGCCCGGTCGGTAAACATGAGCACGCCATGTGACGTTTACTGACATTACAGGATTTCCGGGTATTGAAGTCGTAAATTCATTGTATGCTGGGATCAAATATTTGTGTCAAAATATTCAAAAATTCAAGCGATTACCTTTTGAATGTAGTCAGTGAAAGGGCCTCACAAGTACTGCAACACATAGTGAGTGAGTGTGTGTGTGTGTGTGTGTGTGTGTGTGTGCCATCAGAGTGATCCCTTATGCTCGGTTAATGTTACTCACGTCCTTGAGATTCGAATGCAAATGACAGCTAGCTCCATTTTCCCCAACACAGCTGGAGAAGCATTTTAAAGCATTGCTCTTCACCTCCTTTCACCTCCTCCGTCAATTGCACACACACACACACACACACACACACACACATACCGCACGCACTATACGAGTGCGTCTGCCATGTCAGACAGTAATGGTGAACAACACAAACGCATTAAAAGTTTCCACCTCTCTCCCTCGCGCCACCGACTGGCATCATTTCCACACAGGAAGGCCATAACCTTGACTTGATTTATTTACCCCTTTTCTCTTGCCGCTGCTCCTCTGGTCTCTTTCTCTCCCTCATTTTTGTTTTTTTGCATTTGGCGTTCTCTCGCTCCCCTGCCTGTCTTTCTGGCTAAGCAAACACTCCTTGCTTTAAAAGGCGTTTTAAAAGTTGACCTGGTGAGCGGTGGAATAGCTGATCTTTGCTCTGACACCAACAGAAACTCGACGCGAGCCCTGATGGATGGTCCTGACCTCGCACTGCTGGGGATGATGGCAGTGTGTGTGTGTGTGTGTGTGTGTGTGTGTTCACATAAGCGACCTTTCGCAGCAGCATGACAAGGCCATTGATTCCGGCCTGTAATTGGACAGCATCAACACAGAGACATCCAGAGTGCTCTGTGTGTGTGTGTGTGTGTGTTTTCAACTTTTATTTATCCAGAGAAACAGAGCTCCACGCTCTTTTCCAGCAACACCCTGCTTCACATTCATCCAGTCTACTACTGGTGGCCACTGGAGCCATCGGGGGTTCAGTGCCTTGCTCAAGGGCACCTCGGCAGTAGTTGTTGCGGGAGGGGAGAGCCACTTCCTTCACCAACATTTTCCCAACAGGTTCTGGGATTCGAACTGGCCACCTTCCGGGTTATAAGCCTGTAAATAATCAAGAAATTTGTAAATAAATGCCAGCTATCCAAAAGTGTAGATACATGGCAAAACCCAGATTGTGCTTTGTGTGTGTGTGTGTGTGTGTGTGTGTGTGTGTGTGTGTGTGTGTGTGTGTGTGTGTGTGTGTGTGTGTGTATGTGTGTGTGTGTGTGTGTGTGTGTGTGTGTATGAGACTGCTGACACTTTCCAGTTCTTCATTTCATTTTATGCCTTCATATTTCCCTGCAGCATTTCTGAATTAAGCTGACAATTGCAAACCGAGCTCTTAAACCTCAGTGTCTAAGAAACCTTGTACAGCTCACACCTCCAGCTTATATCGACAGCAGAAAGGGAAGGAAATCATTTTGACGTCATGTTGTCTCAGGGCTCAAACATACCGAGATGAAACTGGTCATTCGTGGTATTTGGCTGCTGTATTAAAGAAAGTTTGATTGCAGCTTTGATTCACTGATGAACTGTTTTCACGTAGCAGGGAACAGAGCAAGACAACATTGGTTTCAGCTGTTGAAATGAATGAACTTCCATCAGAGAGCAACACACTCAATGCATTAGCTAAGTGTGATGAGTGTTTTCTCCCCGTTTTTAAAGCCGTGAGAGGCTCAGATCAGTTCAGCTCGGTTAAGAACCAGATCTTTTATGTCATCCAACCAGGGATGGAAAAAGTAGAAGTAGAAAGTAGAAGTACTGACCATGTTTTTCCTCCACCCATCCCATATACCAGGTGATTCTAACTAGCACAACTCTTCATCTTGGTAAGAGCCAGGTTGGAGCAAATATGTGGTTAGAATTTCTACTTTCTGAAGCTTTACTTTCTACTTTTTACCACCCCTGCATCCAACCTATTAGACAAATACTCTTCAAGTAGAAAGATTTTCACACTTTTTAGATAATACTGGTGACTATCACTCAACACGGTGTATGCTAAAGTGTTAGCATGAAGCCTACCATCACACAGCATAGCGTATGAACTTCCAACGGGACAATCTACCAAAAACAGTGTATTCCTGTAGGTAGGTCGGTCGGTCGGTCAGTCTCAGCACAGATGGGTGTTGAGATGAACACATCTGCCTCTCTGAGACCAACACACACGCACTCAGAGAGCGAAGTAGGAGGTAATAAGGATGGAGATTAGACTTTCGATTAAACTCCCCTCTTATTCTCCACCCCTCCACCGGCTTTGACACGCAGCGTCTGAGGAGCAGCCGTGGCCAATTCAGTTTCAGCGTTACACCTCTGCGCCGCACGCAAAGAGAAACGACTTTGAACGCTCACTTCTGAGAGTGTGTCTGAGTTTCAAATCGGCAGCTATAGCTCTCAAAGGGGAACGTGTCAATGCCTGTGCTTGGGAGGGAAAATTGCATCTTGAGTGTGTGTGTGTGTGTGTGTGTGCGCTCGTGCTTATGCATATGGAACAAATACATGGCGACGCGAAATAAACAAAACAACAAGGAAGCTGTCAGTGGATAGCAGACGGGGTCACGGGAGGTGGGGGGGGATGGTGGGGACGACACACACACACACACACACACAGGAAGTCATGAGCGGAGAAAGACAAACAGCTGTCATCACATCACACAGACGATGAAGCAGCTTGAACGGGGAACACTTACTTCCACAACAAAGCCAGAAATCTACCTGCAAAGTTCTCACTCACACGTCTTCACATGCACATTTCTGCAAATAAGCTTCTGGTGAACTCTCCCGTTCCTGGCAGAAGTGTGGAGAACGTTGGCGAGCCTGTGGCAACATTATTTAATGTTTCGCTCGCTGCACACAGTTGTTGCTGCGGGTTTGAGGCCTGCAGTTTCAGTATTCCAAGGCTTTCTCTCGCACAATGGGCCTGTGGTTCTGTTTCTCTCTCTTGCCACATCTAATATCATTTGTCAGAAAAACTTTCCAAAGCCGCTTAGATAAACAGGCCAAATTTCTGGGAATACATTAGTCATTTAGCAGATGCTTTTATCCAAAGCGACTTAATTACATGTGGGGATCAAATCCACGACCCTGAGACTCCGACTGAGTTGTCTGGGCCGGACAGAACGAAAAAAGTGGAGCAATGGATGATGACTAACAGATATTTTAATTTTGTCAATGTAATTTTATTTTATTAGATCTGGCTTCAAATAGATTTTCCTCTCCATTATTGATTCAACCTGCAAGATCAAATTTGGCCACACTTTCCTATACCTTTTTTGACATCCATGGGTCTCACTGCATGTGTTGAAATGTCAGTTGTACTTGTGAGTGCTGTTGGCACTGTAGATTTCTGGTTCTCTTCTTTCTTCTTCAGCTTTCGTATTGAAAGTCTTTCATAATCATCGACCATGAAGAGTGACAACAAAGAGGAAAATGAATAGAGAGGAATGTTGAGTTGGAGAACATCAGTCTGAGATCTAGACAAGGAGGCAAAAAAAAGACAGACGAAATCTTGACAAGGCGCCAAACATCAGCAGCAGTGACACCATGAGTTTGTGTGTGTGTGTGTGTGTGTGTGTGTGTGTGTGTGTGAGCCAGAGTCAGCAGGAACAACATCTGGTTCCATTAAAAAAACTAAATAAGTCAATTACTGCAGCAGGCTGTGTTTGCCAACACAACAACATGGCCATCAGCACCAACTGAAATACTTTATTTTCATCAGTTTTTTATTATTTTTTAGTGGCATATCAGTGTACAGGGTCCCCGCGGCTCCTTAAAAAGTCTTAAAAGGTCTTAAAATAAAATAATGGAAATTAAGGTCATAAATTGTCTTACCTTTACCTTATTTGCTGTAGGTATTAAATTTGTAAAGGGTGCGTTTAAGGCTGATGGAAAAATTGTCGCGCACAGTAGCCTACCGTAAAATGTCCAATAGCATGTGTATTTGTGTAAATAACATCGTAACAGACAATGAGAAACTCCATTAATAGAATGTTTACGTTACATTGGCGTCTGGCTGCGTGTCATCAAAGAGGGTTAAGGTTGCCAGCTAACAAGCTAAGGTATGAGCCAAGATGGGGAAATGCAAGTTTAATGACAAATAGTTAGAGGAACTTATGTTTCGGAGGTGGTTGGTACAGGCAGGAGACCGCCACGAAGCAAGGTGCAATTAATGCCGAAAGATTTTCACGTGAGGGACCATGGGGGTGAAAGCAGTTGAATCCCATGTGAAATCTGAAAAGCACCAGCGGTACCCACCGGTAACCAGTGGGGCTATGCTGATGCCTGCATTGTTTCCACGTAGCACACCCGAAACTTCGTCTGGCTCGCTCGCAACTTCTCAACAGTCGGCATTGAGCAATTTTGTTTCACCGTCAGAAACCCAAAGGGCTGCGGTGCTGTGGGTTCTTCACACGGTGAGCAAGCACAATTCATTCAAGTCGAATGATGATGACGTGTCTTTGCCACTATGTTCCCTGATTCAGAATATGCAAAGTCGTTTACCTGTGGTGAAAAGAAAACCACCTACGTCGCTCAATATGGCATCGCCTCATTCATTAAGTGGGAAACCCTATGTCGTAATGTTCGACGAAAGCATGGATAGAACGACAAAGAGCAAGCAAATGGATCTCCACCTGATGGGGGCAGGGGGGGTGGGGGGCGGTCAGTCTGTCTGTTTACCTGTTGAGTTCTTGAAAAGTAATGATTCATAGTTGCAATTCATGTAATTATGTGATTATTGGGCATGTTATGCCTAATATCCGCTGTTCCATAGTAGTCATCCAACAGGTATGATGAAGAAGACAAATTACATTTAGGGCTATTCATGAATAAGGGTAATTCCATAGTTGCATGATCATAATGCCTATATACAGTTTCCCTAAATAGAAAAAAAAACATTTAGCAATATGGATTGTTATTATTCATGTAACTGTGTATTACTGTTCAGAATGCTAGGGCTCAATAAATTGTCTCACTTTTCTATGAAAGAAATCGTTCCAAAATTTATTTCTTAAATTATATGTATTGAGGTCTTAAAAAGGTGTTAAAAAGCATTGAATTCGATTTTTAAAATGGTGCAGAGACCCTGAGTGTAGTGAGTAGATGATGGGTAAGACAGGAAAGATCTGGACTGAAGGATCAAGGCTGTTTTTACTGGGATTTTAAAACTGTTTAAAAACTTTTTATTTTAGATTATTACTTTAACTGTAAACACAAAAGTAGTGCAGACCCCCAAGTCCTCATTATATAGAGAAAATATACATTTACAGTCTATACCATAGAGGAAAATGGAAGGAGGGAGGAGGAAAGAAGAGGAAAGGAGGAAGGAGAGAAGGGAGAAGAGAGGACGAGAGGAGAAAAGGAAGACAGGAAAGGGGAGGAGAGGAGGCGAGAAGGACAGAAGGGAAGATGGGGAAGAGATGAGGATAGTGGAGGGAAGATGGAAGGAGGAGAGGAGAGGAGGAAAGGGGAGGATAGGAGGAAAATGGAAGGAGGAGAGGAGTGACAAGTAGGGAAGGAGAGGAGGGAAACAAGGAAAGGAGGAAAGAGGAGAGGAGGAAAGGGGAGGAGAGGAGGAAAATGGAAGGAGGAGAGGAGGGACACAAGGAAAGGAGGAAAGAGGAGAGGAGACCGTCAGGTAGCTGAGAGTGAAAGCATGTGATAAGCAGCAGCTATCCAGCTGCATCTGCCTGGGGAGGGAAGCCGATAAGGGCTGATCATATTTACACACAGCAACAGTGAGTCAACGCTGACCCCGGCTGTACAGCTGTACTCTCCTCCAGCTGACGGCCACAGAGGACTATCAGAGCAGTTGGCCTTTACTCCTGCAGCTCAGCTCTGTGGGCCAGGAGAACAACTGCCAGAAGTTGATGAAAGCGTCGTCTTTACATCTATACGGCGCTCGCTGCACACTGCCCTGCGGTTAACGGCTTCATTTTTACTACAGCTCATGAAGCTATTTTACAGCGTCACTTGTGGAACAATACAAACCTATTATGAGAGCAAAAGTGCAGTAATAAACGTGTACACAGCACGGTGGTTGGACAGAAACCATCTCATTTTTAGATTCATATATTCATCTTGGTTAATTTTCCGAGTGCCTAGTGGTGCCCGTGTACCTTTGACAGCAGTGATGGTTTAGAGCAAACAACCACCAATATAATCATGAATCAAAGCATGGAAAGAGATCAGTGCCAGCAGAGGCTGTACTGCTTTTCACTGTGGCCGATCCTGGACATGCGCATTCTGACGTGGTTTCCGGTCTTGCAATCGGTGCAAGTTCCCGACCGAAGTGCAGAAATAAGACGAGGGCCAAAAACATCAACCAGCCGGTGAAAACGAGTAGTAGCAGTTCATTCTCCGGCGTTGTTGCATTGTATCTTTGCTCGTTTGAGTCCCTGGCTGGTGTGTCTCAGAGAGCTCAATCTGAATGTAAAGTTACTTTCATCAATAATAATCACACTCAATTTCAAGCCAATTTTAAACGGTTCCTTGCAAATTCAGTTTTTAATTCATGTATTCGGAACATGCATTTTTTTTTTTTTAATTCAACAGTTCAATATGATCATGACAAATTAAAATGTATACAATTCAAATACAACCTCCGCTGGCACTAATCTCTCCCCGTATTTATTTCCTCATATAGGTTACATCAGTTTGATGTAACCTATATAACCTATAACCTATGACTATTATTTGGTTATTATTCCCCAAATAAACAAGTGGACATAAGGGCCTCGAGACTGTTTCACTGTTTCCAAAGCATGACACTGCAGAAGCCCACAGGCCAAGAATAGCCCGAGGCTTTCAAGTGGAATATTACATTTTCATAATGAGAGCCAATGAGCTGTAAATCCCCGCCGACAGAGTTACGGCGCGTAAAGAGCTTATGGCTATGATATTGAAACCGTTAAACAGTCATCTCCCTTCGGTGCAAGGTGGTGTGTGTGCATGTGTGTGTGCGTTAAGAACACACACATGTGGTTCATTGCCAAACTCCCATCTTGACGCTTAGCATCTTCTGTGATACAAGCGGCATTTTTTTAATTAAGCAGTGTGTGTGTGTGTGTGTCCATCCACTTCTGGAGCTGGTAGGGACTTAGTCTTGTTCAAGGACACTTCAGCATTATTATCATTTTTGGTGTTGGTGTTTTAAGAACTCACCTCAAAGAAAAGAGTAGTATAAACACTGCTGCTAAAAACAAATTAATTGCTAACAGACTCTTCTCTTACACTACAGGGTCAGAGGGAGGCTCTGGAGTGTGTGTGTCTGTTTGTGCCTGAGGCTAATGTGAATTGAGTATTTACAGAGGCGAGTTGTAGTGCATGTGTCATGCCTGCGCGCACACACACACACACACACACACACACACACACACACACACACACACACACACACACACACACACACACACACACACACACACACACACACACACACACACACACACACACACACACGTCGGTCCTGGACATTCCTGGCTCTGAGGGAGTGAATGCCAAGTGGTGACAGCATAGCGTGTGTTGGTGTACCTGACTGTGTGACCGTGTGTGTGTGTGTGTGTGTGTAGACAAGTGTAGCTGAACAAATCCACTGGTGACCCTGTAGTGTTCTCGGGTCCTTTCCCACACCAAAGTAGCAACATCCAGGAAGCAGTTCTGGGAAATGTTAGTACTAACAATACCACTGGTGTGAGATAGCCACCAATGGTCTCCACCATGGTCTCATTTGTTTACGGTAATTACACCAAGGTGTCACAATTAATTTGACAATGATATAATGATGGTTGAAAATGATACATGTAGCACCTTTTAAGACAGACGTATTTGAAAACAGACTTTCCGTGTAGCCCTTGCCAAGTGTATCTGATTTGGAGACTCGAGGTAAAAGGAACAATGCTCTGCTTTTCTACGGCCCTTGTAAATTCACTAATCTCAACAGCCACTCCCTGCCTTTAAGATTTGAGATTTTCACGACACACACACACACACACACACACACACACACAGAGAGAGAGAGATACTCATGAGCTCCTAGCGTACTGTTGGGGTTTTGGCCATTTATTTAAATTAAGGCAAAAAAAGAGAAAATGAAAATGCTGTGCCACCATCTCCATCTCAACTATGACATAAAAGAATGTTTACCATTGACATATTATTATTATTATTACAACCTTTCTTTAAATAGCACAAAACAAAAACAAACAAAAGCATTGAAAATAAGGTAAGAAATATAAAAGCAAGGCATGGATAGATCTTCTCAGGTACAAACTATTATAATGAATATAAGCAATACAAAAACCTTATCACAGCAAAAACTAACTGTTGCTGCTGCCAAGGCTAGATGGGAATTGCAGGCAGTGTAAGTTATTTTTTCCTTGTGGTGTTTGCAACCCTCAGAACCCAGTGCAACACTCTCATACACTACTTATACTCTATATTACTATTTCAAAAAGACACCTATTCCCTACATTTCTATTTTTAAATTTGTATTCCATGGATTGTATTTTTAAATAATTTAGTGTTTTATGTTTAATGTGACTTACGGGAGCAACCCATCAAGGTGTAGTCCTTGTATATTTCATATAAATTACTTGGCCACTAAAACTGATGGGGAATAGGCTTAGCACTGCCCCCATCATTAAGGCACAGAAGGACATACTAACTATTATCAACTAATGTAAGCAACCTCCTATTTGATAGAAGCCCTCTTTTATACCCAGAGTGGGCAAATGGCCTAGAAATGCTACAAGCACATCAAGTAGTTCTGTAGCCCTGTTTATACCTGGTATAGAGAGAGAGAGAGAGAGAGCGAGAGAGAGAGAGATTGATTTACGGTATAGGACATTATTTTGTTTTGTAATGTGTAGGTATGTCAATCTTTTAAAAGACATGTTGAAATAAATATACCTATACCAGTAGTCATGTCTCTAGTTGTATTGGTTTGCCCTCTTATGGATGTAATGCGCAAAAAATAGTTATTGGAATGGTTCGAACCGATGTGTTTTTTTTTAAAGGAATAATCGATAATGGTAATTTTGACCGCCCTGCCGCTTACACAGAGGACGTCAGTTGAGTAGGCGGTCCTTCAATGTGGCCCAGAACACAGTCGCATACATACTGCTAAAAGAATGTGGCCATATGCGGCCCAGACCACCTCCAAATGTGGTCACATGTTAATGCCAGGTATAAACAGGGCCTGTGTGAGGCAGAGAAATGTATTTCAAAAACCAAATCTTGAACCAAAATTCCTACTACAGACCGGTCTCAAACCAACATACTGATTTCCTGTCCATCAACAATTCTTTTGAACCGTTACAACTGGGTTTTAGATCTTTTCATTCTACCAAAACCGTACTCACTGAAGTGGTCAATAATCACCTCGGTGCTATTACTACTCGACCTGAGCACGGCTTTCAATGCAATCAAGCATAACTTGAAGAGACTGCCTCTTGTTAATGTCAAAAGAGCACAACACTTCAACAGGAAATTATCCGAGAGAGAAATCTTGCCAGCAGTAAACTACAGCTCCCACCAAGGACAAGAAGCATCCAAATGCTCTGTTGTCATTACCAACTGCAGGGACACACAAGTACGTTTTTGTGAATTATATGTAAATTATGATTTGTCAAATTCAAACAGCTAAATGGAAACAGCAAATTTTGATAAAGTTTTCTCAGTATTGCAAAACCTTTTTGTTAAAGAAATTCAGTGATAAATAGCAATGGAAATGCATGACTTATACAAGCTCGCAGCTAAAAACTAAATGGTACAAATAAAAACCAGCAGGCATTTCAAGTCATCTCTGAAATGCGGTTCGCAATAATGGAGTACAAGAAAGTAACTGACAATAATAATCACACCAGTCACCCCAACCTGTGTCACCTCTGGAGCAGCTATTTCCGAGGGTAGTAACATGTCTGAGATGGTAACACCTCTTGAGAATGATGCTGAAGAGAGGACATTTATGCTAGCAAGCTATGCTAATTAGCAAGCTAGGTCTTGTTAGCTAACACACCTCATGTTGCACATTACAGTTTTTCTGAATTGCTAAAACACTAAACCCCATTCTCTGAACCAAATGCTCAGTGATCTAAACCCATTTGTTGAATCAATTACTCTTTTGGCAAAATCTTAAACAAGTTCAGGTAGTTAGACACCATTTGCAAATCTCATCCACTCTTTTTGCAAAACTCTAAACACATTCTCACTCACTAAAACACATTTCGCACTGTGATGCACTTGTGTTGCAAAATGGTGAACACGGTCGGCAAAAGTTAAACACAGTTGTCATCGTTTACACACAACAACTCAAAATTGTTCACACTTCTAATGATGTGATCAAACCATTGGACAGAATATAAGCCAGATCAGAGAGCACAGGTGGCACAGGTGCGTTGACTGTTGATACCAACAATGGATGGAAACAATCTGAGAGGCAGAGGAGGAAGAGTACGTGTAAGAGGTGGTGGACAAGGAGGAAGAGGACGAGGACGAGGACGAGGATGAGGAAGAGCAAGACCAAGAACAGTAATTTCAGATGAAATTCAGGCAACTGTGATAGACCATGTTCTTGTTCATGGAATGACAACAAGAGAAGCAGGACAAAGACGTGATGCTGAGGCAGAATTAATCTCTCATTGACTTTGATTTTGAGTGTAATATGCTTTTCATTTAGTTTTCTTTGTTCTTTGGGCTTACTGTATTTTTGTGCTGAATATACAGACATTCAATACTGTATTACTTGCAGTACTTACAGTATAGAATATATTCACTGTACAAAGTTGTGATGACTATACTTTTTTATTCCAAAATGTGTTTATATACAATCAACATTTAAAATAATTGCATTGAATGGTTTCCTGGAAGACAGGAAAAACACAAAACGAAAACTTTTAGTGTATACACTGACCACCATGATTACATGAAAAACCTGCTTGTATTTAGCTCTATTGCCTATTATATTACATGTTGTTTTTTTTCATACTTTACCTCAAGAAAGTTGAAGTTACAGGTTAATATTCGGCTTTAAAACACAATGGTGCTGCCACTTTACCGTGGATTTTGTTCAGTGTAATAATAACTGAAAAATAAATAAATAAAAAGTTGTTTTTTTTTAAAAACACAATGGTGCCAGTAGGCTCAAAACACAAAGTCTCCTCTGTGAGAAAAGAAAAAATAGTGTGTTTTATTGTGGTCAACATGTAATTAGAGAGTCAAGATAAATTATATTGAAAAAACCTTTATTATATTTGGTTTCACATGTTACAGCAGTAGCAGATTCCAGCAGATTGTGAAATAGACAATATTCAAAAAATTAGATGCATAGTCTATACACATTATCTTAATAGCCACATAATTCTGCATAGCAAGACAATTAGTATATAATTCCAAGCTTGATTTGGACTTAGAAGTGTAAATTGTATCTACATGCAATTTCAAGCCCACTTGCAACCACCAGTTATTTTCACCTCGGAAGAATGAAGTCAAATGAACGTGTTGTTTTTATGCACGTCTTCACTCTGGGTGCTGGTGGACGGCTTAAGTCAGAAGTTCACGGACAGCTCCTCTCGGGGGTTTGAAGCCCTGACGAAAAGAGACCAAGAAGATGAATGAGGAAGGAGAGGAAGGAGCAGGATGACACTGACGTTTTCGTTGCGAACAAACACCAACAGGATGCATGTTGTTCACACAGCTGCATAACTTTCAACACCAGCAGACAATCCACTCAGATATGATGAGCCCCACAGCGCCAACACCCCACAACACGACACCTCACGACTCATATTTAGAACAGTTAGGAGAGCGGGAGTAATATAGGCGATGTTGCACAATGGCGTGAGGATTTTTGGAGGATTGGTAAAATGTTTATCGGCCTGTTTTATTCTTACATTTCTAAGAAAATTGTTATTTTTAACTTAATTTGTTTCTTTTCATATATGTTAACTATATCAAACTTGTGTCTTGAGTTTCGGGGTAGCTTAACATTTGAAGTATTATCCTTCCCCGCTGGCTTCTGAATCATCCTCGTCAGGTAATTGCCGGTGGGCCCCTTTCTTCCAGATCACCAGGTACAGCTTCTGATTCATGCATCGTGTACACTACCTGCCCGGCCAATATCTTTAAAGAGCCCGTTGTGATCTACCAGTGCTTGGATTACGATGGAGTAATACCCCTTGCGGTTGCAATAAGACGTTGCCTGGGGACCTTTCAGATGATCTATTGATATAGAGTGCCATCAAGACACCCGATGACTTGGGGAAACCCCTCCTGGTTGTAGAAGCCATCTACAATTTGCTGAGCCTCATCTATCACGGAAGGAGGATGGAGAAAGCATGGTAGCAGGCAACAGTACAGAACTCCCGTGTAATCTGATGCACGGTTGAGCTCCCCAGACCAAAGAGATGAGTTATGGTTTGGCACTCGACTCCCAAACGCCACAACGGTACCGCTGCTCTCTGCCGAGCGCTTACAGCTTTTAATGGACGTCTCTCTTCTCCAGGTAGCTAGTAAATCACGGAGACTGAGGTAAGCGTTGTGAGATGTTCTCAAATTTGGTTTCCTCTAGTCGCAACAGCTCCCACCAGTTCTGTGGTCTGGGAGTGATCAAGATGTTGTTACAAGTACCAGGTTTGGAAGAAGAAGGGTGATATGACCTGGCTGTTGGTGGCGGTTTATCAAAAGTTGATGGATAAATTGCTCGTGTTCTCAAGCAAATTGAAAATACTGTTGTGGCGGGCTCGCCACAGTACCGGGGTCCGTGACAGACAGAGACTTAGGCATGAGGAAAGTTAACTGGCCAGCGGGCCGTTTTATTCACCAAACCAGCAATATAAACCCGGCCCCGGTGTTTCCAGGCTGCGCCCGGCCGCATCCTCGGCAGAGCTTGGCAGGTCGCCGTCGCCGCCTTCGACGCCCGCTCTCCCACGCCCGCTCTCCCACGCCCGCTCTCCCACGCCCGCTCTCCCACTCCTTTGCTCCGCCGCTCGCGCCCTCGTCTCCTTCCCGGCAACCCCGCCGTGGACCTCGCTTGGGCGCGGCTTCTGCTGGCTCGTCTCTCCCATACAGTCCGGCTTTTCCCGACACCGTCTCCTGCCGACTTTCATGCACTTTCTCACTAGGTCCCACACTCACACTCAGGTTAAAAAGGGCCCGGCTGCAATCAGGCTTAATTGGCCGCAGCCAGTCCCGGATCCAGTCAGTCCACCGAATTAACTCTCCCCTTGAAATATAAATGTTACCATGGTTACAGACGTTACTTACAGTCAACATGAAATTGGGGGATTGGAATGATTTCCCTTTGCCCATACATCAAGTCACTCTGCTCTGATGTACAGACATAATGACATTGACTCCCATTCATAAATACAGTAGGCACTCCCAAAACTTGACAGTGAGTACATGGGGAGCCCAGGGACATGCGGGGTCCTTGAGGGGGTTTCAAGGACCAGGGTTCCTACTTCATATTTTAATTAACTAAAAATTCTACCAATTAGTGAGTGTAGAAAAATGACTACTGTAACTTTGTGTTTGTCCCTGGGACTAAACGGTTCATTTGGGTTTGGGTTGTTTGGGTTGTTGACATGAAAACCCCTGAAATACAGGAAGTTGCCATCTTGATGCTGCTGGGTCCATTTCTCTAAGCTCAAAAATGAAAAACGATGTTTTTCAAACAGCAAATGAAAAGCTATTCAGGAACAACACAGCGCTTGCTTGTTTCTGCGATGAATGTCTCTCTCCTTGTATGGACTAAAGAGATGTGTGGGAAGCGTGATGGATTCAGACCGCAATCCATCCCGCCACGCAGTGTGCCCGGTGTTTTACCGCCACTCTAATTCCTTTCCTCTCTCTGTCTGGCAGCAAAAGACGGATGGCCGACAACTTGGAATGACCCGCGCCACTTCAACTTCTCTCGGGCTGACAAATGGACAGAGAGATGGAGAGAGAGAGAGTTCAGCGACAAAAATTAGAGAGTGAGATGAGCAGAGAGGCGGAAATGATAGAGCAGAGGATGATAAAGACCTGGGGTTGAGCTGAATTGTGTTCCTGGTTTGCTTTCCTGTGTGCAGAGGGGAAGGCGAGTGATGTACGAGTGATGTCATAAGGCCAGCAACGCTTTGTACGGCTGCAGAAAATGACAGGCAGCACAGCGTTAGACATTGTTTCCTCAACTAAAGTGATTGCTCTTGTGAGCACAGGCTTCTTATTGTGATGGGCGTCGAATGGGCACTCGCCATACTTCCAGATGTGATATTGGGAGTTTTTATTGTGCAAAGACCAAGGGATATTTACATAAATCTAAATGGAGCCCATATCTAAATAAAAAAAAATCACATCAGGGAGCGTTCAGGACCCCTGCTTTCAGTCAAGACTGTCCACTGCCACCCAGTCCCTCTCCCAACTTGCTGAATTGCTTGGAACACTGTCACAATGAACAATGTTTTACATGTATCTTTTATTGAATGCCTTTGGAAGTTCATGTTGGTAATGTCTGTAACCACTGAAGTAAAGCAAAGCTGTGTTTTTGGATATAAAAGTGTCCAAAAGCGTATTTTGAAAAAAGGGGTCCATGTACACTATATGGCCAAAAGTCAGTGGACACCCCTACTAATTGGTGGAGGAGGGATAATGGTCTGGGGCTGTTTTTCAGGGTTTGGGCTTGGCCCCTTTGTTCCAGTGAAGGGTAATCTTAATGCTACAGGATATGAAGACATTTTAGCCAATTGGACGCTTCCAACTTTGTGGCAACAGTTTGGGGAAGGCCCAGCATGACTGTGCCCCTGTGCACAAATGTGGTCATATCGGTTCCAGGCCACATTCGGAGGTGGTCTGGAACCGATGCGATCTCACTGCACCCTAAATGCGATTTGGGTGCGTTTACACCTGTACTTAGAGGTGTTAACATGAGATGGGATCTCCCAAATCGGATCTTAATGCCAACTCTAAACAGGGCCTGAGGTTCTTAAACCCGTGTTGTGCACGGGTTTAAGTTTTTAAATAAAGTTTTTTTTGTTAAAGGGGACTTTCATTTCCTTGGCAGTTTCTTTGGCAGTTGTTGTTATGTAGAGGTGTTGTGCCAGGGAAATAGATTAAAGTCGGTGCAAAGTGTGCCTGCCGGTAGTTATCCCCTTTGTCTCTTTCACTCAGTCAGTCTCACACACACACACACACACACACACACACACACACACACACACACACAAAACACAGTGAATGAGATCTAGTCTGTATCTGTACTGCAGTATAATACTTCTAACTCAGATTAAACAGTAAAAGAACTGTTGCATTTACAGTAACTGGCTGTCATCCATGCTGTCAGTATTCAGCTGTATATGATAAACTGTTAGGTACTGTATTTGTGGATACAGTAAAAAAATGTTTTACTGGCATCCCAGTTGCCAGTATTTTACTGTCATCCCAACAGTAAAAAATTTTACGGTATAGCTTAGGGTTTAGTGAATTGACACCACTGCTATTTTGACAGCACAGACACTTTTGGAATTGTGGGATTTATTGAACAGGTTTTTAAGACTACACAGTGTCTGGTAATTGTTGCTTGGCCTTTGATACATTAACTCTTCTTTTCCCTGTGAAGACTGACAGTGAGTCTGCTAAAATAAATGCCAAAGTCTCGTCACACTAACTGCCAATCCATGTTTTGCTTTCACAGACCGGGGAAAACCATTAACCTCTATTCATGCACTGATTGGCCCGCCTTAGTCTAGTCAAACCAATCAATAGCACTCCTTTTTACTGGCCAACCATCCTGGCAAGAAAGACATCAACCTTCGATCTATCGGTGATTTCAGCCGCCGTCCTCTGCTCCCTGGGACATCGGATTGTATTTCGGCAGGAAAAAAAATCTTATGAAATCTTATGAAAACCAAACACTACAGACCAGAGTCCAGGTAATGATGCAATAAAAAAATATATCAAAATTCGTTCAAGTAGATGTGTTGTGATTGTTATGCATCATAAGTCCACATCACTTTCATGGTATGAATTTCTTATCTGTACATTCATCACCCAGCTGTAACAACGTCAGTACATTTGCTACTGCAGTGCATTTTATTCAGTATTACAGCTCTGTACCGCTGGGCGACAGGAAATATGAGAGGAGAAAAACATGAAGGGAAAAGAGGGCATAACTGATCAAAACGACAGATACTGGGAAAGTTTTAACGTCCATTCAAGAGGAGCCCACATCCAAAATCGGCCAATTTCACTGAAGACCTAAGCTAAAAATCTAGCTGCTACAAAGCAGCCGAGCAGGCCGGCTTCCCTGAGCTCTAAATGTTTTAAGTATTTTCTGCCAGCAGGCGCTCAAACAGAAGTTCCTCTGCATGCTGTGTCAAAATACGCAAGGCAAAATCAATTCCCACACTGAAATCTGAGGAAAACAAAATGTTGCACGAAATGTTTTACAGGGTATCCTTGAAAAGTCTGAAAAAGTCTTAAACAGTTATTCAAATATCTTAAATATAGTAATTAGAAATCACCAGGTTATGTTAAGAAGGCTTATTTTCAAGTAAACAGATGCGACGAGTTTATCGGACATTACACACACCACAGTGACATTTGCCGTTCATCTGATGGAGATAGAAAAGCATGGACGCTCGTTCACGATTTATACGTTTCACGCTACCAATCGATCAAACAAGTCATCAAATAAAAAAGACCACTGCTTCATTACCAGACCACTTCATGACAGAATAGCGTTAGCGGTGCTCTGTAGTCTGCACTGATATTAGAGGAGCGTAACAAGTGCAGCAACTTCGCTGCTGGACTTGTTATATTTCGTCATATGCCATCAAAGGGGGGAAATGCGACATGGAAATATGTCAAAATGCAGGACTGTCATGCACAAATCAGCCTAACTAGCGAAGTAGAGACATCGGCATATTAGTGATTTTTTGTTATGCTTGTTATAAAGAAACGGTCTATAATACATTGAAACGACATTAAACTAAGATAATACCACGGTTAGAATATTTTTTAAATCTTTATTAATGAAGAAAATACTACATTTGTCATTTACTTTGGATGGTAGTGTAGCGTTTGCCATGATCTTCCAGTTGATTCGCAGATCATTCTGGGAGATTTCTCCTAGCCCTCGGTTTGTAGTGTTTGTAGCCCTCGCACTTGGCCCTACCCCTCGATACCAAGAGAATTGGGACACCCCTACCCCTTCACGTGAACGCGCAAAAGGGAGGGGAAGGGCTAAGGGGTGAATTGGGATTCGGCCTGACACTCCCTGGATCCAGCACCGGCTGCGGCCAATTAAGGCTGATTGCAGCCGGGATGCTCCTGGAAGTCTGGCGGACTGGCCGGCTTTGGTGCTCTGCGGCTGACCTGCCGGGACAGAGGGAGGTGTGCCAGCCGATGGAGACGGCGCTGAGAGCGGCCGTCGAGATCGGGCCAAATTATTCTTGCTGTGTGCAAATAAAGCAGCCTGCTGGCCCGTTAACTCTGCCCTCCTGTCTTTGACTCTGTCTGTTGTGGCCCCCGTAGCGAGCATTGCTACATCTAGATTATTATATATTATTATAGACTTCTAAACGTGTCCTTTTTCTTACATTGACCATTTATAGCTTCAGAACCTTTATTATGTCCAGTCGTTAATAGTTTGCCAGCGCTGTTTCTTTATTAAATCCCAGCTTGCATTAAAAAGTTATTAACAAGTCTTGAATTTCTGAAACCCGCAGATCCCCTGCTGTTATTCCTCATGGTATTCCCATCATCACTTGCATGTGCCATCACTGTTCTGCTACGGCAGATGGAAAACCTTCCTTTCCACAGTTTAGCTCAGCAGGTGAGAGAGGAGGGGGAGGAAAGGAGGAGGAGGCGGACAGATAAGGGAGTGGAGGAGCAAAGAGTATGGGAGAAGGAGAAGAGGATGAGAAGAATAAGAGACGAAGGTGAGGAGGGAGAGATAAGGAGCAACAAGCAAAGAGGGCTTTGACTTCCGATGTGCGTTTATAGAACATCTCACAACAAGCCAGGAAAAAAAAGAACACTTCAAAAAACTCCCACACACACACACACGGGCAACATCATCAATACTGAAGGCACTAAAAATGTACAATGCCAGCAGCAGCATCGTACATATTGAGCCCCCAAACAAATGTGACAGTAGAAAGGTTTACATCCAAGTAACTGTATGTGAATTGGGATGATCCAAATAGAACATTTTTCACATTTACAAAATCTCGATAAAATTCCCTCAATATTGCAAAAGTTTTCGCAGTCACTTGAGGCAGGAAAGTTTTTATTGATAAAGAAATTATGCGATGGACTGATGTTCTGCATCACAACCTCCCAGAAATGTTATACCTGTTGTCTCTCCCATGTGTAAGTCACCATGTTTGTTGTTGCATCAGAATAAGTGAATTTCTTTGTTTTTGTCTTTGGACAACGTGAAATATGGTCAACATGAGCTGACATCAAGGAACAATAACAACTCGCGCAATGCTGTTTAGTCATGGTTGCGGGGTTTTTTCTGACGTGGCTGTGCTCTACCTTCAAACCTCTACCTTTTGCGACATTTCACAAGTTTGCCCCAAATTTGCGTTGCAGCTGGATGGAAACATAGTACATCTCATTTCTGAGTGAAAATGACACTGAGAGAAAGAGAAGCCAAAGAGAGACAAATGCGAAACACAGAAAATGAGGAAGGATGTTGGAAAGGAAAGACGAAAATGAGAAAATGTAGGAAAAAAGGAAAAAATGAGGAAAGAGGGAGCTATAACAGCTGGAAGATCCTAAAGAAACAGGAGAAAGAAAGGAAGCTTTTGTTTTATTAACGCTCTATCAGTATAGCACACCAGCAGGACACCTCTCATCATATCCGATCACCCTCTCTTCTTCTCCCAACTCTCTGTCTTATGGCTTTGATGCCTTTGACGACTTGACTCATCTGAATGGAGTATTTTATCCAACAGTCAATAAATTGAGCCCTCAGATTCTAATATCAAACATTTTTTTGGGGGAGGTTCTGTACAACGAGGCTATAATTGGTTGTTATCTATGTACAGTAAAATAGCCTGTGCTCAAGCCAGCACTGCTCAGTGGGAGGTGAGATCTCTATCTATCCCCCTCATTCTCAGCTTAATTCAATTGGAGGGCAATTATCGAACGCCCCGAGGCTTCGAGATCCTCGATGGTTTTCGTTCCCAACAGGGAGCCTCGCTGCGTTGGATCCCCTTTGACTGCGCTTGGTGATGTCTGTATCGACGTGTTCTGCAGAACACCAGGGCAGTCGGCGGCAAAGAGATGAGAGGGGGAGCTGTTTCTCTGTCACAACCTCAGATTCAAGATTTTTAACTTCCGTTTTAGTTTACAGAAAGCTGAGGTTAGAGTAGGGATGTAACCACAAAACGGCATGGCATTGTTTCCTACGTGTGACTGTAGTAGATGCAGGTAGAGTAGGTCTCATAGTTGTGACAAAAAATGAAATCAGGAATGGATTGGTCTTCATTTGTTCATTCGTCCGTCACATGCAATATCTCAGACACCAATTTTGTTGAAACTTGGGGGAATGATGCATCTCACCATTGTGATCCAGCGTTTAAAAAAAATAAATCACACTGATTAGTGTGAAGGGGTTCCTATGAAACAACTCTATAATTAAAATCAAAAGGAAATCATTGCTTTTTGTTAGTTGCTCAACTGCAGAGAACTGTTTCTTTAAAAAAAAAAAGTAGGTTTGCGATGTTCAAGGTCTCTTAGAATAACCCATGTTAAACTGAAATGAAATGCCCTCATTTTCATGGGAGGGAGAACTCCAGCCGCACAGACTAAAGTTTCCCAAGTTACCACAGTTGTCACAATCAGGATGAGATGTTCTCGGTAGGGATGTGAGGATACCAGCAGTGGTGTATTAGATATCAGGCCAATACCAGGCCTGAGGCAGAAACAGAGACTGGACTAATGCACTATGTATCTCGTGAAGGCAGCTCTTAAGCACTTTATGGTCCTCAATGCAGCCTATTGATTATTGATTTTCATCCTTTTTGTTCTATGTTTTATGCATTGTATATTGTGCATTCTTCAATGGCAAAAGCTGATACAAAGAGCCACATGTAGCAATTTTAGCAACCACATCCATTCATCAATGAGTGTGTTTACATGCACACCAATATCCTGTTAATATTTGGTATATTCGAGATTCCATTTTTGAGCTGGCACATGCAGATAACTCATGTAGTGTACTGTGGGTTTTGGCAGTACAAAGTATGATGTGTATTCACATATATGCAGATATCAGTGAACGGGATATAAAGATGCCTATAAATACATCCATAAAGCCACCACAGGTGTGAACACAGCCAGCGCTGACGTTCACCGTGTTTTTGAACGTGTAGCTTCGCTGTTCTTTGTGGCCGCTAGCCTCACCTTGATAGCCACAACCAGCTCACTGCTGACCACACCCACAAAGTATATATGCATACATGTCCCCAGCAAAAAATGTCCCCATCATCATTGAAAAACCAGTTTCAGGCAAACAGGGGAATATATATAATATATCCTATTTATTTGTTGTTATTTTAATGTGAAAAATGTTGCATATTGCTGTTTTGCTGTCCACAATGTTGCTTTAGTTCAACATTGTGGAGATTCTCAATGTGAGCCACGATTGATACACTAAGGTACTGGCAAACTATTAACCAATGTTTAAGGTAATGCATTTATTGGTCATCACATTTTCAGTAATTTACAGATGCGTGTTTTAAAATTCCTTGCTGTAGCTTGCGGTACGGCAGAGAGTCAAAACTGTTATGCAGCACTCATGCATGTGGTGGTTTTCTTTACTGTCGGCAATATCTGAGCTTAAATATGCAACAGATGACTCTACAGCTAACGCACTCTGAGAAAAGCGAGACACGTTCTCGTGTTGCTCCCATTTCAGTCTGCACGCATTGGTTTCCCTTCAGCTGTCAGCTCTCGCAACACAAATTCAAAAGGTTGAACTTCTCTCCTCAGCTCAGAACACTTTTCTCTCGACCAACTGCTGAGCTGACAAAACTTTCCTTCTCTCAACAGTTGATGCCTCTCCGCTCCTCTGTCTCTCGCTCTCTCACGCACGCGCCCGCGCACACACACACACACACACACACACACACACACACACTTTCATAGCGTTTTGTCTCAGGAGCACAGCAAGAGCCTCTATGGAAAAAGCTCAGCTCCCATGACAATTCTGAAATACTTACATCCAAGCATAGCATCCAACCTGCTTCAAACAAAGCTGCTTTCTGAAGAGGTGTGCATAGGAGTTAAACTGGGTATAGTTCCTGACACTCTCCAGCAGAAGAGTTTCCAGTCAGGATACTAATTCAGCTGTTGCAATGATCGCCAGTAGAAACATGCACGCCCACGCGCACAAACGCAACCAGCGTTACTGTGAGAAACTGTAATGAAGCAAACATGCATTGACCAACAGCAAATTAGAGCTGACACAGTGGATGTCCCAGCCTCTGCTGTGCTGAATCAAAACACTCTCTGCTCTGTTTGCAGGAGGACGGCAAACCGATAACCATCTCTGCACAAAACCCAGTGAACAGACGTGGCGCTTTGAAAACATCTTATAGCATATATGATAAGAAAACTGAAATGACACGAACGTGTAGAAAACTCAATGACTTCTCCAGTGAGAAAGCTAGATATCCTAAAAACCAGCAAGGACTGTGTGTGTGGGTGTATTAGAAGAAAGAAATTAAGGAATCATGTTAAATGGCACTGATGGATCATCAGAGCATCAATGCTCTTTCCACATGGAAACAAATGCACACCCAGACACAGCAAAAACCGAGTAAAAAGGTCAAAAAGTAGGTCTTACTTTGAGTATTCTTCATTATCTCTGTCACATCGAGTGTCCTTGTGTTTCTCCCAGTCCTTGCCATGCTTACAAGTGGTGAGTAGAATAATATCTTCCCCATTGTGGATGTGATACAGAGCATTCCTCGTCTCCGACCCAATACCAGTCAGGTAGCGCTTCCCTTTGAAAACCAGCAAGTACTTCCTGGAAGGCGGCACGTCGTTGAGTGTCAAATAGCCTTTGCCCCCTCCCGTCTGGTGATGATCCTTAGAGAACAGGGGGATGGAAATATCAAAGTTGGGCCGGAAGTTGCCCACGTCCACGCTGGCCTTGGCCAACATGGCCTGGCCCACCTCGAAGCCCAGATCCTCTGTGTAGTCTGGCCAGGTGCCAGAGTACAGGTTGAAGATGAGGTGGTTCCTGCCGTCGTTCCAGGTCGGCAGGCTGTGGATGCGGGACCTCGCGCTCTGGACATACTGAGCCGATAGCTGGTCCCGGTCCAGGGTGTCCACCGCCAGAACGAACAGGCAAGCTCGCGACGGGTCCGTGGTGTGGAAGCGAGAGCCCTCGATGGAGGACAGGATCTTCTGGTAGCTCTCAGAAATCTCCTCCCCTCTCTGCGGTGGGTAGATGTAGACCCTGAAGCCCGAGTGGCAGCGGTCGAAGTCGAAGCAGGTCTCCATGCGGCAACGCCTGTTCTTGTACATGTTGTCCCGGATAGCCCGTCTCTCACGGGGTGAGGTGTGCTGGTGATGGAGCCGAGGGCTGTCCTCCTACACAGACAAACACTCACAGTTATGACACACCGTCATAAAGCAAGAAGACTTCTGTTAAACTGCTCCTCCCCAATACCGACTTGCAGGTTACCTACTCCTGGTCCATCAGAGCTCATAGGATCTCAAACCATCTTACTTGGTTGGAGACAATACCATAATTTTACTTGAACTACTTTTTTTGCTTGGTTTCATGGCTTACAGTCGAGAGAGAGAGACATGAGAGTGAGGGGACGATTAAGGTCCCAGACCAGATGGCTAACTGAGCCATCAGAATGATCTGGTTTTAATTATTTTGGGCATTTTCCCACTTGTATTTTATAATTTTTTCCTCTTTATTTGTTGTTCACATTTTTCATTTCTTGCTTAGTTTTATTTATCTTGTAAACCACTTTGTAACCCTGTTTTGATAATTGCTTATAAATAAAGGTTAGTATTAGTATAAGCTGAGGGTGGGCAATAGTGGACTGCAATTTTTTTTTTTTTTTTCTTTTTTAAATGCGCTGGTTTTCATCATCTACATCTATTGATTCCAAACTCGCATTGACATGAGTGATGACTCGGACTTGGGAGTGAGTATCCTATTGAGTATATGATATGTGTGATGGCTCATCTCGATTCTTTTGCCCATCCATGATTCATTCAAGCCCCGCCCCCTTTCCTGATTGGATTTGGATCATCTATTGGACTTAAGTTGGGTGCAACTATCATCTGCTTTTTCTTTAAAAATCCTGCTGCTTATTATCTCTTTTATTTATCTTCATTGATTCCACACTTGCCAAAAGATTAATAGTCTGACATAACTTGCTTTCAAGTGTTATTGTACGTGAATTTGTTACTGATATCCCAATATAATAAATTATAACAGCTTTAGACTGAATGTTTCATAAAACATTTACAGTCTTGCAAGGATAGAGGACCTTAAGTGCTGTTATAAGATGGGTTCTCGTTTCAATTTATTTCACTGATACAAGATTATATTCCTAAAAAAGTGCAAAACTCTGGCCGGTAACCAGGAAACATTAAAATATATTTGCAACCTCAAAGCCAATCCTAATATATATCGTGTGGCATCATTTTCCGATGCAGATAGATTCTGACCAAACTCTCCACTATAGAGCTACTTCGCTTGTCAGGATGCGTGGCTTTACAGTGCAGTCCTACAGGGCCAATGGATACTCTCTAAGGTGAAGTAATTGTCAAGATTTTGGTCACATTCAATCAGCATGATAGAAATAGATAGGAAAATAAGGTCTGGGTCGAAAATGGCCAAAGTTATGCTTTAAATTAAAGGTCAAGGTGATTTAAACCGGCATAAATCGCATCCATTAGTATCCATTTTCCAGTCAAACAACAGTCATACCTCCTGCTCTCCTCCCTCCAGGTAAGGCTCCAGCAGGTGGGTCGACTCTGGCCAGCGCCGGGGCTGTCTGGACGGGCCTCTCTGGAGCTGGGGCTGGGGCTGGGGCTGGGGCTGGGGCTGGGGCTGGGGCTGGGGCTGGTAGACCTCCTGGCTCTGGTGGTAGTACTGGTAATCCTGCTGGTGGTACTGGTGGTACTGGTACGGCTGCTGCTGAAACTCCCCGATTTGCAGTCCCCACAGGTAGACGAGGAAGAGAAGACCGGCCCCCACAGACACGAGCAGGTACCGCTTCTTGGCCTGCATGTGTGCTGTGGGGGGAGGAGGCGGTGGGTTTGGGGGGGCGGGGGGGAGGGGGGGGAGGGGGGGGAGGGGCGAGAAGAACAAACGAGGGAGGGAGGAGGAGAGGAATCGAGGGAAAGTGGGAGAGGGGATAGGAATGATGGAAGAGCAGAGGGGGGAAGGAAGTGGGAGGGAGGCGAAGAAAAAGGATGGAGGAAGATGAGAGAGAGGGTGGTGAGGCTGGGAATAGAGGAAGAAGAAGGAAGAGGAGGAGAAAGGGACGAGTAACGCTAGGAAAAAGGATAAGAGGAATTGGAAAAAGGGGAAGATGAGGAGAAAGTAGGAGGGAGGAAGAGGGGAAAAGGATGTAAAGGGAGGTGAGGAAGAGGATTGACAGAGAATAGGATAGAGGAGGAGGGAGAGAGGAGGGCAGAGGAAGAAGAGGAGAGAGGAGGAGGATGGAGGGGAAAGTGAGGCAAGGAAGAAGAAAAGAGAGGAGGAGTTGAGGAGGGGGAAAGGAGGAAGGGGGCGGTAAAGAGGAAGATAGAAGAAGAAGAGGAGTTGGGGCAGAGTGAGGATGGATGGAGACAAGCAGAGAGGAGGAAGAGTGGGAAAAGGAGTAAAAGGGAGGTCAAGAAGATGAGGGGAGAGGAAGAGTAGAAGAGGAAGGGACAGGAGGAATATGAACCAAGGGAAAAGGAGGGGTGGAAAAGAGAAAGGAGGAGGAACTAGGAACTAGGAAATGATGAGAAGAGGGAGGAGCAGGGAGGTGGCTGGAGGTCTACTTGACCCACAGGGCAGCCTCTCTATCCACAGCTCGGCATCTTGGGATTTGGAGTCACTGAACAAACAGAAGGAGAGGTTGTGCAATAATTTCACTTCCACACTTTAAATCATGAACGCATAGGGCTGTGAGGCTGAAGTTCAGCCACTATAATGTGATCCCATTATTTCCGCCCTCTGAGTAGACCAGCGTTATAGATTGTGCTTGTAAATGTGCAACTGATGGAAACAAAAGATATCTTGGGGGCATGTAGCCAATTTTCAGTTTCACGTCTCATGGTGACACTTCTAAAGGATGAGAAACAGCTTGTAACAGCAGTATTGGGGGTTAGCGATGCCACAAACACATGCCATCTAACAAGTAACAACTGTGTTATGGTATTGTGAGCTATTGTGTTAAAATGTAAAAAATAAAAAAATAAACCTTAAAAAAACCCAACAGTGTTAAATGAGCTAGGGTGGATGTACAGTTATATACAGCTAGATAGATAGATAGATAGTCTAACCTATCTGGAGTTACTAAAAAGACTTTTTGTTTATATTTTCCATGATTTGTTATTATAGCACTCGGATTCAGCAGCACAAATCACCACAAATGCACTCTTTATCATGATAAGAGATCAAGCACAATTACCAGTCTACCAGTCTATTATTTGTATTAAATGTTTTATGCTATGGAATCTTGGAAGAATAGCCCAATAGGGCTAAAAGAGATCCAAATAAACAAACAAAACCAGTAATGTTTGGAAGCCACATCAGGGTAAAAAGCTGATAGTTTGGTGACCTACCTCGAATAATTTATCACATTGAACAAATAATATCTGTCATTGCTCCACTTTGTCCACAGATTTTTTTGGTCTTATTTATATAACAAGTCTGGAAGTTTTGAGGGCTAATGACATTTAGCGCACGGACTTTGCTAGGCAAAATAGGTGCCGTTTTCTTATACGGCAAACTTAATTCAAAAATCTGTCAATTTAACGTTGCATTGCTTATAGGTGAACGTACATACGTGACCGAGCATGGCCTTTTACCTGTCGTTGGAGTCCACTGTTAAATTCGTTATACATATAACCAACCGAGCAGCACGTTATTTCAATAAACTGTCAACTTTTATGGAGTGCTCGCAGTGCGTCTTGTTGGAAGAAGACTGTGGGATTAAAAGTCGAGGTTTTATTGAAAAAAGTGTTTACTGGTGAAGTGGACTGAAAGCGTCGTTTACATTTTTGTAAAAACTACATTTTCTACCAGGTGTGTACCTTAACAAGCATTAAACTGCCAGATTTTAGAGTGGAGTTTGGTGTGACGTTCTCGCCGCACGAGACAGGACGCAGCGTATCGGGACCAGGACTTTTAGGGATTTAGTGAATTGACGCAAATCTCATAAATCATCCCAAATATGTTTTCTTCGCTCTTTAGTTATTAAAGGGAAATGCCGGCCAGGTACTGTAACCTACCTTTTTACAGCGAACACCTGTGGTCCCGCGAGGGGTTTGGGACGCCCGCCGCTCTCCCCTCCAGCCTGAGCACGGCTGCACAGCTCGGAAACACATTCTCCGGTAGTCCCCCTTCGAAACACAGCTACTCACTAATACGCGCAACTCTTCAGAACGGTATTTAAATCAGTTGCGCGCGGGTTTTGGCTGAAGTCTGCGTCCACAGGGAAGTCGAACAACGCGTGCCTGTCATCTTCTGCTGCGTCCCGATAACAAAGTTTCCCCGAGAAAAAAACAACAACAACAACACAAAGAGCGCTTTCCAGGTGTTTGAGACTCCTGTTGGGCGAAAACACAGCTACCGTTCAGAACCGTGAGTATCATCGGTGTCATTTACATACAGATACATCATTTTACCCGCCAAAGGACCCCTGAAACCCATCGACAAGTCTCCATCCAGTGTGAGTTGATGTATTAAAAGAGGCGCGCGCGTCTCATTGACTGGCATATCCTTCTCGAAACCCCCGGTAAAAGAAGAACCAAACTCCTCACTTTTCGGTATTTCATTTCCACATGTGTGCGTGTGTGTCACGGCTCAGGCGGGCGATGTGGGAAATGAGCAGAAATAAGCTCCCCGGTAACTTGAGATTTCGGTGCACCTGAACCGGGGATGCGCGCGACCGGTAAAATCCTAATAGGAGCGACAAGACGTTTCCGTGGCTTGCCGGGCAACAGTCCAATCACCGCGGGGTTATATTCAATCAGTCAAATGGGTATTATTCTTACGGGTTCCCATGGTAGTCCATCCCGACTACACTGGCTTCCCGCAGACCCGTCGCCCTCCCGTATCCCTCTTCCACCGGATTTGAGCTGCGCCACCAGGCAGCATCAGCAGCGCACATAACACCAGAGACCTGGCAGGCAGGGTTCAGTTAGGCAAGGCATGGGCACTCGTCATACCTTACCTAAGTGAGCCCAAAACGGATCTTGTCGTTTTTATCATTGTAATAGAAAATAAAAAATGGCAACAATTTATTTAGAAGTCATACTTTATATCAGGAGAACATTCAGGACCAATATTCCCTCTAATTTGTGTTTATTTTTGCCCCCACCTGTCCTGTCTTGTATTGACAGAACGTGCCACCAATTCCGTTACAAATCTGGCGATTTAGTGTTGCCTTGCTTACCGGCATACACACATTAATGGTAATTGACGATTTAAGACATTTTACGAAACATTGGGAGCTACTCTTCAATTCGGCATACATAAAATACACCAAGAGCAGCCTAATCGGTTCGCTTTGTAACCCCACAACCTTCGATCGAACTCCCACCGAAATGCACCTCGACTGGTAACGAGCAGTTTGATAAATATATAAATTGAAGTTGTATTTAAATAAGGTGAATTATATGTACGCCGAATGTACTAGTGGACACTATTGATTCGTAATATCGCTGAAGTTGTGTTCTATGTATGTTCGCTGATAAGCAAGGAAATCTCAATTTGACAGATTTTTGAATGGGGTTTGGCGTGATCGGTCTCTCCAGCGGCACGTTTAGATTTAAAAGTTGAAGTTGTGTTGAATAAAGTGCTGCTTAAATAAATTAAATTATATGAACACTATCAATTCGTAATAGCGAGTAAGTCGTGTTCCAGCAGCTATGGAGCTTTGCCAATTAAGCCGTTAATAATTAAGTTGACAGATTTCTGAATGGAGTTGAAAAACAGAACGGCACGTATCATAATAGCCTAATATCTCCTCAGCCATCATTTATTGCTCTATTTGTACCCATTTATATATAAGTGGGTTTGGACGTTTTGGTGGCAAATTATAGCCTACTACTTTCTTTTTTGGTATATTGGCTGAAGGTAACTGATTTAATGGCCACTGGTTTGCATGCTTTATGCAGTAGACACCACTTTCTTCTATTATTATTAGTACAATTTTAAAAAATAATCTAAATATCAAAAGAATATATTACAATGAAAAATAAGTCATTAACACACTAGGATACGAAGTCAAGCTGCAGATTTGGGCATCAGCCTTAACACATACAGGCACATCGTGTATCAGACATTGCCATCTTGTGGTGTGTTTTGCATCCTGTAAAAAAATGATCTTGGACAGAATTTCCATTGATGTGGGGGTTTGGATCAAATGATCAATTTACACACCTTCATTATATAATCTTCTATTTTCTAACTGCTGTCTGTTTAAGACACACATGCACTCACTCCTTTCAATGTAATTTCAACTTCAAGTGATGCATTTCATTTCATTTAAAGAGCAACCTATAAAAAAGTGCATATGTATGACCCACTGGAATGGCTTAAACATAAACCATTTTACAGGAAGCATAGCGGTCTAATTTCCTGTTCTCAAGACATTTTATTTCCCTTGTCATTTACTTTGAGAAGAGAATACTCATTTACATTCAGTTTATGCGTTAATGGCCTAACTCCTCAAAATGATGAAGATGCAGTAAAGCGTTGCCCCATCTTCACTGTATTGGAATGAACATTTTGCTAATGTAAAGTGTAAATATGGTACACACATTTCAATTAGATTTCTCTTTCCTGTGCTAAAATGCACATCCTCCGGTAATATGTGCATCCTTTGAAACAGGCAGTAGGGACGTCCTGCTGGCTCACCGGTACACCATGTAACCCAAATGTCCTGGGTTGGAATCTAACACTCTCCTAATCTGTCCTGTCTCTCTACTTTCGCCATCTGGTCTTCATGATAAACAAATCAGTTGCTTGAGCCTCATTCTCTCTCTTCTCAGTCTGGTCTCAGCTATTCTAATTGGAAAGTTGCGACTGACTTAAGTTTTCGCTGTAATTTTTGCAGGAATTGTAGTAATTAGCACACTCCTTAGTAAATACATCCCTGAAGGAGGAAAAGGAGAGCCACCCACCTTTAGCACATTGTTAGAAAAAAAAATCTAGTGCAGCTTTAAACAAGTCAAATGTCTCAATGGATTATGTAAAGAAAAAATATTTCTGTAATATGAAAATTGAGTGATTTATGCCCAGATAAGATCCAAGATTCTGATCCAAGATCCAAGTGTTTTGACCATATTGTTAACAGTATGTTAGGTTTCCTAAAATGTAAACCAAATGCTTCTTGCTGCAAAATTGTAGTGCTTGTTGGCACTAAAAAGGTCACTCCAAGTAAATGGAGCACAAAAGGGGGACCTGAAATAAACACATGGGACTGCTTCCTGAGAGTTGCAAGAAATAAAGAGGGTTCATACTTTTTTTCATCACAGTAAACAATGAGTGAATAAAAGACATACTATCTTGTAGAGTTTAAAATAAAATGTTTTACAGCATGATTTTCATAAGCGAGTAATGACACAGAAACTCTGACTGAGGAGACATATATATTTTTCCTGACAAAAATGCACCATCCTTCCAGAAAACTGTTGAAATTAATACATCCTTTGGTATCCACGTATGCATTTCTTTTGTTTTAGTGGAACAAAACCAAAAAAAGCTGAAAAAAATACAGACTCTTATTCCACATAGAACTACTGAAATGGACATTATTGGCACTTTTCAGAAGTTGTAAGAAATAATTGGATTTCCAGCAGGTCATTCTCCTTTAATTAGCAATTGATATCACCTGTGGTGAGTTACAGGTGCCTGCGATCTAATAATCCCTGATCCCTAATCCCTAAAATGTGACTACAGATTGGACAAAAGGATGTTAGCGACTGTATAAAAATGGAGAACAGGCAACACTGTGCATTTTGGTGTTTTTTTCCCTTCAGTGTCTTTTTTACTGTATTTGTGTATCTTATTTTTACACATTTGGAACCAAAGGCCATGTATGTTGGATTTGTTGTTCATCATTGGCAGCAATTTCATGTTGCTAATAAAGCTTTTACTGCAGCAATTGTGTCACTTACTATTTTTTTCTACTGTATATTCTTTAAAGTAAAGATGACTCATTCACTTTTAGACAGTATGTTGCCAAAAATGCACACATTCAACACTCAACCAAAACAGTGGTTTACAGTAAAAGGAAACTGAATCATAAAAAACAATGGATTTCATATTGTCTATTGTAGGCAGGTAGAACTGGAACATGAAAAGTAATGCAGTTTTTGTAATGCCATCAACTGTTAGTATTTTGAAAGTCATTGTGCTATGATTGTGCTATCCTCTTGGATAGAAAACATGCTAGTGTTCTGAAAGAATGATTTGATTTTGAGTCAGGTTTGCCCTGTTTTGATAGAGTTAGTGTATGTAGAGAGAGGTTTTTTGCAGCCCCGACCCCAGGGTTTCCCTATGTTTTTACCTCCCCTGTGTGTGTGTGTGTGTGTGTGTGTGTGTGTGTGTGTGTGTGTGTGGCGTGGGTGTGGCTCCCTCTCCTGGCCCTGCCTCTCCTCCACACCTGGCGCCTATCAAGCCATCAGCCCTGCAGCATTTATACCCCGGCTCTCCAACCACTCGTCGCCAGATTGTTCTGCCAACTACTGTGGTGGTCACTGTCGCGGCCGCTCTAGACTCACCATTAGAGCATATTCCTTTTTATGCCTCATGTCTCCTCGCTGTAACCCACCAGCCTGCCGGTTTCCCTCGCTCCTGCCTCACCTGCTTGCCCCATCTCCATCCAGTCCAGCCTCTGCACCCCCCACCTTCCCATCACGTGCTCCTCCATTAAATCCTCTTTTTTTCTACTCCTTTGTTGTGGTCTGCATTTTGGTTCCAGATACAACCATAACCCTGACAGCTGGACACTCATGATTGCCTAACAACGCGCTGAACCGTGACTGTATCCTTGATACAGCCTGCATCATTATATATTTTTTATTTTCTATTAACGTTACACTTTGTCTCATAGTGTAGGAAGCATAAGCATAAGTTGCCACAGCAACTTAGCTTGAACTATGCTGAGCTTGCTTTGTGGAACCAAATAAACCCGAAATGAGCCAGACTTAGTGAAATAAGCCTGGCTAAGGTGGTAAGCTTGCTTTGTGGAACGCCCCTCTGATCTAAATCCCATTGTACACATGTGGAGAGATCTAAAAACAGAAGTTGGTAGGAGGTGCAATTTGCAAAAGAGGAGTGGGCCAAACTGCCAGTGGAGAGGTGGAGGAATCTCAATAATGGCCATAGAAAGCACTTGATTGCAGTTATTTTCTCCAAAGGCTGTGCTACTAAATATTAAATCTAGGGTGTCAATAATTTTGTCAATACAATTTCTGTTTATTTTATGACAAAGTATATGTTAAGTTATTGATGAAAAACAAAGTTTCTGTATTAACAGCAAAATAAAGAATTGTTACTTTTGTCAATTTCAACTTTTTGTTTTTTTGAAAATGTGTAACGGTGCCAATATTTTCAACCACAACTGTAGATGTTTTAATATGCCTTATTTGATAAGAGGATGATTTTGATTATTTGTCAGTTTGGCTCCAAGAAGACCTAATATTAGCTGAGATAGCTCTTCAAGGATATTCCTGGGAGGGAGTCTAACCTGTATTGGCTGCCAAAAACAGGTAATGAGGTACATAATCATGCATACTGAAACCTATCCTCTTTGAGATGGGGTGGGAGGTATTGCTAGTACCACGTCATCTAAGCAGAAGCCCTTATATTAGAGAACCATTTCATATCAGAGCAGTGGCTCTTAATCCAGTCCTCAAGGACCCCCTGTCCTGGATGAAAATGTGAAGCCTCTAATTGGTTCAGGTGTGCCTGAGTAGAGCTGGAGCTAAAACCTCCAGGACAGGGGGTCCTTGAGGACTGGATTGAGAACTACTGAACCCTTTATGAGCATTTATTTTGAAAAAAGAATCACATGGACATGAATGATCCATTCAACTTTATTTTCCAGCAGTGTTTGACAGTTGCATACAAAATCATCAACAATCTGTGCAACTCATATCTTAAATTAAGGTGCTTCATGCAGCTGGGTACTGATTTCCTCTGGGGGGAGGGGTTAAGAAAGTTGATGTTCTGAGTTTTAAGTCTTAGTACAAAGGTCGTGGGGGGACACAAAAAAAGTTTGAATAGTCTTTGAAGGCGATCAGCCACCCTAGAAGAGATTCCTGTGTTTGAGAAAAATGATTTGATTCAGTCTAAATCTTTGTTCGGTATGCTATGTGAAGGGAGTCATCTAAATGCTAACGATGTTGACTGAGTCAAATTGTAGGCTAGGAGCACATGTTATACTGACTTTTTCACACACAAACACACACACACACACACACACACCCCGACGTAATTGCAAGTAGAAAATCAATGACTGTCCTCGGTTGCTGTTATTTGTTTCATCTAATGACACAGCCTAACAACTCATGATGTAACACACACACACACATGCACGCACACACACAAAAGCCAGCTGGGTCAACATTTACCACAGACCAGTATTGTTCAGTTCAGATGCGCAAGCTAAGGATTTGAGGCTGCAATGCAATTTTCAGCAATCCCCATTTTCAGACCATCTGGTGCTATTCAAAACACAGAAATGAGGCCGCTTTGCTGCAATTATTATCCATATGAGAATCATAACTAACAAAATGAACAGTTATAAATCCACTCCATCGAGGAAGATAAAGAGCAGGTCAAAAGACAGATGGTGGTTCACCACTACTCATTCGTGGATTCATGTTCATAGTGTGATATGTGAGGAAAAACAAAGAGCACCTCTTCCTCACGTGACTGAGAATGTCAATACAGGATGTGATCAGCAAGAACAGTCCGTCGACAACTACATCGAGAGGGATATAATAGTAGGGTTGCAGTGCATAAACCCCTCATTACAAAGACCAATGCACATTTGAGAGTGTGGTGCAAAAACCATCGGCACTGGTCTACAGAGATGTGGGGAAGTGATGTGGTCAGATGAGTCATCCATATTCTCCACAAGTGGGCGAGTGCATGTGTGACATACACCAAGAGAACGGTACGCGCCTGAATGCTTGGGTGGCTCTGTTATGCTGTGGGGGGCATTTTCCCCCTAGAGGGAAGTGTCACTGAGTTTTCACCTTGATGAAACTTATCTATCCTGATAGGAGTGGTCTCTTCCAGGATAACAACGCCCCCATCCGTGGGGCACGAGGGGTCACTGAATGGTTCGATATATGACAATGATGTGAATCATATGCTATGGCCTTCGCACCAGATCTCAACCCAATTGAACACCTATGGGAGATCTTGGACCCACGTGTTAGACAACGCTCTCCACCACCATCATCAAAACACCAAATGAAGGAATACCTTTTGGAAGAATGGCGTTCCATCCCTCCAGTAGAGTTCCAGAGACTTGTAGAATCGATGCCAAGGTGCATTGAAGCTGTTCTGGCGGCTTGTGATAGTAGGCTCCATGCTAACCCTTTAGCCTACACTATGTTGAGTGATAATGGGCCCCATGATAACACTTTAGCATACACTATGTTGAGTGATAATGGGCTCCATGCTAACCCTTTAGCATACACTATGTTGAGTGATAGTAGGCCACTAGCATTATCGCAGAAGTGAGAAAAGCTCAAAAGCTAAATTGTAAGGTAGCTTAAATGATATGTGGCTAATTCTGGCAGTTTTGTGAGAGTGGTAACATCTAAACAAAATATTCTAATAAAAAAAACAATACTTTTTTTTGAATTACCAGGAAGTACTTTCCTGTTTCCACAGGAAAGGAGGATGTTAGGCAATGAGAGACGTGTGATGTGTTCAGCTAAAAATCACTGCACAGTGGATGACTACATGGTTGCTCACATAAAATATCCTTGTTTTTCTTCAACTAAAGACTTTTGTACGGGCTCACAATACACTAACTTTAATAGTAGCAAATTGTTTATGAACTGAAAATGGCTTGAAATACAGACATGACAACTTGATAGTAATGGCCCATTTACACACTCCACTGTTAACACTCTATTGTGTTAATGGCTTTCACTTTTCAGATGTCCAATAGTCATGGATACACAGAGGGAGAGAATGCATGATTACATCCTGTGAACCAGTCCAACACCCAGGAGACAGCACTAAAACAACACTTGATTCTACAGTAGCACCGAGCGCTGTAACAAGGGACCGCAAAATGGACACTCACGTGAAGCTTGTGAACTGTAAACTCCCAGCCAAGATCGCAAGTGGAAAAAGCATCTCTTCCTGTTTGCGCCTCACATTTTTACATCTTCAGCCGATGTGGTGCAGTGTCCACTGATTTATTTCAACATTTTTCTTATCTGTTTGTTATCTGACCTTTGCAAACAGATAAAGGACAAGCAAAGTTTTCTGTCACTGCTTCTCTGTTGCCTCCCTTGACTCCTTTACAGATGAGGTAAGGTAATAAAAATAGATAATACATTGATACATTGATAATAACTGTGCCTTAAATGTCACTTAGATATAAAAGCAATGCAAAATGTAGGAGAACAGCTTCAGCCCACTAAATATTTTAGTAGTCTCTGGCTAATTTAAATAACTTAAAAGCCTTATTAATGCCAAAGAAAAAAGGAACAAAATATCAGCACGGCAAATATTCTTTGGACATGGATAACACTGTTTTTTTTTAATAAAGAACATAAATAAAAGCAAACACCATGCAATCAAACACCACACAACATACAGGGACAAACATTATGAAAAGCAAGGATATTATTAATTTAATATAAAATCATAGAGGAGAAACAAATCTCTTACCAAGTTCAAAATGAATATGTGGGGTATTTAAAACGAACCAGTGCTGTGATCTTGTATCATCATTTCTGGTAATAGAGCCTTATAGATAAATATAACGCAGTGCATTTCCCTTGACGTTGGTAGAGAAGACCAAAATTTTTATATAAATCATAATGGTGAGTCCAGGATTTATCTCCTGTCATAAAAGGCACTGTGGTAAATTACATCCAGTGGCTTCAAAGTAGAAGGGGCAACATACAAACACAAAATAAATATCTCCATGATCAAATAGAAAACATCACTGTGGATTGTACAATGGGTTTTTCAAAAGCATTTTTTATCATTTAAATCAGGAAGGCTACCTCCTTCATTGATAATTCTGTCAGCTGGAGCCAAACACGCCCCCAGCTCTGCACTGTCCAACCACCCTAGCCCACGTTCCTTTCTCCTCCCCTTTCACCCTCTCCAGAAACCAATCACTAACCATTCCCACTATTTGTATCCCCTCAGTTACTTCCGTGTTTCTGTCATTTCAGCTGCCTAAACCGCACCAGTCTGACGCACCACCGCCTCCCCCACCACCACCAGCATCACGCTCCATCAGATATCCAGAAGGGTTAGATCTTCAGCCCGGGGGGTTCTCCTGTCTCCTATCTGCCCCTGGGAGCTTCACCCTATCGCTGGATACCTCTTGGAGTCTACGCCAAACCTATGCTCCTGCACATTTTCTCATGATGTTAATGAATTTTTATAATTGTAATCTTAGCCTCTCGTGATTGAACTCAGTTTATGAGTGACTGATACTCTCTTATCTATCCTTCGTTTACAAGACATTGGTCAGCGCTCTCAGTTTCAGAGTCACAAGGAGCTGCGAGGTGAATGCATCAGGCTGCAGCGCTCCACTGCATCTGCAGTGTAAATTGATTTCTCGTGTCACCATCACTCACTGACAGCGGGGGGGAAGAGGGGGAACGCCGCGTAGGAGAGCTCCCAACAAACATATTTGGGTCAATCGATAAGGTGGGAGAGCTGCTAGGATGAAGAGAAGCGGGAATCTTTCCGGACCTCCTGCCTCCTGTGCTCCCTCTTTCCTTCCCTGCCTCCCTTCTTTACTTTTTTCTCACCTCGAGAGTAGTGACCTTTTTGACCAAACTGGGAAATGTCAGAGGATGCTAGTAACACCAGGACAGGACACCGGGTTAAGATGGGCTGTTGCTATGGAGACGGCATCATAACCTGAGTTCAGTGAGACTTTTCTAGTCCTGGCAGGTCTCATTCAACCCCTACACCCGTGTGTGTGTGTGCGTGTGTGTGCGTGTGTGTGCGTGTGTGTGCTTGTGTGTGCTTGTGTAGCACCTGTAAAAATATATTTTTACAATCCCTTCAATGTAATGTTTTGTTTAATAATATACTGTGGCATGTAGTTATTTTGGTCAGTTCAAGGTTTATTGCACCTGCCAGTAGGTGGCGGAGTGAGAGATTTGTAGTACATTTACTGGAAGACATAGAAGAAGGCGAGTGAGAGTGGTTGGTCTGCGCCGATAGTGGGGAATGGTAGGTGTCCGGTACTACCATATAGCCAACTTGTATGTTTTACCAAATCTTGCCGCAAAGTAATAAAGGAACGTTTTCTACACCACTAATGCAGTCGCTGTGTAAATGGTGTAACATATGCGCTCTGGTAAACGCATACAGCGAGACCTACCTCAATGCAATGGCGATAATTCTTATTGCTCTAAAAACCTCAGAAATAAAAGTCCTTTCCACCTTTCCACACACTTAACGACTTTTAGCCTGGTTCTAGCCACAATTTGGAATCTCAGCTGATTTTCAAGATCAGACCAACGTGATTTTGTAGTGTGTGAGGGTTCGGGACTTTCATCTCTTGGGACCATTGCTATAATTTCTAACATGTTGGTATTTTTTAGAACATTCAACGACCTCCTGGAGTAGCTGAAGACTTCAAGATTTTTGAAAGGTCGATGAGTTCTGAGTTCTTGAGTATTGTCGGGATAAGACAGCAGCCATTGAAGAATACTAATTCCAGGTCTTCAGTTGACCTCTTTCATTTCTCTGCTTTATGTACTGTACAAAGCATAACATTGGTCTCCTCTGATATTGGAGGAAAGGGATACACTGGCATTTAGTCATCCCAGTGGCAAACTGCCTCGAAACATGTCAGGTCCCAGAGCTGAGATATTGGGTGTAAACTGGGAGATACTGGATGTGTCACCTGGGATGTATTTCTCCCTATTTCTCTTAAATAAAAAAACTAACCATATTTCTGATCAGGGGAAGTGAATAAGCAATGCTTTCCCCTTCTTAAAAATAGCACAAACTGAATACCAGACATGTAAAAACTCCCACTCACAAATGCAAGAAAAAACAAGATTTCTCAATGCAAAGTTTCCCTTTTATTGTAACATGGCCAATAAAGTGGCATGTTAAAAGTAAATATTGCATCTTCTCATTGGTTGAGTTAAACCTCAATGGACGGAGCCAAAGAACCATAGATTTTCCGGCTAAGTAACGTTAGACTGAAGTCCATTGAAAAAGGCAAAGAGTAAAAGAGGAGGATTATTATGAAGCCTGGTGGTCTTGCTGCTAGCTGAAGCAAGTTAGCCTAGCCGACCCTCCTAGTTCAAACTGGCCATACTAGCTTATAGCTATCACAGTTAGCTAGCCTGTAGTCCTGATACAGGACCCTTTGGGAGTCTTTCATCATATGGGCTGTTTACCTCTCCCAGAGGGTCCTGTCCTGCTCCATTGACATTTTACTGCACAGAATTTCACTTACCTAAACAGATGTCCATCATCCTTCACGTGTCTACTTTCACCGCATTCGCCCAAGATGGCTGACTCTTCTTCGGCAGTTTGCGTCCGCGCAATAAGCAGCGTACATATTGCACAGATGCAAAGTGCCAAAGAAGAGTTCGAGGCGTCTGTCAGCCATCTTGGATTTCATTACAGTGGACATTTTGGAGTATACCTGTCTTTAACAAAGTATAAAAGGACATCTGTTTAGGTAAGTGAAATTCTACGTATTGGTTTCCTTATTGGGCTGGCTTTTCTTGTGGTAATAAGTCAATGGAGCAGGACAGGACCCTATAGGAGAGGTAAACAGCCCATATGATGAGACTCCCAAAGGGTCCTGTATCAGGGCTAGCTAGCCTGCTGACCTTGCTGCTGCCATGGTCAAGAATGAATGAAACAATATGTATTGCCGTTTACGGTTTTATTAATACCAGACCAGAGTTGTCATTCAAGTGTGCCATTTAGCTAACTTCCACTCTGTGGTTCTTTGGTGATTCTTTCCCAGTGAGGTTTGGCTACAGCCCGCCTTCATCATCACCAGCTCTCCAGCCTGCTTGTTAACCTCCCTGTGTGAGGGACTATTTTAGTTGATTCTTTCAATTAGACAGAATCCTAGTTGACCACTGGCCAAAGGTGACATGTAATAAGGAGAAGAGATGATGTCCCCCTGTGGTGCTTCATGTGAGCATCTTCTCTCCCACTGTGTCATCTCATTTGAACATGGTGCTCAGCGCTGTAGAGAACATATAACTCATATAACCAATACAAGGAAGAAAAAAAAGAAATACAATCCATTAAAATGCTCAGCAGGGGTGTATGAGATTATTGTATGTCTGTGTGTGTGACTGCATTGTCCTTTCTCTGTCACATTTTTTCTGTCTCTTTTGCTTTGTGTTTTAGCTTTTCTTTCTTCCTGTCCGTCCGTCCAGTGGTCAATATGCATTTCAGCTCCACCCAACCAATGACAGGTTTGTATGCTTGCGTGTGCACACAGAGATGGGCTGCATATCCAACCCATGCCACATAAGGACAATATTGGGAGATGAGATTAATTCTCTATAACAGGCGGATTAGAGAGGGAACTGAGTGTGTGTGTGTGTGTGTTCATGTGTGTGTGAGAGAGAGAGAGAGAGAGAGAGAGAGAGAGAGAGAGAGAGAGAGAGAGAGAGAGAGAGAGAGAGAGAGAGAGAGAGAGAGAGAGAGAGAGAGAGAGAGAGAGAGAGAGAGAGAGAGAGAGAGAGAGAGAGAGAGAGAGAGAGAGAGAGAGAGAGAGAGAGAGAGAGAGAGAGAGAGAGAGAGAGAGAGAGAGAGAGAGAGAGACACACACAGAGAGAGAGAGAGAGAGAGAGAGAGAGAGAGAGACACACAGAGACACAGAGACACAGAGAGAGAGAGACACAGAGACACAGACACGATCTTCTGTTCTAAACACCCAGGGTGGCTCCCAAAGCTTTTCCACTCCTTGTCCTTCCAGTAAGTAACTTGGAAGAGGTTTATATAACAAGTGATATGATATGTCATACTCACACGTATGAGCTGGTGCTTCCCCCAGCCATGTTTTTTTAAAGTATTGTCACGTCAAATTATGGGCATGGTCACAGTGAGGTCACCTCCACACTTGTGGAGCTGCTGCCAAAGAAGACTTTAGTGGCACCTTCTCTCAGCTTCTGTCACAAACCCTCTGGCACATAGTAAGTGATGCGTTTTGCTGCAGCTGCAGCAGTGGTTTGTTTGGAATAAATAAAAGTTGGCGTGAGCAAGCCACCGTGGCTGAACAAGACATCACAGTACTGGACACGATTACTTGATTACTCCTACACACAGGTTCGAACCATTCAAATATCTATTTTTGTGCATTACGTCCATAAGAGGTCAAACCAATACAATGAGAGACATAACTACTACTATAGGTATATTTATTTCAACATAAACATGTCTTTTAAAAGATCTACATACCTACACATTACAAAATAAACTAATAAAATAATGTCCTATACCGTAAAACCTCATTTAAAGACTGTCGATCGATCGGACATTTTTCTGTGACCATTTTGTATCCCTCAGAACAAGCATTTGGGGGGGGACACAAAATGGTACGGGTGAAATATCTGCCAAATTTGTACAAACTAAGTACAAACTAACAAATCACCTACACACTACTTCCTCATAAATACTTTCAGCGTTAATGCGACGTGACGGAAACTGGAAAGTCGAGTTAAAATGAAGTGGCCATCTTGAGACGTCAGCGTTTCAATTATCTGTAGCACCCTACGATACACACTGCCATTCTGTCGACTTCAATGTTTCAAAAGGCTGCACACACCACGCATCACTGGCCGCACAACACACACACAAATTTAGATTTATAGCATAGGCTATGCCTCGGTGACTAACCGGTGTAAACACGCTCATGTGAAGCCAAAGACATTCTCATACATTTTCAAATACTGGCAAGAGGGAATCATTGAGTGTGTAATCCATTTGAAGTGCAAACAGGCATTCCAGGTAAGCATGCTGATGTTGACCATAATGCATGATCATCCTAATCAACATGAAGGCTGGATCCACTTTCTACTTTTATTTCCCATTTTTGGTATCTGTATCTTTTTATACTGTATATATTTTACATTTATTTTTTCTGTCACAACATGTTTCATGTGTTTTTCATACTTTTCATTCATATATTCCTACCTAACATCTTCTATTGCTGTAATTGCTGGTTTTGTTATGTTTAATACCTCCCATTTGCTCTATTCTCATTTATATTACAGTACTGTGCAAAAGTCTTAGGCACGTATAAAACAAATCCGTACAGCGAAGATGCTGTGATGCCGCCCCATCAGATCTGGATTTTCCACCAAAATGAACTTTCATATATTGTGTATACTCTGCTTGCCCAAACTCGGCATCTATTGCACGCCCAACCGTCCTGGTAGGGGGATCCCTCTCTGAGTAGCCCCTCCCAAGGTTTCTCCCAATTTTCCAATAAGGTTTTTGTGGGAGTTTTTCCTTGTCCTCTGTGAGGGTCTAAGGCTGGGGGATGTCGTGTACTAATCATTTATTATTTTCACATGTTGGGCACTGTGAAGCCCTTAGAGACTGTAACGGTGATTAAGGGCTATAGAAATAAATGTGATTTGATTTGATTTCAGAAATAATGAAATTAAAAGTTCCTAAATATAAAAAAAAAAAGAGCAGTAATGTAAAGAAAAAACAAAGAATAAATAAAAAATCTAGGGCCAAATTCATATTAACAAAACTAGGGTGCCTAGTGTAACAATAGGATTGTTTATTTAAGTACTGTTGTACTTGGGACAGATTTGTATGTAACGCAAGGCGCGCAGAGTTCAGAGACGTTAGTGCTACAGTGACTTTACTATAATAAAGTACAAGTAAGCAAGACTGCTTTAATCATCCATTATGTATAGTCAGGACACAGGTAGAACATAATGAAACATGGTGGCAGCGGAATACAAGTCGAAAATAGTCAAAACTGTAGCTAGCGAGAAAGAAAGTGAATATTTAGCTAGCTAGTTAGCTAACGTAGTAGCAGGCTAACGTGAGCCTGAGAAAAGACAGCTAACGTTAGCTAACTGCGATGGAAGGGCTAAAACCCCCTGGAACTCTGATTTTGGACTCCAACAACTTGGCGAAGTCATGGAAAAGTTAGAAGGAGGAGTTCACATTGTACATAGACCATACCATGCCAGAAGAGACCACGAAAGTCAAGCTGTTCAACTATCTCATCGGAGAGAAGGGCAGAGAACTATACACAACTCTGGCGAGTGGCAACCGCTCGGCGAAGACAACAGTGAGTGCAATGATCAATCGGTTTGACAACTACTGCAATCCAAGGGTAAATGAAACGGTGGAAAGATATAGATTCTTTACGAGGAACCAAGGATTGGATGAAAACGTGGACAGCTATGTAACGGACTTGAGAATGCTTGCTAGTAGATTACTGCTAGTAGAACTGTAGATTACTATTTGGGGACATTAGAGATTCACTGATGAGAGATCGAATTGTGTGTGGCACAAATAGCTCAGCATTGAGGGAGAGATTACTCAGGGAGGAGAAGCTGACTCTGGATAACTGCCTGCACATATGTAGAGCTACGGAGCTTTCAAAGGAAAACAGCAGGACACTCCAAGGACAGACAGTGGAGGAGGTACATGCACTGAAACAGGCAGAAGAGAGACAAAAAGACAGCGAGATTGACTGCAAATTTTGTGGTAGAACACATGAGAGGAACAAGAAAAAATGCCCAGCTTTTGGAAAAAAGTGTGGGAAAGAAAATCACTTTGCATCTAAGTGCAAATCTAAACAAGAGAGCAGCTGGAAAACTAAGAAAGTGCATGCAGTCGCAGAGCAGCACAGTGACAGTGACTCTTATGAGGAAGTCAGCTGCATAACAGAAGTAAATAGAAAGGATGAAAATGTAAACCAGGTGAAAGACAGCCACAGTCAGGGCCAGCAGCTCTTTGCAGGAATGATGATAGGAAAAACGTTAGTTAACTTCCAGATAGACTGTGGGGCCACCTGTAATATCATCCCCATACATCTACTAAACCCAGACACACAGCTAGAGCACACTGAGAAAGTGCTAGTGATGTATAATAAGACTAGGTTGTCTCCCCTGGGTACATGTAAGGTTAAGGTCAGAAATCCCAGAAACAACAAGCTGTACAGACTAGAGTTTCAAGTGGTGGACCAGAGTAGCAGAATCCCTTTACTGGGCAGAAAAGCCAGCGAGGCAATGAAGTTGATAAAAGTACAGTACGAGAACATCCTGGCTATAGATAGCATAGTGAAGAAAGGAGAGCCAGGCCCAGTGACAAAGGGAGAAAGTGACGAACACATGACCATGGACAAAATAAATGCAGAGTTTAAAGATGTGTTCACCGGAGATGGCTGCATGGAGGGTGAATATAGAATAGAGATAGATGACAGAGTGCCGCCAGTGTAACTGCCCAAGCGCAGAGTGCCGATAGCTATGATGACACCTCTACAAGAAGAACTCAAAGATCTGGAGAGAAGAGGGATAATCACACCAGTTGAACGGAGCACCGACTGGATCAGTAGCATGGTCTCGGTGAGAAAACCAAATGGGAAGCTGAGGATCTGCATAGACCCAAAACCTCTGAATTGGGCACTGAAGAGAAGTCACTATCCACTCCCCACTATAGATGACATTCTGCCGGAGATGTCCAAAGCAAAAGTATTCACAGTCTGCGACGTGAAGCAAGGCTTCTGGCACGTCAAGCTAGAAGAAGAGTCAAGCTACCTCACCACATTCCCCACCCCATTTGGCAGCTTCCGTTGGCTAAGGATGCCGATGCCGATGGGAATAAGCCCAGCACCGGAAGTGTTTCAAAGAAAGCTCATGCAGGCCCTGGAGGGCCTACCGGGAGTCCACATCATAGCAGATGATGTGTTAATCACGGGGGAAGGAGCGACGCAAGAGAAAGCAGATAGGGACCACGACGAGAAACTCAGACGCTTTCTAATCAGGTGCAGAGAGCGCAACATCAAGCTGAATGTGGACAAGTTCAAGCTGCGACAAAAAGAGGTACCCTACATAGGTCATCTGCTCACGGCTGAGGGACTGAGGATTGACCCTGAGAAAGTACGTGCAATCAGAGAGATGCCGAGGCCAACAGACGCAAAAGGCGTACAGAGACTGGTTGGAATGGTCAACTACCTGTCTAAGTTCTATGACCACCTGTCTGATGACTGTGAGATTTTGAGACTCACACGCAAGGAGAACATGTGGGAATGGACAGACGTCCAAGAGGAGGCGTTTCAAAGGCTTAAGAAGAAAATAGCCAAAGCACCAGTCCTACAGTACTACAGCGAGGAAGAGGAGTTGACGCTGCAGTGTGATGCATCAGACACGGGACTGGGGGCCGCCCTGATACAGAAAGGTAAACCTGTAGCCTTTGGAAGTAGGGCACTCACACCAACTGAAAAGGGCTATGCCCAAATTGAGAAAGAATGCTTAGCCATAGTATTTGGGATGGAAAAGTTTCATCAATATACATATGGTAGACAGGTGACCATACAAAGTGACCACAAACCTCTAGAGAATATACATAGAAAACCACTGCTGAGTGCACCAAAGAGACTGCAGAGGATGCTACTCAGGCTGCAACAGTATGATATCAGAGTGACCTATGTACCAGGGAGGGATATGTTGCTCGCAGACACGCTGAGTAGAGCATACTTACAAGAGAGCACGAGAGGAGACAGTGAGACAGAGGTAGAGAGTGTAAACATGGTTAGCTACTTACTAATCTCAGCAGAGAGGCTGAGTGCCATCAGATTGGCAACAAAAGAGGACACAAAGTTGCAGAGTGTGGCAAATAGAATACTGTCAGGGTGGCCGAAGAGAAAAAAGGACTTACCACAGGACATCAGACACTACCACTCGTTCCAGGAGGAACTGAGTTTCCAGGACGGCATAGTATTCCGAGGAGAAAGAGCCGTGATACCTGACGCACTCAGGGTTGACATCACTCACAGGATCCACTCCTCTCATCTGGGAGTAGAAGGATGTCTGAGGCGAGCGAGGGAGTGTGTTTACTGGCTCGGGATGAATGAAGAGATTAAGACTTTCATCTCCAAATGTGACGTATGCAGGGCAGTGGACCCACAGCAACAAAGAGAGACACTACACCCACATGACATGGCCAGCAGACCCTGGGCCAAGGTAGGGACAGACCTTTTCTCCTTCCACAACAAAGATTATCTGATAACTGTAGATTACTATTCGAACTTTTGGGAGGTTGACTATCTAACTGACACTAAGAGCAACACAGTAATCAAAAAACTCAAAGCCCACTTTGCCAGACAGGGGATACCTGATGTTGTTATCTCTGATAACGGACCCCAGTATGCATCCCAAGAGTTTCAGCAGTTCAGCCGGAAGTGGGGCTTTGAACACAGGACATCCTCGCCGGGATACCCACAGAGTAACGGGAAGGCGGAGTCAGCGGTAAAGACAGCCAAGCGCCTGATGCTGAAGGCTGCAGCGGCTAGAGAGGATCCATACTTGGCCATGCTGGATCATCGGAACACACTGAGCCAGGGCCTCAACACAAGCCCGGCACAGAGACTCCTAAGCAGGAGGACCAGAACCCTTCTCCCTACAAAGCACACTCTGCTGGAGCCAGAGGTAACAAACAATGAACAGAGACTGAAACACAACAGACAGAGACAGGAAAAGTATTACAACCGCTCAGCAAAGGACATGGACACACTGAAAAGAGGGGACAGTGTGAGAGTCCAGCCCAGTGACACCCACAAGGCCTGGAGAGCAGCAAAGGTCATCAAACCTGTGAGCCACAGATCGTATGAAGTGGAGTTGGAGACAGGTGGTGTTCTGAGAAGAAATCGTCGCCACCTCAGACACAATCACACCGCCGCAAACACGCCCACACCAACGGTGACTGAGAAGGCCGCACCATCAGATGGCCCAGCAGGAAACCAAGGCATGATCACTACCAGGTCGGGTCGACAAGTTGTCCGACCTCACTACCTGAGGGACTATACTCAGTGATTAGAGTATGGACTTTGAAAAAAAAAAAGGGGAAAATGTAATGTTTTGAAACTGATGTTTGGAACTGTTGATTGATGTTCACAAATGTAATTCTTCAGTTAGACACAGTTCATGTTGAATGTGATTATTGTTTATTTTGAAGTTGCTGCAAGCAAGGAAAACATGTTACAAATACTTGTTAAAGTATAATACTTATGTTCAGAAAAAGGGACTAACTTCAAAAAAGAAAAAGAAAGATGTAACAATAGGATTGTTTATTTAAGTACTGTTGTACTTGGGACAGATTTGTATGTAACGCAAGGCGCGCAGAGTTCAGAGATGTTAGTGCTACAGTGACTTTACTATAATAAAGTACAAGTAAGCAAGACTGCTTTAATCGTCCATTATGTATAGTCAGGACACAGGTAGAACATAATGAAACACCTAGGACTTTTGCACAGTACTGTATATGTTTCCTGTTTGTATCCTACTATTTGCCCACGGGATCATTACAGTTTAATTTCATCTTATCCAGGCTATCTGTAGCTTTACTGTACACCGATCAGCCATAACATTAAAACCACCTGCCTAATATTGTGTAGTTCCCCCTAGTGCCGTCAAAACAGCTCTGACCCGTCGAGGCATGGACTCCACAAGACCTCTGAAGTGTCCTGTGTTATCTGGCATCAAGACGTTAGCAGCAGATCCTTTAAGTCCTGTAAGCTGGATCGGACTTATTTTTCCAGCACATCCCACAGATGCTCGATTGGATTGAGATCTGGGGAATTTGGAGGCCAAGTCAACACCTTGAACTCTTTGTCATGTTCCTCAAACCATTCCTGAACAATTTTTGCAGTGTGGCAGGGCACATTATCCTGCTGAAAGAGGCCACCGCCATCAGGGAATACCGTTGCCATGAAGGGGTGTGTCACAGGGAACCCCCCTGCCCTAAAGTAAGGCAATGCGACACGCACAACAACAAGACAGTATACTGGGCATAAGAACATTATTTAAATTGTTGTTTAAATTGTTTGTCACCTCTCCTCTCTGCTACACTTGTCTCTTCCTCTGCCATAGACCGGGAACTGCCGAATCCTGTGGTGAATTGGTCGTGCGGTATCGGTAAGTGTGTGGCAATGTAACTGTTGAGTATTTTCAGATTGTTCTGCTGATCTAATAATTGACCAGGGGGAAATAGATGTCGGCGTTGGGAAAGGTAGACTTCGCCTGCTTCCACAAAGCCTTGATTTGTTTCAGGGAAGTCTGCTTTGGGTCTTGGGCCCTGTTGTTAATACCCACCGAGAGGACTAGGATCTTAACATCCGGGTGCACTCTAGTCTTCTCACAGACTTTTATGAAATGATAGAAGTTGTCACCCGGATAGCTGTCGACCTGGATGTTGGTCTGGGTGTAGAGTGGTAACCTGTTCAAGTTGGAATCCCCCGGGATGGAACGTGGCTGGGGCGCCAAACAAGCCGAACGGAAGCGTCACAAATTGGTACAAACCGTACGGAGTAGAGAAAGCCGTTTTTTCCCTGGACTCTGGAGACAAGGGAATCTGCCAGTAGCCCTTGGTTAGATCCAGCGTCGTAAAAAAGCGAGCGTTGCCTAACCGATCTAGCAGCTCGTCGACCCGGGGCATTGGGTAGGCGTCGAATTTTGACACGTCGTTCACCCTGCGGTAGTCCACACAGAACCGGATCGACCCATCGGACTTGCGGACCAGCACGATGGGGCTACACCAGTTGCTGTGGGACTCTTCTATTACCCCCATCTCCAGCATGGCCTTCAATTCTGCCTGCACGATTTTACGTTTATGCTCGGGCAGCCGATACGGCCGGGTACGTGTTTTTACTCCGGGGGTGGTGTCTGGTCCGGACCGTGGTCCGAGGCACCTTTCACACCTGCTATTTTGGTTCGGACCAAACTGAGAAGTCTGAGGTCCGGACCAAAGAAGGTAGGTGTGAAAGCACCCTTAATCAAAACAGATAAACAACGAGATATAAGGACAAATAAACAAGATATAAGGACACCCACTGGTGTGCTCAAGAGTGTGGCTGAGTCTACTACTGTGAGCTAGCCCGTCAGACGGATGCAGGATCTGCACCGCTAGGTTGAGCCTTGCCCTTGTCAGGTGGGATGTTGAAAACCCCTGTGATAAATCAAATCAAATCAAATCACATTTATTTGTATAGCCCTTAATCACCGTTACAGTCCCTAAGGGCTTCACAATGCCCAACATGTGAAAATAGTAAATGATTAGTACACGACATCCCCCAGCCTTAGACCCTCACAGAGGACAAGGAAAAACTCCCACAAAAACCTTATTGGAAAAGTGGGAGAAACCTCGGGAGGGGCTACTCAGAGAGGGATCCCCCTACCAGGACGGTTGGGCGTGCAATAGATGCCGTGTTTGGGCAAACAGAGTATACACAATATATGAAAGTTCATTTTGGTGGGACATCCACATCTGATGGGGCATCACAGCAACGGCAACTCAGTCGACGTCATCATAGGACTAGGGGACCATGCAGACGCCAACTCTGCCCAGATAGGAGAACGCAACGCCCGCTCAGTCAGCATCGTCCTAGGAGGCGGGACCACGCAGACGCCAACTCTGCCGGGCTGCAGCCTGGGACAGATAGGAGACTCACCCATACACACCCATACACACACACGCGCTCACACAGACAAACATGACCAGCGTCAGTGGACAGCAGCAAGTAGACCAGAACAATAGGACATGCAGGCAGGATGCTAGTATCCATCGGCAGGACCCTGAGCTAGGATAAGCTAACTGGTCTAGCCTTACTCTGAGAAGAGACTGAGCCTAGCCTTACTAGACTAGCCTTACTAGGCTAGCCTTACTCTGAGACGAGACTGGGCCACTCCCTCAGGGCTGGTCAAATGACAGAGAGAATAAATGGGTTTTTAGCCTTGACTTAAAGACGTCGATAGAGCCTGCCTCTCTGACTGAGGCAGGCAGACTGTTCCATAGATATGGAGCCCGGTAAGAAAAGGCTCTGTTACCTGCAGTTTTCTTTTTGACTGCTGGGATGGACAGGTAGCCAACGTCCTGAGATCTAAGGGCACGTGGCGGTTTGTATGGTATAATCAAATCGGATAAATACGGTGCCATCCCATGTAATGATTTATATGCAAGTAAAAGCACCTTAAAGTCACATCTGGCTTGAATTGGTAGCCAGTGTAATGAGGATAGAATGGGAGTTATATGGTCGAATTTCCTAGTTTTGGTCAGGATTCTGGCAGCAGCATTCTGAACCAATTGTAATTTTTTAGTTCGCCCAGTAGGTAAGCCTGAAAAAAGGGCATTGCAATAATCGATTCTGGATGATACGAAGGCATGTACTAAAATTTCTGCGTCTGCCTCTGTTAGCATGGGTCGAATTTTGGCAATATTACGAAGATGATAAAACGCTGTTTTAGTGATCTCCTTAATGTGCAACTCGAATGAGAGGGTAGGGTCGAATTTTACCCCAAGATTTTTAACATGTGGGCTCTGGGAGATTACACAACTATCAAAATTGAGAGTAGTATTCTCAAATAAGTGTCTATGTCTAGCTGGTCCCACAATTAGCATCTCAGTTTTGTTGCCATTAAGAAGTAGGAAGTTTAGGGACATCCAATATTTGACCTCTGATAGGCAGGCCTCTAGTTTTTGGAATTGGGTGTTATCGGTTGGTTTGACTGGTATGTAAATTTGGGTGTCATCGGCGTAGCAATGGAAGTTAATTCCAAATTTGCGAATGATGCCACCAAGTGGTAGCATGTAGATAGAGAATAGCAGTGGTCCTAGGACAGAGCCTTGCGGGACACCAAAGTCCATATTGCAACACTCTGAGGTCATGTTGTTGTAAAAGACGCGATGTGATCTATCAAGTAGGTAAGACCTAAACCAGGGGTGTCAAACTGTGTGCCATGGAGGGCCGAGAGTATGCAGGTTTTCGTTCCAACCCAAGAATACAGCAGGTGATTTCACTGATTACCACACCTTCAACCAGAGAGGAGGGACTAATCAGTGAAATCACCTTGTGTATTCTTGGGTTGGAACGAAAACCTGCATACTCTCGGCCCTCCATGGCACACAGTTTGACACCCCTGCCCTAAACCAAGAAAGGGCTGATCCCCGGATACCAATATAATGTTCAAGGCGGTTCAAGAGTATCGTATGATCAATTGTGTCAAAGGCTGCGCTCAAGTCAAGTAGCAATAGTGCTGAGGTTGAGTTGGAGTCTATAGCTAACAGAAGGTAATTTACCACTCGCGTAAGTGCAGTTTCGGTCGAGTGAAAGGATCTAAAACCCGATTGGAAGGGATCAAGTAGGTTATTTTTTGACAGAAAGTCTGTAAGTTGACTCGCTACTGTTCGTTCAAGTAATTTGGAGAGGAACGGCAGATTAGAGATTGGTCTATAGTTCTGGAGTACTTCGGGGTCAAGGTTCGGTTTTTTCAGTAGTGGCTTGATCACGGCCGCTTTAAAGGCAGAGGGCACAGTGCCAGTGGAGAGCGACTGATTGATCATATAAAGAATGGAGGGTCCTAGGATAGGAAAAACTTCTTTAAGCAGTTTAGCAGGCAGAGGGTCTAGCATGCAGGTCGTGGGTTTTGAAGACAGAGTTAGCTTGGTGAGAGAGTCTAAGGAAACTAACTCAAACTGTGAGAAAAGAGATTCAGTTTGGGAAACACCAAGTGGACTTCTCAGGGGTGCGACGGCACCACCAGTAGAGAGTGTACTGGTGATCTCATCTCTAATCAGCGTGATTTTCTGACTAAAAAAGGACATGAAATCATTTGGAGAAAACAGAACGCTATCAGAGGGGGAGGGATTCCGTGTTAGTTTAGTAACAGTGTCGAATAGAAACTTTGGGTTGTTTTTATTTGCACTGATTAACCTAGAGAGGTGTGCAGTTTTGGCTGACGAGAGTGCACATTTATAATTTAGCAGGCTATCATTCCAGGCAAGCTGGAAGACTTCAAGTTTGGTCAATCGCCATTTACGCTCTAGTTTTCTACAGGCTTGTTTAAGTGCTCGAGTGTCGTTAGTAAACCACGGTGCAAACCTCCTAGCGTGGTGTTTTCTAGTGACTAACGGGGCGATTGAGTCAAGCGCGTTGGTAAGGCTAGCGTTTAGTTTGTTGGTGAAATTGTCGAGCGAGCCAACATGACCAGAGAGTGGTGCGAGAAAACTGGGTAGTTTTTCAGATAGTAATGAGGCCGTAGTGGCATTAATACGACGGCTAATATAAGTATCTTCACGCTTTTGGCGTGGGACGATCAATTCGATTTCAAATTTAATGAGATAGTGATCAGATAGGGCAGGCACATAAGAGGAGACCACTAAAGCAGAAACAGGAATGCCAGGGGTCAGAACCAGGTCAAGGGTGTTGCCGCCATGGTGGGTTGGTTCATTAACAAATTGAGTGAGGCCGCAAGTATCAATAAGATCTAGGAAGGCCTTACTGAGGGGGTCGGTGGGATTATTCAGATGAATGTTAAAATCACCGATAATGAGAATGTTATCAGCTCGGGTCACTAAGTCTGAAATGAAATTGGAGAACTCTTCTAAGAAGAGTGAATAGGGCCCGGGTGGGCGGTAAAGTACTGCTAGGTAGAATGACGGGAGATTCGTAGCTGTATGGTGCAGAGTCAGGACTTCAAAGGATGTAAATTTGTTGCTCGTGTTGGGAGTAAGACTAAGGATAGGGTTAAATATCAGGGCAACACCCCCTCCTTTTTTCGTCTCCCGGGCAACCTGAGAACTAAGAAAGTTTGGAGGAGAGGCTTCAATTAGAGGCAGAGACTCATTTGGCTTTAGCCAGGTTTCACAGAGACCCATCATATCTAAATTATGTTCAGTAATCAAATCATTGATCAGCAGCGCTTTTGTTGACAATGATCTTATATTGATGAAGCCCACAGCGAGGCGTGCAATACTGCCAGAATTTTTGTTAATGTTAATGGCAGTATGCGTGGGTCTAATTTCAATTAAATTGTTGTAATTTACTGTGGGTCGGTAGGAAATTTGACGGGCGCGGTGGGAGAAGGATACAGTCTTAATTGGAAGGACTGTACTATAATTTACAGATCGGGAGGTGCCGCTACCAGGGGTTAAAGTAGATGCAGACTGGTAAAACTCAGTAGATATGGGGGGAAAAAGGCTAGGGGGGGGCACAGTTTCAGTCTGCTCTGCTGTAAGCCCTAACCTGGCAGACTCCACACCCTTTCTAGGCCTAGCAGGTTCTCTAATCACCTGCATCCCGGCGAGCTCTACGGACAGATGTCAGCTTTCCCTTAAACATCTATCTATGTTGCTAGATAATAAAGCAGCGCCTACCCCATTAGGGTGGAGGCCGTCAGCTTTCAGCAAGCCGGGTTTGCCCCAGAAGGAGGGCCAGTTATCTAAGAAGACTAATCCCTTTTCATCACAGAACTTCGCCAGCCAGAGGTTGAGGGAGACTAATCTGCTATAACTCTCATCATTGCCCCTCGCGAAAGGTAAGGGGCCAGAGACAATTAATCGATGCCGACACATCTTCCTAGCGAGGTCACATGTCCTGGCTATGTTGAGCTTAGTGACCTCCGATTGCCTCATCCTGATGTCGTTGGCGCCGACGTGTACTATGATGTTGCTATACTCACTGGGTGGACCGTTTGCCTCTTTCTTACCCTTGTGGCTAAACCTATTGCTCGCCAGCACCCTTAAGTTAGCCTCAATGTCGGTAGCTCTGGCCCCGGGTAAACAGAAAACCTCAGCCGGCGACTGAAGTCTAACATTACGGGTGATGGAGTCGCCGATAACTAGGGTGCGAGAAAGTCGGCGGGTCCGGGGAGCCGGGGAGACGGGCCGACCACAGGGACTAGCAAGAACAGCAAAACGATTAGCCATCGGTAGCACCGGTGGCGAATCGGACCGCACAAGTGGCGGCTGGAACCGGCGGGCTCTCCGACGTCCGGAGACCGGGACAAGCTCATCACCCACTGCCGATGGAGCTATGCTATCTTCGCTAACGCTCGGGCTACTGCTAGCGCTCGTGAGCCGGCTAGATGGCCACGTATCTAGGCTGTCTGGGGTTCCCGTCTCGTCTAAGGTAATCGGCCTAACCGCCTCTAACTGACGGACCCGTCTCTCTAACAGAGACAACCTCTCTAAAACGAACACACACGAGGAGCACGGAGAACAAGAAGCCATGCTTACCTTGCCGGTATAGTTGGGAGACTAGGTCGGGTTATATGGGGAAGCCGGTGGCTGAGACCAAAAAGTACGCTGGTGGAAAATTGACACAGTCGGTTGAAAGATAAGAAGAAACAAAAATAAAAATAAAAATAAACCGAATCTGTAGTTGTCTGGTGGGATTCGGTGATCTCAGGTTTTAGATGGAGCGAAATTTAGCGGAGCTGTTTGCAAAACACCGGTCGGCGAAAACAGCGAGAGCAGGAAACAGGAAACAGGAAGCGATCTCTCAGGTAGCGTCAGGTAGCACCAGGTAGCACCAGGATTGATGAGCTACAGCATTCGGTGATACAGCTTTGGAACTGCCTAGGGAGGAAACAAGGGTCTGGACCTCTGGAGAAAACTGCCTAATCTGAGCTCCTGCTCCTGGGCGAGAAGCAAGTGTTGGCAAGAATGTGATAAGACGACTCGTTCGTCTGTCACTCAAGATCCTTGATGGTGCAGAGTGAGCACTCTGTGCAATGTGCAGTTTACATTCCAGAAACCTTCAACTCAGAAAGCATGCAAGGAAGCCAAATGGTGAACTGAAATGGCAGCTTGGAGGTGGCAGGTGACATTTCTCGGATTTAATCTCAACTCAGTGACTCAGAGGGTTTCCCTCATTCAGCAAAGGGTGGCCCCAGTAGGCCTGACTCAAATTCAAAGGCGACTCAATGCCTTGAATTGGACAGGAGAGCAGGAAAGTTTGTCTTTCCTATAGGAAATGAATGCAGCATTGGCATTGGACTCTGATTCCTCAGACTTCCTGAATGCTGACATCACCAGCAAGGAAATTCCTGTAATCCAGTGTAGGGAATGATGTATTAATTTCAAATAAAACCAACAAGATGAATGATTTCCATCACGAGTCATTTTGTGATCACACTCTTAAAATGTCGTGGCAGGACACAACTACTTGCTGGATTTTTGGTTTGCGATCGACATTGCAATGTTTGGTTTGCTGTAAAACATGAACTCAAATGCATCCCTGAGTGCATGTGTGTTCAGTGTGAAAAAGTCAGGAGTGACCAAAGTCCAGAAAACGTCAATTATGTCATGTCGCCTTAACGCCTTTACACACACTCACACACCGTGAAACGTCCAAGACATGCAGCATACCACCTCTACCACCTCCATCCTTCTCTCACTTTTTCACTCCATCGCTTCTGATCAGATAAATAAAGTGCCACCGGTCCATCGATGTGGGGGGAAATAGATTGGGCGTTTTCAGAGAAAGCTAATTTTCCCACTTCCAGGTAATAAAGTACACTGTGTTTCTGGAGTTTTTTTTGTCTGTAGCTGGAGGTTCGCCACACACAAACACACACACACACACACACACACACACTCTCAGTCTGGGCTTTTAAGTGAAAAAGTGTCTCTATTGTCTCTGTCCCTTTCTCTCTACCCCTATTTGCTTATAACCAGGGGTGTCAATTCACTAAACCCTAAATTATGGTTAAAACCCTGCATCTCATAATTTGCCACCAAAACTTCAAAACCTGCTAATATAAATGGACTACATTTTTAGGTGACGACTGATCAGATATTATTATGTGGTCAATGTGACAAATTATTAGATGTAGGTCACCAAACTATCATCTTAGTAATGTTGTAATGTTACTACATATGGCTTCCAAATACATTTCTAGCAGTTTTTTGCTTGATCTTTGCTCTCCATTATAATGATAAAACTCAATATAATATAATTCCACTCACTTTGGCTCCACAATGGTAAGTGAAACATAAAATAATGTAAAATGAAAATTAAATTATCCCTGTGGGGAAATTGGGTTGCTGCCGCAGCAAATGGTAATAGACTACAGCAGGGTGAATGAGAATGGAAACATAAAAATAGAATATAAACTAGAATGTAGGGGTGATATAACCACATGCAACCAGCATATCAATCAATGCATGACACCGTAGATTTCCCTTTCTCTCCCTCTTTTTCCCTTCTCTCCCTCTCTTTTTATCCACTGCTCTCCTCTCACCTAAGGGGATGGTTTGGCTGAACGTGTGGACGGATTGATCACTGTTTGGGGGGGGTTAGGGTTAAGTAAAAACTGTTATTCCACTCTGTGTACATTTGTTGAGTGGAGGGTAGAGTTAAGGCAAGATTACCAGTTTTTAAGAGAAGTTAAAAATGGTATAGGTGACTTCATGGGAACTTCAGATAGCTTCACGGACAGTAAAGTGATAAAGACTCAAAGTAAAAGAGCATTTGGATTCCTCCTAAATCATTTTTACTTTGCAAAAGTTTTGACTTAGTGAGTTAGCTCTCAAGAAAAGTGGGTCAGCAAGGATGAACTTCTACTCTATTTATTCACCATTTGGCTTGTTGTTGTCCCCTGTATTCGGCTCAATGTGCTTTTTATGGGCCGTAAAAAAAACTAAGATTGATTTAAATAAGATTGAAAAACCCCTGTATGCCTCCCAAATTTTCTTTGATAGAACAAGGTCAAAAACAAGAATAATTATTTGGTATTGCTGTTGAAAGGAGAAATATGAGACAAGGAATTAAAACTTTTTTTCTCCTAGACAGGTAAGCACAATTTATGCTATCTAACGTTTGTTATTTGGACTGTTCCCATCAGGGAAACTAGTCCAGCCATACTAACTAGAGCTAAAACCTCATTTCCATTACTCAAGAACCAGGCTGGTAAAGGAAGCCCAGTTGGTTTCTAATGTGTTTCCATTACATACAGAGCCAGGGTGCAAATTCGGCGCCCTCTACAGGCTTTGAAGAACTACTCCAACCTCTGGGCTACCTCTTCCCCTGCAATGTGACCCTCTTGCTTCCCTCCAGAACAGCACTGCTGGAGCTGGTAGGGGCTCAGTAAAGTTGTGTTCGAATGCTCGTCTGCCTGCAGTCAACAGTCCAGTGGGATATAGGGACACACACAAATGCAAACCCTTACACTCACACTTTTGCATATACACACACACTGACACACACACACACACACATATACAGACGTACATGCACACACACTGTTACTCATCTCCTCTCCCTTATTCTTTCAATTGCACTAATAATACCAGTTACCAATCCAAAAATAACCATCTTTATATGTCAGTCAAGTTGAATTATCCACAAACTTCCAATTTGTTTTCATCGTAATTAAACTCTCACACTAAGCTTCCATGACACATAAGACATCAACCGTTTGGCTTCCTGATCAGTCACAAGAGAGGAATGTTTTTGAAGAGAGGATGCAACGGAACAATAGCGTGACAAATTACTGCTCCCAGGGAGTAATACGCAATGTAATGACATAACTTGAAGTGAATAACGACTAATGTGTAATATTTTACTTTCTTTTTTTTGAGGGATGATGCCCAGCGCTGCTCCGGAACGAAGTGAGGATGAATCGAGGCGCCTTCCTGGCATGGCCTCCCCCAGCTCTCACCTCCCAATGAACCTCTCTCTCTCTCTCTCTCTCTTTCTCCCGAAGACGGATCCATCTTGCGGCCCGGCGCCAACTCATTTCTCTGTCGGAGGCTATTGATCTTCTTCTCGCTGGTGCGGCTGTGAATAAATCACAAGACGGCGACAAACGGCGACAAACTGGCAGGGACCGAAGGATAGAGGGGAAACGAGAGAGGGATCAGGAAAAGGCGGGAGAGGCTTTGGCCGGTAGGACATAACGGACAAAGGAGACTGTGACTTCACCCGTCGGGTTTCTGGGTGCCGACTGCGTGCTCAAGGTGGCGCCGACAATAACACACACACACACACACGCTGTCTTTCAAGGGCAAAAGCGTTAATTGGCTCATTATGTGGGAACAAGTCCAGTCATCTCCCCCTTATAACCCCCTCTGGTGGTGTTTGATGTGCTGCGAGCGCTGCAGGGTGCACGCCACCAGAGCATTGTCACTGAGGGAAATGGAGGCGATAATGTTTGGCTGCAAAATACCGCTGCACGAGATGTGTGGCGAGATTTGACGGACATTTTGCGGCCCTGACGACCTTTGGAGAAGGCTGAGGTGGAACTACAGTCGTGGTGCGTTCGGTGGTCGTACAAACTTCATCGGAGTTTCCACCAACATCGGGGTAAGTAGCTCGACTGGATTTTCATTTTGGGGTGAACTGCCCCTTTAAAGGGAGGCACTTACCGTGCCGTTTGTTTTGGGTTCCTGCCATTTTAGAGAAAAACTTAAAACCATCAACCCCCTCCATCATTGTCCACCCCAGCATTTGCAGGCAGGCTGGCAGAAAAGGCATTTTTGTGTTTCCGTTATGAATACATCAACAGTTTCCGTGGGCCCAAGCTTTAAAGTAACACATGAATGAGCATGCAAACTTTCAATTCAAGTCGGAACACACGAAAACATGAAGATCTGGAGAGTCAGTTTTGCGCGCCAACAGCAGAAAATATTTTGAAAGCTGATGTGATTCTTCGTCTCTTTGGCCGATTTTCTCACCCGGGATTTGACGTTTCCATCTTTGCAAGTGAAAGAAAGTCAAGCTCTATCTTCTCTCTGAGCTGTAGTGCGACCATCCAGGGGGAAACTAGTTGATACGGTTGGAACCTTTCAGAAAACCTGGGACTTTTATTTACAGTAAAAACTCAAAACTGACACAGAGACGAGGTGGCGGATACGTGCTCGTCTGCTTTGATGAGTGTTTCAATCCGACTGTTCTTCATTGCAGCCATTTGCAGGGGATATCTCCGTAAAGGACATTAGGTGGTGTGTGTTTGGTCAATATTTCAATGGCCTCAAGCCTTTGTAATGTTTTCAGGGAAGTGATGAAAGGCTGACTAAAACAGAAACACTGAAATGCCATGACCTTTGTGCAGAAACTAAGATTCAGTACAAGCAACAATATTCAATATCTTTAAATAACATTTCATGCATTATTTTTTCTAATTCCCCCAGAATTTTATTCTTGTCAGGGTGGGAATGCCTCTGAAACAGCATTTAAAGCATCATGGGACACTGGGTAACTCCCTGAATGTAAAGTCACTGGAAAAGAGACAGCTTGCGGCATTCCCTGGATAAGAAATGGACATGCGTATATATATCATCTACTATCCGATACTCTCGTACAACTCTGAGTTTTCCCGTCGTCCTCCACGCTGGATTTACATTTGCTCTGAGTCAGCGCTTCCCCGGTGCCCTGCCCCGCCGAATCAAATGTCACGCCGTCTCCTGAGGTATTAATCACACTCACACACACAATGCAAAAACACATAGTCATAATCGTGCACGTGCACGTGAGACAGCCCTCAAACCTCACTGAGCTGGTTGAGTTCTGTAAGGAGGAACGGGAGAAAATCCCTCCAGTGATCAGTGGCTCTAGGAGACGGTTACTCCAAGTCATCGCTGATAAAGGAGGAGCCACAAGTTATTGATTGAAGGAGTTCACACATTTTTGCCCACAGGGATATCTGAGTTTTTGTTAAATAAACCAGTTTAGTTAAATAATCAATGAAAGTAGATCATATTTATCTGTGTACAGTATGTTCTTTATTTGGGATACCTTCATTAATACTGGAGGTTTAGATAAGGATTCACAAACCAAGCATGGCAGTACATTCAGGAACAGACTCAAAAAGGGGAGGAAAGTTCACTGGAAACAACTGCAAACATGCACTCACCCACCCCCCCCCCCACACACACACACAAACCAGCCTCAAGTGTGACCAACAGCTTTCTACGAACATGTTGCTTCCTGCCCTTAACTGCACTATACTTCCTCTTTGCTCTGCATTCCTCTGTGTATGTGTGTGGGGAGAGGTTTGGGGCGGATATTATGGGATAGTTTGCCTCTCTCAAAGAGGTTCCATTTCAGTCTTTTTCATCTCCGCCTTGGTATAGAGTGAGACTGATAAACGGGGGCCGATATTGGCCTTTTATTAAAAATTGGATCTGGTCCAGTGTCATCCACCTCTGATGTGATGAGTTTGTCGATTACAACCTAAATTGTTCTAATGCAACATTTTCACCAGATTCAACACACGTATGCAATATGTTTTTTTATTATGACCCTTGGCTTCAAGAGTTTTGGTGTTCCATTGTTTTAGATGTTGTTTCAGAGGTTTTTCCACCATGACAACTCAACACTCAATACTTGTACAATAGTTTCATCATAGCAAATATCAGCACAAAATGTTGGCTATTGGCAGTTTCAGTCCAACAATATTGTATCAGCCTTCAAATTCCCACATCAGTTGAACCCTACTGTTAGTTCTAATTCTGAGTTATGCTGTTTACAGTGACATGGGGTCGTTGTAAACGTTTAAAAATCACAACACACTCAGCAGGACTGTAATGGCAAAATGCCACTTTTTATTCACCAGACTTCAGCAGTGGCATCAGAAGTATTCAGAAACAAACGTGACCTTTTAAATGTGCAATGTTGCTGACCATTCAATCCACAGCACAAGGACACCGAGGCCATGAACATACATGCTAAAGAACACGTGAATGTACGAGGTCCATTTGCATTTACGATGGAGGGATTAACGTGCATAAATCTTTTTTATTTTTTTACAATGGCCAGTAATAGTTAAATCACAGATATGACGCTTCAAATTCATAACTGACTACAATCCAGAAAAGGAGTTGCAGTATGTGTTCCAAACTAACACAATCAATAGAGCCCAGTAGTGGAAGCAGGAAAACTAAATATATGTTGAGACATTTACTGCCTCAATTTTGCTTATTCAGCAAGTTTCAAACCACTTGCCATAATTAGTTGACTGCACTGCTATATCTCATTGAATTAGTCTGAGGTTTTGTCAGGCTTTTGATTAGTTAGAAAGGAGATTTGTTAATCAGGTGAAAACTGACAACGCTGTGATGCAACCCGACTGAGAAGGGCTGTTCTGTTGATAGTTAATGGGCTACACTGTGGGAAACGATGAGAGATCACTGCCAGATAGTGAGCAGAGTGAGAAATAGGGAGAGAGAGAGACATCCAACTGTCAAGCCAAATACCTTTTTGTAATATGGAGTACGTACAGAACCTGACACTTCTATTCAGCTTTCCTGATTCCATACATGATTTTCATAGTAATTCTTGTATGGAAACCCAAGAGAGAAAGAAGCAGAGAGATGGACAGAGAGAAAGAGAAAAAGAAATCCAATGGGCATCGTAATTCCGATCAGTAATGCATCAATGTGGTAGGGAAGTGTGGTGTCCAGTGTGGTGTCCACAAACCAATCAAGACTTTTAAAAATGGGAGAAACATGCAGAGCTGTGCAAAAACACACTTACATGCAATGTAATGCATGCAGAACAGAACTCATCGACATTCAAATATGAGACATCAAGAGAGGAAGAGAGACTGATGGACAGGAGGTATCAGAAGATGACATCCGGACAAAACCAATCTCACCCATCTGCACAGGTCAATGATCTCACAGGAAATGGGTTTCTATCTCACTCTCTCCCTCCCCTCTCACTCAATCGCTCTTTCTTTATTTCTATCTTGTGACTTGTCCTGAAGATGCACGTCGTCTTCTATGAGGAAAAACATTCTGGAGAGGGAAAAGAAAGAAAAGCTGATGTACAGTAGTCGGCCTGGGATATTAAAAAGGTGCTAGATAGAACATTTTAACATCAATAAATCAGCAACACGTTCATCTTGAGACATGAGTATAATTATCGTAAACTATTGATTACGCCACAACAGAAGCAGCACTGAAGAGCTGCAACATTCTTGAGGACGCAGATAGATTTAGGATGACATCTTTTGATTCAAGAGGGGAGGTTTCTCCAGGGTATTATTGGATTACTGATCAAATAGAAATGGTAAATATGTACGGTGTTTTTTGTTAATACGTCAGACATGAGAAGCCTTTCGTTTTGCTGGTTATTATATCCAAATGAGCAGGAAAAAAGTCAAAACTTGAACGTGTGTACCATTGATATCCACTGTGTACATATATATATATATATATATATATATATAACATGATACATTTGAAAAAGCTTATGAATGTACAGCAAGGAGGTTCACTAGTATTTTCCTCTTGTAGCTCCGGTTTACTTCCTCTAAAAGAAATACACTCTGACTTTATCCATGGACAAAGTGTTCCAACTGAATGTGTGCATTTTTATGAAACATTAGCCAATTTAAATACATTAATAACAACATAAGTCATAATAGAGGAAGTGTTTGTATTTGTGTCCATATACAATGTAGAAAATTGCATTCTGATAGCAAGAAACGAAGGGTGGAATTTTCCTTCAAGGTTTGGAGTGCAGGCCGGGGCACTCTCACCAGAATAGATGTCGTTGAGGTTCTCCAGTTCTTCTTGGACTCTGAGGAGGAGGAGGTCCTGCAGGATCTCCTGCTGCTCCTCAGCCTCCACCCCGAGGTGCTCCAGATGATGCTCCTTCATCCTCAGCAAGGCACGGCCTGGAAGACAGGCGTGTGTGTGTGTGTGTGTGAGAGAGAGTTGGTTGTATGGAGTATGGTTATGATTATTTACATTTGTATAAAAAAATGATGTTCAAATGAGTTGTGTGATGTGTATACCTGACTAATGCTCCTAAAGAGTGAACAAATAAATGAACCAGTGAATAAATAAAACAAACAGTCTGAGTCCCAATCACACCGCTATAAGCACTGTAACAAAGAGCATCATGTGACCTACGAAGGGAGAGCAGGCAGGTGTGCCAGAGGACTTTTTGGCTACCAAGATCCTTATTCTGCATCTACAACATGTGGGAAGAAATGGTAGACACGAGCTTCCTACTTGAAAATACTGTTCATTTCAGCTTTTAGGTGGTTGGTTTGCTGAAAAGCATGCATTGCTCACTAGGCGCATGTGTTTTAAGTGTGAAAACGTTGCTCAGGAGAAACCAAAGTCTACATAAAACTTCAATCAAGGTGTTTTGAGGCAGAGTGAACATGTTGCTTAGAGCCAACAAGTCGCTCTGTCGCTCTAGATGACATGATCACAGTATGAGTGATTCCCACCCTCAACCAAAGGTTTTTGTTTTAGCCAATGCTAACTAAAAATTAGCCAACTGTGACACAGTGCCTAAGCAGCAGCAATCAGATACTTCATTAACAAGGTGGTACTGTGCTCACACACAGTGTGCTATTTATTATTTTAATAAATTGTATTTAGAGGCTTTGTCAATGTTGTTCAACATTCATGGCAATAAAACGAACTGAATTGAATGCATCAGTACCTGATATAGCGTGTGTAATGATGGCTGTGTGCAGTGTGCTCAGTTGGGTTGGGTATTGTTCCTGCATCCAGTCAGACACTTCCTCCACCGACCAGCATGACACCCGCTTTGACAAGCCCATCACCCTGCAACCTCATCAGCAGCACCCTGAAAGGCAAAGAGCAGAGTCTGCGTTTCTGTAGGTGGCTATCGCTGCTCATGCTAACTACCCAGTTCCTCTTCTGTTGATTCAAAACAAACCGGGAACGTAAAACGCATCACTTCCTGTGCACCAGAGGGTTTTCCGAGGAAAGGAGTAGGGTATCTCTGCAGACCGGAGACTTGACAGGGGGCGGCGAATGGGCGTGGCAACTGTCAATCATTTTTTTATTTGGCCTATCAGAGGCTGTCAATCAAAAACAAATTTCACCAATACGCTGCCTGAACCAGTTGTCAATCAGTTTTTTATTCGGCTAATCATCTTTCGAGAATGGTCCAACTGCAGTCCTCCCCCCTGAGACCGCCAGTTCCAAACTTTCAGAACTTTCCAAAGTTTTCAGAGGTAAGTTGCCATGAGCGAAAGAATAGGCTAGAATCTATTTTAAATGAAGTTTTGTAACATGTCCACATCAATCAATCAATGTAATAACTGCCAAAATGAATAACTAGGTAACTATTATTAATACAAAGTCATCATATTCATGTGGCGTTCAACTTAGACCGAATGTTGAAAAACTATCGCTAATGTAAAGTTAGCTAATGTTAGCTTCTGTCCATTATAAGATAACGTTAGTCTACTAGCTAACAGTTAAACAATTCAAGTGCTTGTAACAATAACACGAATGGACAGATCATTAGGTTAACGTTAGCTGGACAACAGGTGGGTTTGTGTAATAAGTTGGTGTTTTTATTTATTGATTTTGAGTCACGCATGACCCCAAATGATCTCACCCCTCAATGAGTTTGGTTGTAACTTAGCCTATATAAAGTATAGTGGCCTATTTATGTTGTAAAGACAGACTGCTGTCTGTAATGATGTTTTGTTGTTTTCATTTTAGATGCATTCAACAATAATAACAGATGCCTCATCAAATCCACAGCACCACCTCCTGCACCACCTCCATTACCAATCCCTGGACTCCCAGCCCCACTGTAAATTTGTAATTTATTAGGTGCAATAAATTCTTTGACACACTCTATTTAAGTTTCTTCTTTCACATTTCTTCTACTTTTATTTATTAGTAGAGGAGGGCACAAGAGGGGTAGCTGTTATAAAAACATAAATATTCATTATTCAGGTGAACCAGTTGGCTCCAACTGTGTGATGCTATGAATATATGTGTATTATTCAGTTTATATAAATGTTCTACATTTCTCAGAAAAGTAATGAATAAATATGATTATACTATAAATTGATGCAAGTCAATAATTCATCAGTTACCAGGCCGAGGATGTGCCAGGAATAGTAGTAGTCAACACAACATGGTATTAATCGCATCAGTATATGATTTATAGTATATATTTGTGGTATCTAGAGTCACATGTCAAGTCAGCTGTTACGACAAAAATTTGTTTGAGCTCTAGTCAAAGGATCCAAGTATCAACAGACAGCAACGTTTTCAATCAACATTTTAAACAGGCGAACCCAAGGCTAACATTATTTTACAATAACGATCTTACGGATATTTATTGTCAGCCTGCTGTATCATCACAACCAGGGTCCGAAATTAACACCCGCCAAGCGCCAATGGCGGGTAAATTTACTGTTTGGCGAGTAAATCGCGGAGATTATCCGCCACATTGGCGGGTAAATGTTTGTACCACAACAGTACGTAAAACTGAGAGTCTGCTGCGTTTTGGGACGCGCGCACACACACACACAAACAGTGTGAAGACCCGCCCGCACTCTGCCTCTGATTGGCTCTGACCCTGACATTTTGAACACCAGCCAATCAGAGGCAGAGTAGGAATAAGAGGGTAATTATCACTTGATGCCGGACAGCTGCTAGTTACCGTAGGCAAACTTTTAAAATGTGGCGGTATTTGGAAGGAGTCAAGAGACCTTTGAAACGAAAACAATGTGACGAAAAAGAGGATGGAGACACACATTCAAGGAGAAAGTTTTGTGAAACGTGGAGGTTTGGAGATCGAGGAGTTCCCAGAGACTGGTTACGGTATGATGCTGAGGCTCTGGTGATGAGCTGTTCGGTGTGTCGCCAGTATGCCAAAGAAAAAAAACGATACAACTCGTTTGTAATTGGAAACAAAACGATGAAGGTGGAGAACATCCGTGATCATGAGCGTAGCAAGTGTCATAATTCCTTCAATATATAAAAGTTCAATATATTAAAAATAATTACGCTTCAACTTTGCTCTGGCCTCTTCTTTAAGTTTGTATTCAACATAATACTTTATCTCAATGAAATGTATGGAAATAAATGTACATGTAACACAAAAAGGCAATAATTATTTTGGCCGGTAAAAAATATGCTTGGCCGGTGGATTTTTTCATCTACCAGTCCACTTGGCCGGTGAGTCAAAAAGTTAATTTCGGACACTGATCACAACCTCTTTGGTTGAATCTAATGAAGCAATAATGTCTGCAAAGCAAAGGAAATCCCTGTAGTATAGGCCTAACCCGTACAAAACTAAAGGATGGAGCGTGAGTTGTTTGTGTACCTCCCTCCCTCCTTATAATACTGTGAAGTGATTCGCTGAATTAAAAACAGATTGACAACTGGTTCAGGCGGTGTATTGGTGAAATAAGTTTTTGATTGACAGAGGATTGTAAGCCTCTGATTCCTCAAATTAAAACATGATTGACAGTTGACAGGCCCACTCTCCGTCCCTTCTCAAGTCTCTGGTCTACGTCAAAGACCCCTACAGGTCTTTGATGAAAGACCTACCAGACACCTGGGGCCAAATGTACAAACCATGCGTACGTACAAAAAGTGTACTTTCCACGCAGGTTCCAAATGTATAAATATCCACGGGCGGAGAGAAGTGCGTATCACACGCTTTTTTTTGAGTCAGATTAGTGTGATGTTGCAAGTTGCCAAAAAAGGATAATAAAAGTGTGAATTTGGGAGACATTTTAGAGCTTCACTACATTGTGTTACGATGTAATCTATGGTTTAAAAAAAACCTTCACTATGATTACATAGTGATGTGTGAGCGGTTAACAAGGTTTTTTTGACAAGCCTTCATTTCGTTCTATCTTGACTAAATATGTCACTATGCATTATTATAATGCTAATGATCTTTATATAAATAAAGAGTATTATTCTGTAGCCTATTATTGAGTAGTAATAACCTACACTATATAAAGGCTGTAGCCGTGCGTAATGGCTGTGCCAAATGATACGATGGCTGCTTTGGCGTTGCTGGAAGATATTGCTATTGCGCAATTTAGGCGAGAACGAGTCTTCAGAGACCGTACTGGTTTTCTGGTCCATGATGATGACTGACTAATGCGCCGCTTTGGATTTCCAAGAGCTGTTCTCTTCTAATTGTGTGCTGAACTGGGCCCTGTGTTGGAACGGCACTCTCGGAGAAACCCTGCCATCCCCGTCCATCTACAGGTATTGACAACAATCGGGTTTTTAGCGACGGGGACGTTTCAGGGGAGCTTGCGACAGATCAGGGATATCCTGAGCTGCCCTGAGCCGGGTCATGCCCATGGCGTGGGGTGGCATCATTTCTCTGAGTCAGTGGTTCTCAATCCAGTCCTCAAGGACCCCCTGTCCTGGAGGTTTTCGCTCCAGCCTTACTCAGACACACCTGAACCAATTAAGGTATCATGACCTTAAGCCTCAAATTGGTTCAGGTGTGCCTGAGTAAGGCTGGAGCTAAAACCTCCAGGACAGGGGGTCCTTGAGGACTGGATTGAGAACCACTGCTCTGAGTAATAGATCATCAGGTTCCCTTACACAGCAGCTGAACAGGCCAACATCAAAATGCAATTTGCAGCGACGTCCGGTTTCCCAAATGTAATATATGTATATAATATTGTATAATATGTATATAATATTTTATACCCTCAGGTGACAATGGGTATGCATTGAAGCGATGGCTACTTATGCCATTTACAAACCCCAGAGCCACAACAGACGCTGTAATGTGGTGTACAGCCGTGCGCTCTGTGGTAGAGCGTTGCATTGGGCTTTTAACAGGGAGATGGTTTCGGTTACTTTCTGCCATTCAACTTGTGTAATTTTGTCGGTAATGCCAGAGCTTAGGCTTAATCTGCGTTTTCTTCTGTCATTTTGATCAACCATTATTTCAAGTTCACAGTCGGTAAAATTGCGCTTCTTCTTCTTCTTCTATTGCTTCTTAAATGCGTCTGCCATTTCTCCTCAAAACTAAACTAAATGCTGGCCCTTTATATGCAAACCAGGCAGTTGGGGGTGTGTTGGAAGCCATTTATAGTAAATTGTGGGCATGGTCAGAAGGCTCGTGCACGTGCGCACAATTTCAGGATGATTGAGATGTATGAGGAAAAAACACGTGGGAAGAGACGTACGTGGGGTTTTATACATCTCACGAAAAGACTGCGTATGCATGTTTCCTGTTTTGTGCGTACACAGATTTCTACACCTACATATACACAGAGTTTTATACATTTGGCCCCAGGTGTTTAGATCTTTCTTTTAAAGCTTTCATGAGGTTTGATCACTATTGTGCTGTGTGTCAATAGGCAATAGACAGTAGCAAAACAGACCTTTATTAATTTTAAAATGTCACAGATTATTACTTTAACACGTACATTTAATGCATAAGGCATACCACTGTTGATGTATATTTAGTGGTTAAATAAGGACCCATTGCATTTTGTTGTGTGCACAAATCCCTCTACAATATCCTCTACATTATAGGGGAAAGAGAGGGAAATTGACATTTCATCTGCCTACCATTCCCCTTGCCATTTGTTTCACTGGATTAAATTTCATTAATATGTGGTGTGGCCTACTAATACCTATTTTCTAGTGGTTAATTCTGCAATTTCCTGAACATTATAGGAAATACCTGAGCTGAACATTACAGCAAGGTGACATTAACCAACTCAAAAACAGGAGAGGTCAAAAAAAGTTATGCCTTTTTAAAATAGTCTATGGCTCTGGTTCGATTGGCTTTCCTCCCAGCCATATCCTCCTGGGTTGCATCGCTATAGGGTGAAAACTGCTAAACAGTTGATGTGACCTTTTCAGCGGGCCAGAATCTTGTTATTTGGTTATAAATATAGGAATGTAATTTCCTGTGTTAATTAAGGGGGGATTGTGATTGGCCAGGCAGTAACGAGGTCCCAGCAGAGTAATTGACATACACAGAGACCTTTACACCAGGGTAAAGAGACAGAGTTGGGGTGAATTGAGGGTAAAGAAACTCTCACTGTTTATTGCATATACATAGTGGCTCTATGCTTTAGGACAGCTTGTGACCCCAAATGAGCCCTGATGGCTCTGTTTCTGGTGGGGATAAAGTTTGTTTTCTTTGGTTTGTTAAGGTTGACACTTCCCAATTACAAGCAAACACAAGTAGCTTGCTCATTGGACAGAGTTTTGGTAACCTGTCATCCCGCCAGGTTAGGGATGTACCAGAGACCGCAGTACCGTACAGTTCAGATAGAGATCATACCCATAAAACCTTGCATTTAGGGTCGTTTTGGATTACATTCTCACTACTGATGAACCACCCCACTGTTCGCTCGGAAGAGGGGCGAGACCCGCTGACACAAATGCAGCAACCCCGGGTGATTTCTGCTGATAAACACTCACTAATCAGTGAAATCACCCGGTGTACCATTTGGCTGGAAGGAAACCCTGCAGGTTCTCGGCACTCCGTGGCACACAGTTGACCATCCCTGCTCTAATAGGTCATGGGGGTTCACAGTATACATAAGGCTTACAGTGCCCGGACATAATAATTTATTATGTTAGTGTTCACCAAGCCAAAAAGCAAAGATGAATGAAGACGAGACAGCGGGTGAGGGATATGCAGTAATGTATAAATATGCTTGAAGCTTGCCAAATTAGAGGTATCCTTAATGAAGCCAACTATACAATCCTACCACCTTGTGGCGCCTTGCAGCAGTACACCATCTCTTGATCAAACCACATTACAACGGAGTTAAATTAAATATGTCTGTTGCGCGTGATAGGTCTAACTTAATCAAGGCTTCGTTTCTTTGCTCCGCAGCTTTCCAACCCCTATTAGCGCGCAAGCTAGCCATGACACGTGCCATTCTCTCTCGTATAGAGAACACACACCAAACTCCATTGAATAGCCTGGTAGTTTAATTTCCCGTGATTATCGGCAAGCCTACATATCTTGTCAAACGAGATTTAAGAACTATTGGGAATCATAAGCGTCGTCTATTAAGTCGGCATACACATGACCTACCAAGCGACACTCTACCTCAATAAAATCTCAACTTTTCTATTGGTTCACACTGTTCGCTACCGCCTTCCACTGTATTCATGTAGGTGAGTGAGAAAAAGATTGTGGGAATAACTGACAAATCGGTTGTACAAATTGACAAGTGCTATTGTATGCATGCCGAATTGAAAAGTGGCTCCTGACGGTTCTTATGACGCCTGTAGCATCTTTTACGGTGAGTCTCGCCACAAGAGAGAACGTACAGATGTTATGCTGACTTTTGTATCCCCGCAGGGATCTCGGCAGGGATCAAAAACACAGCATAAGACCGGGTCTAGTAGTCAGCCAGCGATGAAAAGTATCTCCCATCCGTTTATCAACACCTGGTAAGTTAACAAAAACTTTCAAAATAAACTGATTGTATCGAAACCTCCCTCATGTTTACCCACTTTCAACTCCATGTTTTCGTATAGTAAAAGTTTGTATTTACCTCGAACACGGTCCGGTTTATTCTTAATAAAAATTAATGGCGACCCTTCTCTTTACCTGTGCAGCCCTGCCCCTGGTTCCGCCTGACACGGATGCGCGTTCGCGACACATCCTCCCGCACTCCCGCTGCTTATGATGCATTCGGTTGCTAGAAAATCAATGTTTTATGAACATGAGCGATCCAGCAAAGACGACTGGAAAAGTGGAAATACCGTAGCGGGGTCACCCGAGTTGTCGAAATGCGACGAATAATTTTGTTGCAGGGTTCGTGTTGTTCCACCTGAAACCCTGCCAAAAGTCATATTTACGATTTTTTAACTCGAGTTTAGGATTTTACTAGGAAACTGAAGGGCGGCATTCGTACGTACACCTGGCTTGCAACTCGGTACCCCTTGATTTATTTCTTTTCTACCGCCACATATTTTAAACTTTGAAATTGGACAGCCGCTTTCTCTGCCATTACCAGCCGTTGTTGACTTCAGTTACAATCAACAAACTATATATGTAATGTACTGACTCCGTGTAATCAGGAGGGGGCGGAAGTGTACCGAGAGAGCGGCTGAGGGAAAGTTGGTTCGTCGCTCTCATCATCAGCGCTCACATAACAGCACACACACCAACAGAGAGCAAAACGCTTCCCAGGCAATGCCAGGGCTTTATAAAGCATCAAGGAGGCCACTGATTGGTTGCTGCTGATTGTTGATTGCAGACTGGCCTCCTATGCACTGGGCGGTACCAACCAGGAACCTGGGAGGACAGGTAGAGAGGAGAGAGAGACCCAGACAGAGAAACAAAAACAACTCTCTTTAGTCTGAATGATCAGCCTAAAACATTTTCACAAGAAAATAAATTGCAATCATACTGCATACTGTGAAAAACAAAATCACTTTCTAACTGATTAATAAGAATTAATAGGAATAAAAACAAGAACACTTTTAAGGAAATGAGAATTTACCCTATCACAACCATCATCATGAACTTCCCAAGCTTTCCGATAAACTACCAGTTGTCAATCTCAGTGATCTTCCCAGCAATCAGGAATATTAATCCCAATGGTATGTAGCTTGAAAATAATCAATAGCATCATTTAATAGATTTGAAGGATATTTTGTGAAAACTGTTTTTGTTTCATTGAACCTTTATTTAGATCAGACAGACAGAATAACAATAAGCAATAGACAAGGAGGGAAATGGAAATGTGCTATACTCAGACATCTGAATGTACTTGAAGATTATCAGAGCAGTGTTATTCCAAAACAAAGCTAATGCTAATGATTTTAGCTGATCAAATTATTACTGTTTTGGTTCATTTAGTTACATTGTCACCAACCCTCCGCCTCCCTACACGATATGACTTTTTCTGTGAGGTGTGTGTGGTTAGGTTTTGTCTTACCACAGGACAAGGTCGACCAAACGGTCAGTAGCTTATGTTGAGCGAGATGAAGTCCAGAAGGGGATTCCCTTCCTCTCCCATCACTCTGATGATCATGCCAAAAACGATGCAGAAGATTGTCAGGCCCACAATATTGATTTCCCTGATACTTTTGGAAGGTAACCATGTCAACAGACTGGGCAATGCTACTAGTCGCTACTCGTTATTGACAGAGTTGTTTTTTGTTTCTGTAAATATTTAACATTACTGAATCTTTGTATGTATATTGTACCGGGAATTATGCAAACTTCTGAATATCAGAGATAGGTAAATACTAAATACAGAAAAGAAAAATATAACAGGCTATTATCAATAATAAAGCTTGATTGTGTCGTGGAAATTGTCTGTAAGCACTCAGAACTCTTTAAATAACACAGAAAACATTGACAGGTTGAAGTATAAAAATATATTGTATACAGATATATTGGAGTCTCTCTATGCTCTCTCTCCGAAAATCAGCTCACTACCATCTTTATAGTTTCTTTAGGAACAAAGAAGTCTCTCATGATTGGTTCTCTATAATAAGATAACATGTTTAACATGGCTCATCTTATGGACTGTCTCCACATAGTAGGGGTTCTGGTCAAGATTAGCTTAATGACCTTGATGAGCCTCAATAATCAGATTGATGCAATAACACACATAATGCACATGTCCATAGCATGATCTCAGTACAACCAGACACAAAGTGATAAATGATACATATTAGCATGCCTTGCTAATTTACTTTCACATTTGTAACAAGATTTTACTGGCATTCAAAGAAATCTGAAAGATTTGTGACTTGACTTGGCAGGGACTATGATGGAATTTCTACCTGTCATATATCTTCTCTACTTGTACTGAGTAAGAATGCATACCAAGTTTGTTTTTTCTATATTTTATGTCAAAAGAGAGAGAGAGAGAGAGAGGATGGAAGGCACACACACAAGCCAAAAGTGTCTATTCTATGAACTGATGAACGGTACACTTCTGTTAGATCAACTGAACTACCTGAGCATTTTTCAAAGTCAATAGTTTTTCGTCATCATAGACAATCATGCATGTAAATGAATTTATTCACTTTCCCAATAAGACAAAGGAGACTTGATTTGACTTTTTATAATGCTGATGTAACAAGGTGAATAGAATTACACGACATCTCCCTCGTCTCCCCCTTCCACACGTAACCCCACCACACACTCACATACAGACAGGATGCACCTTCTTTGGGTAGAGGACTGGGTCACCAGGTCACAGTTTGAGGGGACTTTATTTATTTTCTTTTATTTAATCAAATGGGTTACAATGTGATGTTTTCCTTTTTTCTTTTTCCTTCCGTTTTCCTCTGCATTGCTGTATAGGAATATGCAATGGTTTCATATGTCCTACAGCTTTTAGGTTGTGCACTAAAAAAATGGTATAATGGTTGAATCCATGCCTTGCGAAACTTGTCACCCTCCATTGTTCATTCTCTCTTGTCCGGTGGTCTCAAAGTAAAGGTATGCATCCTGTGCTCTGATTCTTATTTTTGTAATTCTGATTTGTTTTATTGTAAATAATAGGCCTTACCATCGTTGGTATGTGCCATATAAGGTTACGTTTACATGTTGATGCAATCTCTGGTGAGATTTTGTTGTTATAACTGTTTAATGACAGATCATTTTTCATATGCCATTAGCTAGCTAACTTTGTGGCGAGCATGTTAAGAGAATGCACATTTTGTATTATAGACTAGCTGTGAGAGCGTTGCCTTGGCTAGAGATTCACTGTGTGTTTCACTCTGTGCAGGTATGTGACGGGTCATTGTGTTTATATTTTACTTTTGGAATTGCATTAGTTTTTGTTACAATCATATATGTTTTTATTTCTTTTTAATATATTGTTCGCTCTCTTGTCCGGTGGTCTCAAAGTAAAGACTAGCTGTGAGAGCGTTGCCTTGGCTAGAGATTCACTGTGTGTTTCACTCTGTGCAGAAATAAACCAGTCGCCAGAGAACTACACTGAGTCCTGCGAAATTATTCATCATAACGCAGAAATTAACTGGTTACACTGATTTATTCATCAGGGCAGTGTGCAATATCAAGCTAATTTGACATTTTCCAAACCAATTGTAGCTGTGAAAATTCATGCAAACATGAGACTAGCATTCTGGTTAGTCCATTTCTTTCTCACATTGCAGAGCAAGAAGCTATAGTATCTAAGGAGCCATTCTTTTTTTTCTTTTTTTCAAAGCATAGCTTCAGACTGGCCCCTTTAGTTGAAGGCTGGAGGCCATCTTCCGTTTGGGCCAGACCTGGTAGAGGAGGAGATCCAGATTCCAGTTTTATTTGCCATGACAAAATTGATATATTACCCATCCCATCCCACCATTTGATAATAACAACACACATAATAACAACAATTATTATTATCTCTCTGACTTGTGGTGAGAAAGAGAATTTGTGAGAGCCTAACAGATCACCAGGCTACAGCCTAACCTAGTTAGACCAATATCCTTTCTAGCAAAATCTACTGCTGAAAACTGCTGATATTAATGGTAATAATTCGTCTGAAATACCAGCTGTTGAAACTGTTTGCAACGTTGCCACTGCCGCCGTGGCCGCCATTGCCGGACCTGCGGAATCGGCCAGCGCTGCCACCACCGTTGCCGCCACCTTGAATATTGGGTTTTTAATTAACAAATTAATAAATGAATCAAGATCTCATTGTATTTAGTATATGTTGTGAAAGAGTTGGTTTGGCTCGCAATGCAGTGTGCTTGATATCAAACACGAGATAAAACACATAGCCTAGTGCAGTGGTTCTCAAACTTTTATGTCAGGCCCCCCTTTAACATTATGAAAATTTCCAGGGCCCCCATCATGAATTGATACTCTTTCTGTGAATACTAATCATTAATATTGGAAAATATTGGTATTACATTTTTTTTATGATCACTAACAAGCGTTTAGCTATACTTAAGATAACACAGCAATACGCCTACATCACACAATTAGCCAAATAGTTAATTTTCTGCTCAAAACCACATTTTGTTAATTAAATACTAAATCTATATTTCAAAATGCTAAAAAACCTCTCTCCCAAAACACTGCAAACCCGACTCAAAATCAAATAATTCTTTCAAAACACTAGCACATATTTTCTATCCAAGAGGAACATATAGTTAATCATAGCACAATGACTTTCAAAATACTAACAGTTGATGGCATTACAAAAACTGCATTACTTTTCATGTTCCAGTTCTACCTGCATACAATAGACAATATGAAATCCATTGTTTGTTATGATTCAGTTTCCTTTTACTGTAAACCATTGTTTTGGTTGAGTGTTGAATGTGTGCATTTTTGGCAACATACTATCTAAAAGTGAATGAGTCATCCTTACTTTATTGAATGTACAGTAGAAAAAAATACTAAGTGACAGAGTTGTTGCAGTAAAAGCTTTAGTAGCAACATGAAATTGCTACCAGTGATGAACAAAAAATCCAACATACATGGCCTTTGGTTCCAAATGTGTAAAAATAAAATACACAAATATAGTAAAAAAGGTACAGAAGGGAAAAAACACCAATATGCACAGTCCTGTTCTACAGTTGTTTACAGTCACTAACACCCGTTTGTCCAATCTGTAGTCACATTTTCAAAACTCTAAACACAATTAGCACAACATCTGTCTGCGCCAATCAAAGTACGTCCACTAAAAGTGCTTGTTTTTGCCACTGACAGGCTCAGATTGTTATTCCTGTCTCTGACAACATTACAGAAAGGATCGCAACAGAGATAGACCTTTTTTTAACCAGAAACCTTTGTTGAACCTCTTCATGCAACAATTCACCTCATCTTTCAGAGCGATTTCTCCTTGAGCGAGACTTCTGCTTCTCAACTCTCTCAGGCCAAATCTCAATCTCAATTCACCCCTTAGCCCTACCCCTTAGCCCTTCCCCTCCGTTTTGCGCATTCACGTGAAGGGGTAGTGAAATGTAGTAATTTCTTCGTTAATAAAGATTTTTTAAATATTCTAACCATGGTATTATCTTAGTTTAATGTCATTTCAATGTATTATAGACCGTTTCATTATAACAAGCATAACAAAAAATCGCTAATATGCCGATGTCTCTACTTCGCTAGTTAGTTACGTTACAACATTGTTTTTAGGCTGATTTGTGCATGACAGTCCCGCATTTTGACATATTTTGATGTCGTATTTCCCCCCTTTGATGGCATATGACGCCCGAAATATAACTGAAGTCCAGCAGCAAAGTTGCTGCACTTGTTACGGCTCCTCTAATATCAGTGCAGACTACAGAGCACTGCTAACGCTATTCTGTCATGAAGTGGACTGGTAATGAAGCAGTGGTCTTTTTTATTTGATGACTTGTTTGATCGATTGGTAGCGTGAAACGTATAAATTGTGAACGAATCGCGAGTGTCCATGCTTTTCTATCTCCATCAGATGAATGGCAAATGTCACTGTGATAATACCCTTATTGCCATAGTAATCTCCGATAACAAACTCGTCCCGTCTGTTTATGTAAACGTCATCCTTGACGTATCAGGGTCTTGAAGGGTTGGCACATTTCTTAGGGAGAGATTTTTACCACTACCCCTTGTGACTCTGTTCCGAGGGCCAAGCCGAAGTTGAAAATGAGAATTGGGATTCGGCCTCACTCTCTCTCTTTCCGCTCTGTTATTTCCCTTCAGTTTATCTCCTGCGCCCCCTTGCAGTACCTCCGTGCCCCCCCCCCCCCCCCCCCTAGTGGTCGTGCAGCACTGAGAACCACTGGCCTAGTGGATGAATAAATGCAAGCAATCAATAAGCTATTGCTTAGATTACTGGTGTACACATCTTCATGTAGCATGCATACATGCATAACTTTTGATTCATAACTTCAGCTTGCAAACTGATCACTAAACCAAACACACTTTTTTTGTGGATCAAGGTGCAGGTGCAAGTGGGCGTGTCCAGTCTATTTTGGTGACCAGAGGTGTGTCAATGTCCAATGTGTCAATTGTTTAAATGTCAAATTTAATTATTTGCCATTTATATGTACACAACATGAATTAAAGAGTAGCATACAGCACATATGGAGCGTGTCTCCACTGTTCAGCTTTAAATTACTATTTTCTCATATTTGGATTGTATGATCCATCCTTCTGAACTAGTATGTTTTATTATTTGCATTTATTACTTTATGACCATATTTATCCATTCCTGTTCTTGGCTGTTTGTTTTTTTAAACTGTTTTGATAAGTGCTGTATAAAAAAGTTATCCGATATCTTATATGGGCTGTGACCCAACAACGACGAAACCATTTCAATATAATCAGAGGAAGAAAGATGATAATAAAAAAGAGAATTAGATGACAGGCTGGTTTACCAGTATTGTACAGAATCTTAAGAGTTTCTTCTCCCTGTCTTATATAATATAAGGATACCAACAGGCTGAACAAACTTATCAGGAAGGCTGGCTCTGTTGTGGGCATTAACCTGGACACCCTGGAGGAGGTGGCAGAGAGAAGGATGCTGGCCAAACTGTATGTTGTGTATGAATGTATGAGTGTATGTTCACTTATGATTTACCCACCAGGACAAGAGGAACCAGGATCAGCCATGAAGACGACTAGGAGCAACACAGCGAAGGCCACAACACACCTCATCCTGAAACCAAGAACCAAACACATCACAATGACATTTGGACTCAGGTGTTGGGGGCCACTAAAATGTGACCACAGCAATGTGACAAGAAAGACAATCATTTAAACAATTTCATTCAGTCATCCAACAATGTAATACAGACAAATCATAATATACATTCAGTGCCCTTCCTCAACACACATCCCAAGGACATTGTCTTCCTTGCATTAGTAAAATGATAATCAAATGTTTTCTTACCTTTCCAGTGATTGAGAGTGAAGAGTTGAAAGCTATTGTCAAAGTTGGCAAAGGGAAGAGTGTGAGATCTACAGGTGATGTGAATCTCTGTGTCTTTATTTAGGAAAGGCTGGTGTGTTTTATGGGTGTCTCCTTTGGGTTCACTTTCTCAATATCTAGTATTTTGCAATATACAGTGACATACAGTGTCATTGCATTGCACCGTTGATCTAATCTCAACCAGGAGCGCTGACTCACTGGACTTCCTCAAATTCAAAAAGTTAGTGAGGGATTAAACTCAAGATAATTCCATCTTTCATGAAAAAAAACATCCTAAAATGGAACAAAATGCCTTAAAGTCACATGTTATTCACTCAGTTTATTCATCTTATTATTATTTGCAGTTTATTTAATATCCAAGGGGAGATTATCAAGCTATTAGAAATTATTAGACAGAATCCAACTGTTTTTCACACAATTACAAGGTTGAGTGAGAAACACAATCTTTTTTTTAGGGCAAACAGGGAGAAGGAGTAAATGTCAAACCAACTTTTCACGTATTAACAAAGACCAAAACTCATTATTAATGAATGCATAAACATTTATCAGTGGCTGTCCAGTGAGCTGGAAGTCTGTGTGTGTGCAGTGAGACTTGGGACCAGCTGACAGGCCCCTCTCACACTCTCCCTGTTCTAGTGGAGGAGGGTGCTGTGATCAGACTGGCCACTCTGCTATGTTTCAAAATGTAGCTAGATTTTACTGTTTTATTATCCTTGTTATAGTATTATCCTTTTCCTCCTGCCGTAAAGTTTTATCTTGCGCAAAGCGCATGACATTAAACTATCTGTATCGGAGCAGATTAATCTGCTGATCTGATACTTACAGATACTATCTTTACTATACTATATAACCTATACCTATACTTTATCACAATGCTCATTAATAAATAAGTAAGTAATTCAAATGATTTTCATATCGCACTTTCTAGAACAAATCTTAAAGTGCTCTACAGTATAAACAAATACATTTTATCCAGCAGTATAAAAATTTGAAGAAAAACACATTAAAAAACAGAAAACATAACAACACAAAATCGAGAAAACTCTTGTTGTTCTAATCTCACAGATGGGTTTTGAGGTGGGGTTTTTTAAAGCAGGGAACGATTTAGCTGATCTGATGCTTTGTGGGAGGCGGTTCCAGAGTCCAGAACCCAAGGCATTACCTTTTGATTTTAGCTTGGCCCTCGGGACTGCCAAGAAGCCCTGTTCAGAAGAACTTCATTCATATAAGACGGTGCCAGACCAGATAATGAGAGGTGGCAAAAGTACACACATTCTTTACTCAAGTAGAAGTCTACATACTTATGTAAAAAACGACTCTGGTAAAAGTAGAAGTACTGATTCAACTTCCTTACTTAAGTAAAAGTCAAAAAGTACAGGCTCTGACATGAACTCAAAGTATAAAAGTAATAGGAGTGTTCTTAGAGCTAACAACTTCAAACATTTCTCTTAAATAAGGCCATGGATGGGGATGTCTTGCTTCTCTGAATCTGCTCCTGTTACGATAACGCTGGTTGGACCCAAATGCAAACCCAGACTCGAAGTATGGAAAACAATGGATATTTATTGAGGGAAACTGGGGGGAAAGGCTGGAGCAGAGGCAGGGGAAGGAGCAGGAGGCGGAAGCAGGGAGAAGACGGGGAAACTGGTGGTGGACGCGACTGGCGAGGCAGGCAGGTGGTGAACAGGCAAGCATTCAGGGAAAAGAGCGGTATGGCTGGGTTGAGATCCTGGGACACAGGGAAAACAGGGTTAGGACGATGTAGGAAACACACAGAGCTAGAATGCACAATTCTAGCGGGCCGGTAACGTGAGGCTGACCACATTGGCTGAATCAACGATGTGGCGAAGAGAGGGTGGAAAGCCGGGGTTCTTAAACTGGAGATTATGATGATGATGATCCACAGGTGTGGGAGGTAGAGCAGGTGAGCGAGAGGTAGGTGATGAAGCCAGGGAGGTGCGGGAGTCTGGAGCCACGCCCACCAACATATACACACACAGACAGTCAGAAATTCTACTTAAGTACAGTCACGAAATATTTGTACTTTGTTACTTCCCACCTCTGCAGATAATGCCTTATAAGTGTAGGAAGGATTTTAAAATTGATTCTGTATCCTACCGGTAACCAATGCAGGGAGCCAGAATTCCTATAATTTGAGACCTAAGATTGGTCTTATTCAGAAGCCTTGCTGCAACATTTTGAACCAGTTGATGCCGAGTTGACTGAGGGTATGTGTAGGCGCCAGCTAGTGTTGTTTTAGGGTTTGTTGTTATGGTCACATACGGGGATGTGGGTCACGTGGTGGTGCATCAGCCAGGTATTGAAATCAGCCGCTCACCTGGTGAATGAATGAACTGAGAGGGTGAGGGGGGAAGTCATACTTTTGCTGACCGCATGATCTCGGGAATACACTGACTCTGTTTTTATGGACTGTGGGAACATTCACTGCTTGTGTTTTTAGCAGTAATAAATATGCACAAATCAGTACTCGAGAGATGTTTTTATTGAACAACCAGCGCGTCCGGCAGGTAAAGTTTTCCCCTGCTTAGCCTCTCGGCGACTATATTGTTTGTCTGATAGTCGCTCAATATTGTCAGCAAAAATTAGACAACTAAGTTGGACTGGAGCCGCGAAGGAGTCAGCAAGCCACGTACGCTTTGGACGCGGAGCAAAGGGATGGATTGAATGATTGATCGCACACGGACGCCTCACAGCGCATCAGCCGGGCAACATCGCATTGTGATCAGCGGTATGTAACCTATTTCTGCTGTTACGTTGGTCTGTTGGAAACAGTTTGAACTGGTTGCTGCTGAATAGAAATTGGCGTGTTGTCTCGGTGTGTTGGTTGGCGATGATGAGAGGACTTGTGATGCAATGTTTGGACTGATGCGTCCGCTCAGTGTGTGGTTTGCTGCGCGGCGCTGGATTTCATGAAGTTGTGATCTCACACGATACCTGTGGCTGTTGATATTGCTGGCTTTGTATTGGATTCTCATGTGATCATCTTTGTGCATGCAAAATGAGTGCTACAAATGCTGGTTCAACTGTTGGCAAACTTGAAGAGAAAAGAAAAATAATCCTCACTGAAAAGGCCATGATGAATAAAATTGAATCAATTCAAAAGGACCGTAAAAGGAAAGTGGATGAAATAAAAAGCCTGATTTTGTCTCTCAAAGAGCTCATGAGGGATGAGAAAAATGTTTCGTTGGTCAAATCTCAGTTGGATGTTTTGGTGCAATTATCTGATGATGCTACTGCTTTGCATGAATCTCTGATGCCATTAATTCCCACTGATGAACAACAAAAACAAAAGCTATGGTTTTCAAAGGTTAATAAACATACAGAAGGATGCATTGAGGATGTTGAAGCATGGTTTAAAATAATCAACATACGTCAAAGTGAACTCTTGTTGGAAACTCATATGCCTGGAAGGCCCCAGCAGCAGGAGGCCTCATCAGTGGAAAAGGATGCACAGGAGAATGGGGAAAATGGAGAAGAGCTGCAATTTCACCAAATTCTTCAAAATGATGATCAGGATGAAATAGCACCATGTGACAGCATTTCAAATCAAGGCAGCGTGAAATATGGCACAAAGTCTAATGTGTCATCTACTGCATCTGCACGTCTCAGAGCTGAGGCTGAAATGGCTGCTCTATTGGCACGGCAAAAGTTGCTCAAGGAAAAACATGCTCTTGAAGAGCAGGAAGAGCAAATAAGGAAACGGAAGGAACAGCTTCAACTTGAAGCAGAGATAGCTGCATCCATGGCAAAAGTAAATGTCTTGAGAACCTCTAGATCAAGTGTGAGGAGTGCTTCTTCTAGGAAACTGGATGGCATGGAGTCTTATTTTGAAAAGAGACTTAATATCCATGCAGAGCCTTTTGTACCGCATAAAGATGGAAGGGATGGAGGAGGACCACCGCCCGTAGTAGGAAGTTTAAATCCATATTTTGGAGGCGCAAGGTCAAAGCAATCTGAAGGAGCCAATTATTTACAACAGGGGCCCTCGGTGCCAACAAAACCACAGAGCACAGCTCCTAAGGATGCAGCGCCCCTAGTGTCTCATCTCAAAGATGCAAATGTACCCTCTTTCAGGAACATCAGCAGTGAACATAACATGCTGTCTATAATGGAAAAACAAAATGAAATAACATCAATGCTGGTGCAGCAGCAAAGTCTAGCATTACTGCCAAAAAGGGACATTCAGATCTTCAATGGCGATCCACTGCAATATCATGCCTTTATGCAGTCATTTGAACAAACAATAGAACAAAAGGCCAACAATGGGGTGGACTGCCTTCACTACCTGGAGCAATACACCAGGGGGCAGCCATAACAGTTAATCAAAAGCTGTCAACATATGACTGATGGAAATGGATATGCTACAGCAAAGGCTTTGCTCCATGAACATTTTGGAAATGATCATGTAATTGCATCTGCTTACATGAATAAAATATTGTCTTGGCCATCAATTAAATCAGAGGATGCAAAGGCTTTACAAGCATTCAGCCTGTTCTTACGTGGATGTTGTAATGCCATGAAAGATGTATATAATCTGTGTGATCTGAATACATCAGCAAACATGCTCACTGTGATTAAGAAGCTACCGTACAAGCTTAGAGACAAGTGGCGTACAGCAGTTTGTGACATACAGGAAAAGTGTCGGCGCAGAGCTATGTTTGTTGATATTGTAACCTTCATTGAACGTCAAGTGAAGATTGCTATGGACCCTGTATTTGGAGACATACAGGATGCTCAAACACTGGTGGCAGTCAAGGAGAGTGGCAGAATAAAATCTATGCCTCGTTCAAGAGTTGGGGGGAGCAGTTTTGCTACGACTGTTACAACGGTTAAAGGGAGGGCTCCACCAGACAACAAGAGGGATGGATATGAGAAGGCCTGCCTCTACTGTAAAAACTGTGGACACACACTGGAGTCGTGCATTCTATTGGAGAGGAAGGCTCACAGCGAGAAGATGAATTTCCTGAAAACTAATGGAGTTTGCTTTGGCTGCTTGTGCACTGGGCACATCAGCAGAGAGTGCAGGAAGCGTCTTTCTTGCAAAATATGTGGCTCACGACACCCCAGCATGTTGCACATCCATCAAAAGGAAAACAAAGCAGAGGCAGAGAGGGACAAGAGCATCTCAGGAAAGGCAGCAGACAGTGGCATGGTTGAAGTACAAACTAGTGGTCTCACTGGGGCCGGTGACCAGGATTGTAAACTTGCCATCGTACCAGTCAGAGTCAAATCAAGTAAAGGGCAAAGGGCAGTTGAAACATACGCCTTTTTAGACCCAGGAAGTACTGCATCTTTCTGTACAGTGGGTCTGATGGATAAGCTGGGCCTCCCTGGGAGAAAAACAAAGATTCTTCTGCGCACGATGGGCCAAGAGAAAGTAGTTGACAGTCGTATTGCATCTTACTTGGAAGTTGCTGGATTGGACAGTGATGTGTATTGTGAAATACCAAAATTATTCGTACAACATAAGATGCCTGTTGACAGAAGCAACATCCCACGACAGCAAGACTTGGGAAAATGGCCTCACTTGAAACATGTTTGCTTGCCAGAAATAGATGCAGAAGTGGAGATTCTGATAGGCACAGATGTTCCCAGTGCTTTGGAGCCTTTGGAGGTTATCAGGAGCATAAATGGAGGGCCATACGCTGTCAAGACGATGCTGGGTTGGACAGTAAATGGGCCACTTGGTGAATGCAGTGATAGTTTTGAGTGTCAGTCTGCAGTTACAGTCAATAGAATTTCAGCAATCACACTTGACGAGCTCTGGAATAAGCAGTTTAAGACAGACTTTCCAGAGAACAACCAAGATGAACTGCTGGGGATGTCAAAGGAGGATTCCAGATTCCTGGAAATGGCTGATAGATCTGTGAAACTGGTGGATGGCCATTATAGCATTGCCTTGCCTCTTAAAGACAGAAATATCAGCATGCCTAACAACCGCATAATTGCTGAGCAACGCATTCTTAACCTGAAGAGGAGGTTTGTAAGGGAGCCATCATTTCATAAGGACTACACTGAATTCACGAACAACCTCATAGCAAGTGGATTTGCAGAGAGTGTGTCAGACACAGATTTGGAGCGCAGTGATGGCAAGGTTTGGTATATCCCTCATCATGGGGTATATCATCCTCAAAAAAAGAAGATGCGTGTCGTTTTTGATTGTGCAGCATCATTCAAAGAAGCCTCACTTAATGCACATCTTCTGCAAGGACCAGACCTTACAAGCACATTGATTGGTGTCTTAACCAGGTTCAGGAGGGAACCTATTGTTCTGATGTCTGACATTGAGGCTATGTTTCACCAGGTTCGAGTACCAGAGGACGATGCAGACTTGTTACGTTTTCTATGGTGGCCCAATGGAGACTTTAGCCAGTGTATGGTGGAGTACAAGATGGTTGTCCATCTGTTTGGGGCTACATCTTCTCCAAGCTGTGCTAATTTTGCTCTCCGGAGGTGCGCCGAAGATAACAAAGAGCTCTTCAGCCAGCAGGTGATTGAAAACATCATGCACAGCTTTTATGTTGATGACCTCCTTGCTTCAGTGGCCTCAGAACAAGAAGCTATGTGCCTGTATGAGGACCTAAGAATGTTGTGTGCTAAAGGAGGCTTCAATTTAACCAAGTGGATTAGTAATAGTCGCTGTGTGCTGGCAGCGATACCAGAGGAGGAAAGAGCAAAAGAGGTTAAGGATCTAGACCTGGACCAGGATATTTTACCAGTGGAGAGGGCGCTAGGAGTGCAATGGTGTGCACAGTCTGACACCTTTGGATTCAGTATAACCTTTCCAGATAGGCCGTTGACCCGTAGAGGAATCCTTTCAACTGTCAGCTCATTCTACGATCCTCTTGGAATCTTGTCTCCTGTGATTTTCATAGCTAAAAGGATTCTTCAAGACCTGTGCCGCAAAGGGCTGGGATGGGATGACACTATATCAGCACCTGCCGCCCAGGAATGGACAGGCTGGGTGAAAGAGTTACAAACACTGGATGGCTTCAGCACCAGCAGATGTTTGAAACCTCCCAACTTTGGAGAAATAGCCACTGCCCAGTTACATCATTTTGCGGATGCAAGTGAAGAGGGATATGGGACCGTCACCTACCTGCTGTTACACAATCATCAAGGTCTGGCACACAGTGCTTTCATAATGGGAAAGTCCAGGTTGGCACCTTTAAAGCCTGTGACAATCCCACGTATGGAACTGACAGCAGCTTTGGTGGCTGCTCGCATGGATAAGCTGTGGAGAAGAGAGCTGAGGATGGAGCTGCAAGACTCTGTTTTTTGGTCAGACAGTACTTCTGTTCTGAAATATATCAAAAATGAAACTACAAGGTTTCGTGTCTTTGTAGCCAACAGAGTCTCAGAGATTCTTAAGATGTCTAAGCCATCTCAATGGAGATATGTATCTACCACACACAATCCTGCAGACCTTGCCTCCAGAGGTGTGAGAGTGGAATCTTTTTCAAAGAATGAAATGTGGATGTGTGGTCTCCCATTTCTCTTGCAACCAAAGGAAGCCTGGCCTGCTGATCCAGATGATTTGGGGGGGCTGTCTGGAGACCCAGAAGTCAAGGTATCTGCTATTGTTTCTGTGGAACAAGAGAAAGACAATGCTGTGACATGTTTGATAGACCGCAGCTCATCCTGGACACGTCTCTTGAGAGTGACTCTCAATCAGATGAACGGCAAATGTCACTGTGATAATACCATTGTTGCCATAGTAATCTCCGACAACAAACTCGTCCAGTCTGCTTATCGATGACGTATCAGCGTCGAAGTGCGATCCCAATACTTAGGGAGATATTTTCTAGCCCTACCCCTTGGCCCTCGCTATCGAGGGCCAAGCCGAAGCCATAGGGGTACAAATAAGGATTGGGATAGGGCCTTGGCCTTCATCTGATGGAGATAGAAAAGCATGGACGCTCGCGATTCGTTCACAACTTATACGTTTCACGCTACCAATCGATCAAACAAGTCATCAAATAAAAAAGACCACTGCTTCATTACCAGTCCACTTCATGACAGAATATCGTTAGCGGTGCTCTGTAGTCTAGCAAGCCGTCCTAACGTTACCCTGCCAGTCTGCACTGATATTAGAGGAGCCGTAACAAGTGCAGCAACTTCGCTGCTGGACTTTAGTTATATTTCATCATATACCATCAAAGGGGGAAATGCGACATGTAAATATGTCAAAATGCAGAACTGTCATGCACAAATCAGCCTAAAACAATGTTGTAACGTAACGTAACTAACTAACGAAGTAGAGACATCGGCATATTAGCGATTTTTTAAAATGCTTTTTATAAAGAAACGGTCCATAATACATTGAAACAACATTAAACTAAGATAATACCACGGTTGGAATATGTTTAAAATCTTTATTAACGAAGAAAATACTACATTTGTGGTTCACTTCGGATGGTAGCGTAGCGGTCCCCATGATCTTCCTGTTACTTCCAGAGATTCGCAGGGCATTCTGGGTAGCCCTTGGTTTGAAGTGTGCCTCTGAAAAATCTCCGTTTGAAGGGCTACGAACCCCTTCGGCTTGGCCCTACCCCTTGGAAAATAGAGTATTGGGACAGCCCTACCCCTTCACGTGAACGCGCAAAACGGAGGGGTAGGGCCAAGGGGTACGGTTTAGGGGTGTATTGAGATTGGCCTTAAGTGATTTTTTTCACAGCTACAATTGGTTTGGAAATTCTCAAATTATGTTGATAATGCCTCCAAAGTCTCCTTTGTCTTATTGGGAAAGTGAATAAGTTCATTGACATGCATGATTGACTATGGCCTGATCCCAATTCACCCCTTGGCCCTACCCCTCCATTTTGCGCGTTCACGTGAAGGGGTAGGGCTGTCCCAATACTCTAGTGATCGAGGGGTAGGGCCAAGATCGAGGGCTACATACCCCTCGAAACGGAGATTTTTCAGAGGCACACTTCAAACCAAGGGCTACCCAGAATGCCCTGCGAATCTCTGGAAGTAACAGGAAGATCATGGGGACCGCTACACTACCATCCGAAGTGAACCACAAATGTAGTATTTTCTTCGTTAATAAAGATTTTAAAAATATTCTAACCATGGTATTATCTTAGTTTAATGTCGTTTCAATGTATTATGGACCGTTTCTTTACAACAAGCACAACAAAAAAAATCGCTAATATGCCGATGTCTCTACTTTGTTAGTTAGTTACGTTACAACATTGTTTTAGGCTGATTTGTGCATGACAGTCCTGCATTTTGACATATTTACATGTCGCATTTCCCCCTTTGCTGGCATATGATGAAATATAACTAAAGTCCAGCAGCGAAGTTGCTGCACTTGTTACGGCTCCTCTAATATCAGTGCAGACTGGCAGGGTAACATTAGGAGTGGCTTGCTAGACTACAGAGCACCGCTAACGCTATTCTGTCATGAAGTGGACTGGTAATGAAGCAGTGGTCTTTTTTATTTGATGACTTGTTTGATCGATTAGTAGCGTGAAACGTATAAGTTGTGAACGAATCTCGAGCGTCCATGCTTTTCTATCTCCATCAGATGAACGGCGAATGTCACTGATAATACCATTGTTGCCATAGTAATCTCCGACAACAAACTCGTCCCGTCTGCTTATCGATGACGTATCAGCGTCAAAGAGCTGTCCCAATACTTAGGGAGATATTTTCTAGCCCTACCCCTTGGCCCTCGCAACCGAGGGCCAAGGGGTAGGGCCAAGCCGAAGCCGTAGGGGTACAAATAAGCATTTGTAATATTTGATTGCAACACTTTTTTTTTAATCTCTTAAAATGTATTTTTGCTCTTGACAAAAAGACACAAATGGCACACCCATAAATGGCCCCCCAAAAGCAAAGAAAATATGTTTGAGACCGCAAGCAAAACTTTTTGAACTCATAAGCAAAACTTTTTGATTCAAAACCAAAACTTTTTGATTTGAAAGCAAATATATTTGATTCATAAGCAAAACTTTTTGATTCACAAGCTAAACCTTTGGTTTTTCAATCAAAATATAATTAAAAAACTTAAAGATTTTGATTGCAGTCTAAAGTTTTGCTTGCATAATAAAGACACAAATCTACCTTCATACAAGTGGAGGTTGATTCTCAACCTACAACTCCCTTTTAATTTCACCATGAACACATTTTGTTTGTTGAGTTCTCAAATATTCGCGCTGATCAAGATGGCGCGGCCGTGTCTAGACGTCGTCGTGGTAGCGTCTCTTGAGATTGTGCGTTTTTGTAGTTTCTGTGTTTGTTTTTAATATTTTTTTCTGCACAAACACATTGGCACTAACATCATATGAACGTGCACACTTTTGGACATAAACTTTTGCGCAAAAGAAAGGTTTTGTCCACTTTTTCCATCGACCCAGCGTGGCCGGCAGAGATAGTACGAGCGAGCCACAACAACAACAGGGGAGACGCATCTACGGGGAGACGAAGGAGAAAACATCGGGGAAAACGGAGCGGAATTCGGAACAGACTGAGAGTCCAAGCCCACCGTCCACCTCTGCCCAGCATCCTTCTTGCTAACGTCCAGTCTCTGGAAAATAAATTGGATGATGTTAGGGCGAGGATTAGATTGCAACGGGACATGAGGGATTGTAACATCTTTTGTCTGACAGAAACATGGCTGACCCCACTGGTGCCGGATCAAGTCATATGCCCAACTGAGTCCTTCTCTGTTTTCCGTGCGGATAGAACAGAAGAGTCTGGCAAATCTAAGGGTGGAGGGGTTTGCTTCATGACCAACAACAAGTGATGCAACCCCAAGGACACTAAGACTCTTTCTCTTTCCTGCTCGTCGAACCTGGAACATCTGATGATCTCGTGCCGTCCATTCTACCTTCCCCGGGAGTTCAGCTCGGTCATCACCACAGCCGTCTACATACCACCACAAGCGGACACCGACGTAGCACTATCGGACCTACATGATGTGTTATGTCGGCATCAGAACAAGCATCCCGACGCGGCTATGGTGGTGGCTGGGGACTTTAATAGGGCAAACCTAAAAAGTCATGCCAGACTTTCATCAGCACATTGTGTGCTACCAGAGGGGAAAGAACGTTGGACCACTGCTATACGCCGTTCAAGAGAGGCTATAAGGCTGTCTCTCTCCCTCCGTTCGGCAAATCAGACCATGCCGCCATTTTCCTGCTACAAACAATAAACAAACAATAAAAGTATGAACAAAGGATAGCACGGGAAGCGGTAGTGACGAGGGACATAAAGCGGTGGTCTGACCAATCAGAGGCTGAGCTACAGGACGCTCTGTGTGACGTCGACTGGGACATGTTCCAATCCAGTTCCAGCGACGTCAGCGAGTTTATGGAAGTAGTAACGAGCTTCATAGCAACGCTAGCGGACACCATCGTCAGCACGAACCAGAACCAGAACCAGAGCCTGCAGGATCATGAAGGATCCTCACCACCCCAACAACAGACTGTTTCAGCTGCTGCGGTCAGGCAAGCACCTCTGTAGTCACGCTGCCAAAACAAAGAGACTGAGACGGAGGCCAGGCCATGAGGACTGTGAACTCTGACCTCACCAGGCCCCACCAAGACTCAAACACTGCCTCTCTTATGCACACACACACTCACACACGTAGGTAACGACTACACATAATTTATATTATATTACATACATACGATTTCCCTTTTTTACTATATTTTTATTTTCAAAGTGCTTACTGTAAATATTGTGGGTTTTTTTTTTAATATAGAGCTCTTACTGTAATACTGTAAATATTGTGTTGGTTTTTTATTGTAAATAGTGTGAACCTGTTATTTTGTCCTTTGCACATTTCTGTTGAGCATTGCCACTCTTTACATTTCACTGCACACCCCGTGTGTGTATGTGACAAATAAACTTCTTGAACTCTTGAACTTGAATGTGACTACTGCCCCTCATGGAGTCCGGGGTAATCTTTCCAGTGTGTACAGGGCCAGAAAAATGAATGTTTTTTCATCAGACAACAACAGAGTACGCAGCCTAAAGCAGAGGAAAATGTCGACCCCACACAAACCACTGCATCAACAACGTTTTATTCTGGTGACAAGAGAGAGTGCCTTGGAGGTCTTTCAAATTACAATCATGATTAAAACGTCCACACCCAGGCAACGTTAATCCTCAGATTCATTCAATAACTATATTTTCCTGATAGATGGAATTATCTAATGCCTTACTAACTGCCTGAAAGACTGTTAACAATAGGACACAAATTCAAGACTTGAATTTGAGGAAGTGATAAAACGGTGAAGCCCTGTGTGGACTGTGTCAGCGCTCCTGGTTGAGATTAGATCAATGTTGTTTGTCCCCATAACCCCACATTACGAAATGCAATGAGACTGTATGTCCAACGTTCATGTAATATTGCAATACTACACATATTGAGTAAGTGAACAGAAAGGGGACTAGCACAAACCCAGAGATGGGTGGAACGGAGGTGGAAAACCACCAAACTAAAAATGCGAGAGCTGCCTACTTTACTAATTTGATCACAGGTAACGAACATAATCCATGATTCCTCTTTAACAATTGGTAGACTTGTAAATCCAGCCCCAAGGGCGTAAATACAGACAGTACAGCTAATGTCAAGTCCCTTTCCAAGAATTTTGGTTTTTTTGACCCGTTTACATTTTTCTGGCAACAACTCACGTATTGATTGACATTTTACATGAGAATAAAATGTAAATGTGATTTAGTTTGTAACTCACTTAGTCAGCTGAGTGAGGCAGGGAGCAATGGGCAGTAATCCCCCAAAACCACAACAGTCAAGCCAGACCCACCATACCACGACCAAGTCCCATTTTATCTCTCTTGAAGGGAGATGCGGTGACAAAATGCAAGCTATGCATTTCTGGATCTAACTCGGTCATTCTAGCCTCATGTGAGACCATCTATGTGTATAGCCAGGCACCAGCTGCGGTGTGGCCATTCTTTGTTGCACAGCTCAACTCAAGCTGTGCAGCAGCGCTGTTGTCGCCCCCCGAACCTGCCTTGGGCCCCGTCTGCTGATGCACACGTAACGCAGATGGACTCGTGGGACCAGAGGTCCCCGGTCGCCGCGCCCGGCTCATGCTGGCTGGACAGGCGCCGCACGGGCGAAGGGACCCTTTGGCAGATAAAATACCAACAAGAAATATACTATACCTGAAGAAAACTATGTGTATAGTGGAACACCCACTATTTCCATGTGGACTCCCAAAACTGATATCCCGAATACTGAGCCGCTGCGTCGAGGCTGATTCAGGATCAGAACTGGGCATTCTACTTTTACTTGTATGACCCCAGCAGTCCATCTGATATGCAGTAGCAGCAAGATGCGGCAAGCATAGCAGCATACAGCAAGCATACAACAATAGCAGCATACAGCAAGCATACAACAATAGCAGCATACGGCAAGCATACAACAATAGCAGCATACGGCAAGCATACAACAATAGCAGCATACAGCAAGCATAGCGGCATACAGCAAGCATACAACAATAGCAGCATACAGCAAGCATAGCGGCATACAGCAAGCATACAACAATAGCAGCATACAGCAAGCATAGCGGCATACAGCGACAGCAGCATATAGCCAGCATACAGCGATAGCCGCATACAATAGGCATAGCTGTATACAGTGAGCATAGCAGCATACAGCGAACATAGCCGTATACAGTGAGCATAGCCACATACAGCAAGCATAGCCGCATACAGCGACAGCAGCATACAGCAATAATTGCAGCATACAACAGCATGCAGCAAGCATAGCAGCATACAGCAAAAGCAGCATACAGCAAGCATAGCAGCATACAGCGATAGCAGCATACAGCAAGCATAGCCGTATACAGTGAGCATAGCAGCATACAGCGAACATAGCCGTACAGTGGTGTAGTGCTATTTTTTTTAGTGCCGGAGCGCAGTAATGTATGACATCACCATCACAGGAAATAAAGGAAGCCAATTAGTCTACTAGGTGGCAGGCAGCAGAATCCGAATACAATGTATCGCTTCAGCGCTCAAACGCAACACAGAACGCTACACTGGAATTGAAACAAAGTAAAAAGATGGGACAGACACGTGTCTTCAATAACTCGCATGCTTTATCAAACCGTAAACACAAGCACACGGCACATTGTTAACTTAGCTATAGAAAAGTGAAATAAACAATTACAATTACAAAAACAATTAGGCATATGAAGCAAGGACACGTTTTTAAAAAGTTTGAAGAAATGCAATTAGCTAAATCCCAAAAACGCAAAACATGCCAACAGTGCATTGTTGGAATAACGAGAATTATAGTCCGTATTTAAAAGTCGAATCAAGTCAACAAGGGTCAAGGGTCAGAGAAGTCAAGACGGAACGGTGCAGGATTGGAGATGGACGCGGTGATGTATAGGCGAGCCTGGGCGCCGTAAAACAGAGTCGACAACGTTGCTCTGATGGAGGAGAGAGAGAGGAGAGAACGTGAGAGAAAGAGAGGGGACGTTTTTATGCAGGCCTGCAGAATGGTCCGCAATCGCGTATAAGCTATGTGGACAAGCGGGAAATGTCGGATAGACGTGTTAAAAATAGACTACAACAAAGCATTTTTTTAACCATTAAAAATAAGTGCTCTTATAGCACTACACCCCTGTAGCCTTATACAGTGAGCATAGCCACATACAGCAAGCATAGCAGCATACAGCGATAGCAGCATACAGCAAGCATAGCCGTATACAGTGAGCATAGCAGCCAACGTAGCACCAACGGTGAGTATAGCGGCAACAGCAAGCATAGCAGCATACAGTAAAAGCAGCATGCAGCAAACATACAGGAATTCTGGCCTCCTTTGTTACCGATACAGAATCAATTTTAAAATCCTTCTTACACTTATTATCTGGTCTGGCACCGTCTTATATGACTATGTTATTGTGCAATTCCAACAACTCAAGATCCCTATGGTATTCTGAACAGGGCTCCTTGGCGGTCCCAAGGGCCAAGCTAAAATGAAAAGGTGATCATGCCTTGGTTCCTTTCATTGTTATAAAGTATAGGTTCGGCAAGTACTCATACTTGGATCAGCAAATGAATCTGTTCCGATACAGATAGTTTAATGTCATGTGCGTTGCCCAAGATAAAACTTTACGACAGGAGGAAAAGGATAATACAATAACAAGGTTAATAAAACAGTAAAATCTAGCTACGTTTTGAAACATTGCAGAGTGGCCAGTCTGATCACAGCACCCTCCTCCACTAGAACAGGGAGAGTGTGAGAGGGGCCTGTCAGCGGATCCCAAGTCTCACTGCACACACAGACTTCCAGCTCACTGGAAAGCCACTGATGAATGTTTATGCATTCATTATAATAAAGTTTGGTCTTTGTCAATACGTGAAAAGTTGGTATGACATTTTCTGTTTCTCACTCAACCTTGTATTTGTGTGAAAATCAGTTGGATTCTGTCTAATAATTTCTAATAGTTTGATAATCTCCCCTTTGATATTAAATAAACTGCAACTAATAAGAAGATGCATAACAGTATGAATAACATGTGACTTTAAAGACTTTAAAGAATGAATCCCTCATTTACTGCTTGAATTTGAGGAAGTGATAAAAGGTGAAGCCCTGTGTGGACTGAGTCAGTGCTTCTGGTTGAGATTAGATCAACGTTGTTTGTCCCCATAACACATTACGAAATGCAATGATGCTGTATGTCCAGCAGTCATATGATATTGCAAAATACTACACATATTGAGAAAGTGAACCCAAAGGAGACACCCATAAAACACGCCAGCCTTTCCTTTATAAAGACACAGAAATTCACATCACCTGTAGATCTCACACTCTTCCCTTTGCCGTCTTTGACAACAGCTTTCAACTCTGACTCTCAATCACTGGAAAGGTAAGAAAACATTTCATCATTTTACAAACGCAAGGAATGTGTGTCCTTGGGATGTGTGTTGTGGAAGGGCACTGAATGTATATTGTGATTTGTCTGTATTACATTGTGTGATGACTGAATGAAATAAAAATACAAAATGATTGTCTTGTCACATTGTCACATTGCTGTAGTCACATTTTAATGGCCAGCAACACCTGAGTCCAAATGTCATTGTGATGTGTTTGGTTCTTGGTTTCAGGATGAGGTGTGTCGTGGCCTTCGCTGTGTTGCTGCTGGTCGTCTTCATGGCTGGTTTCTCTTGTTCTGGTGGGTAAATCACAAGTGAACATACACTCACTATGCACTTTGTTAGGTACACCTCCCGTTTATAGCTGGCTTCTCCAGACAGTGAATCACGTATAAATATATCAATATTTATTTATATAAATATATCATGTTCTGAACCCAGAGGTAGCTAAGTGTACCTAGTGTACTTAAAGTGGATACCAAATATATATTTTAGGTTTTTACATATGTGTATTATAAATGGCAAATAATTCAATTTTACATTTAAATAATTCACACATTTTCAGTGCATCACCTGACAAGCCAACCATAAATACCATAAAGTACAAGACAATCATTTTTTATGACATGGACAAGAATATCAGTTTCTTCTTGGGTGAAGCTTTTATGGCGGTACTAGTGGGACTTGACGTCAATGCACTATTGTGCAAACACATTGCTTTTAAAAGGGGATGAAATGAAGCCAGCCCTCACCACACCTACTGATATTGTATTTCTCTGTACCACAGTTGCGTCTTACACCTCTGGTCACCAAAATAGACTGGACACGCCCACTCACGCATGTGCCATGATTCACAAAAAGAGCGTGTTGGGTTTAGTGATCAGTTTGGAAGGCTAAAGTTATGAATTAAAAGTTATGCTGTCATGCAAGTAAGCATCATCACATGGAACTTTCTCACCCACCTGAGGAGGAATTAGGTCCAAAACCACACTCCCCACTGGAGTGGCTAATGCGGCAGACTTTACATTCATCTGTTTGTTCCTGTTCTTTAGCGCATAGCAATCCGCTTTCCTGACAGTAACATACTTTTTCCAAGTCACATTCACCTGTACCTCAGGCTTGACTGAACCCGCAGACAAAAATCTATGCCCAACAGCACTATCCTTAGAGCCACTGGTACTATGCACATTTCCTCAATCACTACGGTGAGTCAAGACATACTGATCTGCTAACGCAGCTGCCTTACCAACTGTTTTTACCTGTTGCTCTTTTATTTATGTGGCAATACGTCTGGGAACTGCATGTTTTTTTAAATTTCCCCTTTTTCTCCCAATTTGGTATGTCCAATTCCCTCTGCCTAAGCAGTCCCGATCGGTGCTCCACTGCTCCACCCCCTCTGCTGGCCTGGGGAGGGTGTAAACTACCACATGCCTCCTCCGATGCATGTGGAGTCGCCAGACAGCGAGGAGTTGTTGTTGTTCCCAAATGGACAAGGCTAAATGTAAAAAATGTCCCCATTTGTCCAAATCCATTCTGCGGCATCTAGGGAAAAAACAAAAATAAAATCTGAATCTGAATCTCCTCCTCCAGCAGTTCTGTCCAAATCTACGGTCGGCAACAAAATAACACCCAGAAAGGAGGAAGCGGAAAAAAAGGCAATTCTCATAATAGTCAGCATCATCCAACATCAAATCATTTCTATGGTTAAATCTTCCAGGATTCATCTAGAGGGGGCCAGTCTGAAGCTATGCTTTTAAAAATACAAATCAAAAAAAAGAATGGCTCCTCAGATACTACAGCTTCTTGCTCTGCAGTGTGAGAAAGAAATGGACTAACCAGCATGCTAGTCTATGTTTGCATGAATCACTTGAGATGATATCAAGTTGCATTGCAAGCCAAACCAACTCTTTAACAACATATACTAAATACAATGAGATCTTGATTCATTTATTCATTCATTATTTCAAATTGTCTTTTTCTTTTTTTTTTATTTAGCACCTGTTATTAGCTTTGGCGGCGGCGACAACAGTGGTTCTGGCATTGACGGCAATGGCAACACTGGCAACATTGATGGCGGATTCAACGTCGGGTAAAGACTTCAGACAAATTATTACTATTAATATCAGCAGTTTTAGGATATCCATAGATTTTGCTAGAAAGGATATTGGTCTAACTAGGCTAAGCTGCAGCCTGGTGATCTGTAAGGCTCTCGCAAATTCTCTTTTCACCAGAGTCAGAGAGATAATAATAGTAATAATAATTGTTGTTGTTGTTATTATTTGTGTTCTTATCATGCTATGGTGGGGTGGGCTCTTTAAAGTAATATATACATTTTGTCATGGCAAATAAAATCTGAATCTGAATCTCCTCCTCCAGCAGTTCTGTCCCAAGCTACGGTGGGCAACCTGATAACACCCAGAACAGAGGAAGCGGAAAAAAAGGTAATTCTCATAATAATCAGCATCATCAAACATCAAATCATTTCTATGGTTAAATCTTCCAGGATTCATCTAGAGGGGCCAGTCTGAAGCTATGCTTTTAAAAATACAAATCTAAAAAAAGAATGGCTCCTCAGATACTACAGCTTCTTGCTCTGCAGTGTGAGAAAGAAATGGACTAACCAGCATGCTAGTCTATGTTTGCATGAATCACTTGAGATGATATCAAGCACACTGCATTGCGAGCCAAACCAACTCTTTCACAACATATACTAAATACAATGAGATCTTGATTCATTTATTAATTTGTTATTTCAAATTGTCTTTTTTTTAATTTAGAACCCAATATTCAAGTTGGTGGCAATGGTGGCGGCGGCGGCGGCGCTGGCTGGTTCGGCAGGTCCGGCAATGGCGGCCACGGCGGCCGTGGCGACGTTACAAAAAGTTTCAACAGCAGGTAAACAGCTGGTATTTCAGACAAATTATTACTATTAATATCAGCAGTTCTAGGATATCCATAGATTTTGCTAGAAAGGATATTGGTCTAACTAGGCTAAGTTGCAGCCTGGTGATCTGTAAGGCTCTCGCAAATTCTGTTTTCACCAGAGTCAGAGAGATAATAAAAGTAATAATATTAATAATTATAATAATAGTAATAATAATAATAATTGTTATTATGTGTGTTGTTATTATCATATGGTGGGATGGGCTCTTTACAGTAATATATACATTTTTTCATGGCAAAAATAATCTGAATCTGAATCTCCTCCTGCGGCAGGTCTGGCCCAAATGAAAGAAGATGAAACCATCTTCCAGGCTTCATCTAAAGGGGCCAGTCTGAAGCTCCTTTGAAAAAAGAAAAAAAAAAGAATGGCTCCTGAGTTACTATAGCTTCTCGCTCTGCAATGTGAGAGAGAAATGGACTAACCAGCATGCTAGTCTGTTTGCGTGAATCACTTGAGATTAAGTGATTTTTTTTCACAGCTACAATTGGTTTGGAAAATGTCAAATTAGCTTGATATCGCACACTGCCCTGACAAATAAATCAGCATTATAAAAAGTCAAAACAAGTCTCCTTTGTCTTATTGGGAAAGTGAATAATTCATTTTCATGTATGATTGTCTATGTCTATGATGATGAAAAACTATTGACTTTGTCTTTGAAAAATGCTCAGGTATCTAACAGGTGTACCGTTCATCAGTTCATAGAATACTGACACTTTTGGCTTGTGTGTGTGTGTGCCTTCCATCTAACTGCCATGTTCTTATTATTTATCATCAGTATTTATTACCTATCTCTGATATTCAGAAGTTTGCGTAATTACCGGTGCAATATACATACAAAGAGGATTCAGTAATAATGTTTTTAGTTTAAAAAAAAAAATTATATTTACAGAAACAAAAAACTCAATTATGAGTAGGCTTTACTGTTTCAGTCAATGTACATAGAGAATCTAGGGGCACCAGGTACCGGTACCGGGGTCTGTAACAGACAGAGACACAGGCAGGAGGCAGAGTTAACTGGCCAGCAGGGCCGTTTTATTTGCAGCAGTTTGGCGCCGTCTCCCTCCGTTGGTGCCCCTCCCTCTGTCCCGATGGCCAGCCACGGAGCACCAAAGCCGGCCAGCCCGCCATGCTAGCAGGAGCCTTCCGCTCCAACCCTGACAGGCCAGCTCTTCCAGGCTGCTGGCTGCATCCTACACGGTCAGTCGCGTTGGTGCTGGTTCAGCTTGCTCTCTGCAAACATAGACAGCTGACCAGATTCTCTCCATCCCTGTCGGCTCAGACTGACGCGGAAGCGCTGCGAATGGCCACGATCGCGCGAGCAGGAGTTTGGTTGTTCACACCAGACGCGCCGGTCCGTGCCGGCCACCAAGCGATTCTCTCTCTCTCTCTTCAAAGGGGCATGGGAAACATACGTTAACATTGCCAAAGCAAGTGAATGTGTACGTAAATGTCAATGCAAAAAATGTACGTACAATCTCTCTGCTTGTGTGTGTGTGCCTGCTCGTCTCTCTCGCTCTCTGTTTAGACACATCGATGGTAAAAGTTTAGACACAACTGAGTTGGACATTTGGTCGCACTAGTTCGGCATTTTGTCGTACTAGTTGAACAAAAACTCGTACTAGTCACTCTTTTTCAGCAACTTGTGTCACTTTTTTCCAACTAGTTCCAACAGAAGCCTTACTAGTGACGCCACACTAGTAGTGCCAAAGTCCCAACTAGTTCGATTTTTGACACACTAGTGGCCCTCTGGACCAAACTAGTAATGCTAAAGTCTTACTAGTTAACTAGTGAGCTACAATTTTCTGTACTATTTAACTAGTGAGAGCCAAAATGATTACTAGTTGAACCAGGCCCGGCTCCAGGGGGCGCTGTAGTGAGGCTTAGCCCCCCCAAGCAACGTTCAATGCCCCCCCACCCAAATGATTTCAAGATGTTTAAATCCTGTAAGTAAATCAAAATCGTTATTGCATTATTTCATGTTGGTGCGCTATTTACCAAATTATAATTTTTAATTCTATTTAGGAAAGATTTCTTTTTTATGTTAGGCGGCTATCCAATCCAAATCATATCTGTTTTGCACGTTTCCTTCACGTCTTGCGTCAGCAGGTGTCTCGCGAGTTTCAGTAGGTTGTTGTTAGCCGGCGAGCTAGCGCTGTTGTTGCTAGCAAAGCAGGTTTAGAAAAGAGATTAATCTCGCAAGCCATCTTACAATAAAAATCGAAATACGATTGCCATAAATAAAGGGAGAGAGAAAGATTGGCAACAAATTGCTGATAGATTGAATGTGTAAATTGTTGAATTAAAAACGAGCAAATTGTATAGACCTTATTAAATATCATGTGTTCCAACAATATTAAAGAACTGAAAAGCTACAAATATCATAAAGGGCTATAAACGGGACAGTTCCAGAATAGAACACTGAATTGGAACTACAACTCTTAAAAAACTCCACAAAATGAAGAATTATCCTGTAAAAAAGGCCCTACAAAGGAGAATACCTAAACTACTTTATTCCCATTGATGGTACTATCTATTGCCATAAATGATGTAGTAAAGGCTATACGTAACGTTTCATCTTACTGCATTACAGTTATTGTACAGTATAGTACCCACCACAACTGTGTCATCCGCAAACTTGATGTTGGAGTTGGAGCTGAACCTGGCCACACAGTCATGTCACAGTCATGTGGACAGGGAGTATAGTAGGCGGCTGAGGACGCAACCCTGGGGGGATCCTGTGTTCAGGGTGAGGGGGTTGGAGGTGTGTCTGCCCACCCTGACCAACTTGGGCCCGGCGGTCAGGAAGTCCAGGATCCACACACCCCTGTGTGCCTGGATCCTGGACTTCCTGACCGCCAGAACATAATTCATAACTGTTATACAGTCATATTTCTGCCACTTTCCCACAACTGATTGTGAATAAATTGCCAATGGGCGCGAATAGCGGAATTATTATAGAGTGCTGTGATTCATGTATGTATGTAATGATTCCTGTATATATATATTCATCAACTTATTTATTTGATTAAGGCTACTTTAAGGTTACTTTGGGTAAACGTTAAAGGCTATATATAGTGTTGCGACCTGTGATGAGTCTGACTGGTAGAAAGACTTGATTTACCTTGAACTTGAACTTTATTTCTGGCTCTATTGTCATGACAATAACGCCACTAAGCTAGCCGATGTAAAACTCTTTCAAGTGTATTCACCGTTCTTTCTCTTAACTGAGCTACATAAATTAAAATAAATAAATAAATGAAAAACAATTTTTTGGGTGGATTATCCTCTGGCCTGTATAATAAAACAAAATGAATGCAGTGGTAAGTAAATAGCAATTTAGCATTCTTAAACACATTGGCAACACATTCTTTCTCTTTTGTAAGTGAAAGGTGACCAGCCTTAATTTAAATAGCTTTTTCAATGCAACAGTCTCTTCCGTGATGCTCATATGTCATCTACTCACAACATGGGTCTGTATTACAATAGTTATTAATAATAGTAATAACATACAAAATAATGTTTTCACTTTTCAAACTGCTTTACTTTTTAAGAAATTACAGATTTTTCTACCCGTGCCTGCTGCCCGTTTGCATTGTGGGTAACATGGATTTCAAGCCAGCCAATCAGCTCTTTCCCATCGAGTAACGCCGTGTTGGTGCTTCAGTCAGAGCAAAAATGAATTCTTTCAATGATTCATGTGACTTGATGTCACAACACAAGGGATTTACATTACCTGTGCATAACTTATCAAGGTATTCAAGTGGACACAAGTCGACCACTTCATAGAGCATAAAACTTTATTTCATTTGTCATGTATTAAGTAGCGCTGTCAAAATTAACGCGTTAATCCAGATTAATTAATTTGCATGATTAATTCGATTAAAAATGTTAACGCAATTAACATGCGCAGCGCACAATGACTCAAAATCCCACAATTCCACTCACTGGCGCGGATTGGTGCTCCAACGCTATCTGGCGGCAGAACCAACTCGATAAAGATGGACGACTCTAAACAACATATTGGCCCTCTCGATGGGAAGTTTGAGTACAAAAAAAACCAAGACGGGACAATCGACCGACATAAAGTAGTTTGCACACTCTGCAGGAAGGATATTTGCGAGCACATAAGAAGCGCTCAGCTCTACTCTCCGGTAATGTAAACAAGTTAGTCTGTCTCAGCAGCTGGCTAAAAGATGAGTAAGAGGGCCACATTAATATGGATATTTGTTTGATTAAAAAAAAAGAAAGAAAAAATGTGGTTGGTAAATATGGTGTGGTTGGTGTGTTTTATTTTTTTTTATTTTGATATCTGGACACCATATCTGTTCTATAGTTTAAATAAAACACATGTTAAGTGTCTATATCGCCTTCTGTCATGAGTCTTTTTGCCCCCACAAAATGAAACACAATTAATAATGAATGGGTATTAATCGTGATTAATCTAAATTAATCCACAGCGGCCCTGTGATTAATCTGATTAAAAATTTTAATCGTTTGACAGCCCTAGTATTAAGTAGTACTAAGATTAAGATTGACTTTATTAAGATTGACTTAATTTGCAACATCGCACACACACAACACATGCAGGGGAAGTGTCAGAGTTGGATGAGTTACTGCTTTTATCCCATCCCCGCCGACCTTCCTCCAGTGCCAGCCAGGGAGCAGAGGGCAGCCAACAACACCAGCATCCGGGTACCAATTCCTAGATGTACGTCGCCATCTTTGTCAGGGATGGGACAGGATGTTGCATGTTTTTAGATGGGGTTCTTTTTACAGAAGGAGTCCCACGTGACACGGGGAGAACATGCAAACTCCACACAGAAAGGCCCGGGAGATAACCCACCTGGGCACCCCAGACTCAACAGTGCCCCAGGTGGGAATCGAACCCAGGACCTTCTTGCTGTGAGGCAGCAGTGCAAGCATTGCGCCAATCCTCTTGAGAACGGCGTCAAACTGCTCCCGGTTTAAACAAAAGTAGGTCTGGAAGCGATCCCCATACAGTCGCATTTCATTAACCAGGTTGAACTCCCCACGTTCATTATGAGACCACAACAGCTGGTGGACCCACAACCGCCTCCTCTGTTGTGTTCTTTTTCTCCGATGGACAAGAACAAGGGCCTTTCGTTGCTCCAAACTCACGTACATGGCTACTACTATAAACAAAGATTCTTGTAAAATGTCTGGTATAAAGTCGATTTTAAAATATACTTTATACGCAAGCCGCGCGGGACCGCGCAAGAAGCCGCTTATGCTTATGTGTGCACGCAAGATGACGTTCATGTGCGTCCTATAGGTAACGCCGGGTTCACACCGGACGTAGAAGCACCGCGAATGGCCGCGATGCGGCCACAAAGCGCCCATGTTAACCAATGTGGCCGTTCACACGGGCCACGGAAGCGTCACAAATGCCCGTGAATGGCCGTGAATGGCCGCGCCCTGCAGCGATCGTTTCCGCGTCTGGTCTACTTTGTGTCTATTTGCGTCTGGAGAGCGATTGTGTCAAGCTCGGCAGGAAGTCAGACACAAGAACGGCATAGAGCATCCAGTTAATTTTCAAAATATAACAAATTTCAAAATAAAACACCCTGATTGATGATGGCGTTGGCTATCCAGTCTATACATATTTGTCAGTTGCAGTGGCGGCTGGTGCATTTTTCTCCAGGGGTGGCTATACCAAAAATCAAGCAAACATGTAAGGTATCTAAGGTATCATCAGTGTATTTAAATAAATGAAAAGGCCTTTATTTGTATTTGCTGAGCTGAATGAACATTTGTTGTAATGAAACGTGCTTAGTTAAGGTACTTCAATTAGTGCAAATTCTTTATAATAATTATCTTTTATATGTGACCTGGTAAATAGGAATGACCAGACAACTAAATTTCTTTGTGAGTCTTTATTCCCCGACTGTGAGGACCACAGCTTTAAATTGTTAAAAATGAGAATACAAGCAAACAATCAGGACCCTAAATTTGTACCCAGACTAAACAACAGTAGTGGTACTGCACTTGTTCCTGTACAAGAAAATAATACAACACAGATAAATGCATGGGTCACACAACTTCACACTTTCCTTGACCAGTGTACAACAACTAAAATGCACTTAAACAGTCTTTCCTGAGTTAAAAATAAATGTACAGTAAAACAATAAATCACGAACTCACTTTCCACACCGTGATGTAAAACCTGCGTGCTACGACACACCTCTGGAGCTGAACACGATCTCTTATCTCCCCTCTACATGTGGCAAAAACCAAAAAAACCCAAGCACAAGTTATAAAAAGGAATAAGGTATCTACTAGCTACTCGCTTTATATGTAGCTATTGTATTTCAACTTACGCTGCTCTACAGTTCAGTGTTCCCTCCACGAACCGCACTGGATGCCTCGGAAGAATGAAGTCAGCAGAGTGGTGCTAGCTACCTGCAATGCCAATGTTAGCTAGCCTGGTTCCCTACTCAGCCAGTTAGCTAGCTCCTTTGACGGTCAGCTACACAAAGTCCCAACTCTCTAGAAATCTGCCAGGATAAATTATTCTTAATTGTTTGTGGACAACAATGTCTATTTTAACCTTTTTACCACAGCTTATTCTCTCTCCCATATACACTTTACTCTCATCAATTTGACGGGCGAATGCTCCCCCTCTCATGGGCTCTGCCCCTCCACTATTCTTAAAGTGACAGTGTCTCTTTGACCAAAGGAAACAATACTCCAGCACAGTCCCCATGTAAACCACACCATGTCGTCCTACCAGCCCAAAAACACTCTACCCATTGTCCACCTGGTTACATTTACTACAATATGTAATGGTCAAAGACTAAAGTAAGCGGAAAGTATGGCAGAAAATTATTAACAATGACATGATGAATGATAGAAAATGACATTTAGGAAAAAAAATTATGAATATGGTATTACATTTGAAATACCCTATGCCATCAAAAAGCTGAGTGAACTGGCTCAAAGCCATATGACTTTGCCACCTTGTGGCTTAAACGTTTTGTACATACATTTTGCCTTCCTCTCCTTGAGAGATGCAAATTTCTCAATGACTGTATGGCACCACAGAACTTGACACATTTTATAATTTTAAACAGGATGTGTCCGTTTTTGTCAACCTCCTCATTATGCTTCCCTATCCTGTAGCCTTCATCAAGCTGAGCAGCTATGTTTACTTTCACAAACAGTTAGTTTATTTTTAGTTTTTTCTGATATGTGGTTTAAATCATTCAAACCTGTCTGAATCCATGCTGGTTCTGAGACCTGTCATTTGAAAAAGGATGCAGGGAAAGCAAGATAAAGCATTGGTGTCACTACATACAGTGAGCCAAGCCTTCCTACTACCTAGTATATTGTCTCATTCTGGCGCATTTTATGTCAGATGTACCATGAGCCACTCGCTCTCTGCTGCCAATCAGTGGTTGGTGTTGTGTAAATCAGCAGCACTCAGATAAATACTGTTGGGGCGCAGCTTTCCTGAGCCCCACCAAGCTCCTATCTCTTGTATTGAAGAGAAGCGAACTGCGCGTCAATGGGCAAGATTCTTGCCAGGCTGGAAATACGTGACCTAGCAGTAACTTTAGACAACGTAGAACAATTTTAATCTACATTTTATTGCAGATATATAATTACTATATAACTATATAACTATTTACCTCGCTCATTAAAAAAAATAAAAATTCAAAGTAATTTTTAAAGTCTTAATCAAGTGGATGTGGGGAGTGGTGGGGTGGCGCCCTAGCACCCTCTATTGGCCAGCCGCCACTGCTCAGTTGTGTCTAAACTTTTACCATCTATGTGTCTAAACAGCAGAGGTGGAAAGAGTACTGAAATATCCTACTCAAGTAGAAGTACTGTTACTTGACTGAAATTTTACTCAAGTAAAAGTAAAAGTACTGGTGTAAAAAATTACTCAAGTAAAAGTAAAAAGTAGCTCACTTAAAAAATACTCACTTAAATAAAAGTTACTTAGTTACTTTTTTTGTTGTTGATCTTTATAATAAACTAATTTTGCTATGGTTACATGTATCCCATGCAATAAACTGAAAAAGGAAGAGAGGAAATTATTGTACAGTAGGAACTTGGTTCATTTATTGCTGAGCGAAGGCATCTGTATGTCATAAAATGAAGGATGTCAAAAGTATATACTATTACCATTTGAAAATAAATTAAAGCAGTTAAAACTTATTGACACACACACACACACGTGTGTGTGTGTCTCTGTCTGTAAGCGTGTCTGTCTGTCTGTCTGTGTGTGTGTGTGAGAGAGAGAGAGAGTGTGTTGACCTGCAGTGTGCTGGTTGGTGGTAGGATTCAGTATTTACTAAATGAACAAAACCCAGACATGTGAAACGTGTCTGTCCTCTGAAACTAGGATTAGCCACCACAAATATCGAAACGTGAACTGATGTTTTCTAAGGCTCTCAATTCTATCTGAAATTATAAACTCAATCTCCTCAAACAGTGCCACGCCTAATGTGCCATGTGGGAAGTACCATTATAACAGGTAGGAACACCAACCTGAACCTGAGAAAGAGACTGCCTATTGATTAGAAATCTAACTCCCTACAATTTGTTTTTGTTCCACTGCTCTTCCATTGTAGCGCCTACAAAAGCTGCATTCAATGATCTTCCTGACAGCTGAATTGGCGTTTGTGATCCAAAATCTCTTCCTAACGTTGGACAGTGTGTGAGTCCGCCCACTATGACCCAGATTCTGGTGTACATGTCTAAGAATGAGCATAGAAATGTGTTGATCTTTGGAGAGAATGAGTGGATGCTTAGCTTCCTCCGGCATTGCTCCTCTACTCAATCTTCCTCCAACTCTCAGGAGTCCATTCTCCAAAACTGGATCCAGCCTGGATCCGGGACCGGCTGCGGCCAATTAAGCCTAATTGCAGCCGGGGCCTTTTAACCTGTGTGTGACTGTGAGAGCGAGAGGAGGAACGCGCCAGTGTGAGAGGCTGGCGCCGTGTGTGTTTGAACCGACGCGGACGGAGGATCCGGTCGGCTGGAGGAGAGCGAGCCAGCCAGCGACGGGTGAGATGGAGCGGGAGCGGGCCGTCTCTTGCCGCGGCGTCCCGCGGAGGTCCGGGGGCAGCCGGGAGCCGCCTGCAAGGGCTGACCGGCCGGGGTTGGGGCGGGATGCCCCTGGAAGCCTGGCAGGCTGGGGCAGCCTTGGGGCTTCGCGGCTGGCCCACCGGGACCGGGGCGGACGACCGGCGGAGGAGGCGGCGCCGACCACAGCTGCCGTCAAGACCCGGGCCGTGAGATTGCGGTGTTCGCAAATAAAGCGGCCACGCTGGCCATTAAACTCTCCCCCTGTCTGCGTCTCTGTCTGTTCCGGACCCCGGTTATGTGGCACCTTGCCACATTTGGTGTTTTTGGCCAATGCTGTTTTTGGCCAATGCATTTGATTGGTGTCTGGTCCCAGGGCAATTTTTTTTCTAGCTCGCAATATTCCTTTGATCATTTTAAATAATTTACTCAGTAACGGATGGATGTACAAACGTAGCGAACTACTTTACTTCATTCAAACCATACTTAAGTAAAAGTAAAATTACTGACTTTGAAAAATACTCAAAAGATTACAAGTACACGAAAAAGCTACTCAATTACAGTAACGAGAGTACTTGTAATTCGTTTCTTCCACCTCTGGTGACGGCCCATTGACCAATGGAGAAGCATCTGGTATGGGGTCAAAGTGCAACCCAATTTTCGAGTTGTAACCGCAGAAAGAAGTTTTGTAACCGCAAAAAAAAGATTTGCAACCGCAAAAAAAATGACTTCAAACGCAGGGAATTGGTATTAGTCCAAAATCATCAAACATATTTTGATCTCGATTATGTAATATTTGATTGCAACACTTTTTTTTGAGCTCTTTTTTTGAGCTCTTGACAAAAAGACACAAATGGCACACCCATAAATGGCCCAAAAGCAAAGAAAAGATGTTTGAGACTGCAAGCAAAACTTTTTGGATTCATAAGCAAAACTTTTTGATTTGAAAGCAAATATATTTTATTCATAAGCAAAACTTTTTGATTCACAAGCAAAACCTTTGGTTTTTCAATCAAAATATAATAAAAAAAACTTAAAGACTTAACTTACAAGTGGAGGGTGATTCTCAACCTACAACTCCCTTTTAATTTCACCATGAACACATTTTGTTTGTTGAGTTCTCAAATATTCGCGCTGATCAAGATGGCGCGGCCGTGTCTAGACGTCGTCGTGGTAGCTCCCCGGAGATTGTGCGTTTTTTTAGTTTTTGTGTTTGTTTTTAATATCTTTTTCTGCACAAACACATTGGCACTAACATCATACGAATGTCCACACTTTTGGACATAAACTTTTGCGCAAAACAAAGGTTTTTGTCCACTTTTTCCATCGACCCAGCGTGGCCGGCAGAGATAGTACGAGCGAGCCACAACAACAACAGTGGAGACGCATCTACGCTGGTTCCAATCCAGTTCCAGCGACATCAGCGAGTTTACGGAAGTAGTAACGAGCTTCATAGCAACGCTAGCGGACACCATCGTCAGCACGAACCAGAACCAGAACCAGAGCCTGCAGGATCATGAAGGATCCTCACCACCCCAACAACAGACTGTTTCAGCTGCTGCGGTCAGGCAAGCACCTCCGTAGTCACGCTGCCAAAACAGAGAGACTGAGACGGAGGCCAGGCCATCAGGACTGTGAACTCTGACCTCACCAGGCCCCACCAAGACTCACACACTGCCTCTCTTATGCACACACACACTCACACACTTAGGTAACGACTACACATAATTTATATTATATTACATACATACGATTTCCCTTTTTTACTATATTTTTATTTTCAAAGTGCTTACTGTAAATATTGTGTTGTTTTTTTTATATAGAGCTCTTACTGTAATACTGTAAATATTGTGGTTTTTTTTTTTATTATATAGAGCTCTTACTGTAATACTGTAAATATTGTGTTGGTTTTTTTTTTGTAAATAGTGTGAACCTGTTATTTTGTCCTTTGCACATTTCTGTTGAGCATTGCCACTCTACATTTCACTGCACACCCCGTGTGTGTATGTGACAAATAAACTTCTTCAACTTGAATGTGACTACTGCCCCTCATGGAGTCCAGTGGAATCTTTCCAGTGTGTACAGGGCCAGAAGAATGAATGGTTTTTCATCAGACAACAGAGTGTGCAGCCTAAAGCAGAGGAAAATGTCGACCCCACACAAACCACTGCATCAACAACGTTTTATTCTGGTGACAAGAGAGAGTGCCTTGGAGGTCTTTCAAATTACAATCATGATTATGACTTCCACACCCAGGCAATGTTAATCCTCAGATTCATTCAATAACTATTTTTTAAAGCTTTTTGTCCTGTCTTTTCCTGATAGATGGAATTATCTAATGCCTTACTAACTGCCTGAAAGACTGTTAACAATAGGACACAAATTCAAGACTTGAATTTGAGGAAGTGATAAAACAGTGAAGCCCTGTGTGGACTGTGTCAGCGCTCCTGGTTGAGATTAGATCAATGTTGTTTGTCCCCATAACCCCACATTACGAAATGCAATGACACTGTATGTCCAACGTTGATGTAATATTGCAAAATACTACACACATTGAGTAAGTGAACAGAAAGGGGACTAGCACAAACCCAGAGATGGGTGGAACGGAGGTGGAAAACCACCAAACTAAAAATGCAAGAGCTGCCTACTTTACTAATTTGATCACAGGTAACGAACATAATCCATGATTCCTCTTTAACAATTGGTAGATTTGTAAATCCAGCCCCAAGGGCGTAAATACAGACAGTACAGCTAATGTCAAGTCCCTTTCCAAGAATTTCGGTGTTTTTTTTGACCCGTTTACATTTTTCTGGCAACAACTCACGTATTGATTGACATTTTACATGAGAATAAAATGTAAATGTGATTTAGTTTGTAACTCACTTAGTCAGCTGAGTGAGGCAGGGAGCAATGGGCAGTAATCCCCCAAAACCACAACAGTCAAGCCAGACCCACCATACCACGACCAAGTCCCATTTTATCTCTCTTGAAGGGAGATGCGGTGACAAAATGCAAGCTATGCATTTCTGGATCTAACTCGGTCATTCTAGCCTCATGTGAGACCTTCTATGTGTATAGCCAGGCACCAGCTGCGGTGTGGCCATTCTTTGTTGCACAGCTCAACTCAAGCTGTGCAGCAGCGCTGTTGTCGCCCCCCGAACCTGCCTTGGGCCCCGTCTGCTGATGCACACGTAATGCAGATGGACTCGTGGGACCAGAGGTCCCCGGTCACCGCGCCCGGCTCATGCTGGCTGGACAGGCGCCGCACGGGCGAAGGGACCCTTTGGCAGATAAAATACCAACAAGAAATATACTATACCTGAAGAAAACTATGTGTATAGTGGAACACCCACTATTTCCATGTGGACTCCCAAAACTGATATCCCGAATACTGAGCCGCTGCGTCGAGGCTGATTCAGGATCAGAACTGGGCATTCTACTTTTACTTGTATGACCCCAGCAGTCCATCTGATATGCAGTAGCAGCAAGATGCGGCAAGCATAGCAGCATACAGCAAGCATACAACAATAGCAGCATACAGCAAGCATACAACAATAGCAGCATACGGCAAGCATACAACAATAGCAGCATACGGCAAGCATACAACAATAGCAGCATACAGCAAGCATAGCGGCATACAGCAAGCATACAACAATAGCAGCATACAGCAAGCATAGCGGCATACAGCAAGCATACAACAATAGCAGCATACAGCAAGCATAGCGGCATACAGCGACAGCAGCATATAGCCAGCATACAGCGATAGCCGCATACAATAGGCATAGCTGTATACAGTGAGCATAGCAGCATACAGCGAACATAGCCGTATACAGTGAGCATAGCCACATACAGCAAGCATAGCCGCATACAGCGACAGCAGCATACAGCAATAATTGCAGCATACAACAGCATGCAGCAAGCATAGCAGCATACAGCAAAAGCAGCATACAGCAAGCATAGCAGCATACAGCGATAGCAGCATACAGCAAGCATAGCCGTATACAGTGAGCATAGCAGCATACAGCGAACATAGCCGTACAGTGGTGTAGTGCTATTTTTTTTAGTGCCGGAGCGCAGTAATGTATGACATCACCATCACAGGAAATAAAGGAAGCCAATTAGTCTACTAGGTGGCAGGCAGCAGAATCCGAATACAATGTATCGCTTCAGCGCTCAAACGCAACACAGAACGCTACACTGGAATTGAAACAAAGTAAAAAGATGGGACAGACACGTGTCTTCAATAACTCGCATGCTTTATCAAACCGTAAACACAAGCACACGGCACATTGTTAACTTAGCTATAGAAAAGTGAAATAAACAATTACAATTACAAAAACAATTAGGCATATGAAGCAAGGACACGTTTTTAAAAAGTTTGAAGAAATGCAATTAGCTAAATCCCAAAAACGCAAAACATGCCAACAGTGCATTGTTGGAATAACGAGAATTATAGTCCGTATTTAAAAGTCGAATCAAGTCAACAAGGGTCAAGGGTCAGAGAAGTCAAGACGGAACGGTGCAGGATTGGAGATGGACGCGGTGATGTATAGGCGAGCCTGGGCGCCGTAAAACAGAGTCGACAACGTTGCTCTGATGGAGGAGAGAGAGAGGAGAGAACGTGAGAGAAAGAGAGGGGACGTTTTTATGCAGGCCTGCAGAATGGTCCGCAATCGCGTATAAGCTATGTGGACAAGCGGGAAATGTCGGATAGACGTGTTAAAAATAGACTACAACAAAGCATTTTTTTAACCATTAAAAATAAGTGCTCTTATAGCACTACACCCCTGTAGCCTTATACAGTGAGCATAGCCACATACAGCAAGCATAGCAGCATACAGCGATAGCAGCATACAGCAAGCATAGCCGTATACAGTGAGCATAGCAGCCAACGTAGCACCAACGGTGAGTATAGCGGCAACAGCAAGCATAGCAGCATACAGTAAAAGCAGCATGCAGCAAACATACAGGAATTCTGGCCTCCTTTGTTACCGATACAGAATCAATTTTAAAATCCTTCTTACACTTATTATCTGGTCTGGCACCGTCTTATATGACTATGTTATTGTGCAATTCCAACAACTCAAGATCCCTATGGTATTCTGAACAGGGCTCCTTGGCGGTCCCAAGGGCCAAGCTAAAATGAAAAGGTGATCATGCCTTGGTTCCTTTCATTGTTATAAAGTATAGGTTCGGCAAGTACTCATACTTGGATCAGCAAATGAATCTGTTCCGATACAGATAGTTTAATGTCATGTGCGTTGCCCAAGATAAAACTTTACGACAGGAGGAAAAGGATAATACAATAACAAGGTTAATAAAACAGTAAAATCTAGCTACGTTTTGAAACATTGCAGAGTGGCCAGTCTGATCACAGCACCCTCCTCCACTAGAACAGGGAGAGTGTGAGAGGGGCCTGTCAGCGGATCCCAAGTCTCACTGCACACACAGACTTCCAGCTCACTGGAAAGCCACTGATGAATGTTTATGCATTCATTATAATAAAGTTTGGTCTTTGTCAATACGTGAAAAGTTGGTATGACATTTTCTGTTTCTCACTCAACCTTGTATTTGTGTGAAAATCAGTTGGATTCTGTCTAATAATTTCTAATAGTTTGATAATCTCCCCTTTGATATTAAATAAACTGCAACTAATAAGAAGATGCATAACAGTATGAATAACATGTGACTTTAAAGACTTTAAAGAATGAATCCCTCATTTACTGCTTGAATTTGAGGAAGTGATAAAAGGTGAAGCCCTGTGTGGACTGAGTCAGTGCTTCTGGTTGAGATTAGATCAACGTTGTTTGTCCCCATAACACATTACGAAATGCAATGATGCTGTATGTCCAGCAGTCATATGATATTGCAAAATACTACACATATTGAGAAAGTGAACCCAAAGGAGACACCCATAAAACACGCCAGCCTTTCCTTTATAAAGACACAGAAATTCACATCACCTGTAGATCTCACACTCTTCCCTTTGCCGTCTTTGACAACAGCTTTCAACTCTGACTCTCAATCACTGGAAAGGTAAGAAAACATTTCATCATTTTACAAACGCAAGGAATGTGTGTCCTTGGGATGTGTGTTGTGGAAGGGCACTGAATGTATATTGTGATTTGTCTGTATTACATTGTGTGATGACTGAATGAAATAAAAATACAAAATGATTGTCTTGTCACATTGTCACATTGCTGTAGTCACATTTTAATGGCCAGCAACACCTGAGTCCAAATGTCATTGTGATGTGTTTGGTTCTTGGTTTCAGGATGAGGTGTGTCGTGGCCTTCGCTGTGTTGCTGCTGGTCGTCTTCATGGCTGGTTTCTCTTGTTCTGGTGGGTAAATCACAAGTGAACATACACTCACTATGCACTTTGTTAGGTACACCTCCCGTTTATAGCTGGCTTCTCCAGACAGTGAATCACGTATAAATATATCAATATTTATTTATATAAATATATCATGTTCTGAACCCAGAGGTAGCTAAGTGTACCTAGTGTACTTAAAGTGGATACCAAATATATATTTTAGGTTTTTACATATGTGTATTATAAATGGCAAATAATTCAATTTTACATTTAAATAATTCACACATTTTCAGTGCATCACCTGACAAGCCAACCATAAATACCATAAAGTACAAGACAATCATTTTTTATGACATGGACAAGAATATCAGTTTCTTCTTGGGTGAAGCTTTTATGGCGGTACTAGTGGGACTTGACGTCAATGCACTATTGTGCAAACACATTGCTTTTAAAAGGGGATGAAATGAAGCCAGCCCTCACCACACCTACTGATATTGTATTTCTCTGTACCACAGTTGCGTCTTACACCTCTGGTCACCAAAATAGACTGGACACGCCCACTCACGCATGTGCCATGATTCACAAAAAGAGCGTGTTGGGTTTAGTGATCAGTTTGGAAGGCTAAAGTTATGAATTAAAAGTTATGCTGTCATGCAAGTAAGCATCATCACATGGAACTTTCTCACCCACCTGAGGAGGAATTAGGTCCAAAACCACACTCCCCACTGGAGTGGCTAATGCGGCAGACTTTACATTCATCTGTTTGTTCCTGTTCTTTAGCGCATAGCAATCCGCTTTCCTGACAGTAACATACTTTTTCCAAGTCACATTCACCTGTACCTCAGGCTTGACTGAACCCGCAGACAAAAATCTATGCCCAACAGCACTATCCTTAGAGCCACTGGTACTATGCACATTTCCTCAATCACTACGGTGAGTCAAGACATACTGATCTGCTAACGCAGCTGCCTTACCAACTGTTTTTACCTGTTGCTCTTTTATTTATGTGGCAATACGTCTGGGAACTGCATGTTTTTTTAAATTTCCCCTTTTTCTCCCAATTTGGTATGTCCAATTCCCTCTGCCTAAGCAGTCCCGATCGGTGCTCCACTGCTCCACCCCCCTCTGCTGGCCTGGGGAGGGTGTAAACTACCACATGCCTCCTCCGATGCATGTGGAGTCGCCAGACAGCGAGGAGTTGTTGTTGTTCCCAAATGGACAAGGCTAAATGTAAAAAATGTCCCCATTTGTCCAAATCCATTCTGCGGCATCTAGGGAAAAAACAAAAATAAAATCTGAATCTGAATCTCCTCCTCCAGCAGTTCTGTCCAAATCTACGGTCGGCAACAAAATAACACCCAGAAAGGAGGAAGCGGAAAAAAAGGCAATTCTCATAATAGTCAGCATCATCCAACATCAAATCATTTCTATGGTTAAATCTTCCAGGATTCATCTAGAGGGGGCCAGTCTGAAGCTATGCTTTTAAAAATACAAATCAAAAAAAAGAATGGCTCCTCAGATACTACAGCTTCTTGCTCTGCAGTGTGAGAAAGAAATGGACTAACCAGCATGCTAGTCTATGTTTGCATGAATCACTTGAGATGATATCAAGTTGCATTGCAAGCCAAACCAACTCTTTAACAACATATACTAAATACAATGAGATCTTGATTCATTTATTCATTCATTATTTCAAATTGTCTTTTTCTTTTTTTTTTATTTAGCACCTGTTATTAGCTTTGGCGGCGGCGACAACAGTGGTTCTGGCATTGACGGCAATGGCAACACTGGCAACATTGATGGCGGATTCAACGTCGGGTAAAGACTTCAGACAAATTATTACTATTAATATCAGCAGTTTTAGGATATCCATAGATTTTGCTAGAAAGGATATTGGTCTAACTAGGCTAAGCTGCAGCCTGGTGATCTGTAAGGCTCTCGCAAATTCTCTTTTCACCAGAGTCAGAGAGATAATAATAGTAATAATAATTGTTGTTGTTGTTATTATTTGTGTTCTTATCATGCTATGGTGGGGTGGGCTCTTTAAAGTAATATATACATTTTGTCATGGCAAATAAAATCTGAATCTGAATCTCCTCCTCCAGCAGTTCTGTCCCAAGCTACGGTGGGCAACCTGATAACACCCAGAACAGAGGAAGCGGAAAAAAAGGTAATTCTCATAATAATCAGCATCATCAAACATCAAATCATTTCTATGGTTAAATCTTCCAGGATTCATCTAGAGGGTCCAGTCTGAAGCTATGCTTTTAAAAATACAAATCAAAAAAAAGAATGGCTCCTCAGATACTACAGCTTCTTGCTCTGCAGTGTGAGAAAGAAATGGACTAACCAGCATGCTAGTCTATGTTTGCATGAATCACTTGAGATGATATCAAGCACACTGCATTGCGAGCCAAACCAACTCTTTAACAACATATACTAAATACAATGAGATCTTGATTCATTTATTAATTTGTTATTTCAAATTGTCTTTTTTTTAAATTTAGAACCCAATATTCAAGTTGGTGGCAACGGTGGCGGCGGCGGCAGCGCTGGCTGGTTCGGTTCATCCGGCAATGGCGGCCACGGCGGCAGTGGCAACGTTGCAAACAGTTTCAACAGCAGGTAAACAGCTGGTATTTCAGACAAATTATCACTATTAATATCAGCAGTTTTAGGATATCCATAGATTTTGCTAGAAAGGATATTGGTCTAACTAGGCTAAGTTGCAGCCTGGTGATCTGTAAGGCTCTCGCAAATTCTCTTTTCACCAGAGTCAGAGAGATAATAATAGTAATAATAATTGTTGTTGTTGTTATTATTTGTGTTCTTATCATGCTATGGTGGGGTGGGCTCTTTAAAGTAATATATACATTTTGTCATGGCAAATAAAATCTGAATCTGAATCTCCTCCTCCAGCAGTTCTGTCCCAAGCTACGGTGGGCAACCTGATAACACCCAGAACAGAGGAAGCGGAAAAAAAGGTAATTCTCATAATAATCAGCATCATCAAACATCAAATCATTTCTATGGTTAAATCTTCCAGGATTCATCTAGAGGGGCCAGTCTGAAGCTATGCTTTTAAAAATACAAATTTAAAAAAAGAATGGCTCATTAGATACTACAGCTTCTTGCTCTGCAGTGTGAGAAAGAAATGGACTAACCAGCATGCTAGTCTATGTTTGCATGAATCACTTGAGATGATATCAAGCACACTGCATTGCGAGCCAAACCAACTCTTTAACAACATATACTAAATACAATGAGATCTTGATTCATTTATTAATTTGTTATTTCAAATTGTCTTTTTTTAAAATTTAGAACCCAATATTCAAGTTGGTGGCAACGGTGGCGGCGGCGGCAGCGCTGGCTGGTTCGGTTCATCCGGCAATGGCGGCCACGGTGGCAGTGGCAACGTTGCAAACAGTTTCAACAGCAGGTAAACAGCTGGTATTTCAGACAAATTATCACTATTAATATCAGCAGTTCTAGAATATCCATAGATTTTGCTAGAAAGGATATTGGTCTAACTAGGCTAAGTTGCAGCCTGGTCATCTGTAAGGCTCTCACAAATTCTCTTTTCACCAGAGTCAGAGAGATAATTATAGTAATAATAATTGTTGTTGTTGTTATTATTTGTGTTCTTATCATGCTATGGTGGGGTGGGCTCTTTAAAGTAATATATACATTTTGTCATGGCAAATAAAATCTGAATCTGAATCTCCTTCAGCAGTTCTGGCCCAAGCTACGGTCGGCAACCCGATAACACCCAGAACGGAGGAAGCGGGAAAAAAGGCAATTCTCATAATAATCAGCATCATCAAACATCAAATCATTTCTATGGTTAAATCTTCCAGGATTCATCTAGAGGGGCCAGTCTGAAGCTATGCTTTTAAAAATACAAATCAAAAAAAAGAATGGCTCCTCAGATACTACAGCTTCTTGCTCTGCAGTGTGAGAAAGAAATGGACTAACCAGCATGCTAGTCTATGTTTGCATGAATCACTTGAGATGATATCAAGCACACTGCATTGCGAGCCAAACCAACTCTTTCACAACATATACTAAATACAATGAGATCTTGATTCATTTATTAATTTGTTATTTCAAATTGTCTTTTTTTAAAATTTAGAACCCAATATTCAAGTTGGCGACAACGGCAGCGACGGCAGCAGCACTGGCTGGTTCGGCAGGTCCAGCAATGGCAGCCACGGCAGCAGTGGCAACGTTGCAAACAGTTTCAACAGCAGGTAAACAGCTGGTATTTCAGACGAATTATTGCTATTAATATCAGGAGTTCTAGGATATCCATAGATTTTGCTAGAAAGGATATTGGTCTAACTAGGCTAAGTTGCAGCCTGGTGATCTGTTAGACTCTCACAAATTCTCTTCACCAGAGTCAGAGAGATAATAAAAGTAATAATAATAATAATAATAATAATAATAATTGTTGTTGTTTTTGTGTGTTGTTATTATCATATAGTGGGATGGGCTCTTTACAGTAATATATACATTTTTTCATGGCAAATATAATCTGAATCTGAATCTCCTCCTGCGGCAGGTCTGGCCCAAATGAAAGAAGATGAAACCATCTTCCAGGCTTCATCTAAAGGGGCCAGTCTGAAGCTCCTTTGAAAAAAAAAGAATGGCTCCTGAGTTAGCTTCTCGCTCTGCAATGTGAGAAAGAAATGGACTAACCAGCATGCTAGTCTATGTTTGCATGTTGTGATTTTTTTTCACAGCTACAATTGGTTTGGAAATTGTCAAATTAGCTTGATATCGCACACTGCCCTGACGAATAAATCAGCATTATAAAAAGTCAAAACAAGTCTCCTTTGTCTTATTGGGAAAGTGAATAATTCATTTTCATGTATGATTGTCTATGTCTATGATGATGAAAAACTATTGACTTTGTCTTTGAAAAATGCTCAGGTATCTAACAGGTGTACCGTTCATCAGTTCATAGAATACTGACACTTTTGGCTTGTGTGTGTGTGTGCCTTCCATCTAACTGCCATGTTCTTATTATTTATCATCAGTATTTATTACCTATCTCTGATATTCAGAAGTTTGCGTAATTACCGGTGCAATATACATACAAAGAGGATTCAGTAATAATGTTTTTAGTTTTTTATAAAATTATATTTACAGGAACAAATTAATTATGAGTAGGCTTTACTGTTTCAGTCAATGTACATAGAGAATCTAGGGGCACCAGGTACCGGTACCGGGGTCTGTGACAGACAGAGACACAGGCAGGAGGCAGAGTTAACTGGCCAGCAGGGCCGTTTTATTTGCAGCAGTTTGGCGCCGTCTCCCTCCGTTGGTGCCCCTCCCTCTGTCCCGATGGCCAGCCACGGAGCACCAAAGCCGGCCAGCCCGCCATGCTAGCAGGAGCCTTCCGCTCCAACCCTGACAGGCCAGCTCTTCCTGGCTGCTGGCTGCATCCTACACGGTCAGTCGCGTTGGTGCTGGTTCAGCTTGCTCTCTGCAAACATAGACAGCTGACCAGATTCTCTCCATCCCTGTCGGCTCAGACTGACGCGGAAGCGCTGCGAATGGCCACGATCGCGCGAGCAGGAGTTTGGTTGTTCACACCAGACACGCCAGCCCGTGCCAGCCACCAAGCGATTCTCTCTCTCTCTCTTCAAAGGGGCATGGGAAACATACGTTAACATTGCCAAAGCAAGTGAATGTGTACGTAAATGTCAATGCAAAAAATGTACGTACAATCTCTCTGCTTGTGTGTGTGTGCCTGCTCGTCTCTCTCGCTCTCTGTTTAGACACATGGATGGTAAAAGTTTAGACACAACTGAGTTGGACATTTGGTCGCACTAGTTCGGCATTTTGTCGTACTAGTTGAAGAAAAACTCGTACTAGTCACTCTTTTTCAGCAACTAGTGTCACTTTTTTCAGACTAGTTCCAACAGAAGCCTTACTAGTGACGCCACACTAGTAGTGCCAAAGTCCCAACTAGTTCGCTTTTTGACACACTAGTGGCCCTCTGGACCAAACTAGTAATGCTAGTCTTACTAGTTAACTAGTGAGCTACAATTTTCTGTACTATTTAACTAGTGAGAGCCAAAATGATTACTAGTTGAACCAGGCCCGGCTCCAGGGGGCGCTGTAGTGAGGCTTAGCCCCCCCAAGCGACGTTCAATGCCCCCCCACCCAAATGATTTCAAGATGTTTAAATCCTGTAAGTAAATCAAAATCGTTATTGCATTATTTCATGTTGGTGCGCTATTTACCAAATTATAATTTTTAATTCTATTTAGGAAAGATTTCTTTTTTATGTTAGGAGGCTATCCAATCCAAATCATATCTGTTTTGCACGTTTCCTTCACGTCTTGCGTCAGCAGGTGTCTCGCGAGTTTCAGTAGGTTGTTGTTAGCCGGCGAGCTAGCGCTGCAAAGCAGGTTTAGAAAAGAGATTAATCTCGCAAGCCATCTTACAATAAAAATCGACATAACGATTGCCATAAATAAAGGGAGAGAGAAAGATTGGCAACAAATTGCTGATAGATTGAATGCGTAAATTGTTGAATTAAAAACGAGCAAATTGTATAGACCTTATTAAATATCATGTGTTCCAACAATATTAAAGAACTGAAAAGCTACAAATATCATAAAGGGCTATAAACGGGACAGTTCCAGAATAGAACACTGAATTGGAACTACAACTCTCAAAAAACTCCACAAAATGAAGAATTATCCTGTAAAAAAGGCCCTACAAAGGAGAATACCTAAGCTACTTTATTCCCATTGATGGTACTATCTATTGCCATAAATGATGTAGTAAAGGCTATACGTAACGTTTCATCTTACTGCATTACAGTTATTGTACAGTATAGTACCCACCACAACTGTGTCATCCGCAAACTTGATGTTGGAGTTGGAGCTGAACCTGGCCACACAGTCATGTCACAGTCATGTGGACAGGGAGTATAGTAGGCGGCTGAGGACGCAACCCTGGGGGGATCCTGTGTTCAGGGTGAGGGGGTTGGAGGTGTATCTGCCCACCCTGACCAACTGGCGAGGGCCTCTAACTGCCATGAAGCGGCCACGAAGCGCCCATTTTAACCAATGTGGCTGTTCACACCGGCCACGGAAGCATCACAAATGTCCGTGAATGGCCGCGCCCTGCAGCGATCGTTTCCGCGTCTGGTCTACTTTGTGTCTCTTTGCGTCTGGAGAACGATTGTGTCAAGCTCGGCAGGAAGTCAGACACAAAAACGGCATAGAGCAGCCAGTTAAATTTCAAAATATAACAAATTTAAAAATAAAACACCCTGATTGATGATGGCGTTGGCTATCCAGTCTATACATATTTGTCAGTTGCAGTGGCGGCTGGTGCATTTTTCTCCAGGGGTGGCTATACCAAAAATCAAGCAAACATGTAAGGTATCTAAGGTATCATCAGTGTATTTAAATAAATGAAAAGGCCTTTATTTGTATTTGCTGAGCTGAATGAACATTTGTTGTAATGAAACGTGCTTAGTTAAGGTACTTCAATTAGTGCAAATTCTTTATAATAATTATCTTTTATACTACAATATGTAATGGTCAAAGACTAAAGTAAGCGGAAAGTATGGCAGAAAATTATGAACACAGTAAGACTTAATAGAAAATAACATTTAAGAAAAAAATAAATGAATATGGTATTACATTTGAAATACCCTGTGCCATCAAAAAGCTGAGTGAACTGGTTCAAAGCCATATGACTTTGCCACCTTGTGGCTTCAACTTCTTTTCATAAATTTTGCCCTTCTCTCCTTGAGAGATGCAAATTTCTCTATGGCACCACAAAACTTGACACAGTTCATTATTTTAGACAGGATGTGCCTGTTTTTGTCAACCTCTTCATTATACCTTCATCAAGCTGAGCAGCTATTTTTACTTTCACAAACATTTGCTTTAGTTTTTTCTGATATGTGGTTTAAATCATTCAAACCCGTCTGAATCCATGTTGGATCTGAGACCTGTCATTTGAAAAAGGATACAGGGAAAGCAAAATAAAGCATTGGTGTCACTACATGCAGTGAGCCAAGCCTTCCTACTACCTAGTATATTGTCTCATTCTGGCGCATTTTATGTCAGATGTACCATGAGCCACTCGCTCTCTGCTGCCAACCAGTGGTTGGTGTTGTGTAAATCAGCAGCATTCAGATAAATGCTGTTGGGGCGCAGCTTTCCTGAGCCCCACCAAGCTCCTATCTCTTGTATTGAAGAGAAGCGAACTGCGCGTCAATGGGCAAGATTCTTGCGCTCCAGGCTGGAAATACGTGACCTAGCAGTAACTTTAGACAACGTAGAACAATTTTTATCTACATTTTATTGCAGATATATAATTACTATATAACTATATAACTATTTACCTCGCTCATTAAAAAAAAATAAAAAATTCAAAGTAATTTTTAAAGTCTTAATCAAATGGATGTGGGGAGTGGTGGGGCGGCGCCATAGCGCCCTCTATTGGCCAGCCGCCACTGGTCAGTTTTACCATCTATGTGTCTAAACAGAGAGCGAGGGAGACGAACAGGCACACACACACAAGCAGAGAGAGAGAGATTACATACATTTTTTGTTTTTATTTCACACTTGCTTTAGCAATGTAAACATATGTTTCCCATGCCCCTTTGAAGAGAGAGAGAGAGCGAGAGAATTGCTTGGTGTGAACCCGGCATAAGTCTGAGCTGACAGGGATGGAGAGAATCTGGTTGGCTGTGTATGTTTGCAGAGAGCGAGCTGAACCAGCACCAGCGGGACCGGACCCTCTCCAGCAGCGGCGACCGACCGAGGTCAGTGTAGGACGCAGCCGGCAGCCTGGAAGAGCTGGCCAGTCAGGGTTGCAGTGGAAGGCTCCTGGAAGCCTGGCGGGCTGGCCGGCTTTGGTGCTCCGTGGCTGGCCCATCGGGACAGAGGGAGGGGCGCCAACGGAGGGAGACGGCTCCAAACTGCTGCAAATAAAACGGCCGTGCTGGCCAGTTAACTCTGCCCCCTGCCTGTGTCTCTGTCTGTCACAGACCCCGGTAGCGTAGCAAGTTGCTATAAATATAAAAGAAACAAACTTTTTTCAACTCATTTTCCTTCATGAAGTCATTAATGTACATGTACAGCCTACAAAAAGTGATTTTAGGGATTTTGATTATTAACCATAATGTCGTAACCATCCAATATAGACTCACCACAAGCTAGTAGATTGTGAAACGATAGTGTATGCTCCTGTAGAAGCCACAAGTCCGAATGATATCAACCTTGTTTTGAGAAAAACATGTTTTATTCGCGATGTCATAGAGAAGTACTACACTACCCACAATCCTAAAGTGTAACAGCGACGTCTCTGATTGGTGGAGCTCGCTGTTACCATGGAAATGTTTACTGCACTGCTAACGTTAGCTACTAACGTAACCTAGCTAGCTGTTTATCCTATGCAGCTGTGACTAACTCACATAATGTTAGCATAACGTTAGCTACGTGAATGTAACTATCGAATTCACATTTATTAAAAACAAGTAATGTTAATAACTTATATATCTGATCCACCGGTTCTTCACCAACACACTGGTGGGGAATCGGTGGAACCGGCATTGGTGGACGTCCGAGCGATGATTGCAGTCAGGAACAAAGCACTATACCATGTCGATGACAACACTTTACACTATACTATATGAAACACTATATATACACACACAAAACAACAACAATATAAACACTATACGCAGTGGCGGCTGGTGATTGGCTGACTAAGTGGGGCGGGTCATGACAGACACAGAGATCATAGAGTGACGCCCCGTACCCACCGGACGCACAAGCGGACGCGCACACACCCGCGCGCTGCTGCGCTTCACTTCCGCTCCCATGTTAACGAATGCCGCGGATCCCACCAGCCGCGGGCACACGTCAGGCGGGCGGACGGCTCGCAGACGTGGAGCCCGCGTGTTTCTGCGCGCTGTACCTCATAGAAATACATTGTCTATGCACAATATCTGCATCATATCACCACATATGAATGTTTTTCAACCTACTAATAGTTTTACTAGTGTTATTAATTATTTTAATACATATTTTATTTTAATATAGGCTATAATGAAAAAGGGAACAGAGACAATCACCATTATGGGATGAATGAAGTTAAATCAAATCATTGCATATAAACAGTTATTCCCGTTTTTATAATGCTTTTCTTCATTATAGTATACATATATATATATATATTTGTTCAATTAATTAAGACTATGCTTACTTCTGTTTTCATAATGCGCTCTGAAAAAGCAGTAGCCGACTCGAGTGCACAAACAACAGGGCTTTGGTCTTTTAACTGCTACAGTTGTAGTACTATTTTTTTTAGTGCCGGAGCGCAGTCAATCAAATATGACTCAACACGTCTTTGGGCTCTCTTGTGCCATCTACTGACCATGACTACAATGTTCGTTTGAATGGGGTTAAATGAGAATGGCCAGGGCGTTCCGTCCAGTGCCCCAAATGCTATCATAGACCTCAAGCTAAAGTGCAGTCCTTCCAACAACCGCTAGGTGACAATGCATGTCAATGTAGTGTGTGAGGGGCGTACAACTCGGCGCCCCAGAGCAACAGAAACGGTAATGAAGTCCGCAAACCAACCAAAGCCAATGATTCAACATACACGTATTGACTAGAACACATTTATATGAATTATAAATACAATCTATGAAATGTGTTCAGATTAAAAAATATATTTATATATGTATATTTATATTTATTGTTTTCTCCATCAAATCAAGTGGGGCGCCGTCCCTAGCGCCCCTATGGACGAGCCGCCACTGACTATACGATTGACAAATGTTAAATTCATGAAGAAGCGCGCTAAACTACTGTTAGTTTGGAAGTTGTTGGAAAAGTATCATTCGCAATGGTTTATGGGATGAGTAGTTCCTTCACTTCATAAAATAATTATGGACACAGTCTTGTACCTTTGCCTTTTCTTCTGTTTTCCGATCTTTTTTTGTTGTTGCTCAGAATCAAATGTTTTATGGTCACAATTCATCGTCTAGCTGGTTGGCTTGGTTCCAGCCTTAAAACTCTTTATAGAAGGATTTTCTGAAATGTCTATGGAGTAAATTAATGGGAAATTTACTTCCGGAACCAGAGCTGTTCAAAAACAGCAACAGTCACTGTTGCGCTCTATTCTATGAACTGATGAACAGTACATTTCTGTTAGATCAACTGAACTACCTGAGCATTTTTCAAAGACAAAGTCAATAGTTTTTCATCATCATAGACAATCATGCATGTAAATTAACTTATTCACTTTCCCAATAAGACAAAGGAGACTAGTTTTGAGTTTTTATAATGCTGATTTATTCATCAGGGCAGTGTGCAATATCAAGCTAATTTGACATTTTCCAAACCAATTGTAGCTGTGAGAAAAATCATATTATCTCAAGTGATTCATGCAAACATAGACTAGCATGCTGGTTAGTCCATTTCTTTCTCACATTGCAGAGCAAGAAGCTGTAGTATCTAAGGAGCCATTCTTTCTTTTTTTTCATTTTCGAAGCAGCTTCAGACTGGCCCCTGGAAGATTCAAATCTAACAGGGAGTTTGACAACTGCCATCATTTCCGCTCCCTCCATTCGAGGCACATACCGCAGTATAAAATTTGAAGAAAAACACATTACAAAAACAGAAAACATAACAATCAGCACAAAATCGAGAAAACTCTCTTGTTGTTCTAATCTCACAGATGGGTTTTGAGGTGTTTTGTTTAAAGCAGAGAACCGACTTACCCGATCTGATGCTTTGTGGGAGGCGGTTCCAGAGTCCAGAACCCAAGGCATGATCACCATTTGATTTTAGCTTGGCCGTAGGGACCGCCAAGAAGCCCTGTTACGAGGAACTTAGTCATATAAGACGATGCCAGACCAGATAATGCCTTATAAGTGTGAGAATTTAAAATTGATTTTGTATTCTACCGGTAACCAATGCAGGCAGCCAGAATTGCCGTAATTTGAGACCTAAGATTGGTCTTATTCAGAAGCCTTGCTGCAACATTTTGAACCAGTTAATGCCAGGCCATAGGTGAACAACTCAGGCACGTAAATAAAACAATGCAATAGTCCCGGCGTGAGGAGACAACGACATTGTTACGATCGTGTTTTAGGACCCAAATGCAGACCACGGACACAGAGGCGAAGGTTGAGATAAACAGGTTTACTGGTGAATGGTATGGTAGGAACAACAAGCAGGGAAGATGGACTGGTGCAGGCGTGGTGTGAATGGAGGTGGGGAACAGGCAGGCAGGATGACAAGCAGGGAACCAGGAGACAGACAGGCAGGGAACCAGGGAAGGAGGCTGGATCTGGGTGGAAGATAATCAGGTTTAGTAGGGCAAAAAGGAACTCTGAGAATATTCTGCACCCGGGGCCGAAAAACCCGAAAACTGACGGGCAGTACAAAAAAAACGTTTGGGCAATGAGTGGAGGGAAACCCGGGGTTCTTAAACTGGTGCTAAAGGTTTGGGGAGGGGAAGGCAGGTGTGGGGGTTTTAAAGCGGTGTCGGGATGGTAGATGACTGCAGGGAGGACCCCCGGACCCCTGGGCCACCCCCTTTCAACACACCCACACACAACACACACAAACCACACACATTGACAGAGACAAACAGGGAAAAACAGCTAGGGGGCAGAGGTGGAGGGGCGGTGCCAGCATGAATAACTAAAGGCCTTGAAAGGTCAAAACCAAAACTGTTTTTGGCAATTTTCCCTCATCTGGAAGAAAAAAGGGACTGGGGCGGGTTTTTTTAAACATGTTTTTTAAAAATTAAAAAAGGTTTGTGGCAAAAATGGGGGGTGGGGTTTGGGGCCCCTTAAATGTTGCGGGGGGGCGGAGTGGGGCTGGCAGGGGGGGTTTTCCCCCAGCCCCGACCCCGGGCCTGCGGGGATCAGGACTGAGTTGTGTGTGTGGGTTTGGGTCTATGTATTTTTTACAGGGAGTGTGTGTCTCGGTAAACCCAAGAGACTAAACCCCGCAGTGAGTGGAGGAGGGCGAGGGGACCACTGTATGTCATTTTTTTGTGCTGCCCAATAAACTGGGCCCCAAAAATCCTGTCTTTGTCGGTTTTGACCCAGGGTTTTTAGAAAATTTGGGCCCTTATTTGGGTAAAAAAAAATAACACCAAAATTGGGGTGGAAAGGACCTAAATTTGGGTTTTTGTCAGTGGACCACAGCTGTCCCCCTTGCAAGCTATATAAACGGGGGCCAAAATGGCCGGGGAATTTTTTTTTCCAGTTTTCAGATTTTCCCTTTGAAGAACACTTTTGACTTTCCAGTCTTAAAAAGCAGAAAAGGCCCATCAGGCCTAAAAAAGGGGGTTTAAAGTGGGGGTATCATCTGCATAACAATGATTTTACCTGCCCATATGATATGACAAAAATGATATCCCGGGGGGAACCCTTGTAGGTAAAAAACATAATAGCCCCCAAAATTTGATGCTGACCCCATAAACCCCCAATAGAGACAGAACATTTTTTTTTTTTGGGAAAAAAAAAGGGAAAACCCAAAATCGAGGGGCTAAATACGGGCAATTTTAAAAAAAACCCTAAAATAAATCTTTTAAAAGGGGGGGAAAATTACAGTTTTTTTAAAAACCTGGCTTTTATGTGTACAAATTCATTATTTATAGCGCAAAATAACCAGAAAAAAATTTTGGGGAACAAAATTTCCCGAAAGAAAGGTGATTGTTTAAAAAAAAGGTATATCTGTGTAGTTGACCTTTCCAAATGTTGTCAGAAAAGTTGTCAGACACAGGAAGAACAAACTGACCTCCCCAGCTGCAAAAACACCCCACCTTTTTAGTGGGGGTACTTTGAGAACAGATTCGGTTTTCAGCCATGCAGCCGGTTTTTTTTGGGGGATCTACCAGGGGCAAATTTCCCAAAATTTTTTTACCTATTTTAAAAAACTTTTGGGGTCAGCTCTGGGGAAAAGGGTAAAAATTCTACACAGTGGCAAATTTTTTTATCTAAAAAAAAAGGTTTTTGGGACCCAAATACTTCAATAGATATGCTACATCCAGGAAAACTACAGTACTCTCTCTTTTCTACGATGTGTTTTTTTTTTTAAAAACATCAACAGAGTGGCTTGCGTTTTTAGAGAGAGAAAAGAGAGAGGGGGAAAAAAGAAAAGAGAGAAAGGGAGAGAGAGGGGAGAGAGAGGAAGGGGGAGAGAGGGGAAAAGAGAGAGAGAGAGGAGAGGGGGAGAGAAGGAAAAAGAGAGAGAAAGAAGAGGGGAGAAGAGAGAGGGGGAGAGAAGAGAGAGAGAAGAGGGGAGAGAGAGAGGGGGGGAGAGAGAAAACCACTGTCACAAGCCCCAAATTAAGAATGCAATTTTTTAAGCCAACACAAGGGGGTCAGAACAAATTAGCCTACAGGGCATAACCCACCAGCCCAAAAAGTTTAACAGTCAACACCAAGAAAGGGCCCCAACAAAGCGCCCCAGAAAAAAATTTTTAGGGAAACTGGGTGATTTTACAGATCAGTGATTAAATGATTTACTTTACAGATCCCCTTCTATGACAACAAAACCCTTTAAAAGAAAAGACACACTCATCACCAAACTGTATCAATCGATCCAGGGACAACAAAAGGGCCCAAAGCATGGACCCCCACCCAGAGGTAGGGTGATGGGAAAATGCTTCACTCACCAAAGCCCCGGGTTACCCGAAGAGAAAAAGGGGGCACGGCGGGTTCTTCCTCTGGGGAAAAATTATCGATGGGCTTTTTTCAAGTTGGGGTCGTTAGCTAAGTAAGAAAGTTTTCCCCCCCTTTTTTTTGGGCCCAAATAATTTTTAACCAATCAACTCTTTAAAAACAAAAGGAAAAAAGTAGTGGGGCCCGGGGTGTCAGCCCCCACTACACCGGGAAATTTGTGTGATCACTTTAATACGTAAAACCTGAGCATGCGGGATTCCTGTTTTTTCCCCCCGAAAAATAAACATTGCACAACGCAGCCCTTACTTGGGTTAATAGCTAGTGAGGAAGGTAGGGTGCCCATTGGGGATAAGGGGGGTGTAAATTTAAGCTCCAAGGGGCCGATGCTGTACATTAACCTTTTAAAATAATAATTTAAAAACAAAACCCCGTGTGGGGGTTGCACGTTTTTTACAGTGACAAATAAAATAACTTCCCGGGAAAAAAGAAAAAAAAAAACTTTTAAAATGATAAAACCAAAGGGGGGATCAATAAAGTTTAAACTTTTTTATCTTTATTTAAACTTATCTTGTTCAAAAAAAAAATAAGCCCGGTTCTCAAACCTAACCAGGGAATTTTTCTCAAAAAAATTTTCCGGTACGTGCTCTCTCAGCAGCACCTACCTTGCCTCCCCCTTGGTACATCTAAAACCCCCTTTTTTAGGCCCTCCCCCAAAATACGCTGTTAACAAATTCTAAATCACAGGGGGCCCAAGACCCTAATTATAAACAAAAACCCAGGCAATTACTCTAAAAATTACAAGAAAGGGCATTAAACAACTCTCAAAGGCAAAAATTCAGAACATAATGATAATTTTTTAAAAAAAAAACCCTTTTTTTTTTAGGGGCAGAGGGGCTAAGCGCGTCAAACCCTAATACGGGATCCCGGGGGGGGGTGCCCGCCCCTTTGTCCCACGGACGCGCTCGCTGAAAAAAAAACCGGGTTTAAAAAAGTAAATGAAAGGGATAAACGGCGATCTTTAAAGTGGTGCCTAAATGATTGAACTAATGTATGTGTTGAGGGGTTCATCAATCCCTGGTTATGGGGGGGCACTTTTTATGGGAAAATGGATAGCCCGACTTTTTCAAAGAATGACGGGTTAGGTGCTTTTCTCTTTATGAACCGTTATTGTATTGGGGTTTTTGTTTCCATGTGGGTTTTCTTCCCCCCTTTCCCGTCCCCTCTCCTCTTTGGTGTTCACACCGGCCAAAGGGTCACACCCAAAACGCCGCGGGCCCCCCTAAAACTCTTTTTTCCCCACTCTTTAACTCATGTTGAGCAAGTGGTGGGAGGGGGCTGTTTTTAAATGCCCCGCGGCTGTGCCGGGAAAACTGAGTTCATTCAGGCTACGATCCCTGCTCTTCCCCCCAACGGTTTTTTTTTCTTAAAATGAGAGTTGGATCACCCCGAAAAAAACTTTCCACGCCCCCTGCCTGTCCCAGAGTGCGAGGCGAGGGGGTGGGTTTTTTGGGCCCGCTAATTTCCCAGCAAATGGTAATACTCTCTCTTTTGCTACCACAAAATTTTCCCCCCTTCCTCCTTTGAATTTTATGCTGTCACTGTTTTCCCCTTTTAAATAAAACTCACCATCGCCCGTTGTTTATTTGCCCACCAGGCCCTGTGGTGAGTTCCGGGGGGGCTTTTTCACCTAGTTCCCCCTTCCCTTAGAGGGGTCGGCTTTTCCTTCTCGGATTTAATTCCGGATAGATTTTTCCTTTTGTTTTGGGGGGCCCCGGGAAATGGGTTCCCCAAAAATTTAAAAAAAGGGGGGGCAACAATGGGGCCCCCCCCTCTTTAAAAAAGTTTTAATTAGGAAAACCCCTTTGGGAATCCTTTTTTCTGAATTCCAAAGTTCCCACAAATTTTTTATTGGGGGGCTTTTTTTCCCCTTTTAATTAAACAAGGGGGAAAATTTTTAAAAAGGTTAATTTGCTTTAAACCCAAGTCAACCCCCCCCAAAAAACCCAAAAAACTTTAAACCCCCTTTTTTGAAAAAAATTTTTAAAGGGGTTTTCCCCTTTACCCTTTTTTAAAAACCCCCTTTAACGTTTTATCTTAAATTTAAATTTGGGCCTTGACCCCACCGAACCCTTTTTACCCCACCAGGGTTGGTTTAAAATGGGGGGGGGTTGAAGGGAAAATGTTTTCCCGGCAGTTTTAAAAAAAACTCCAAAACCCCAGGTGAACTTCCCCCTCTGGTTCCCCTTGTTTACCCCCTTAAAATGAATGCCCGGTTTAAAACCTAACCCCACCCAATTCCCCCCCCCACCCCCCTTAAAAACCCCTAAAAACCCCCCCCCCCCCCAAGTTTTTAAAAAAACCCGGGCCTCACTTCCACCAGGAAATGCTTACTTTTCCAAAACCCCCGTACTCCTCTTTTCCTGCCAACTTTTCAGGGCCCCCCCTCTTTTTCCCCCTACCCCCAATACTTTTTCCCTTCCCGGTTAAAAAACCCATTCCCGGGGGGACTTTTCTCCTTTCTTTCAGAACCCCAGGTATTCCCGGAAAAAACCCCTTTGGACCAACCCAAGGGGGAAAAAAACCGGCCCTTCTCCAAACCCCAAAAACCTTGGAAATGGATTTTAATCAACCCACCTAAGCAACCCTTTGGGCCCCCCAAAAACTGGGGCCTGGGGGTTCCCTTTCCGGGGAAGGGCCCCGCCGCAAGAGGGCCTCCTCCCTTTTGATGTTGTTGGGCGTTTAAAATGAAACCCCAAAAATCCCCTTTTACCCCCCGGGGAAAAGGGTTCTTTGGCCCAAAAATCCAAGTTTGAATTTCCCCGCCGGGTTCCCCCTCTCCCAAAATAGGGGGTTTTCCGCCCGTCCTCAAAATGGGCAGGGAAGGCCGGCGGTTTTTTTTCCAAACCCCTTTTATCCTTCCCCCCCCCCTTGGCTATGCAAACCCCTTCCTTCTTTCCCCCTTTGGGCCAAACCCTTTGGGGGCTTGTTCGAAAAACTTGGGAGCCCCGATTGGGTTAACCCCCAAGCCTCCTAAACCACCCTTTTTCCCCCCGGGGGGGTTCCCCACCAACCTGGCCTCCCTTTTAGGTGGGACCGTTTAAACCCGGGCAAAAATTGGGGGTGAAAGGAAACAACTTTCTTCCCCCAACATGGGTCAAATTACACGCCCCCTAATTTTTCCCCTCTTCAGGGAGGTTGCCCCCTTTCCGCTCAGGAGGTCCCTCCGGCCGATCTGCACGGTCACGGCTCTTCTCTGTTCTGGCCCCACAGTGGTGGAATGAACTCCCCACTGATGTCAGGACAGCAGAGTCGCTGCCCATCTTTCGCCGCAGGCTGAAAACCCACCTCTTCAGGAAACACTAACCTGAACCTTCCTCCTAGCCTTGCCTATTTGGTTGTCATTTATGTGCCTGAGCTCTTGTTTATTGGGTTCACTTATTTGTCTTAGCTCTTGTTTATTCAATTCTCTAATTGTCTCATTTGTTTAAGATAAGTAGGTTGCTAACTTATTGCACTCTTACCTTAACACTAGTTATGCTCTTAGTTGCTTGTTTAGGAAGGAAATGCACTTACGATTTCTGGTGACTAGTAGTTTTCTTACCTACCTATGTTGAATGCACTTATTGTAAGTCGCTTTGGATAAAAGCGTCTGCTAAATGACTGTAAAAAATGTAATGTAATGCTATGAACTGTGGGTAATTCCTTCAGGCAAAGTCTGCATCGATGTGGACCTAGAAAGTGTGCATAAAGGGCTCAAAAAGTCTTGACGATTTGACATTGGGACAGCCCTAAACCCTCACGGACTCAAAGTCCGTGAATCCGTGTAGGGGGGATTGGGCCTACTTCATTCTATATACATTGACAACAGTTTTGGAATGTTTCTGGATGTTTCTTGATGTTTCTAAACTATTGAGTTTTGTTATCTTTGTTTGTTATCTTAGTTTGGGATGGAGATTACCGGTGGTCTAGTTATCGGGTTTTTGTTTTGGTTCAGGTTAGTTACATTCTCTTTTGGTAGTTTAGGGACAAGAGCTGGGTTCGCACGGCCCATTGCGCTGTTGGCCCAGTACCTTCCCCATCTTTTGTTCTGTTTGGCTGGGATCTCCAATCCCTTTTGGTTGTGTTCTTTTGCACTTTGGTTATGGTTTTCTTTTCTAAATAAAAACCTGTTTTTTGGGAACCCTAATTTCTTGGCGTCTTTTATATCGGTTGTTCTTTATCTAACTCAGAAACCTGTTTTTTAAAACGCTTTTAAATTTT